>CM057458.1:1243072500-1244272500 GCA_016271365.2 Neoceratodus forsteri | reverse complement strand
TACTGAAGCTGTACTGTGGGGTGGAGGGCAATTTCAACTTGCAAGCAAGGCAGCCCTGTGAGTACTAGTCTAATTTTTCCTCAGTCTGTCTTTTTAATCATTTTTGTCTGTGGTTTGTGATTTGCATTTTATTTCTGTAGTACAGTTTTGTGTAGTTAAGTTTCTATATTGCTTGTGGTTATTTTGTTTCATTCATAAAGTGACAGTATTTATTTTTTTTATTTGTTTTTGTTGCAGGTTTGAGTCCAGGCCTGTGCCATAACACTTTGGTTCTGGCGGTGCACCAAACCCTTCACCAGAACTGCACCTGATTTTATAATCTCAAGTGCTGTTCCAACAGTTGTCAAGATTTACAGCAGCTTGCACCAAATATTGGGTGCAAGCTCTGTAAAACAGGCCTCTAGGATTGCCACAAGCTGGACCAGAAAAAGTTGGTCTAACTTGCAGCAATTGCTGCAAGGGATAGGAAATCCCGTTAGCTCACTGCAAGCCCCATGCACCTTATTGTTGTCACACCAGGGCTTGCAGTGACCTAGGGCATTTGAAAATCCCATCCTCAGTGTCTCAACTCTCTAATCTCTTCCTCAAAGGCTGGCCAAGTAATAAGCAGTCAAACATTCCAAAGTGACATCAGTAATTAAAGATGAATTTCATGAGTTTTCGTGAAACCATGGAATGTTGTGATACATTTGTTGAAGCCATGTCCATACATTTTGCCCAGTCATACACCTGATTTCCCATTGTAGAGGAAGATAAAGTCTGGATAAAATGATAAGTAGGTAGTATTCATAGGAGGGTTCATAGTAAAAGTATGGTGGTGCCAAGAGTCTATTCACTGTCTTGAGTGATGAACCATGAAGAATAGTCATGAACATCACTGTGCACTAGCCTGTCTTCTTCCAATACGCCAGTTAACCACTAGATCTCACTTGCTTAATGACTTGTGGAAGCACATGTATGTGCAGCATTGTTTCTATAGAATGCCACCTCTTACTAATTAACAACACTGTAGATAACAATGTATATTTTACCTATTTGAAAATAGTGTCACCAAGTGATTCCAAGCCTTACAACTAATTGTAACTTAGACCATTGTGTCAGAAGTATCTGGAAATATTTAGTCATGGTGGAGCATGATGCTGGACATCACTGTTGCAGGGGTGTTGGAGGGGTATTGCAGTGTCATGTTGCTAGTGAAGGTATGGTGATTCAGTGGTAAGTGCTTTGCAAAAGCAAAATTCCACCAGCAGAATTCTAGTGGAATTACCTGTTATGCATTCATGAATTGTTGAGCAACTTTTGCCAAGTAGTAATTTCTAAAGTATCCACAGTAAATTGTAATCTACTAAACCACATTTATCCCACTTCATTAGATTTCAGGACATATTTGCTTTGGCAGGCATAACAAACCTTGAGTGTATACCAGTAATGGCAGTGGATCTATAAACAGCCAAATATTTTGGACACTATCACACAGTTTAACACATAAATTGTGAAGTTTGAACTCCTTTTACTTAAAAGTCATGTAACCAACTACTACTTCATTTAGCAGTTTCTAAGAGGGGAGGCAGTATAGTGCAGTGGTTTGAGGCTCTGAGCTACAAATCTGGAGACCTGGGTTTGAATCCCACGTCCCCCACTTGCATACTGTGTGACCTTGAGCAAGTCATTTAACTTCCCTGTGCTCCCAGGTTGCACCAGCAAACAAGCTTTCAGCTTAGTGTGTTACTCCTGGTAAAACAACTGAAAAAAAAAATAAGACTCTTCCAAGAAGTTACGCATATAAATCTTTCTAGCTACAAAGGTGGATATATAGTAAGCATAGAAATAGTTTCAGAAATTCTCACATGAATGACACATTGCCAGATTGTGAGCACCTACAACTTCTCTGATCATCATCCAGATGTCATGAAATGTGGCATCCTTTTAGAACAAACACTCAGCAGTATGCATGCCAAATGTTAGATCTCTAGCTATATGATTGACTGAGTTATGACCTCTTAAAGATTTTGGAAAATGCCATGAAATGTCACATAATTTTGCAAAATTGCATGAAATTTGTGGAATTTTACAAAAATCCTGTGAAATCAGAATTTACTAATTTCACCCAGCCCTACACACTGTGGCACCGCACATAATCCTGCTGGACAGCAGTGTCGTAAGTAACACAGTAGCATAGTAATTTATAGTCAGAATAGATTCCAGGTCTATGACATCCACCACCACCTGAGACTCATATGCATGAATGAATGGGCATGCTGTGCAAACAGATATTTATTTACAAGGTCTTCCTATCACATAGGGTATCCTGTGATTCCTTTGATAAGCAAAGGTCGGTCTAGACATATCTTTAAGGCCTTTACTGGTTTCATAACTACCTTTGTTAGTAGATTGTTCAATTCAGTAGGTTCAAGAACAATTTTGAAAGCACAAAACTGGCTTCACCAGGATAAACAACAGACCCTTGCCATTAGATTAGTATAAAAGAGCTAGTGTACTCTCTGAACTTGATATTAAAGCAAGAGTGCCGCAAAATTGGGCAAAATATTTGACCCTTCCTTTTTCAAGACTCCAAGCATCCTCCAGTTTTATCTGGTGGTAAAATGTTCTAGTTTCACTAAAATCAAGTATTATATAAATGTTTAATTATTTTGTTTCTCAAGAAAATTAGATGGCCACCAAATCTTTCTTAGAAATAGCAATGCAGACCTGTCAAGGGTTAGAATCAACAAAAACACAAAAAAACAGAAACAAAATCTCATTGTGTGCAGCTCTGGAAGTACCTATTACAAGATCAGTTTCTTCTGATGTTACAATAAGTGAGGCCACAATGCTGATGTGATAAGAAGAGTAACAGAACTACATATGTCAGTCTCCAGGTTAAGTACTGCTCTTCGCACTATACCTAATACAATCACGTGGAAAACCTTCCTATGAGCAAATGGAAAAGGAAAAATACTTCTGAAATTAAAAACTAACAACTGATTAAATAATTAGTAACATTTTCTGCCAGCTATGATTAGCAGTATTTGATTTTTAAAAGATTTATTGCAATTTACAGTGATGGCGACTTCTCACATGGTGATACAGCAACGCAGAACAACCAAATGTTGGTGTGCCCTGGATAATCTGATCCAACTTTATATACTGCTGTCTCAAATGTACTTTTTTCCATACTGCATCTTTAGTGAGGGAGGCATAGAAACATCAACACCAAAATGTAATGTGCTAAAATAATAAGAATAACAAGAAATGCATATAATGCAGTAACATTTTAATATAAACTAACTATGTAAGCTAAATCAATTGTACAGGTAACAAGTTCAGGTTCTGCAATGGTTGTGTTCATGTTTGTAAAAGGCATTACAACATGAAGTAACAATAAATATAAAGAAAGAATTCACAGAAATAAAATTTGCACTCACAAAAAGATCATGTGATATGAAAACAATCATAAAGATTTATGCATATAATTCATAGTTACAATTCTCTTTTTCACAGCCCTACCGGACCCCCCCCAATTAGGAACAAAGGAAATCCAACGTAATCATTGATCATAAGAAACAGCCAAAGTTAAAACAAAACAAAAACAAACAAAGTGGGGGTGGGGGTGGGGGGTAGAGCGGTGCTCTCTCCATAATGCTGACTAAACTCTGTACTGGATTTTCAAAACTTGCTGGGACTGAGTTCCTCTCTGCAACTCCAGTTGAGAACCAAGATCTCTGCTGCTGGGGAGATTTATATTTTCAGTCCCCTTCAACTGCAGGAGGTGTTATGCCTGGTCCGACAAGCCATAACACTTTTCAACAGCTGTGGGTAAGAAACACCCACAAACTGTCATAAATCATGGAGCCAGTCATAAACAGGTTCTCCTCCTATCCAGCACTCAATGTTGATTCATGATCTTATTAATAAATAGGAGGCATGCCAACCATGTCCATTACCTTTTCTGGTTCAGGGTTTGCTCAGTAAGCTAATGGTCTTGCTCTGCACTCACAAAGTCCACATCTTGAGCATTTGAACCTTGGGGTGGGCTCCTTCTCATCTGACCTACAGTGGGAATGTCCTCACTCTGGGTGGAGCTTTAGCATGCAGTTATATGATGAACCTCTTGATGCAGAGCTTATGACTTCAGCTGCCAAGAGGTGCAGCACGTACAGCCCAAGGGTGCTCCTTTGGCTATGGCATCACAGTGTCACCTTCAAAAAACTATTCTCCCTATGGCCGCCCCTGATTCACCTGGTTTGTTTCAATTGGTAGTCCGGCTAAGTGCCTCAGCAGTCATTGATCTCCTCCTCCTGCCTTGGGGGTCCACTTTTACTACAGAGTACCTGTTGTTGTAGAGGCCTCTTGCAACCCCTCATGGAGTTCCCATTAGAGGCATCGGGAGAGCTCTCTATCAAATTGGAATATCTCTCCCCCTTTTGATTGGGTTTCTAATTGCAGCAGCAGAGCCAACACTAAATAAATGACCCCTAGCCTGGAGGGAAGGCAACCTAGGTCTTGGGTCCCCAGAGGTACTCTCCTGTTAAAAGGATTGTTTTCCCTCTCCTCCATGCCAAATGTCATAATACATAGTTAGTTGTTTAAAGTATATTCCCTAGTTTCGTTAGGTAGAGTTCCACTGTTGGATGGAGATGGATGGTGGCCCTACTTGCCATTCCCTCTCTCATTAGGAAGCCCCCTGATGTCATCAGTGTATCCATTTTAGCAGTGCAATCCTGACAACCTGTGCATCTTATTTATGTCTCATCAAGCTATCTGTTGCTGTCAATCTTCTTCTCTACCTCACAGTCAACATTTACTGCTCAATGTTCTTTTTGGGGGCTCCTTCCTAAGATACCTTTAGCCAAGGGACTCTTTCCCATGACACCTCTAGGAGTAGAACCCTCTTTCAGGGTTCCTTGCCTTTGGTACCCCTACTGGTAATTCCCCAAGGAATAGACAGTGCGAATGGCCAAACAGTTAACACAGTTGCACAAGCATAACACTACCCTGGTTGCATAGGCCCACTGAAATATTTTTAAAATAGTCCCCTAACCATTTGGTACACAGATCAGAATACTGAGGGCATATAAAAAAGTACATACCTGTAATCCCCACCTAGTCCCAAATTACAGAAAAAAATGGCCTTTGCTGTATTGTTAATTTGACAATACCTTATTTCCACCAATTTTGTTCTATACAGTGGTGCCAACTACAGCACAAGTCACATTAAACTGTTCCTCCAACTCAATGATCTTCCATCATTTTTTGTGTTGACAATCCAGTGGCAATTGTAAATGCTTAAAATACAAACTATTTTTCAACAAATCATCAACTGACATGCAATCCACATGTAATGCCCTTTCAGTCACTGTAAACTCCCTTCAGTTCCCATCCAATGTTCATGCAATGCATTTTCAAATGCATTTTCAGTGAAGTAGTTACTTGCATTCACTCCATTCACCCAAGTACAACTTGATTGACATGTCATTCTACCCAGTCCCAGGATGATGCTCACACCTAATTCCAGCCAATAGTAATCCAACATTTGGATTGAAAACCCTGCCCCCACTGCCATGTGCTTTCCCTGCTTAAAAGAGATGGTGGTGAAGGTTAGGGAGAAAAAGATAGCATTTAGGAAGTATAAGGAAACACAGAAGGAGCAGGACAGAGAACTGTACCAGTTAAGGCAGAAGGAAGCAGGGAGGGTAGTCAGAATAGCAAACGCCCAAACTGAGGAAAAGATAGCCAACTCGGTTAAGAAGGGGGATAAAACCTTTTATAGGTATATCAGGGAGTGTAGAAAGACAAAGGGAGGGATAGTGAGGCTGAACAGAATGGACGGTGGGTGGGCAGAGAGGGAAAGTGAAAAAGCAGGGACACTGAATGAATACTTCTGTTCAATATTCACGAAAGAGGAGGTGGGGAGGTGCTTAACCCAATGAACAGGAGCACTCTGGATTGAGGGGTTGATCCCAGTCCTTTCACAGAAGAAAGGGTTCTGAAAGATCTCCTAAAACTGAAGGTGTACAAAGCAATGGGGCCAGATGGAATTCATCCCAGAATTCTAAAAGAATTAAGCAGAGAACAAGTGACACCATTGACTATTCTTTTTAACAAATCATGGGAGTATGGTGTGGTACCTGAGGACTGGAGGAAGTCAGATGTGATTCCCCTTCACAAAAGTGGGACCAAGACAGAGGTAGGAAACTACAGACCTGTCAGTTTGACCTCTGTGGTAGGAAAAGTGATGGAATCACTTCTGAAGGAAAGAATTGTTGAGTACCTAGAGGCCAGTGGGGCACAGGACCCAAGGCAGCATGGGTTCACAGTGGAAAGGTCATGTCAGATGAATCTAATTGATTTCTTTGACTGGGTGACCCAAAGTAGTAGACTAGGGAGGGGCTATGGACATGGCCTACCTAGACTTTAGTGAGGCATTTGACACAGTCCCACACAAGATTAATAGTCAAATTAACCAGCCTGGGAGTGGGTCCCAGGGTGGTAGCCTGGGTAAAACACTGGCTGGACAACAGGACACAGAAGATAATTGTAAATGGAGTCCACTTTGAAGAAAGAGGGGTTACTAGTAGGGTACCACAAGGATCACTACTGGGTCCAGTCCTTTTTAATGTCTTTATAAGTGATATTGCAGAGGGACTGGAAGGAAAAGTATGCCTCTTTGCAGATGACACAAAGATCTGCAACAGGGTTGATACACAAGTAGGCATGGAAAGGATGAGAAGGGACTTGACAAGGTCGGAGGAATGGTCAGAAGTATGTCAGCTTGGATTCAATTCAAAGAAGTGCAAAATAATGCACCTGGGAAACAAAAACTCAGGGGAAGATTACACAATGGGGGGGAGATAGTAACAACAACAAAAATGGAAAGATACCTGGGGGTAATCATATCAGATGGCCTTAAGGTTGGCAAGCAATGTGAGAAGGTGGTAGGGAGGGCTGGGGAGATACTGGGATGTATAAGGAGAGGCATCACCAGCAGAAAACAGGAAGTTGTTATGCCCCTGTACAGACAGTTTGTGAGACCCCATCTGGAGTACTGCATCCAGTTCTGGAGACCCCATCTCCACAAGGACATAGACAGGATGGAGGCAGTTCAGAGGAGGGCAACTAAAGTGGTGCAGGGTCTGCAAGAGAAGCCATATGAGAAGAGACTAAAGGAGATTAATATGTATACCCTTGAGGAAAAGAGGGAGAGGGGGGACATGATAGAAACATTTAAGTACCTCAGTGGAATCAACAAAGTCCAAGAGGGTAGCATCTTTCAGAAAAAGAGACTTGCAAGAACAAGGGAACACAATTTAAAGATAGAGGAGGGATGGCTCAGGGGCAATGTGAGGAAGTATTTTTTCACAGAGAGGGTAGTGGACACATGGAACAGCCTTCCTTAGGAGGTTGTGGGGTCTAAAACTGTGGGGGAATTCAAGAATGCATGGGACAGACATAAGGCAATTTTTGTAGGGGGTAGGACGAAATAGACTGTTGGTTAAATAGGATCTGCAGCTTATGCTCTAGGTAGGGAAATGGGCAGACTAGGTGGGCCAAGTGGTCCTTATCTGCCATCAAAGTCTATGTTTCTATTTTTCTATGTTATGAGGACTCCACTCATGTCATGTTATTTCTTCCCTTTTATTCTATTATTTGCCCCAAATGCCACAGTTTTTGGCTCCAAATGTACTGTAACAGCTAAAGAAAGCTGCTGCTGTTAACTGAATTCAGGAATGGCACAATTGTGCCCGCCAATGGTGGAATTTTGAGTTCAAATGCTGAACTTCTGCTGTGAACAGCAGAATTTTGCCCACAAACTGTGGAATTTTGCTCACGAACAGCGGAATTTCACCTGTGCAGGTGAAATTCTTCCATTTATGAGTGAAATGCTGCCATTCGCTGGTGAAATCCCTCCATTCCTGAAATCAACAAACAGCAGCAGTTTTCTTCAGCTGTAAATAGACACTTCTGCTCAGTATTTACTGAGGAGAAGGTAGAGCAGGGCCCCACAGCTCAACACCAAGGACACAGGTGGGAGGGAGGTGAGCACTAGTCCCTTCACAAAAGAAAGGGTCCTACAAGAGCTCTCTAAGCTCAGGGTGGACAAGGCAATAGGACCTGTTTGGCATACATCCCAGGGTACTAAAGGAGCTAAGGGGTGGAACTAGCAGAGCCAGATGCACTAAGCAATCACTCTCCCACCTACTGTGTCTGGAGGAACAACTTCACCCACCCCTCCCAAGTTGTTATAAACACGCGATCTAACCAACATTAATGTTACAGCATTCATGAGCAGTCTGAACTCCGTCAGCTGGGCCCCCATCAACCCCTGATGCAAGAAGAAAGATCGCCTCCTCTACCCTCCTCTCCTGTATGTTGCCCCAGTGCTTAACTCAAGCAGAATCTCCACCCTGCCTAAACTAAAACAAGCCTATTACCGGATCACACATTTCACTGCATCAGCCCCAGCCAGAATCACTCATTGTGATGTACTCAACTTGCTACGCTGGCCGTCCTTTAAAACCAAGCTAAATTTCCCCCTTCTTTGCACTACATTTAAACTCATCCACCTACCCTCTCCACCCATACTGCATGGCATAATAATGCTAAGACCTATCTCCAGGTCATTATGATCCTCCTCTCTCATCCTTTCTATGTCTCCCGAAAACACGACTAGCCATAGGCAAACAACCCTTCTCCATCCATGCCGTACAAAAGTGGAACAGCCTGCCCCATGACCTATTTTCCTGTACGACCATTACACAATTTAAAAAACTACTCAAAGATATTATCTTCTTCCTGCAACGGTGAGCCTGCTATTAATCCCTCAGCTCCCTTTGTTTCTCTCCTCCTTCTCCTGCTCCACTCCTCCCCTACCCCTCTCTCCCTTTTCTTTACCCAAATGTATACCCTCCTGGTATTATCCAATACCATCAGGCTAAAGTGTTGGCACTGACCTTTGTTTGAGTGCTCCACATCCTCCTTCCTTTGCTTCTACTACCTCTGGCTCAGCACTTACAGTAATTGTTTATTGATTATCAAGGTCCTATGGTTCCTCTGTAACTCACGTCTTTGTACTACATTTACTAGTATTGTACTTCCCTGGGTCACCCATGAAAAAGGGACATGTTGTCTCAGTTGGGCCCACTTGATCATCAAAATTCAAATAAATAAATAAATAAATAAATTAGCAGAACTGTTTAGTGAGTCTCTGAGCACAGGAGAGGTCCCAGAAAACTGGAGAAGGGCCCATGTGATCCTGCTCCACAAGAGTGGCAGCAGGGAAGAGGCAGGGAACTACAGACCAGTCAGTCTTACCTCAGTAGTGGGCAAGATTATGGAACCACTCCTTAAGGAAAGGATAGTGCAACACCTGTAATCCATAGGAGCACAGGATCCAAGACAGCATGGGTTTACAACAGGACGGTCCTGTCAAACTAAACTCATAGATTTCTTTGACTCACTGTAGGTAAACAATTTGTATAGAATTTATATAGATATCTTATGTTGACCTCTGCTTTATTATACTTGTAGGTAGAAATTGTGCCTACTAGGCTACAAAGGCTACAACATAGTGACCATCACCATTACGTGGACTATCGCTCACTAAAGCAAAATAAATCTATCAGTAGACAATTCAAAATAACTGAACATATGGTTTCACGCCAGAGTAATGCTAAAAGTTCTACTCCTAGAGCTGAAACAATAATGATTCCTTCAGGAGCTAGAAGTCAAGATATTAGTAAGTACAATACCAAGTGTCCCATTAAAGAATCTAAAGGCAATGTAGAGTTGATAACTATACCAAAGCATAATACTGCTGCACCTGAGAATTCACTTAACATTTCTAGAAAGGCAATAACAGCTTTAAGGGTGCCTTCTATGTCTGATTGTGAAGTTCAGGATTCAGATTCTGTGGGAAGGTACAAAGCTGTAGCTAGTGCATCTAATATCATAGTCTATTCCCCCAACTGAGCAAATGATTATTCTCTACGGGTGAATTATTAAGACAGCAAACTACCATTGAGAAATCTCCTAAGATGTGGTATTCAAGCAGATGTGAGTCTCACAAGGGAAAGGAAAAGGAGGAAATTAGCTCTAAGATAGGAGAAGTAGTATATGAATGACAACAGACTATTAGCGGATTGAAACATCTGGAAGGACAAATAGTATCCCCTACATATTGCTCAAAGTGTGGTAATAATGCAGGGAATGTCTCTAACAATAGTGAAATATTGAAACCCACTTGTTTAAGTGAAGAGTTCATACACCTTTTAAATGATCCCTATACAGTAATGCCCATCTAATTTTAATGGAACAACTGGTTATTAATAGGAATATTTTGGAAAGTTTAAGAACAGATGTGGCTCTCAATAGAGCCACAATAGATATGATTTCATTATTAGATGAGAAATTAGAGGAGACAATTGAGACTTCAAAGATAGAAGATTGTACTATACAAACAGAGAAGGATGCAGAGGCCGATATTAAGCAGAGACCAGATTTTAGTATAATTGAAATTCCTGTTACCCCTTTTAGTAAATTGAAAACCAAGAGACAAAAGAGAAAAAAGAAAAGAAGAAGTGAGATAAGAAATAAAGAGAATTCCCATTAAACAGACCAAGGTTATTATAGGCACAGGTGGTACTGAAAAAGAAGTAAGACCTCATCTTACTTTAACAAAGGCTAGTAAACCTCCAAATAAGAAAGTCCCACTATTAGTGGAATACCCTATTAAATCAGACTTACTGTCAAAATTAGATATTTTGGAACAGGAAATCACAAAACTACACCAACAATTTGGATATTCATTTAAGTCATTAGGGAAGGGGACTATCACTCCCATATCTATCATGAAAAGTGATAACTATAATGTACAAAAAAAAGCTTTGGCTCAGAAAACTGAGTGTACAGCAGGGCCTTGTTCCCAGGTCAACTCAGACTATACACTATCACCTAAGGATAAGTCTGACAGCAAACAAACCAATTGGGCTGATGTCTCTTTTATAATTAGGCTATATGGGCCACTAAACTGCAGTAAGTTTAACCGATCTCAGCTGGAAACTGAGGTACTCCAGTATTTAGGCAAAAGTCTGGATATTAAGCTCACAGAGGATGATATCCTGAAGATAAAAAAAATATTCTGATACCAGAAGACTCATTGATAGATGTGTTACTCATATCCAACAGATTGGCAAATTATATATGGGTAAACAGCTGGCTGATACAAGAACCAGATCTGATTATTACTTTTCTAACAGAACACTGTTCAACAAAGGGGTGGTAGATACGAAGAAGGAAGTTGTTCTCAGTGTCATTGGTATGTCCCCATTGAGAGAGGAGAATGATGACAAATAAATTAAGTCATAAAGGATTTGTTGGTGAATTTCCTGAGAATCCCCATGGATGAACTTGGCCATATCTCAGCTACCAGAGCTTCGGTAGACAGCCAAGTAAACATAAGGGTTTCAAACTCCAAATTAGCTGATTGAATTGTGGGGAAGACTAACATTCTAAATAGTATGGGGCTTAATCTTGTGGAATTGCATATTCTCAATATATCAGGGACAACCAATGGTACAAGAGGCAATAGTAATAATGTCAGTAGTTTGCCCCTGAGTAATAGATTTATGAAGATGGCAGGATATGATGAAAACTGACTACCCTCAGAATATGCACATACAGGGAAGACATTGGACCCAAAAAAACAGGGGCTAACTTTTTTGACTTGGAATATTGCAGGAGGTTCTATGTGATAATAGCGACTGCACAAAGGCTATCGCTATTATCACGACCTGCATTATAGCCGGAAACATTTTTGGCGATATGCAGAAAAAGGCTACCTGGAATTGTGCATGAGGGGGGGCTGTGCCCCCCTGCACCACCTAAATAAAGATTCTCAACTCCAGGGGGGTGCATGTTGGGGAGGGGGGCACATTCCGGTTAAAAAAAAATCTAAGTGCCACAGCTGTGGGAAGTGCAAAAGGAACACCTGCCCCCATTTGCAAATCCAGGACCTGCTCCATTGGAGCCAATCACCCTACCCACCACACCACATGGTTGGCTCCTCAGAAGCAGGCTCACCACAGGGTCACACCCCTGTTTCACATCCCTCCACATCCTGTCGCCCACCCTCCCTTCCTGTCACCCACCCTAAGCTCACGGTCACAACATTCGCAGCCCCCCTACAGTCACCCATGATGACAGCACCATCATATGGGTCGCCATTATGACAGTCACCCATATGTGGTCACTATCATCATGGTATACCATTGCAGGATGGGTTACACATATAACTGACACAGAATGGATAGCTTTTTTGTTGCAATATGACTTCATCTGTTTGCAGGAAACCTGGCATTCTAATAATGATGAAATAATGTTGAATGGTTATGAGTGTTATCAAGTTCCAGGTCAAAAAGTAGCTAAGTATGGCAGACATTCAGGAGGTTCGATAGTTTTTGTGAAAGTTGGTAAACTTAACAAAGTAAGAAGAATAACAACATCCACTAATATGATGAACATACAGGTTAAGGTTCGGAATCTAGATATATATGTTATGAATTGTTATGTACCTCCCGAAAATTCCACCTTTTATTTAGATACAGTATGGAATGATATAGCAACTGAAGTTATGCTTATTTACCAGGATGATTCGGCTGCTTATATTCTATTAGTGGGAGATTTTAATGCCCATATCGGTTCATTTGATGGACTGATAGAAAATCTGATGTATACTTATATGCAACTGAATGCCCAACTAATGAAAATAAATACAAACGACTCGGAAGTCAATAACGGTGGAATAAAATTAATGGATCTTATGGTGTAATATTCATTGTATCCATTAAATGGTAGACTTTGGCGTGATATGGGAGGTGAATTCACATACCGATCAGCGAGGGGTGCTTCCTTGGTAGACTATGCAATATGATCTGGTCATCTTGCCATATGGAAATTATTATCTATCCCAGTGAGGGAAGAAAGTGATCATTTCCCTATTCTCCTGGAATTTAATACACCAGGACAAAGCCTAACTGAACCTAAAATGGCTCCATTATTATTTACAGAGCTTAGAGCAGCTAAAAGAATAATATGGCAAAATAATTCAGATGCTGATATACTGTCGCTCATAAAAGAATCCTGTCTTATGCAATAATGTATAGAGTTATGGAGGGAAGATGTGCAATCCTCAACTCAGACATTGAATCAACTTTTTCTTGAGATTTGAAAATGTCTGGAATGTAACTGTAACATTTGTTCAGCAGCAGCCATGAACTGTTTAATGCTGATTGCAAAAGAAAAAAAATGACCATTAGGAAACTGAAATTTTTTTTTAGAAAGACTAGGTCTAAACAAGTTCTGATCAAATTAAATCAAGAAAAAAAGAACTTTAAAAAGTTGATAAAACAGAAGAAGTCAAAATATCATGAGTAATCATGGCACCAAATGTTGACTGTGGTTGAACAAAATAACATTAAGGCATTCTGGAATTTGGTTGCCAGAGGTAATAAACATTTTAAAACAGAAATTGATACTTTTATTGCTGAAGACAAATGGATTGCACATTTTTCTTCAATTTTCTATGATTTATTAGAATGTGATTCCAACAGAGAACGGCTTTTGGTTCAGGAAGGATCTATAATAATAACTTCTGAAGAAATATATTTGGCAATTGCTACATTTAAAAAAACAAAAAGCAGCAGGTCCAAATGGGATCCCAACAGAAGTATTTCTTTGTTCTCCTTCTCTCTGGGTTAAGTTCTTAGTTATATATTTTTTTTTCTGCCCTCTGCTCCCCTGGCCAGCCCCTCCTTCAGGCCCCGTGAGGTCCTTCCATCTGCCCACCATCTCCTACGCAGACCCCTACCTCATATCGCAACCCCCTGGAGGTAGCCCAGCATTTCCCTTCAACAGGTGGGTCCCCCTCCTCTGAGAGGGAAGGCACCAGTCTAGCGCACTGTGGCAATCAGCTCCAGGTGGCGCTGAGGTGGGCCGGTCATAAAGCCTGGTGGCAGCAGGGGGCCGGAGAGCATCATTCAGCTTAGCCAGGGAGCTGTTTCTTGGGTTTTCTCCCATGGAGAGTGATGTGCCACATGACATCAAGGCGAACGCTGATGTCTGTCACTCCCTCAACAGGGGCCAGCAGGTGCCCGGCTCACATCCCCCAACCCTCTCCCTGGAGAAGGTGAGCTTTCTACGGATGCTACAATCTTCTCCCCCAGCAGGCCCTCCGACGACCCGAGTTCATTCACGAACCCAGGTTGCCGGTGTCACAAGTGGGTATCCAACCGCTGCACCGACAGGTCAGCGTGAGTTATATTTTTTAATAAATACATAAGGTTAAATTCCTTTCTGGAGTCATGAAACAGAGGGAATATTGTTCCAATACGTAAAAAAAGGAGCCTCTCAGATCCTACCATGTATAGGCCCATTAGCCTAGTAGATGTGGACTTAAAAATATTATCTAGAATTGTATTTGAGAAATTAAAAAATGAGGTGACAAAAACTGGAGGGCTATCATATTATCAGGCAGGTTTTAGAACCAATTACTCAAGGCTGGATAATATTTTTGTTCTGAAACATTTAATAGAGAAATATGTAAGACTCAGACATCAGAAGCTCTATGTAGTCTTTACAGATTACTCATCTGCATTTGATTATATATCTAGACAAATATTGTAGTCTTTGCTGATGGAAATAGGGATTGATACAAATAGTATTGCCCCAATCGTACAATTATATTAGGATAATTGGGCTAGAATTAGACTGGGAAGGTTATGTGGATTATCAGCCTCATTTAAAATCAATAGAGGAGTCAAACAGTGTTGTGTGATGGCTCCCTGATTATTTTCTCTCTATATAGATAAAATGCTAGCCGATTGTGAATCTATAAATTCAGATTCTCCAAATATATTGTCTCTTCCATGCCCTCTTCTAGCTTATGAGGATGATATTGTTTTATTTTCACTTACAAAATCAGGATTACAAAAAAAAGCTAGATTTTATTTATAGTAGATCTACCATTTTAAAATAAAAAATAAATTTGAATAAAACCAAAGTGGTCATATTTGGTTCAGGAAAAAAGAAAGATTCAACCTACTGGAAAGTAGGTAAGGATAAATTGGAGGTAGTAACAAGCTATATCTATCTAGGTATTCTATCTCAGGAAAACTGTAATTGGACACTACAAATTGAAATGCTTTTAGAAAAATTTAAACAAGACTGTAGCATGACTTATATGTTTTTAATATAAAATTTGGAGGCATAACAATAAAGCCACTAATTCAGGTAATTGGGACTAAATTTGATACCAAACTCCTATATGGATCCGAAATTTGGGATTATCAAAATTTAAATAGATTAATGTCCCCATTATATAAATTCTTATGCACAATTCTAAAATTAGGGCATTCTTGCCCATCAGCATATTTACAATCAGAATTAGGAATTGTGAATATTAAGGCTTTGATCGAGATAAGAAAAATTAATTATTGAATCAGATTGTCCAGACAAAATAATATTACACTAGCAAATATGGCACTAAAAGAAAAAGAAGCATGGTATGACCTAGGTTATAAAAATAGATATTGGTATAATACAGTTTCAAATATACTACAAAAGAAAGAAATGATGAATCTGAAACAGGCAGTAGATAAGGGAATCACACTTAGTGTAAAGGATAAGAAGTATGTCACTAAAAGGATAGCAGGCAACTGGAACTGCTCAGACTTGCAGTTGATTAAAAATTCTCACTATTCAAGATGATTTTCCCAGAATAATTACTATTTTGGGTTTAAACCTTATTTAGAAATACTAACAGATCCAACATTAAGGTCTATAGTCTCTAACTACAAGTTTGAGCAATGTTAAAGCAATATGCTATCCTATTGTTATTAAAAAAAGGTCTTCTATCTGGAGATTACTGCTGCCCCTTGACCAGGGCTCATGGCTCCAGTGGCTCGAAAGACTCGGTCCCCTAGACAGACAGCATCCCGGAGCAGCAGCCTGAGACTGCAAGCCCAGCCACCAGACCTGCCTAGGTACTGCTACTGCTCCACCAATTGGAAAGTGAGCGCTTTCCCATGCTACGCTCTGATTGCTGAGCCACCCCTTGACCAGGGCTCACAGCTCCTCCGGCTCAAAAGACTCAGCCCCCCAGATGGACAGCATCCCTGGAGCTGGTGCCCGAGACCACAAGCCTGGCCACCAGACCTGCCTAGCTGAGCCACCCCTTTACAATGGCTCACAGCTCTGCCGCCTTGAAACACCTGGACCCCCCGGATGGACAGCATCCCTGGAGTTGCCACCAGAGACCACAAGCCCGGCCACCAGACCTGCCTAGGTACTACTACTGCTCCACCAATCAGAAAATGAGTGCCTTCTTAGGCTACACTCCGATTGGTCAGTCTTTCTGTCTGCCTGTTTGCCACATAGCGCTGACTTTCCGAGTAATGCTTCAAAGATAATTCTGCATAAAAGACCTGTATTTACTGTTGAAAGTTGTACTGAATTGTTTAAGCTGTAGAATTTAAGAATCCTTTTACAGTTTAAGTGAATCCAGCCCTTTTTCTGAATATTTCCTCTTGCTCAGCCCCTTTGGTGCCTAAACTCCTTTGTCTTGCAAATTCTCTCCTGCTGTGACTGTCTGCCTCACAGCTCTTGCCCTGCTCATAAATATTCCTTTTTCTCTGTCTCATGCAGCTGAGCCACCCCTTGACCAGGGCTCACAGCTCCACCGGCTAGAAAGACTCGGCCTCCCCCCCGGATGGATGGCATCCCTGGAGCCACAGCCCGAGACCTCAAGCCCAGCCACCAGACCTGCCTAGGTACTGCTACTGCTCCACCAATCAGAAAATGAGTGCCTTCCCAGGCTACGCTCCGATAGGTCAGTGTTTCTGTCTTCCTGTTTGCCACCTGGTGCTGACTTTCTGAGTAATGCTTTAAAGATAATTCTGCATAAAAGACCTGTATTTACTGTTGAAAGTCTTACTGAATTGTTTAAGCTGTAGAATTTAAGAATCTGTTTACAGTTTAAGTGAATCCAGCACTTTTCCTGAATATTTCCTCTCGCTCAGCCTCTTTTGCGCCTACACGCCTTTATCCTGCAAATTCTCTCCTGCTGCGACTGTCTGCCTCACAGCTCTTGCCCTGCTCATAAATATTTCTTTTTTCTTGTCGCCTGCAGCTGAGCTGCCCCTTGACCAGGGCTCACAGCTCCACCGGCTCGAAACACTCGGACCCCATGGATGGACGGCATCCCTGGAGCTGCTGCCCGAGACTGCAAGCCTGGCCACCAGACCTGCCTAGGTACTACTGCTGCTCCTGCCCCGCTGGTGCTCTGAGCCAGCTCCCCACTCACCCCCCACCCTCCTGCCCTATCTCAACTATTTTATTTATAGCTGTACCCAGTCACATAACTGCTGAAGTTTTTTTCTAACAGTCTATTTTTCCATTGCTCCTTATATTCTCCCACCACTAGAGGGGCTAAGGAAATCAACACTCAGTCGATCACTATCTCTGCTTTCTAGCACTGATATAAAACCCCATCTCTTGCCACTATGCCTAACTTGCACTTACAGCACCCACATCATCTAGTCTTGTCTATATTTTTAGCACCTTTCTTGCATCATCTGTTCCTTCTGCCTCCCAGACTAAAAATCCCCTTACTCAACCTGTTGCCACCACTGAAAGCTATGCTGGAATGCTGCCGCACACCCTGACCCTTCTTCTCTTTGTCCATCCTCATTACCTGTCGCAACCTTGTGCCTCACTTACTGACCTGCCTAACCTACTAATTACATTGCTCAAGATCACCTCAGCTGCTCCCTATTATATACAATTACCTGGACGCACAACTAGGTGCTACTCAATAACCCAAAAATACCGCAAAACTAAATTTCTTGCTTTTCTGCTCCTCCTACTGCTTGCTGTAGATCTCCACCCTAACCCTGGACCACCCTCCTTGAACTCCCCTACCCCTCAGCTCATCCCCTCTACTCCCCTTGCCCTCCCAAGTGGCCTAAAAATTATACACCTAAATGTTCAAAGCCTTACCAGTAAACTACACATGCTTCAGATTATGGCACTTGAATATAAACCTGACGTTATCGTCATCTCAGAAACCTGGCTCTCGGAACATGTCACAGACTAAGAAGTTTCAGTTCCTGGGTTCATTTTAACTTGGATGGACAGACTTGGATGAGGAGGTGGAGTGGTGATCTATGTCCCTACCTTCCTTCAGCACACAATTGTGTTGAAAGTTACTTCTCCTTCCTCTCACGAGACCATTCTCCTGAACCTGAAGCTACCGTACTCCTTTTGCTATTTGTTGCAGGAGTTTACTATCATCCTGGCCAACCCCCTCCCAAGTCACTGAACTGATAAAGAAACTGACTGACCTTGCTCACTCAGGAGAGTTGTACATACTGGCCGACCCAAAAGTCAACTGGCTCTCTAACACACTGGCCAAAACTCGCTCCTACATTGAGTCACTAAATTTGACACAGCTAATCCATGAACCTACTTGCCTGAAGAACAAAACCATTCCCTCCTGGACCTAGTCCTCAAGTCGCACCCTCACAGGGTCAAGGCTGCTGGCCTTCTGCTAGATGCCTTAAGCGATCACCATCCTGTGTACATGGTGCAAAAAATACACAGGCAAAAAATACCATAAAAAATTCTCCTAACCCGTTCCTTCCCCTCCCTTGATATGCGGCCACTTCTTCATGATCTCGCCAACATTGACTGGACCCCACTTGTCGCTTTTTCTTCTATTGGTGCACCTCTCCAGTTGTTCAGTGATAAGTTCCTTCACATTTGGAATCATCACACTCCCTTGTGTAAAACCAGAGTCCATGGAAATCACCTACTCTGGGTAACCCCTGAGCTCCTGTCCTGTCAAAGTGCCCGGACACTGCTTGGCATAAACACAAGGAAACTAACTGCCCTAGGGATCTCCAATGACACAAGGAACTATGAACTAAGTGTACCAAAGCTATTCATCTAGCCAAAGCTGAACACTACCAGGCTACCTTCTAAGCTAACACAAATAATGCTTCTAAATTTTGGAAAGTTATTCAGTCCCTCTTTTCCCCTGCCACCAAGCCCCCCACTCCTACCCTTAAGCAGAATCTCTCAGTCCTCTCTGAACCTATGACTATGGCTGAATTCTTTAATTCCCATTTAACATCCTTTGCCTCAGTGCTCCAAGCAGCTCACCTGATACCCATTAAGCTCTCCTGTTGCCTCCTCCCCTTGGTGGACACCTGCCCTCCTGCTCTCTCCCCTACTCTCCCTGCAGCTTCACCCTTGTCACCTAGCCCCTTTACTCTGACCTCCTTCCTCCTCTCACCATCCCTGGCTTCTACCCCCATACCCAAACAGCCACCTGCCCCTTCTCTCTACCTCTCTCTGCTCCCTCACCCGATACCATTTTCACTGCTTCTTCATCCTCTTCCCCCTCAGCTCCCTCATCCTCTACCCCCTTCTTCTTCTCCCACATCTCCTCTGCTGCTGCTTTTCAAGCCCTTTTGTCCATTAACCCTGCCAAAGGCTCCTCTCCTGATGGTCTGGACCCCAAGCTCCTCTCTCTGTCTTCTCCTGCTATCACTTATCCTATCTCCCTCTTGCTAAATCTCTCCTTTGTCTCTACCACCGTCCCTTCAGCATGGAAACACGTGACTGTTGAACCTCTCCCCAAACGTGGTGACCCCTCCTACCCTAGCAATTTCTGCCCTATCTCTCTCCTTCCAACACTAGCTGAGGTCCAGGAACACATAGTCCTTGAACAACTCTGATCCTATCTTACTGACTCCTGCTTTCTTACTCCATTCCAATCTGGCTTTAGAAAACATCACTCCACTGCCACATCCCTGCTATGACTGACTAACTCCATCTCTACAGGTGTGGACAATGGCCTCATAACATCTGCAATATTTATTGACCTGGCCAAGGCCTTCGATACAGTCTCACACCCTCGTCTCCTGTCCTGCCTCAGGTCAGCTGATCTCTCCCCTAATGCTATGGATTGGTTCAAGTCTTATCTGTCAGGCAGATCACAATCTTTTTGTGTGGCTGATGCCATCTCCATCTCCCTCCCCATTACCATGGGAGTCCCCCAGGGATCAGTATTTGGGCCACTCCTTTTTTCAATCTTTCTCAATGATCTCCCCCTGATTTGTGCATCGACTAACATACACATGTATGCTGATGACACCGTACTGTACACAACAGGTAATTCGGTATCTGATGTTACCTCCAGGCTTCAGCTGGATTTCAATAATGTCCAACTGTGGCTTAGAGATCACCACCTCTTCCTAAACTAAAATAAAACAGTCTCTATGACTTTCAGTACTAGGCAGAGGTTGGTAAGGCTCTCCTCCCTGCCCACATTCCACACCATCAAAGGGACTGTCATAGATGGCACCTCCTCCTTCTGCTACCTCGGAGTTTGGCTAGACAGGCAACTGAATTTCATGG
The DNA here is from genome assembly GCA_016271365.2 of Neoceratodus forsteri. Lineage (NCBI taxonomy): Eukaryota > Metazoa > Chordata > Ceratodontiformes > Ceratodontidae > Neoceratodus > Neoceratodus forsteri. Next base: position 1,244,252,025 of record CM057458.1, on the reverse strand, counting down.
TCCACATCGACGCCATTCAGAAAAAACTCTGGCCTAAACTAGGGGCCCTTTACCGCAACAGTAGAAGTATCCCACTTACGGCTAGGCGAGAGTTGGTACAAAAAATGATATTGCCAATCTTCGACTACTGTGACATAGTATACAGTGTTGCCCCTCAATCCACCTTATCCAGGTTGGATCCTCTCTTTAAATCCTTCTGATGGTTTGCCTTAGATGCCCCTGCTCTGATCCACCACTGCTCACTCTACCGCTCTCTAAATTTTCCCACCCTTGCCAACAGGAGAACCCTACATGCTGCCAAATTTACCTCAAAATTCTGGCTAGGATTCCTCCCTTTATACCTCTCCTCCTATTCCCTATCTGCCTCTCATCCCTCCAATTACTCCCTCAGATCTGGTGACACATTGTCTCTGAATATACCTTACAAAAGCACTACATCAGGCCAAATGGCCTTCTCTCACCAACTACCTAAACTTTGGAACCAAGTACCAACCCAAATCCACCACTCCTTCTTAGGCAGTTCTCTCTCTACGTCCCTAACTAACTACCTAGTGACAAACTGTAACTGCACCTTAGTCTCACTGGGTTCCACTCTCAGTTGCTGGTCTATACATTCCCATTCCTCCAGCTGGGCCAAATAATTTATCCCCCTTCCTTTACCCGTCCTGAAACCAAGCACTTATCTGCACTACTCCTGTACCACCACCCTTCCCCTATGATCTAATCCTGCCCTTTATGCCTAACTCCCTCAATTTATACAATCTGAATTGGTAATACTCATGGTTGTTGTAATCTTGCATTTCTGCTTTATGTACATCTAACTGTTACTTGATTCTATGTATACTGCTTGTATAATGTATGCACTCCCACTTCCCTTCCCCCAGGACATACTGTGAGATGAGCATGTTATTGCTTAGTATAATTTTCCTGGTAAAACTTTTCAATAAATAAAAATAAATAAGATTGTGACTGCTGTAGCAGAGGTGAAGAAAATCTAATTCATATACTATAGGACTGTACATGGTACGACAACCAAAGAATTTGCTAGCTGAGTCCCTTTATGAATGACACATACCAGATTGATAAATTAATCCTCATGAACATACTGTTTCATACTAAGGACTCATGGTCCATGGAGACTAGCTAAGTATCTAGCTGCAATTAACAGAATAAGGAGTAGAATTTCTGTAACCTGAACAATATTAGCTTCTGTTAGATAACCCTGTTTTAATTAGATATGGGACAGCATTTGTGTATTTATAAGCTCAGTCATTTTATACAACATATCAGGGTATTATTTATTTATATATATAAGCTTTCACTGGCAGAGCTGCTATAAGCTTTATACTGTCCTCCTTGTGGAATAAATTGCAAAAAAATACTGAAACTGAGGTCTCCCATCGGCATCTCATCTTTCAAGCTCTTATATTCACGTCTCAGAAATTTTCAGTGCAATTGTTTCCCATGATCATGAATTGTCATCATGCTAACCTGTACCTTTTAACCATGAACAAATTACTTCTAGTGCTTGTCTCCTCCTTGGCCCTGGTCTGTCATCATGCTTTCATGTAACACCTTGATGCCTCTGTCCTCCCTTTGATACTGGTCTATCTTCACGCTTTCTCCAGCCTTCTTTTCACAACTCTATACTGCACTCATCAACAATCTACATGCAATCATACTATAAAAGTCCTAACTCCCCCTTCCCTCTCCTGTAGGCCCCCACCACCTCATCAGTTCTACTGACCTATCCTTGGGACTTCACTTCTCACAATGTTTATCCTTCGCCTACATATTACATACCCCTCCTAGTACCCCATCTGCCATTAATTGGTGATTCTCCAAGCCATTTTCATGGCTAGTACTAGTGACTACCCCTGGTAAATGAACTAACTGGTACTTCTATACAGAGAACATGGTTTACAAACAGTTGCATGGTTCAATGGTGGACCTGCCCCCTTGTATTTGAATCCTCCTCTGTTATGGCTTGCCTTGTCTTCCTTTTATCATTTGACTCCCCTATTACTGCACCACTGTGTTTATGTTTATATACTTATTTACATGTATTTATATGTTTTTATGATGGATGTTACCCGACCCTGTTCTAACCAGGTCCATCTTGTAAAAGAACTCTGCTCAGTGATGTTTGCCTGGATAAATAATGATTTTGACTGATTGATTGATTGATATACATTTATATGTATGTTATTTATGAACTGTGGAAACTGTATGATGGTGATGTGTATTTATTTATTTATTAGCTTTTGGTAACCGGCTAAGTGCGCAAGGCAACAATCCTGCCTATTTTCAAGCATGACCTGGGAGAGTACAAAATTGAGAATACAAAAATGACAACAGTACAGTTAAAAACAACAACTTAGGTACAATTATAACAGTCTGGGTTGCAATACATCAGAGGTTGAGCACACAGAAATGTATACAAAGCTCCAATAATGGTAAAATAATAATGTAACAAATCAGAAGTAGGATAGGCTAGAGGAGGAGCATGCTCTTATTAGTCATTTAGCTAAGCTTGGTGGAAAAGGAAACACATAAATAAGACACAGTAAAATATGTTATATGTTTACAGCTAAATAGCATGGAGACATAGGTGGCAACTCCCCAGTTATGTGCAGTAACAGTTACCTAGGGCATAGAGGTGAGAGAACAGAGAAGGCTTAAAAGAAAGGTGGGAGGTGGAGTTTTTAACCAGAGGGGGAAGAGAGTTCCAGAACCTAGAAGCAAAATAGGAGAAAGCCTGTTCTCCCATTTTGCTAGCACAGGGCCGTACAGAGAGCATTGGGATGGAAGAGGACCTAATGGAGTGGGAGTGACAGACCGGGATAAGCATGTCACCCAGAGATGCCGGACGAGGTGTTCTAGTAAGGGAATCAACAAGACACCCTAGAGTGTATGACTGGAGGTCTTTGGGAGACAACTAGTTTAAGCCAGAGTAGAGTAGGCAGTGATGAGTTAAGCGTGGAGCTGATAAGGCAAACCTACAGATGTTGTTATAGGAAGTGTCCCACTTGCAATGCACACTAGTATTGGCATGGTAGAGAATCGGGAGGGCATAAAGAAGTTGAGGAAGAGTACACCTCTTGCAACTGATATCCTGGCTGTTGGGGTGAGTGAGTGGTGCACTTGATAGGCTGCACCAATTTTCGTATTGACAGACTGACAAACTTCATTGACATGCACTGAAAAATCCAGAGCAGGTTGAAGCGTAACCCCGAGATATTTGAAAGTAGAGGTGTTAGTGACAGTAGTACCATCCCGGCAGTGGACAAGGAGCTTATAGGACTCAAAGGGAACTTTTTTTAGAGGACAGAAAGAGCATGGCTTGCGTCTTACCTATATTTAGGATTTGATGGTTAGCCAAGAGCCAGGATTGAAGGGATTGAAAGTCATGTGAAAGGTTTAGGTTTATGTCGACAATAGGCTTGGAAGAATAATAAAGCACTAGATCATCAGCATACATGAGTAAGCTACTGTGAAGAGAAGGACTGGAGGTATCATTTAGGAAGAGGGAAAAGAGTAGTGGACCAAGTATAGAACCCTGCAGTACACTGCAGCTGATAGGGATGGGGGAAGAGAGAACCTTACAGATGGAAACAGCCTGAGAGTGGTTGTCCAGGTAACTACCAAACCAGGATAGGGTAGAATCAGAGGCATCTAGAGCTTGTAGCCTTGTCAGTAGAAGTGGGTGGTGGACCATATCGAACGCTTTAGAGAGGTCAATGAACACGGCTCCTGTGAGTAAGCTCTTATCCATGTTACCTTTGACATCACTGGTAAACTGGGTCAGAGCAGTGGTAGTGCTGTGCCCAGACATAAAGCCATGTTGAATAGGGGATTGAAGATTAAAATTAAGATGGTACTCAGAGACCTGACAATGGACTAGTTTCTGAAGTAGCTTTGCTGAGCGTGGGGAGAAGTGAGATGGGGCAGTAGTTGGACAGTAGTTTTGCATCCCCCTTCTTAAAAACAGGCATAGTTCTAGCCATTTTCCAGACAAAAGGGACAGAGGCAGTGCAGATAGAGAGGTTGAAGAGCCTGGGTTATGGGCATTGCAAGTCAGGCAGCAAACTGCCTAAGAATCCCAGGATGAATACCATCAGGGCCTGCACTACCACTAGCTGGAACAGTTTTGAGTAGGTTTAGAACTTCATGGTACATGACTGGAGCCAGCTGCAGACTAGGGGGAGTGGGGGCTCAGGGAGATGAGGCAGGGCAAGCCTTGGGGAGTGAGGAGGGGGTAGAGATAGGTGGAGTGGAAAAGAAGCAGTTGAATGCATTAGCAATGGTGAGTGGGTGGTTACAGTGGGCATCATTTATGTACATATCTGTTGGTGTCAGAGGCTTATTGTTCCCAAGAATTTCCTTGATTTGAGACCGATACCATTTAGGGTTGGAGGTGGAAGAACTTAGGAGTAGTAAGAACTTTTAGCCAGGCAAATCTTCTTTTTGCAGGTGTTCTGTAAGGCTCTGTAGGCTTCAAAGTCAGTAAGTAGATGGGAGGACTTTCAAGTAGACCACAGTTTGTCCCTGTGTTTCAGAAGATGGAGCAGGGGATGTTTGAACCATTTGGTGACTTTCCCTTTTACCCTTTTCGTGTTGACCAGGATGTGTTTATTTTGCAGCGAGAGTAGGGAGGAGTTCGAAATAGCCCATAGTGATGTTTATATCATCAGTATAGTAGAGGGGAGACCAGTCAACCAGGTTAAGATCATGAATGAAAGCTTCCATGTTAAGTTTGGAGAGGTTGGTAAAAGTTAAAACTTTTGAAGGGAAGGAGGGGGAGGAGGTATCCCATATGCAGTAAACCAGGTAATGATCACTTATGGTATCCAGGAGAACACCAGCTGAGGGAAGTTACATCCCTGGAGGGAGCACTGGGAATCAGTAATGGAAGGCTCCAACCACGTTTCAGATATGGCTAGGCTATCAGGGTTGTTAGCGCTAATCCATGCCTCAACGTCAGGGAGGTTGGCCAACAGACTTCTAGTATTAAGGTGAGCAAAGGTGAGGCCAGATGATTGGGGCAGACATTGCAATGGGTGAGACTGAGTGGGATTAGTGGCCAGAGCAGGACCTGGATTTGTCTTGACATCCCCCGCAAGATGAAGGGATAGGGTGAATATCCAGATTAACGCTATAATATAAGCCCGAGCTGCACATCCAGGGGAGACAGAGAACTGTAACTGGATATATCTAATTAATAACCCCAGTTGTTTGAAATTAAGCCAGGATGGAAGAGGTGGATTAGGGATGGGGTCAGTTAGGAGGTTGGAGAAGCAGAAATTGTCCATTGACTATGCAGAGGAGGGTGGAGTAATATCTGCAGGACAAGTGAGAACAGTGAGTACCCATAACATAATCCCTAAAGAGAGAAGGGTGTGTATATCCCTAGAGTCCATTATAGGAGGAGTAAGAGAAGGGGACTAAAAAGGAGGAGAGAGTGGGTGCACAGGTGGAGAGGAGCTGTGGATGAAGGTAAGAAGGATGTTCCTAATAAACTGACAGCAGAGAAGGAATAAGCGTGATTCAATCAGTAAAGGCGACCTCTGGTGGTCAAAAAATATAAAGTGCAGATGAGAAACAAGGGAGTTAGAAAAAACACACCACTGTCACGCAGGATGCACAAATATCATGAGGGACTCCTAAATAAAAGTAACACTGGCTAAGGGTGGGAGGGTATTTGGGGGGAGAGTGGGGAGCAGTTGCAATGCGGCTGCAGGGCTAGCTGGTGCAGGGACCAGCTCTCTTCAAACGTGGTGCACAGAACTCCATACCTGAATTTGTTTTGGGGGTGGGGGGAGGGCTTCTCCTACAGTGCCCTCGCAACCTGGCCCCTCGGCAAATCCTTCACTGTCTGTGGAGAAAGGAGAGGTAGGGTACTCATACAAAGCCCCAATAAGTCATTTGCAAAGGTTAAAATGTTTTTTGGCAGAAGAAGTGATTTTTCTTCCTGACTGAGGTGCTAGATTTAGTGGTTAGACTGTAGCCCAGGACCTGGTTTAGCACAGGCACAAGAGATCTGGAATTCCTTTTTTTTTTTTTAAATTGTTATTAGAGACCTTTTTTTTGTTTTCTATTTATTTAATTCTCTGAGAGAGGCGTACAGACTAAGGTCCTATTTTAAAGGAGGTTCCTGTCTGAGCTGCAGGTTAAGCACAAGCCCCGGAGAGTAAGAGTCTCGAATTACTTTTAAAATGTATTCTCCCTGGAGAAACAAGCTGGCGCAGTTTCAATTATCTCAAACTCAGGTAACATCCAGGCTCACTTACAAAGTGCTGGTAAGCTTTTCATAAGTAGAATTAAATAAACGGCTAAACAAGGTGCTAAATTAAAGTACCTAGCATTGAGACCTGACAACACTATAATTTCATTGAGTCCCACTTAAGGTACACAGTCAAACAGTCGAAAATGGCTAAAATCCCAAGTCTCCTTAAAGTGCACAGTCTACAATGGCTAAAATCCCCTAAAGTTCAAAGAAAAACAGCATAGAAAAACTATCTCCACTGTTGGGATGACAGAAAAGCAAGCACAAATTTGAATTCGGAAAAGGCGCCAATAGTTAGTGCAGGGACCAGCTCTTTTCAAACGTGGTGTGCAGAACTCCATAACTGAATTCGTTTTGGGGGTGGGGGAGGGCTTCTCCTATGGTGCCCTCACAATGTGGACCTTCGGCAGATCCCTCACTGTCTGAATTTGTATTGAGGGGTGGAGGAAGGGCTTCTCCTTCGGTGCCCTCATGACCTGGACCCTCGGCAGATCCCTCACTGAATTTGTTTTGGGGGAAGGAGGGCTTCTCCAATAGTGCCCTTGTGACCTGGACCCTTGGAGGATCCCTCGCTGTCTGATTTTGTTTTGGGGGGTGGTGGGGGACTTCTCCTACAGTGCCCTCATGACCTGGACCCTCGGCAGATCCCTCACTGAATTTGTTTCAGGGGAAGGAGGGCTTCTCCAATAGTGCCCTTGCGACCTGGACCCTTGGAGGATCCCTCACTGTCTGAATTTGTTTCGGGGTGGTGGGGGGAGAGCTTCTTCTATGGTGCCATCATGACCTGGACCCTCGGTGGATCCCTCACTGTCTGAATTCATTTTGGGGGTTGGGGGAGGGCTTCTCCTACTGTGCCCTCATGACCTGGAGCCACAGCAGATCCCTCACTGTCTGAATTTGTTTCGGGGTGGGGGGAGGGCTTCTCCTATGGTGCCCTCACGACCTGGACCCTCATTAGATTCCTCACTGTCTGAATTCATTTTGGGGGTGGGGGGGCTTCTTCAATGGTGCCCTCAGAACCTGAACCTTCAGTGGATCCCTCACAATTATTTGTAAAGGCTTTTTAGCAACATACAATAAATTTGATGATGATGATGATGACTGGATAACCAGAGTGGTGGACCAAGGGGGTGCAGTTGATGTTGCCTATCATGACTTCAGCAAAGCTTTCAATACTGTTCCACATAGAAGATTGATTAATAAGCTGGGTAGACTCAGGGTAGGTCAGAAGTTGGTCAACTGGGTGGCAAACTGGTTGATGGGCTGAAAACAGAGAGTGGTGGTTAATGGTATACAGTCAGAACAGATGCAAGTCACAAGTGGGATACCTCACGGGTCAGTCCTGGGGCCAGTCCTCTTCATTATCTTCATCAGTGACATTGCAGATGGACTGGAGGGTAAGGTTTGCCTGTTTGTCAATAACACCAAGATCTGCAACAGAGTAATCATCTAGACTGGGTGGGCAGAATGAGAAGAAATCTGGAAAAACTGGCAAAAATGTTCAGAAGAGTGGCAACTGGGGTTTAACGCAAAGAAGTGCAAGATCATGCACACAGGGAAGAGAAACTCCGAAGCTATCTATAGATTGGGAGGGGAGTTGCTGGCAATCACAGAGGAAGAAAGAGACTTGGGCATCATCATCACAGATGATCCAAAATCATCCAAGCAGAGCATTAAAGCAGTAGGTAAGGCTAGAGGGATGTTGGGGTGTACTAGTAGGGGTATCACACGTCATAAAAGGGAAGTAATAATCCCTCTTTACAAGACACTGGTTAGGCCCCAACTGGAGTGCTGCGTGCAGTACTGGAGGCTGAAACTGCACAAGGCCATTAGCAAAATGGAGGCAGTTCTGAGAAGGGCAACCAAAATGGTACAGGGACTGTATCATAAAACATATGAGGACAGATTAATGGAGCTCAATATGTATACCCTAGAGCAAAGGAGGGAGAGAGGTGATATGATCGAAACATTCAAACATCTTAAGTGCATTAACAAAGTGAAAGAGTCTAACATGTTTCAATATAAGAAAAATAGCAGGACAAGAGGACTCAGCATGAGATCAGAGAGAGGCCAATTAAGGGGTAATGTGAGGAAGTTCTTTTTCACAGAATGGGTGGTGGATGCATGGAATGGCCTACCTCAGGAAGTGGTGGATATGAATACAGTGCAGGGCTTCAAACAGGTATGGGATATGTATAATGGAGCAATATAGATTAGTATGAATAGATAGGCCATTGACAGAGTAAAGGCCTATGGCACATTCATAAGGTAAAAAAAAAATGGGCAGACTGGATGGGCCTTGCAAGGCTTATCTGCCAACAATTTCTATGTTACAGTACAGCTGGGACCAGAAACTGTGGTATTTGGGGAGAATAAAAGAATAAAAGGGAAGAAATAACATGGCATGAGTGGAGTCCCCATAAAGGAAAACAACATGATAACAGGGGTGAGGTTTTCAATCCAAATGCGGGATTACTATTGGCTGGAACTGGATGTGAGCTTCTTCCTGGGATTGGGTAGAATGACATGTCAATCAAGTTGTACTGCACTCTGCAGTAGTGAAACTGGGTTCCAACTCAGTGGTATAGTATTTTTGTGGGTTGCTTAATGTGTTGTACTGCATTGATAAAAGTTTCTGCAAAATAAGTTGAAACTGCATTATCAGCTTGAAGCGAACCACGAGGAAACTTTTATTAATTCATTGCAAAATGCTAAACCAGTGAGTTGGAGGAACAGTTTAATGTGACTTGTACTGTAGAATGTAATGCAGTAATGCAGCAGTATCTAACAAAATGCTACAGTATACTGCAGGAAACAGTGCAGTCAATAGCAATGAAGCCCTTTTGTCATGCAATATTTTGTGACATACCACTTACTGTACTGCCAGTTATTGCATTGCACTGTAGCTGGCTCTGCTGTATGTATTAAAACCCAAAGATGTACACAGTGTTCAGGAATGAGGATCTGGCAGGAGATCAAGCTGACATTCAAGTCCATATACTGTTTTTGGTAAAGACAACTAATGACGGAATCTGTAGTGCCATTTTTTTCACATGGTTTTGTTTTTCTATATCACATCATTTCCATTTAATAATCCTGTCTCCCGCACTTTCTGAAATCAATATCATTCCCATTTACAACAGTTGGCTGTGTGTACATGTTCCTAGCATTCTTACCCTTGTCAAACTTTTTGCCTATGTATATAAACACCTCTGCACTGCCTACTTCATATGTTTTATTTTACATTGATATTCTTTCTGTTGATTCATCCTGTTACTGCCATATACTGTGCTGCTTATTGTTCTACTCTTCCAGGTCATGCCCGAAAATAGGCAAATGTTTGTCTAACATACCCTACCAGGTTAATAAAAAGTAAATAAATAAAAAGACTGTAATTCTGCAATATAGCAATATTTTGTTGAAACCATAACCATAAAAATCTATATTAAATAGAATCAGGAATTTTCTTGGTAAATCACATCAATTTGGTTATAATATATTGTTTACTGTACATAGTTTTAATTTTTCTTCATGATATATTTTAGCCAAGATGTTGTTAGGTTTATTAAGCAGCTTTAACCAATGGTCAGTTACTCTGCTTGTAACTAACATTAATGCTGTATATTGTATTGACCATGTTCAGAGTGCATGGCTGCAGATGGAATCCCATTTGGTAGACCTAACATTTGTTAATAATATGATAATACCTTGTCTAGTATTTCAGAGACATGATATCCCCATTCATCTGAAGCATAAATTGATTGTGAAATGGGTTTTGCTTTACAGGCCATTAATACCAGTTTCATAGTACTACCCCCATATTTATAGCTGCAGCATATTAATCCTTTTATTGGCTGTGGAATTTTTGTTTTTATTAATTCTGTATGAGTTCTACAACTAATATTAGATGCCATGTTAACCCCAAATAAAAAGACTTTACATTTTCCAAAGAAAGATCACTCATACACTGCTTATAATCTCCCAATATTTCTTGCTACTAACTGTAAGAACTTTCCTTTTCATTACATTAATTTCCAGTAAGCCTTGCTGAAACCTCTAATGGTTTATCAAGAAGTATTCAAAGACCTTCTTTGTCAAGGCTATTAGCACAATACTACAAACATATGAACTTACAAAATTTGCCAGTAGAAAAAGGCCATTTGGTCTATCGAGTCTGCTTGATTATGCAGCTAGCAGCTGTATTCTGCAGCTGCCCTCCTCCTCTCCCCCTACCTTTATCCCCCCTCTTGCCCTGTCCCAGCCCCTTTTGAAGCAGACCACCATTTTACAAGCTATTACTGTACCTCTGCTGGTAATGCATTCCACCCTGCCACCACCCTCTCCATAAAAAGTGTCTCCGCATTTCCCTCCTGAACCTTCCCCCCTCCAATCTCATGTCATGCCCTTGAGTGTCCCTCCCCACCCTTGCCCTGAATAGCCCCTCTGTATCAGTCTTATTTATCCCTCTCATGTGCTTGAAAGTCTCAATCATAACCCTTCTGTCCCTCCTCTCTTCCAGTGAGAACATGTTTAACTCCTTTAGTCTTCTCTCATACAGTACGTCCCCCAGCCCCTGGATTACCTTAGTTGCTTTGCACTGCACCCCTTCCAGTAATTTTATATCCCTTTTCAGGTACATACACCAGTACTGCATGTAGTATTCGAGATGAGGTCTAACCAGTGATCTATAAAGTGGCAAAATCACCTTCCCCCTTCTTGAAGTAATTCCCCTTGCTCTGCAATCCAGCATTTTGATGTCCATTGCTGCTGACTTACACTGTGCCAAGTTGTTCATTGATCCCATGATGACCACCCCCAGATACTTCTCCTCCTCAGTCTCATCCAGTTGCACCCTCCCCCAGTTGGTAGTCCCTTCTTGGTTTTTTCTCCAAAATGCAGTACTTTACATTTTTTGGTTATTGAACCCTAGCTGCCAAGTGTTCAACCAAGTCTCCAGCTTATTGAAATCTTCCTGCAGACCCCTCCACCGCTGTACGTCATCCACCACTGCCCCTGTCTTGGTGTCATCGGCAAACAGGCTGATCCTGCTCTTAATGCCCATGGAAATGTCTGTAATAAATATTCCATATAACACTGGTCCCAGCACCGAGTCCTGTGGAACCCCTCTCATTACTGCCCTTGGGATGAGAGTTCCCCTTCTACCACCATCCTCTGCTACCTTTCCTTTAGCCAGTTTGTCACCCATCCCACCATTTTTGGTCCCGCCCTGTGCCTTCAAGTTTTATTCCAAGTCTCTTATGTGGCACCAAATTGAATGCCTTCCTGAAGTCCAGGTACAGGACATCCACTGCATGGCCCTTGTTCATCTGCCCAGTCACCCAGTCATAGTAATCTACCAGGTTGGTTTGGCAGGATCTGTTTGCAACAAAGCTATGCTGTCTACTGTCCTGCAGTCCATTGTACTCCAGCAGGGACACCAGCCTCTCCTTCAGGATCATTTCCATTAGCTTTCCTACAATGGACATGAATCTCACCAGCCTATAGCTCCCTGGTTCATCTTTGGGGCTGCTCTTATGCAGGGGGACCATGCAAGCCAACCTCCAGTCCTTGGGTACACATCCCAAATTGAGTGAGGCATTGAATAGGCCTGCCAAGGGCCCTGCCAGGATCTCTGCAAGCTCCTTCAATACCCTGAGGTGAATGCCATCCAGCCTTGGTGCTTGTCCACCCTGAGTACTCTCAAGCCCTCCAGGACTCTAGCTTCTGTGATCCCCCCTTCCGTTACTCCCTCCCCAGCATTTACTGCCCCCAACCCCCTTGGGTAGCACTCCCCCCTCTCTCCTTCATACATACTGAGCAGAAGTAGTCACTGAGTGCTTTTGCCTTTTCTAACCCCTTCTCTACCAATTCCCCATCCTTTTTCATCCTTACTATCTGTTCTTTACAGCTCCTTATCTCCTTGATGTACCTGCAGAAGCCCTTCCCCCCCTCCTTTATGCCCTGCACCAGCCTGAGTTCTTTGGTGGCTTTTGCCTTTCTTACTGCCCTTGTCACCTCCCTTGCCTCCTGCAGGTATTCCTCCCAATCTTCCCCCCTTTCCCAATTTCTTGTATCTCCTAAAGGCCACCCTTTTTCTCCTCACCTCTTCCACAATCCCCCTGCACATCCAGCTTGGCTTTTTTGCCCTGTATGTTTTACTCCGAGTCATGCTACAGGACTTGGTAGCCACTAGTATCCCTTTCTTTATGATCTCCCATCTCTGGTCCAAGACCATGCTAGGCTGGATCCCATCCAGATACCCACTCACTACCTCCCCCATCTTTGCAAGATCCATCCACCTGAAATCTAGCACCTTCATATTGGATGCCACCCCCTCTTTGCCCATCACCAACCTGAACAATACTGAGAGATAGTCACTCCCCGCTAATGGTTTGTCCACCTTGTTATCCCTCACAAATTCCCCATTTGTGAGCACTAGGTCTAAGGTGCCCCCCCCCAGTTGAATCACTGATCACCTTTGTCAGTAAGCTTTTCTAAAAGGCATCCAGGAGTACTTGCTCCCTTTTACTGCTGGTGGATGGGGTTCCCCAGTCTACCCCCAGCAGGTTGAAGTCCCCCACATCCACCACATTCCCCCTTCCTGCTTGTCTTTTTAATCTGCTTCGCAAGTTCCTTGTACAAATCCTCTGTCTGGCAGAGTGGCCCTACACCACTCCCATCCAGGGAGTTCTATTCCTGGAATCCTGGATTAGCAGCCATAATGACTCTGTTCCCCCCCTCCTTAATGCACTTTAACCTCTCCCTCACATATAATGCCACTCCCCCCTTCTGTTTTCCCTATCCCTGCAGAATATTCTGTTCCGTGGGACTGCCAGGTCCCAGTCATGGTATTCGGTGGCCCATGTTTCCATGATTGCTGCCATGTCCACCTCCCTTTCCACCATAAGGGCCTGTAGGTCATTAATTTTATCCCCCAGGCTTCTAGCATTCATGGTAACCACCTTCTGTCCCTTTAGCTTTCCTTCTCCATCCCTCTGTCCTTCACTTCCAGCTTCCACTATATTGCTTCTACCCACTACATCACCCTTGATCTGGGGGGTAGGCCTGTTCTGCTTCCCATCTTATGGCCACTGTATGCCCTCCTTCCACTTGCCACCCCCTCTCCTGGTTTAAATGTCCAGCTACCTCAATATACTCCCTAAGCTTCTGTTTCAGAACCTTCTTGCCCTCTTCATTTAGGTGAAGTCTATCCTTAGCATATAGACCATTGTCCTCCCAAGTCTGTCCCCACCCTCCCACCAACCCATACCATTTGGTGTGACACCATTTGCCTAACTATACATTAAATTCCTTGATCCTTTGCTTTCTAGCCATGGTTGCCTTGGGCACTGGTAATACCTCAGAAAAGTTACTGAACCACCCTCCCCCCACACATAAAGTTCCCAGCTCCTCAAACCTCTTTTGGACTACCTCTAATGTACTATCAGCCAGATTGTTTGTCTCCAGATGTAGAGTTAAATGAAGTCTCTCCCTTCCCCTTTTTAACATATTTCAGGATTGATTGTTTCACACTTTCTGCTGTCATCCCTGACATGGCCTCCACCCATATATAACTATGCCTTTTCCCCTTGCTACCCAACCTTACCCCCTTTAGTACTGAATCTGCCAGTGCTAGTATTCCCCCACAAATTTCCATCTGCCTGCTTCCCCATCCCAATTCGCCTCCTGTATGTCTCCTCTTCCTCCAACACATAATTCCCCCATCTGTGCCTGTTGCTGTTACTCTCCTGCCTGCCTCCCCCTTTTGTGCATATTTCCCCTGCCTGTCCCTGCTGCCATTTTTCTCCTGTCTGACTCCTCCTCCTGCACATAATTCCCCCTGTCTGTCCCTGTTCCTCTCCTGCCTGACTCCTCCTCCTCCTCCTGTACACAATTCCCCCTTCTGTTCCTGTTGTGTTTCCCCATCAGTGTTCTCCCCTGCCACAGCTGCTATGCCCCTTCTGTCTTCTCTATCTATCCTACTGTACTCCCACACATCAATGCTCCATTCAACCATCCCTCCCACTATGCCCCTCTCCCCTTCACACCTGCCACTCCTCTTAGACCAGCTATCATCCCTTGTGCGTTTCCTTCTTCTTACCTCTCTTGTCCCCTCCTGGGTATTCTGCACCCCTCCTCCTCCACCAGTGTTGCTAGCACCACAAACCTATTACTTGACCCCTCTGTATTGTTGTGCCTTGGTTCCTCCCTCCTGACTTTAGCCTTCCCTCCAGTGCTATCTACATAAGTTAAACCTCGTAAGTATTCATTATTAGCCTTTAGTATGAAGTAATCATTTGAGCAAATATATAATAATTTCTCATCTATCTGTATATATTGAACAGCAAGGACACCAATGTGTACACTTAGCTTTGCATCATTATTAATTTGTACTTTGCCTGTTAAAATCAACTTTTTTTGTAACATTCTGTCCCAATTGTCAGTACAGAGATTGATAGACTGCTAAATAAATATTGATTAACACCCAAAGATAAGAGTTCAAGATATTGAAAACAGTGTAGACTTATACTAAACAAAAGCAAGAACCACTTGTTGCCTCCTTATCCCTAGATATATTTTCCAAGATAAGATGGAGTACAAAGCAGTTACAAATTGTAGTAGAATACCTATCACATATTTACAAATATGTTGTTTTTTCTACTATTCATTTATTCAACCTGTTAAAAGGTATTCTAGCAAACATTTTTGTATATACATCCAGAAAACTAACTGGATGGTACATAGAAGGATCCAAGACAGATACCTTTTTAAGGATGGGATAGGGTATAGACCCTGTACATGACTAAAGAATCAAATTATGTTTTATACAAGTACTATAGATAATCTAGAAAATGGGGATCCACTACTCTGCATCTACCTTATACAAATTTACCAGGATCATTTCTGGTCCAGGGACCTTACTACAACTGGAACATTATTTTGCAAGATTAATTTCTTTTGTAGGTATACAGTATCTTGCATTTGTATAGTTATTAATGCCAAGAGTGCTCTCATCCACACAAGGGGCAGGATTTTCAAATGTTGGTGTAGGACTTGCAACAAGCCCTGTGCCAGGGGACTCTGAAATTGGCGATGCACTTAACCCCTTTGCTGCAACTGCACTCGACTTTCCAATTTCGGGTGCAGTTGTGACAGTTTCCCTGTTTTATGGCAAATTGTGCCAAATGTCTGGTGCACACACCCCATGTCTTTGGTTTCAGGGTGTGGCTCAGGCTAGACCATAAAGTCTTGGTATACAGTCCTACAGCTGGTGCATGTGTTTGAAATTCCTGATCCACCACCAGAGACTGCCACAAGCTCTGTGCGCCCTATAGGTGGCACATCAGGTACCTGCGGTTTACAATTCATTTTAAAAATCTGGCCCAAGTAATGTAAAAAAAATTTAAATGTACATAACAAGTACAGAAGGGAAAGATACCTCAGATGTGTCTATAGAAGAAGATAACAACAATTCAGTGGCAAAACCAGCACAGACCCAAGTAACCCCCCAGGGAATAACAGGACCAAGATGGGACAATTATGCAACAAACAGGGGATTCAAAACAACAAGAACGTGTTTCAAATAAAAGCAAAAGGCAATATCTATATCCCTTCCATCAGCTGACAGGATGCAGATTGTGAGATGAAGGTGCAGGACAAGGGAACAGTCAAAAACTGATGTCCCAAAGAAGGATACTATTCAGCTGGAAAACAAGTGGATCTGCTATGAAAAGATAAACAGTGGGGTGACACAGAAGGGGAGAAAGACTTGGATGCATCCTCAGGACAGTAGCTACTGTACTTCTCAGAAATACCCATCTTCAGAGCATTAAGACACTTTTAGTGATTCCTGAGACTAAAAAAATGGAAATAAAGGGAGAGTGATGGAAGTAAAAGGGAATAAAATGCTGTTTCAGAGGTGTGTTTTTCCCATTTTATTCTTATCATGCTGTCTAAGACAAGCCTTAATATAGCTACCTTAAATGTGAATAGCATAAAATCTGCTAGACAGAGACTACTGTAAACACTATCTTTAATTTACAGCTGACCCCTTACAATGTCATTCTCCTGCAAGATACAAGGCTACAATCCACAATGGAAACCTCCCAAGCAAACATAGCATGGCTATGGGGCCCTTTTTTTGGTCAGTAGGTGAGGGTCAATATACAGGGCAGGTATTATATTTAATCCCTGAAATATTAAAGTTGTAAGATTGGTGGATGTCTGGATGAACAGTGCCTTTGTTTGTGATGTTAATCATGCAGGTTTGAGTTTATAGCTGATTAAGTGGCATCCCTCAGGATGAAAGCAAATTCAGCAGCATTTTGCAGCACACTGCAGAATGCTGCAGCAGACCTACTGAATAAAATAATGTAATTTCAATGGCAATTAGTCCCTTTTGTCATGCAGGAAAATGTGACACTGCCAGGGTGAAGTGAATACCACAATTTCCTGTATGACCAAAACAATTACTATTAATTATACTTCTATATTCAGTAGGTCTGCTGCAGTATACTACAGGGGGCTTTAAAAGTGGGTTTCATCATGTGGGACACCTCTGTACATTATGAAATGGGAAAAAAATTCTTGATTTCTGATTGACTGGAAGCCCTTCCTAGCCACGTCCTTATCAGGACATAACCATCCAATGGGCATTACTTGTGCCAACCAAACCGCAGCACAGCATAAAATCAATCCATGCCATCCCGCTGCCCTCAGGTCTGATGTGACTGAACCAGAACAGTACCAATGGGAGAGCACTCACACAGAATACCATAATTTTACTGGCTTGCACAACAGTCTGTCACACACACACGAAACCTGACTGCAAAACCAGAAGTCAGTGACAAGTAGTACATTAAATAAAAAGGTGACCAAATGACATATTTGATGTACTTTTTACAAATTTTTGGGTAGGCCACAGATCACAGCTCTTATGTTAATTTCTCACCAGTGCAGCAGTTTGTCTGCAGTCCCGCTCTGCCACCTGATTCCTTGGCTTTTTCCCTGAACACTGCATTCTGCAGCATGGCAGGACCCCACCCCCCATAATTTTTTTTTTAACAGAAGTCTGTCCTGTGTTGCTTACTCTGGTTAAAGCCCAGGGTTAAATCCAACAACAGAGTAGTGAGCGAAGTACTTGCAACAGCTTTCAAATCTGGCACCGTCCCACTCCTCCATTACTGATCCAGTGACAGCAAGCATTGTATCATCTTAAGAAAAAAAAAACAGACACAGTTTGCCGCTGCTACTTTTATCCAAAAAAAAACAAAAAACAATTCCAGTATGAGTGACCAGCCCAGCCAGCAGTTACCAGCATGATCTAGGAAGTGATCTCTCAACAGTACTAAGTATGGCTAGGATATGCTCCTTCTCATTTAAAACCATATGGTTAGCCTTAGGAAAATGGATGGGTCAGCATTTGCTGGTACAAAACACACCAGGAAACAAAATTATTCTGGCAAGGGGGTGTAATGGTAGTAAAAGCTCCAGTGATGGAAAAATAACATTAAGAATATATTGGGAACCCTCAAATGCTGAAGAACCACTTGTGACAGTACTTTATGACACTCTTGCTCTCACTAAGACTGGACAGTCAGCCTTAGACAAACGGGTGGTGTGTGACAGCATTTCCAGGTACCAAACACACCAGGAAACTAAATGACTCTGGCAGGGTGGTGTAATGGTAGTAAAAGCACTAGTGATGGATGAATACGGTTAGGAATATATCATGAGCCCTGTACTGCTGAAGAAACACTTGTGACAATACTTTAAGAAGGGAACTATTTTTCACTATTCCACTTATTAAAACCTCCTTTATTATATTTTTGACTTTTTTTTTGTTCTTCTTTTCTTCTTAAATACTTACTTAGGGGTCCATTTTATAAGCGCAATAAGACACAACAAGATGTGAGTTATGTCCTGATAAGAGGACACCCAGGTGCACAAGGCATGCACCTGGGTGTGCTCTTATCAGGACATAACCCACACCTCATCATGTGCTATTGCTTACGTATATGACCCCAATGGAAAGCTGCCTGCGTACAACTACTGAAGACTTAGGGAAATTCAATCCTAGCTTTACATAGTTGAGAGGATTGTCTCCAGTAGTGAGTTCAGCTGCAGACTGGATCTGAATGATAGGTAATCAAAGAACACCAAGAGCTTTTGTGATATGAATTTACTGATACAGTTATGGAAATCTGCAGGATTATCAGATACATTGTGTATGCTAGTAAGCACAGAAGAAGTGAACATACATACTGTAGATTTGCAGTCAGATGGATTTTTGATTACTCTCTCAAATTCTGCGCTTAAAATCTGCAAAAGTAGATATTATGTAAGTCTCAAAATGTAAATTGCTAGATATTTCACTAAGGGTCAACCAAAGGAAACAGAGCACTCAACTCCTGAAAGTAGATGGAAACACATAACAAAGTTTAAGTTGCCATGAAGTGCTGTTTTATTAAAGTGCTATATTTCCATTAAACATACACAGGTAGAGCTTGACTAAGCCACCTGCCCCAGTGCTTTGCTCAATAGAGATTCCTTATGGGGTGCCACTTAAATGCCCTCTACTGTACCACTCTGTAATTTATCTGCTGTTTGAATCTTGTACAGCTAATGGCAGCAACTTTCTCTCCTCTACTTCTCCAGGATTGGTGAATAGAGTTTGCATGAAATGCACTCAGTAAAATTAAGTTGCATTCTGTTCAATAGTCTGTGCACTACTAATATCCTACTCATTGCTTTGTGAAGCAGTTTGGAATATAATGTGTATGAAAGGTGCCATAAAACCAATACTTTCCTTCTCCTTTGGGGTGGGGGTTAGGGTAGGGGATTATTACTAAATGCGTTGGGTGAAAGGGGAAGGAGAGTGGTAGAAAGACAGATATGCTATAGGAGAATTGGGGAGACCATTGACATGGTGCTTTTGCCCCAAAAAGGGAAAGGCTTGTTTTTCTCTTTGGAATCTTCTGTTGGGAAAAGCACAATGAGCTGAAGCTTGGTTCCAGGTGTGACCCAGGAGCACATGAAGGTTAAATGACTTGCTGTGCATCAAGAACATATGCAAGTGGCAGTTGTGTGATTCATATCCTGGTCTGTTTGGTCTTCATGTAACTAAGTTGGTGCTTTAACTTCTAGGCTAAGACTGGCCTGAATCCATAAACAAAACCAGAACCAAAAATAGGGATGATTTGGGAAAACCTATACCAGAACATCTGATTTTTCCTAACTCCACAGCAGATGAATTACTGTAGATCTGTTAAGAAAAAAAAAGACTTTGCAGTTCTAAAGAGAATCAACTAGTCACTTGAAAAAAAAACAAACATTGGTATGACATAACCAGATTTGGCATGGCCTTACAGTATGTAACAAAATCATCATTCTGTATTTGTGTTAAAAAAAAAAAAAAAAAACTCTGAATTCACATGAGGGTTTATGTTGACATAATAAACTGTGAGGGAAAAGCACAGCAGAACAATTTTTTTTTATAATGCAAGTCAATCACTATTTGAGTTTCTCACAAATATATTTCATTTGTTTTCCTATTAGCAGAATGTTATGTGAATGAAATATTATTGCTTACCTTAAAATGTTGAGAAGAAGTGATACAATTAATGTTGTAGAAAAAAGCATTTGAGATGTGATATGTAATGACTATTTAAGTAATTAAATTGTCAGGATAATCCAATTAATACAGGTCATAGTGTAAATCAACAAGCAGCATTCTGGGAAATGTAGTTATCTGACCAATACTATGCCATCCATTACAAGTTGAAAAATCTATTGTTCTCTGCAGTATGTTTTCTACAAAAAGTTCAACTTTCTGCTCTGCAATGTTCTGAATCCCTATATCTTCTATAGTATTGACTTAGAAATGCACACAGGTCACCAGCTGCTGAGCTGCTATCCCTTGGAGGGAACAAAAGAGGGTAATTTGCCTTTTCTGGTTTGACCACTCCAGCCAGTCCATTAACAAAAAAAAATCTGCATTGCAAATAAAAAATACAGTTCAAATAGAGTAGTGGCACAGTGAGAAGTACAGAAGTAGCTAGGGGAGGTAATGTTCTAGCCAAAACTAGTGTGCATGGCTAATTGATGGAGCAGTGTAGCAATATTAAGTTATACACAAATAAGTTCAGTACTGGTAGAGCAGAGACTATATGTATGCCATTCTCGTCAGCATATGGTTCTTGCACTACATGTATTTAACTCGTCTGTGTGTATAGTCTACCATGTTTGGCAGTATACAGTCCCTGCACCAGGGAGGGCTTTGAATGGGTAAAGATAAAGGGACACCTCTTGACAGCATGGGTGAATTGTGATGCTGTAGTAACTGGGTCATGAATGTCATTGTAAAGCAATGTTAAGTCACCAGATTGTAACTACACAAGTTCAGTACTGGGTCTTCAAGGACTGTATGCAGACAAACATCTCACTAATTGGTGTATAACCATTTCTTTGCCCTTAACACTCATTTCTGCATGAGTACTGTTTTATTTTCATTTAGTAAGTACAATAGTAATGAAATTAATTGATATTAAGAAACATAGAAGCATAGACACTGTAGGCAGATAGAGGCCATGGTGTCCATCCAGGCTACAGTAATTATTTATTAACAATAATTATAGTGATTCTAATTATAAAATGTTTTCTTTTTTTATTTTCTGTCATCATCTGTAATAATTTGAATATAAATAAAATGTTAAAAGTCATATATATATATATATATATATATATATATATGTATATATCTATATTTATTTATACCAAGGGGGTGAGACCAACTCCAATGAGATAAATGATGTTATTTTCACTGCAGTGGAATAAATCCTCCTGATGTCAGCAGAGTTAAAATAAATACTGTGTATACCTACTCTGCTGACATCAGCCACCTGCATGTAAAAACATTGAGAATGACCCCTGTAATTTGCCGACTTCTAAAACACTCCCTACATTCAAATGAACACACTTAACATACATCAGAGTCACCTGCAGCAGTGCTTGTAAATGTACCAACCTACACATCTCTCGTGCTGCATTTCAAAACTCACGTTCACTACATGACTGAATCCTGTATTCCTAGACAGCAATGTAGAAAATGAACACAGAATGAGCAGCATATTCCAAACATGAAGCTTTCACTTTATCAGAAGAGTGCTACAATCACGCCATGGAGCAAGCAACTGACCATCAAAAAGCAAACCAAACAGTAACATGCTCGCATTCTAACTCACATTTAGGCATATGATGGTGGTAAACATCAACAATCATGTAACTAGTTTACCTTCAAACACTTTAACTCCAGAATAAGCAGTTTCTTAAATTTCACACACTTCTTCCAGCAATTAAAAAATAAACACAAAAGTGTCACGGAATGCCGAAACTACTATACTAAATGCTCCTGTGAAAATAAGAGAGCGAGCAGCACAACAAATCTAAAATCTGCACCAAGCATACAAACAAATGAAACCTAAAATCTGGAAATAAATGTTAAATATCCAAACTAGAAAGACACAAACCTGCCAAAGTAAATTACCACCATCTTTCTCACCGACACACAAAATAACCACCTCACTTAACCAACCAATCATGAAAACACAACACACCCAATCAACACACTACACACACCAATAACACCTGACTACAAAAACCCATTCATAAAACCTCACACACACACTACCACAGCACCAGCATGATTTAAAATGACATGAACCTCAGAACAGCAAACATACCTCTCTCACTGGAATTGGTCTCACCCCCATTGTATAAATAGAACACATGATGTGCACATCGTGGAATATGGAAAATATTTTCACTCCTGCATCGTGAGCACTGTATATTTCACTCTGCAGGAGTGAAAATATTTTCCATATTGCACTCCTGCCCATCATGTATCCCATATATATATATATATATATATAAATAACAAATGCACCCTTACATAATTTTTTCTATTTGCTAAATTAAAACATTTTATGCATGATAAGAAAATGTAAAAGCAGCCACTGTTTGTTGTAGCCAGCTCTTGTTCGTATTGAGGAGCCTGAAACTGCATGCAGTATGCAAGGTAGAACCTGACCATGGCCTTGTATAGTGTCACTATTACTTCCCCTATCCTGATGGTCACCCACCTTTTGATGTATACCAGCATTCTTCAGTCCCTCATGACAGAAGTCATGTACTGTTTGCTATGCTTCAGTCACTTGTCTATTATGACTGCCATAGAAACATAAAAACATAGACTTTGCCAGCAGATAAGGACCGCTTGGCCCACCTAGTCTGCCCATTTCTCTACCTACTGGATAAGCTGCTGATCCTAGTTAACCAACATCCTATTTCTTACTACGCCCCAACAAGAATTGCCTTATGCCTGTCTCATGCATTCTTGAATTCTCCCACAGTTTTAGATCCCACAACCTCCTCAGGAAGGCAGTTTCATACGTCCACCACCCTCTGTGAAAAAATACTTCTTCACATTGCCCCTGAGCCATCCCCCTTTAGCTTCATATTGTATCCCCTTGTTCTTGCACATCTCTTTTTCTGAAAGATGCTTCCCTCTTGGACTTTGTTGATTCCACTGAGATACTTAAAAGTTTCAATCATGTCCCCCCCCTTTCCTCAAGGGTATACATATTATGCTGCTTTAGTCTCTCCTCATATGGCTTTTCTTGCAGACCCTGCACCATTTTAGTTGCCCCCCTCTCAACTGCCTCCATCCTGTCTTATGTCCTTGCGGAGATGGGATCTCCAGAACTGTATGCAGTACTCCAGATGGGGTCTCACCAGCTGTCTGTACAGAGGGATAACAACTTCCTGTTTTCTGCTGGTGATGCCTCTCCCTATACATCCCAGAATTTCCCCAGCCCTCCCAGGTCCTCTTCCTCCTTCACTACAGCATTTGGAGTCCCACTCAGTGTACATGTCCTACATTTATTTTTCCTTTCCAGATGTAGTGTCTTGCATTTGATAATACTATCATATTATTACTATTTATAATTATTAATATTATTATTAATTAGCAATAGTAGTAGTAAACTATGTTTAATAAAAGCACAGAGAACATCAACATTTGATCCCAATTTCATTTACAAGGTTACCAGGTTAATAGCAAACATATAAATTACACAGACACTATACAATATTAAATACGAAGTATACTGAATCTGAATCTCCAGGACTCAGACCAAGTGTCTATCTTGCTCAGTTCCATCTAGAGTTTGTAACAAATACTCAAGGGAGCCCAGCACCCTGGACAGCTTAATGTCATCAGCAAACATCAGGAGTTTGCTGGACATCTAAACATTCAGATAATTGATACAATGTTGGATAACAGTGGCTTCTGCATTGATCCCTTAGTTACACCATTGAGTGCACTTCACTTAGAGTAATGCATGTCCAGCACAACCCTCTGCTTCCTGCCACCAGCCAGTTAGCAGTCCCCCATGTGTATGCTTCATGTATACTACACTGATGTACTGCACCCCTAAGCTTGTGTGTCTCTGTGTCAAAGACCTGAAGTTCATAGACTATATATGGCCTTCTGTTGTCCACCTCTCTAGTCATACCTTCAAAGTATATGACCAACTGGTTTTAGGAGTGATGCAAATTAGATATGTCAATGAACTGCCAGTGAAGTGATAAACATTATGATATGCATAGCTCTGGAATAGTTAACACTTTAGCAATTCACTGTGTAAAATTAATATATATATATATATATATATATATATATATATATATATATATATATATATATATTATTTTAATTAAAAAAAGAGATTCTCATCCCCCACCTTCTTGAAGCACCCTTCTCTCCCACTCAGCCATGCCTAGCTTAAATTACCAACCTCCTTTTCCCATCCACTGAAACAATACCCACCAACTTCCTCCTCCACCCCATGGCAGAAAGAATCCTTCCCCCAGCCAATTGAAAACCCAAGATATGAATCCCAGCCTTCTTCCACCAGATGACACCCCGTCCATATCCACCTACTGCAGCATCCTTCAGCATGCTACTCCCATGCCAACTTGATTGACACTAACCCAACAGAAAAAGGATGTCCTCTTCAGAGGGACAGCAATCTGCACAGACCCTCCTCTCACCTCCTCAGCCAGCTGCTATCTGAATGAATAAAAGTCAGTGTTCACAGCAAAACTAGCTGATTACTATGAGTTCACACTCTTTGTCATGGAGACAATGGCTGGCCAAGGAGTGAGAGGATGGTCTATGAAGGTTGCCATTTTTCTGAGTACGATATCCTTTTTCTGTTGAATTGGTATCAGTCAAGGTGGCATGGGATGGATGGTGGTTGGACGCTGCAGTGGGTGTATGCTGGAGGGGGTGACTTCTAGTTTTAGCATTATGGCTGGGAGGAGGCTGGGAATGGGATCTGTGGGGTCTGTGATTGTGTAGGGAAAGGGTTCTTTCTTCCATGGTGTGGGAAAAGGGTTGTGGATTCTGCTGCAGTGAGTGGAGTGAAGGGGATTGTTCTTTGTTAAAACTGAGTGGGGGTGGGTAGAGGAGAGGTGGTAGCATTCTTCAAAAGCATGGGGGTAAGGGAAACTAAAAAAAAAAGTTAAAGCAGACTGCAAAATGGCACAATGTTTGCAAAGCATCTCTTCTGGGGGTCTTCACCTGGAGAAGTGCTAATGCAAAGTTTCATTTCACGGGTGAAGTGTCACTTCTTGTGTCTTTGCCTTGTAATGTTGTAATTTTATTTTCTGGTGCCTAGGTGAAGGGCCATGGGAAGCAGTGGCACTTTGTGTGCTCTGAGTAGTTACATTAATATAATTCAAATGGATCTTGTTGGTTTAGCACCATCTACTTCTCATAAAGATATGGTGAGAGGCAATAAGAACTTTTTCTTCAACCAAGTGTTCCATTATTCCGCCCTTAATCATGGCTTTTAGGAAGAACAAGAACCCAGAATTAATGCAAGGCAGGCTGTCCTGTAGTTGTACAGGTTCTAATTTGCCCTTTCTTGTACAAACGGCCACACAGGCCCCATTCCAGTCCAGTCATTTGGCAACACACTTGCCCAGGCAGACACCATCCTGAGAGGGAGAACTATAATACATTCTGATCTAAGCTGGGACTGTTTAGTAATAGCTGCACTATTAGGTCAAACAAGTAATTGCACTCTTTGGTAGTCAAAAGGAAAGATGAATGACAGACTTATTTTTGGCAAGTTAGCAAAAAATAAAGTGATGTATTAGAATAGGAGAACTGTGTTGCTATCAATACTAGAAACATAACTACCAAACACATTATTTTACCAACTTGTGGGTACAGAAGCCATGTATTATATTATATATGTGGCTCAGTCTTTCATAGATACAGGGTTTCTTTAAACAACATACAGTGCAGTAAACCATTTTGTCTTGCTAGCACCAAATAGTATTTACAGTAGTATACTTTAAGAAAAGATAAATATTCTACAACTAAGAGAATTGATAATATCACAACTTTGTTCACTTACTGTATATTTAAAGAGCATCTCTTTACTATAATAAAAAGTATAAAACACTAGATTTACTCCAGTTATATTTGAAATGTACTATATTCTAGTTGTTTATTTTTGCTTTCCCCTGCTGTTGATCTACTCAATATTATAGGTAATGCAGCACTTATTTCACTGAGTCTTCCAAAATTTATCTGACACTCCCCCTGCTAACCCTACAATTACTGTTTTGTGACATCACAGTCTGTTGCCATGACGAGCACGTTGAAGTCATAAAAAGATTCAGAAGGGAGATCGGGAAGAACTTTTTCATACAGAGGGTGGTGGCTAAGTGGAATTAGCTGCAGGAGGCAGGCTAATCACTACAACTGGTGGACAGCTTCAAGAGATGTTGTGAAAGGGTGAGGGGGAAGTTGCAGGTAGAGGGGGGGAAGAAGGGGAAGAGTATTTGACTGTGGTCATGGGGGACATGGGGAGTGGTGCACTTCCCTCTGTAAACACAGTGGGAACTGCACATTGAAGCAGATTAGATAGACCATAAGGCCATTATCTGCTGATACATTTGTACATTCACATGTAAACAAACTTTCAGCTTAGTGTGTCTCGCTTGGTTAAACAATTGGAAAAATAATGTAAAGAAAGGTGTTCTTAGGTTAACAGGAGAGACAAATGTTTTGTATACAGACTTTTTAAATAGACTACCTAGATGTGCTGTAAACCTCGGAAAGGAACATTAAAAATGAAAAATAGGTATTCACTAGTAAACTGCAATAGATGAAACATCCTATTTATGAAAGTACATGCTGCCATGCAGAGTTGCTCTTTAATATTCTAAGCAGCCTGCCTATCTATTTCAAGATTTTCAAGAATGTCATTGAGCACCTTCACTGAGGAAATTTGCATGTATAGTAGTTGACATTACACTATGTTATACCATGCTAGACTACAGAGTTTCCAAGACTTGCATGACAAACTGCTACTGGGTATTTTAGAAAAGCTTTTAAAATCTGGTTTAATTTCTCACTTGTTCATACTGATACAAGTCAAAGGCAGAAACCCTTGATTGTTCTTTAGAAAAACAGTGATGACAGTTATCACTGACTGTCAAAAACTTGTGAACTGCTGACGAACGTCTGTTTCTATGCCATTGATAAGTGCTGACTACTGCAACTGGTGTTTCATTTTTAAAAAGTGAACTAGACCTATAACAAAATAAAGGTACAGTAATTCCATTTGAAACACAGGGCAAGACTTTAAGGCTTGACATAGGGCTTGCATCCAGTCCTGCTTCAAACTCTAGTGCTGACTCAGCTGCGGCCACACATTGATTGCCACAGCTGCACCTAATTTTGCAATCTTGGTCACAACTGTGACACTCGATCCAGTTTACAGTATCATGCACCAAACCTAGAACGCAAGCTACCCTTAAAGTGTGCCCAGTTCAGATAGACTCCTTAGATTGTCACACGCTCAGTACATCATATCTATGTTGCACATGGGGCTTGCAGTAATTCTAAGCCTTTCATTATCTGGAACCTTATATCAACAGGAATAAGCAATAAGTGAGATAGTTTTTAAAGTTGTTTTTTTTTTTGATAAACTCTAACTTTGTGATTAGCGTAATTTTCCATGCAAACCCTAGTAAATAGCATCATGTAGCACAGTGAATTGTCACTTACCGGTACTCACCTTCATTGAAAGCCTATACACAATGAAGGTCACAGCTCGTCTAGCCCATTCCCACAACAAATCTCAACTGGTGACTCCTCCATCACTGACAAACAGGAAATCCTTGACCTCTTTAATTATTTTTCTACAGCAGGCTTAGCCTTTGATGCCTCACCGGTCAACAGCCTCCGGGTGCAGCTGTGTAACCTGAGCCCTGTTTGCCCTGACTTAGCTTCATCCACTCAAGGCAAAGCCTTCCCCTTTGGCCCTGCTACTGTAAAGCAGGTAGAGGATCTCATACTTCAACTGGACACTAGGAAAAGAGCAGGCACAGATCTCCTTGAGCCATACTACCTTAAACTTGGCTGCTATGTCTTGTACCCCCCAATCACTCACCTTTTTAATATGTCCATTGCCCAGGGTACCCTCCCTGCCATATGGAAAACAGTCCACATTATACCACTATTTAAATCAGGCAACCCTAGTGACCCAAACAACTACCACCCAATATCCTTGCTTCCTATTCTATCTAAGTTACTTGAAAAGGTGGTTAATTCCCAGCTTAGGCTGCACCTAGAGGACTCTGACCTGCTAAACCCAGCTCAGTCTGTTTTTTGGCACCGTCATAGCACTATCTCAGTGATTGCTAAGGTCACGAATGATTGGCTGAATGCCCTGGATGCCAGAACTATGTATGTGCCCCGTTTCTTGACCTTAGCAATGCTTTTGGTATGGTGGATCATACCCTGCTTTTGACCACTCTAAGGAACATTGGTGTTAACAATCTGGCCCTAAAATGGTTTCCCAGCTACCTCACTGATCGCTGTCAGCAGGTCAAAATGGGGGGGGGGAACCGCTCCCCTATGAAAACCCTTCCAAGAAGTGTACCCCAATGGTCCATTCTTGGTCCACTTTTAATAGCATTTATATAAACAACTTAAACACTTGCATCAGTCAGCAAACATTCACCTATTTGCTGACAATACAGTGTTATACATAGCTAGGCCTACCCTGGAGCTTGCATTTAACGACCTTCATATCGAATTTAATCATTTACAGAAAATCTTTTGCACTCAAAGCTCCTCTTAAATGCTAATAAAATGAAGGTCATGTTTTTCACCCCATCAGTGAATGCCTCCAAGCCTTGCACCCCAGGGACAGTCTCTCAAATCCTCACCCTGCTTGGGGAGCCACTGGACTACGTGGAATCCTTTAAATACCTGGGAGTTTGGATAGACTTGAAACTATTATTCAAAGTCCATATAGAAGAAATCGCAAAAAAACTAAAACAGAGGCTTGGGATTTTCTTTAGAATCAGGCATTTTCTAAATCAGGAGGGGAAAAAACAGGTTAGTACAAACTACTTTCATGCCTCTCCTAGACTATGCTGATTTCTTGTATGGGCATAGCTTGAGCACGGCTCTTTCCGAACTTGACTCCCTATATCACCGTGCACTTAATTTTGTTACTGTTGCCCCCTATTCTACACATCACTGTACCCTCTATACTACCATAGGATGGAGCTCACTTAACCTCAGGGGGAAAAAGGAATGCACTGTTCTGGACATATAGAGCCATTATTAGTCAGCTGCCAGAACACATTAAGGACTGCCTGCCTGTTTGCAATCCTAGTACCTACCTTTTAAGAAGTCTCTCTTATATTTCTCTCTTGATTCCTAAAGCTAGAACACATTTTGGCAAAAAGACAATAAGCCACACCTTCCATGTTCTTTGTAATAATGCACAAAAAACACTTCAGCTCGATTCCCTGGTGTCACTGTCCCTCTTCAAAAACTTGTTTTTGTGGTCCTTTAAAGAGACATACAACTGCTTCCATCAATGACCAACTCTAAGTTTAAACTGCAAATGTCTCTTGAAGTGGGTGCAACCTCAAGGCAGCCAGCCCAGCACACAATGAAATCCAAAACAGCTCACACTCCAAACATAGAACTCCACACACAAGAAATTCAGTTTTCAACAGCTTCAATGCCAGTTCAATGGTGTGAACAAAATAATGCTCTCCACACACCTCCTACCCCTTCCTTCCGCCAATGACCCCATAATTTTCTGGCTCTGCTTATCCCTATCATCCCCTTATTCACACCTATAAGTCCCTGGTCCCTTCCCTAATTTTTGCATCACGACTCACCTCTGTCTGTCTTGTGTCATAGTAACTTACTGCCCCAGTAATTGATGTTCTTACCCTTCCCCTCGCCTTCTTTCCTTCTTAACCGCTTCTATACTATTTTCTACACATAGTGAAGATCTTACATATATACTGTGTACACTCTGTGTATTTTCTTACATATTACACCTGCCGATTTTATAATTTTGAACTGTCTGTATACTGTACAAACGTGTATGCTGACATGGATACCTTCCATGCCCTGTACTCACTGTATATATATGTATGCTGTTTGCCAGTGAAGCTCTGTGAATGTATCATGTTGCCATTTGTGAACCTCTTCTAGGTCCATCTTGAAAATTAGTTTATCTCAATGGTGTTCTGCCCAGCAAAATAAAGATTTGATTGATTGACTGATCGTATTATGAGTAACTTGAAAATTTCAAATACTTTACATGCTTTATGTTAAAGATTTTGTTCATAGCTTGACTTTAAAAAAAAAATCCTATTCAGAATTAATCTGCCAGGCATCATAACACTTTTTAAATCAAAAGTGCATGAATATTTTCCAAAGTCTTCAAAATTTAAGTTTGTAACTTGTAATGTTGCTGTATTTATCCAAATTGTCTGTTATTGTGTAGTCTTTTATGCTGAATAATGTAGGGTATTGTGAAGTTTATCTTTGCCTGCTAAATTACTATAAAGTGGCCCTATATGCACTCTACCTTTGTTCCGTTAAGTTTTAATTTGCAGATTGCTACTTTGCAGTGAAATACTGCTGCAATTTTGCAAATATCTGCAATCTGTATTGTGTTTTACTACGCAAAATGGGAACTTTGCTATTGATAGATCCATGCAGTGTGGAATATCTTAGACATATCAAAATGCAAATTTCTGTATTTTGCAGTGAAATTCATGAATTGAAAAGCTTTTTTCACTTCACCCACAACAAATACACAGTCATTCTTTGCGAATGAGGGATTCAAACCAGGGAAATGTATGTATTTATTAATTTTATAATCTATTTACCAAAAACTGCAGCCAAACTAATGGGCAATGTCTTGTTTTCAGTTAATCCTACTTTACCCAATTCCAAGAAAGGATTGAACACAGGTAGGTTAAGTGACTTGTTTATGGTCGCACAGTGAATCTGTTGCTCTTGTGGGATTTGATTTTGGGGGCCTGATCCTCGAACATGTTGGACTGCTGCAATCCCCTGGTGAATTGAACACATGGGGCATGTGTTATTCCCTGGCTGGCTATCAGGAATCTCAAACCTGTGCACTACATGGAGTGAGTTAGAACTGTGTTCGCTGGTCTAACATAATGGATCTTTTTACAGGGTTTGTGCCAGATGTTGGGCACAACCAGCTATAAAGGGGATAAAGTGCCATGAATGCATGCTGCCTTTGAGAATAGGGTGCATGATGCGGCAATGTGTGTGTCGCAGTGCATAGTTTGATGCAGGGTTTGTGCTAGCCCTATGTCAACTTTGAGGACTGGGTCTTGGTCTCCTGGTTCCAATGCCTGTGTTCTATTCAATACCCTACATTGTTTGGGGAAGTGAGGTTGTTTAGCAGCAGTATGGTGAAATAGTTTTTAGGTAATGAATTTGTCAGTTAGCAGAAAGACATCAAATAACCCATTTGTTTTTCTCTATCTTATTTCATTCTTGATGTGAAATACCATATGTGGTTTTTAAGTTTTTAAAAGCTTCCACTCTCATGCTCACCCACCATAATAAAATGTATGTATTTTTGGTGTGGGGCAATTCTGCAGAACATCAGAAGTGGGTGACAGAACTACCCTCACACATGCTCAATATGAAGCAGGTGGGTACAGTAGAAGAGTAACTTCAGGGGAAGAAATCTGTAATAACTGTTGGTAGAAGCCATTTTTATTGACTTTTTTTTTTTAACCAGGAGAGACACATTAAGCTGAAGCTTGTTTACAAGTGCGACCTGGGAGCACAAGGAAGTTAAACGACTTGCTCAGGGTCACACAGTATGCAAGTGGGGGCTGTGGGATTCAAACCCAGATCTCCAGGTTTGCAGCTCAGAGCCTTAAACCACTGTGCTATACTGCCTTAAATTATTAGTTACAAAATTAGAAATAAAGTTGTTTTAAAAGAGTCTAAAGTAATTCCAAAATTATTGATGATGAAAGTTTAGATGTTATGACTATATTACTACTTTAAAAAACAGTAGGAAGAACCTTTGCTGCCAAAAAATACTGTTGCTTCAAGCATCCTGGTAGATCTCCCCAATCCCACTTAACTGAATGGAAGTATAACTGTAGACTAATAATGAATCCAATTTAGTGCATTTACAAAAATTCAAAGAAGCCTGTACTCACAATCTCAGGGTATAATGATATGCGTTGGCTATAGTATATAATGCATGAAATGCCTACCTTAACCATTGAAAGACAACCACTGACAACATGGTGTAGACTTTATTGTTTTCTTTTTAACACAAGTAGAAGTAGTAGTAGTAGTTTTATTTGCTCCGGCACCCTTCCCTAATGTAGGACAACAACAGAATTATAACAAAACTCATTGTATACTTCATAAAACATCATAATAAATAACAATAGATCCTCTGATTAATAAATAAAACAACTGAGACCAAGAGGCAAAATCAAGTGCTAACAAAGGTCTTCTGAAATAAAGTATGTTTAAGGCCACTTTTAAAGCACCTGAAAATGGTCCATTAGATCATTGTGCCTACATGGTAAACAAATACATAAATAAAATAAAGGCCTCCACAGGCAGGACCATGCTCTGCTACCTCTGTAGTGAGCTCCACAGACTTGGGCCTCAACAGTGAACACCTGATAACCTAAGATCATTAATATCACCCTCAGTATCACTAGGAGACCTTCATCAGAGGAAAGGAGATAGCAACATGGGGAGTGAAGAGACAGAAGTTCAGTTATGTAGCCTGCATCCATACTATATAAGGGTTTATAGGTTAGTAAACAAACCTTGAAGGTGATATACCACCTCACGGGCAGTCAGTGCAGTTAATGCAACATCACGGTCTCATGGCTGGACCCAGGCAGGCCCATAAGTAACTGGATTGCTATGCACTGTGCCAGCTACATGGAAAGTACCAAACCTCCATTAACTTTGAGGTATACAGCATTGCATTAATCAATCCTGTGCTTTCCAAAACATGTACTTGTATCTGTGTCTTTAGGTCCTCACTGAAGATCAAGGCTTTAGTCTGGCTGATGTTCTTCAGATGTTAAAACCCCCTTCAGACAATAGCTAGCACCCGAGCCTCAAATGTCAGTTTACTGTCAAGAAAGACACCCAGATTTTTCACCTTGGCCAAGACAGACAGCCTTGAAGACCTAAGGCTAAGTTTCATATCCTCCTCAGCCACCACCACTACCCTACTCAGACCCAAATCGATCACTGGCATCTCCATCTTATCCAACGCTGAGCATCAACCCACTCAGTTCCATCTAATCATCAGTCTTGGCAAAACAGTCATTTAGTATTACTACTGCTACTGCATTTTGTGTCCTAAGAACAAACAACATACATACATACTGTAGCTGTGTGCCATGTGAATAGCAGTGAACACCCAGATTATAATGTCTAATGATACAACCCAGAGGCAGGATTTACACTGCAAGCACCTTGGGGTCAGAAATGACCCCTGGGCATCCCACAGTGCCACAGGGCAGGGGCATGGGATATGAGTAACTATTCAACATGACATTCAGGATCCTGACCTCTGGAATGACTCAGATCAGCCCACAGCAGTGTCAGTGAGTCCTCTGTGCTCCATCAGTCAGTTCAGCAACAACCCATGGGCTGTAGTATTGAGGGTTGAAGAGTGTTCAAAGATAACAAGAACCGATCATTTCCCACCTATCTCTAGCCAAGGACAGGTACCTGATATACCCTGGCTTATGTGCTTTCAGTGCTCTGCCATGCCCCTCCCAAAAAAAGCAGTTTGGAGGGACTCAAAGATGCTGAACACACTGAGGTGTACCTCAAGTAGAACAACATGATTTTCTAAACAACCTTATCTAAAAGGGAAGGTTAGAGACTGGTAAATTATTTGCCAGGATCTTCTGGTTCAGTGCTGGATTCTTTAAGGGTGACTCACCATTGCATTCATCAGTGCACTCGGAAACAATCCTTCCTGATAGGGAGCAATGGACAATCCCAAAACACATCAGACCAAAAAGTCCCACACAGTTCCTCAAAAGTAGCCCCATTGGGCCTGTGTCCAGCTCATAAGAAGTAGGTAACAGTTCAAAATTACCCCACACACTTCCTCCACCGTAAATGGCCTAACCTCCTCTGAGTTTTTATGAGCATGCTTGGAACATCCACATTTGAAGTATATAACAGAATGTTGTCATTTTAAGCGCATAATGCAAGAAATAAAATTAATGTATTATATAAAAATGGAAAATGTCTTGGCTGTATGACTTTTGGAGACTGGCAATTGACCTGAGCTGATACAAAGAGTAGGCTGATCATTGCTGCAATGTCAATGTTCTCATCTATAATAGTATAATATATATACATCTTATTTAACATCACTGTGTTTGCATGCATATCACCCACTGTCATAGTCAATGCCTGATAATGTCTCTAGTAGGATGAGTTTTAGAAGTATAAAAAATAAGTATTATAGTCACATAAATATTATTATAAGATGCTGTGGCTAAGTCACTTAGTCTAACAGCTTCTCAAATTTCTAGTGTATCTTGACATCTCTGACACAGCCCCATGCTTCTCATGATTTTGAGCATTGCCTCTAATTGGTGGGCTTGCATTTTAAATCATATGCACCTGATCAGGGAGATATTTGTCCTGAGACCACTAATCTTTTAAAGTAGGATCCATGACCATTATGAAAACTGTTGAAGCAGAATGTTAATAAAAGGCTATTGTCATATGAGAACGGTCTTAGCATTCCGCACCCTAGACTGTATTTCAACAAAACAAAAGTGATGCAAAGATATTTGTTCCAGTCACCTTCAGTTTATTTCAAATATAAATGGAAAAAAAAAACTTTAGCATATGTATAACAAAGAGTTTTGAAAAGACCTTAAAAGTTAAAACAGACCACCTCAGTTCTAATACATTAACCTACCTACTGGGTAATAGGTCAAGAAAAAAGATCCAAACCAAATTGCTAAACATCTATTTGGGAGACCTCCTTGTGAATAGGGCATGCCATCAAGTGCAAACCATTGAAAGTATTAAAATATTCATTGGATGCTCAGGCCTTAAATGGTTCTCTTTTTCAGTTGAACAATCTTTCTCAAGATAAATTAGAGCCACTATGAACAGATACTTTGTCACGCATGGAAAGCGGTGCATAAAAGCTTCTAAATGAATAGAGAGCACAGTGTTGTATTTTGTCAAGCTGGTGTGCTCTGCTGTGATGCAATGCTTTTCTCAAAGCAAAAACTGTTGAAAAATACTGTCATTATTATTTAAGGGGAAACATTTACTGGCCTTTTGAGATCAGGTAAACAGCTGGGCAGTGTATTTAATTATTTGCTGCTCTATGGTCTAAAATACTTAATGTTACTGGGGTTTTTCATAAACATTTATTGATTATCCTTGAACATAGTGGGACATTTCATGTACTGTACATGAATAGGTCATAATCCTTAGGAAGCAAAACTGTACATGAATAGATCATAATCCTTAGGAAACATGTCTTTCTGATTTTTTGGCAAAACTGGATTCAAGAGTTGTAAAGAATAAATTACAATTATCATAAAATGATAATTATTTATGAACATTGATGGCCTTTAAAGAACTGCACTGGTACCTAAATGGAAAAATGAAATTGAATGTTATGCAGTGTGATCTACTGCTGCAATAGCCAGCTTCTCTCCTTGGTTGCTTCTTTAGTTTTATTCTAATTTCTTTATTTCTGATTTGTATTGTAATGAAGTATTTAACTTTACTACTTTTGTTTTTGTGCTTCATTCAATGTAACTTGTTGTGCGTTGTGTTACTGTATACCCTTTTACAGCTCAGCAGCAATTGTCTAATAAATAAATTGTAGCAGGTTACTATCTTCTGATGCTTGTGCAGGCAAAGCCTTCAAAAGCAAGGAAGAGCAGGTACTGCTAGAGGAGAGACTGACATCTAATTGCAACTTGATAAAGAGCATAAGATAAAAGAAAACTAAGTTGTAAACTACATTGTTTCAAATTAAATAATGTGTATTATGTATGGGCGATGGTTATGAATGATAGAATTCAATGAATTCCTGTCCTTATTATGCTATCATTGTGACGTTAAGAGGTTGTTATACCCTCTTGAATATGTCACAACAGCATAACAACATGAATGGGTTTGCACATATGCATTTCTTGAACTTCCTGGTAAAAGTATGGATACAGTTAGTTTAATTGGTGCCCATACACTATAAAAGAAAATGGATGGGCACTAGTTAACAACAATGTGGAGTTCCCGTCTAGAGACTGTCATATCAACTGTAAGCCTCTCGAGCTGCACTCTCGAGGCTTACTAGTTTGTCATGACAACCTCTTGAAGGGAACACAGTGTTGTTGTTAACTGGTGCCCATCCATTATTCTCTATGTTACAAAAATTCATAAAATGTGAAAAACAATTTTTTTTTTATAATTTTTTTTTTAAAACTGTCATTTAATTGACAGTATCAGTACATACAGGCAGTATTGGTAGTGTTAATTCTTAATGACTGCTCTCCCAAGTTTTTAATTCAGACAAATTAAGTTTCTAGCTTTGACAATTCAAAGTTAGATCTTTCAAAAAGTAATGGGCAGGATTTAAAAAAAAGGATTGGTCCAATATTCATCTGAACCAGTTGTCTACAGTAGGTAAAAATGTGCCCAAGCCCGCTAGACAATTTTTTAGATAGTGTAACAGCATCCAAAGTTTGCAATCCAAAAACAGATGCGGTTGTGTCCAAAACAGATGCTACTGCAAGTTGCATCTGTTTTGGATGCAACTACAGCACCCATTTTCTACTGCAGACTGTGGACCCAGTTCTCAAAGCTCCCATCACAGGGCAAGGGTCTTGTGTCACAATGAATGGCTCAAAGTGCTCCTTGCACCAAGCAATGCACTGGGAGTGATTCACAAAGGCAGCCTGTATCAACCGCAGGCAGCCTGCACCAAACAGTGCTTGTGCCACCCTTGCACCACAAAATGGGTTGCGGCATGGCACTAGGGGCTTGCGGCAGATGCAGGCTGCCAAATCCTCTGAATTGGGTTTCATAAAACACTCCCGGAGGGCAAATTATTAAGTACTATTAGACCAGCCAGGGCTGGTCAAAGGGTACTTAGACATTTTTCCACCGGGAGAGTTGACCGAGGTGAGACAATGTGTTGCACTCCTCCCTCCCTCCCCAGCCCGTATCCTGCACTATAATAGAAAAGGATCCCTGTGACCCCTGATCCCTGATTACCCCCCTATAACTAAATGTTAAAATAAACCCCCTCACTGGTGGACTAGTGGATCCCCTTCCCCAATGTCCCCATGAGTTGTTTATTTATTATAAGTCCATGGTGGTCTAGTGTACCCCCTCCTCGATCCCTGATGTCCCTGAGATATTAATGTATTCAAATTCCCTGGTGATCTAGTGCTCCCCCAAAGCACCATTCCCCCATAATGCTATATTATGTCAACATTGGTGGTATAGTGGCCCCCCACCCCAGCAGGCAGTGTCCCACCACACCGCTCCACTCCATCCCCGCACCAAGCCAGCAACTGGCACAGCAAAACTCTCACCACCATGGCCAGCCACTGACTGAGCTCTGAATGAGCATGTTCTGTATACAGTATGTGCTCAGTGATTGACAGCTGCCATCATCATAGAGTTGTCAAAGCTGGCATACTACCTGATGCCCTAATGATCATCATCATCATATGACTTATATATTATGCAAAATCCACAGGGCAAAGGCTCTTCATAAGGTCCTACAAATGCAGTCATATAAATCCCTGGACCTCGCTCCCCTTCTAAATGACCTAGTGTAAAGTAACTGGGAGCCTATTTCTTTGTCTAACTCCATAGATGATGCTACGCCCTATTTTCATGGACAATTCTTAGAAGTATGGAACAAGAATGCCACTCTGCATCATACCAGAGGCAGGGGAAACCACCTCCCCTGGATCACCCCTAAGCTCCTAACATGCCTAAGAGCATGTGATAAAGCATGGAAAGCACATAAGCTTCTAAGCTTCCAAATGACTACAACATCTACCGTACCTTGTGCAACAAGTGCACCAAAGCCACTCATCTAGCCAAAGCTGAATACTTATGTGACACCTTCCAGTCTAATATAAATAACCCCTCCAAATTCTGGAATGTCATACACTCCCTATTCTCCCTCCTGTCCACTCCTCCTACCCCACTCCTCATAATAAATGATGATCAATTCTATGATCCCCCTAGTGTGGCCTTGGAATTTAATTCATACTTCACCTCCTGTACTTCTTCCCTCCTAGCTTATATCCCATCCCCCTGCCTACTATATCCTCCATCTCTCTGAATTCTCCCTTCCAGTCTAATGTCTTCTCTTTCACTAAAATCTTGCCCTCAGATACCCTGGCTGCATTGTACACTCTTAATCCCCCTAACGGCTGCTCACCAGATGGGCTTGATCCTAAGCTGCTCTTTCCATCAGCTCTGGAAATCACTTCTCCACTATCTGACTTACTTAACCTTTCCTTTTCAACAGCCTCCATCCCCTCTGCTTGAAGCATGCCATCATTCTCCCACTGCCTAAGGGTGGTGATTCCTCTGTCCCTGCAAATTACCATCCCATTTCGTTCTACCTATCCTTGCTAAACTCCAAGAGCACCTGGTTCTCACTCAACTCTCTTCTTACCTGTCTGACTCTAACTTTTTCACACCATTCCAATCTGGGTTCCGTAAGAACCATTCTGCAACCACCTCCCTGATTAGGCTAACAGATTCCATCCTCTCTGGGTTGGACAGTGGCCAAATCACATCAGCTATCTTTGTCAACCTTGCTATGGCTTTCAACACCTTCTCCCACACCCTCCTACTGAACTCCCTCTTTGTGGCTGGTTTATCCCCCTCTGCCACAAACTGGTTCAGAGCCTACCTGGTAAGTAGGACCCAGTCCATCAGAATAGATGACACTGTTTCTCCTCCCTTCCCTATTAATACTGGTGTCCCTCAGGGCTCCATTTTGGGCCCTATCCTATTCTCTATATTCTTAAATGACTTTCCTTCAGCCTGTTCTCTCACCTCCATTCGCATGTACGCTGATGACACTGTCATCTTCACCTATGACTAGTCCCCGATGATGTGGCAACCAAACTTCAGCATGACTTTGATAAAGTTCAGCACTGGTTTTGCTCCCATCAACTCTCCCTTAAGAAGACAGTCTCAATGACATTTGGCACTAGGCAGAGACTCTCCAGGCTCTCCCCTCCCATCCTTCCAAAACCCTGAATGAACAGTCCTTGAGGACACTTCATCCTTCAAGTATCTTTGGGTGTGGCTCAAAAAACACCTCAACTTCTCTGGACATGTGAACGGCATCCTGAAAAAGCTGTACTCCAAGCTAGGTGCGCTATACAGGAACAGTAACTGCCTTCTGCCACAGGCCCAATGTGAACTAGTCCAGAAGATGATACTACCTACTTTTGACTACTGTGATGTAGTCTACAGTTCTGCTCCCAAGTCTTCCCTATCCAGATTGGACACCATCTTTAACTCCTTTTGTCATTTTGCCCTAGACTCCACCCCCCCATCCATCACTGTGATCTTTATCATTCTCTGGTACTCCCCTCTCTTGAAAGCTGTCTCCACCTTCATTGTGCCAAAATTTGGTTCAACTCACTCCCCCACCTATAGTAACTCTTCCCTCTCAGTCCACCCCCGCCCACTTTCTCCATTCTTTTAACTCCCATCTACTGGTGGTCCCCCGCCAGTCTACTGTGGTTGGTCAGTCGGCCTTCTCTCATTGTTTTCCTAAGTTATGGAATGCATTTCCCCATCAGATTTGGCTCTCATCCTCCTCTTACTCTACCTCTACTGCTCTGCATATCTTCTTCTCTGTAAACTGTACCTGTGTTTAATTTGTTGCATTTTCCCTTTTTATCCTGTTCCATTCTTATCCCCTTTCCTTTTTCATATTATTATGCCTACACCTTCCTCCCCCATTCTCCACTTCCATTACCTCCCCTTCTGGTTGTTTATCTGCTATCCTCTGTGTTCTTTATTATGTACTATTGCTCTTGCCCTAATATCTTCCACTAGCGTCTCTGCATTTTGCTGCTCTATTAGGATCCCTTGCACTTATTTATTACATATTATGATATGTTTTTACTCTGTATGTGAACTATATAATATGACTTGTAGTATATGTAAAATGACTGACACTCTGTAAAAAAATTTTGTTGCTGTTCTCGTTGGATGTACTTTCTCCTCTTCCCCAGGTCACACCACGAGATGAGCAAATTTTCTGTAGTACCCTGCTGTCCCTAGAAAACTCCTGACCTGCTTCTGTATTTCTGGTCTTGGCCATGCCTTGATCACCTCTATTTTTACTTGGTTAGGATGGAGCTGTCCCCAGCCTACTACATGCCCAAGGTATGCCACTTCAGCCATGGCCACCTGGCACTTCTCAGCTTTGACAGTGAGCCATACATCTCAACCTCCGGCCTCGTAAATCAGGGACAAGACTTGAAAAAAATCACGGACCAAGGACCAAAATCAGGGACACATTTTCAAAATTAGTAATATCCACTCAGGAAGCTGGTAGAAGAAGGTGCTTAGTGTAAAATGCAATTTCTAAATTAGAGCAAGTCTGTAACTTTATTGTTTGACATTAATTTGTGCTTGCAATCCCCACAGTTTAGTCACAGAAACACAAATTTTAGGAGGGACAGAGTAAAATTTTGAGTTAAAATCAGGGACGTCCCTGAAAATCAGGGACAGTTGAGAGGTATGCAGTGAGCCCAGCCATCTTTATCCTGCCCAGCACTTTCCTAAGGTGGGACAGGTGTTCCTCCCAGCTGGCACTAAAGATGGTAATGTCATTCAGGTATGCCATTGCATACTCCTCAGCACCATTTAACACCTGGTTCAGCAACCTTTGGAAAGTGTCTGGGGCGTTCATCATTCTGAAAGGAATTACTTTAAATTCAAATAAGCCTATCAGAGTGATGAAGGCCGACCTCTGCCTAGCTCTGTTAGTTAATTCTACCTGCCAATACCCCTTTGCCAGGTCAATAGTCGTAAGGTATGTTGCCCCTCCCAACTTGTCCAGGAGTTTGTCAGTCCAGGGCATTGAGTGGGCGTCTGACTTCACGACTGCATTCAATCCACGATAGTCCACACAGAAATGAGTAGAGCCATCTGACTTGGGCACAAGGACTACAGGTGAGGCCCAGGGGCTGTGAGATCTCTGAATTACCCCTAAAGCCAACATTTCCTCCATCTCTGCTGTATAGGCGTCTGTGTCCCTGTCTCCCCATCATGTGTTGCTAAGGGGGTTAGTCCAGGCTTGGTGCTAAACTGTGGGGCAAAGTCTGCTAAAACCTCCCTTACTTCCTGAATCTTGTTTGGGGCCAGCTGGGGTGACAATTTAACTGCCGCCACAGTGGACTACCTCTTGCTTTTTCCAACAAGTCCAGAAGGGGGTCTCCTTCGTCCGTCCCCTCCCCAGGACTACTCACTGCAAACACCATGTCAGCCCTATTAGCATATGGCTTCATCATGTTGACATGGCAAATTCTTTCTGTATGTCTTCTGTCAGGTAACTCTATGATAGAGTTCACATCATTTAACTTTCTGACTACTTTGCATGGTCCTGCCCACTCAGTCTGCAGCTTGTCTGTCTGGACAGGGATAAAGGCCATGACTTTCTGACCCACCATGTACAAGTGAGCTCTGACTCTGTGGTCATACCACACTTTTTGTTTCTGTTGGGCAGCTGCCAGGTTGCTCTGGGCTGTCCCCATAAGCTCCTTCGGCCTTTCCCTAAACTTAAGGACATAATCCACAATGGGAGTTCCCTGGGAGGCATGCATGCCTTCCCAGTCCTCCCAGATCAAGTCTAGGAACCCATGTATCCGGCATCTATATAAGAGCTCAAAGGGGGAAAAACCCTGTCGACTCTTGGGGCTCCTCTCTGTATGCAAACAACAGGTGGGGAAGGTAATTCTCCCAGTCTGTCCCATGCTCTTCATCAAATTCTTGGAGCATTGACTTCAGGGTACCATTTAATCTTTTCACAAGCCCATTGGCTTGCTGGTGATAAGGTGTTGTGCATTTCTGCACCACCCCATACTTCTCCCACAAACATTTCATCAGGTTCAACATGAAGGAACCCCCTCGATCGGTGATAACATGGGAGAAAATCCCAAGTAAGGCATCTGACATTTTGTCTGTCCTCAGTGAGAATAGGCTGACTGCCTCTGGATACTGGGTGGCATAATCCACCACACTCAGGATGAACCTCTTCCCAGAGGAGCTGGGGGTATATAAATGCCCCACAATATCCATTCCCACCCTCTGGAATGGCTCCTCCACTATGGGCAATGGAATTAGGGCGGCATGGGTTTTCTTCCCCTCCTTTCCTATTTCTTGGCACTGGCGACAAGACCTGCAGAACTCCTTCACCTGCTGGGTGAAATTGGGCCAATGGAAATTCTGGGCCAACTGCTGCATAATGCATGCAATTCCCAGATGATCAGACAAGGGAATATCATGAGCAATCTTGAGCAACTGCTCATGGTACCCCTATAGAATGACAAGCTGCCTGCCTATCACCCTTCCCTCTGTCTTAGCATCCTGCGTACACATCAGTCCATTGTCCCAATAAACTTTATGTTTTCCATCACCTCCCTGTGCTCCATCACAGTCTGCCCAAGCCCTTGGCTTCTCTAGACTTGGGTCACTTTCTGAGCAGCTGTAAATTCCTTACACATTCCCAAGGCATGGGACAGGTCCCCTTCAGTTTCTAAGCTAGGGTCCCTATCTCTAGCATCAGGGCACTCAGGATCACTGTCATCCCAAACCCTCTGACAATGGGTCACCCCTCCTTCTTCAGAGTAACCCTCCATAGCTGTTTGATTAACTGCTACTGGGGAAATTTCTACCCCCTTTTCATTAGTCTCCATATCAAGAGACACAGGCTGGGGAACCAGCCTCCCAGTGTTTTCCACAGTGGCTTCTATGGGGTTCAGGGAACTACAATGTTCCCTTGCCACTTGACGATGGGTAACTGCACACTCCATTCCCTGTTTGAGATTGTTGCCAAGGATGACGTCAACTGCTAAAGTTTTGGCTACAGCCATCTGTTGCACAGTTCCCCCTGTTTCACCCCAGTCTAGGAGGACACTAGCAAGTGGCAATGTGGTCTCCTCACCAGTGAACCCTTGTACAGTTACAACTTTATTGGGTATAAGCTGACCAGGCTCTACCAGATCCCCTTTTACCAATGTCAGGGATGCCCCTGTGTCTCTTAACCCTTGTGTCTGTATACCATTCACAGTTGCTGGGTGCATGTGTTCCCTCATGTTCACAGGCACACATCCAGGGACACATAAACAACCCACTTCTTTCCTAGCCCCATTTTGAATATCGCTTGTCCTTGTGGGACACTGTCTGGCAATATACCCAGTTTCTTTGCAAACCCAACATTTGTTTCTTTTCTTAGAAAAATATTTTCTTTGAAACCTGGGGCAAACAGGTTTTGGTGGTGGCAGTGAGGGGTTTAGCTGCCCTAAAGGCTCACTTTTCCTTTTCTGTGCTGCCACATCCACCCCATTCGCTCTCATAGCAGGTCTGGTCTTGGCATAGCGGTCGGAGAGTACAGCAACCTCTTGCACTATTTTGGGATCTCAGCCCTCTAGCCAAGGTTTTAGCTCTGCTGGGCATGCCCAAAAAAAATGTTCTAACAATATAACATTTTCATTTTTTCTCCAGAGTTTGCTTCAATTCCTTCCCACCCACATTTTAAACACTGATGTCATTTCATGGCTAGCTCCTTGTAGCTCATGTCAGAGCTTCTCCTGAGCTTATGTAATTTAGCTTTGTATGCTTCGGCAGTTCAATCAAACTTTTTTAAAAGTGCAGCTTTAAGTTTTCTGTAATCATTACTGTCCTCATTGTCCATGTGACCCAATGCATCCTGTGCTTTCCCGGTAAGTAGCGGGGATAGTTGGAAGCTCCACTACCCTCTAGTAATTTTTGCCTGAATACAAACTTTTTCAAAAGATTTAAAAGGGCATCATATCCTCCCCACTTTAAATTCAACTATCAATTTGGAATTTAATTTGTAACCCAGTCCAGTAGTTCCAGTTAAACCCAAGCCACTTACCTACTCTGGTGTTGGTGGTTGGAGTCATAGTTTCTCCAGTTCATGTTGCCTCTGGTGCTCATGCTCCTCTCAATCTGCTTCTCACTGTTCATGCTCCCTCTTCTCCTCTGCAGCTAATTTCTCTCACTCTGCTTCTCACCTTTCTCGCTCCACCTCTCGCCGTTCTCATTCAGCCTCCCTCTGGAGCTCCAGCTCCATTCTGCACAACTCAATCTGCAGCCTGATTGCTTCTGGCTTCAGAATGCTGGTGATCTTCCCCTTCTGCTGTGGCCTTTGGCTTGCACTGGCCCTGCTGTCCTCCTCACTAGATCCGGACACTGCACTGGCCCCTCCACACCCAAGGTTTGGTTCTTTACAGTCACAGTCTGTGACTCAATGCTCTGGGCATCTGCTGCTGTCATCAGGGCATATATGAGATTCTGCTTGTTGGTTTTCCCCTCATACTGGACTCATCTGTCCTGGCACAACTGCCTTATTAAGTCTGCAGTGTACCCGCTGTAGTTGAAAGCCATCTTCTTCCCTAACTACAGCTATTCTAACCTGCACTTTATAAAAATTAAAAAATAAAACAGGTAGGAACTTTGACTGTAAGCCAAATGATATAGTTCTGTTTCTTTTTTAAAATAAATCACTGCTTTATTTTTCAAGTGAGCTGTACAGTATTAAGCTGACACATTGAACAGTTAAAGCTTGTGTTACCAAATTTATCACATCGCTGCCAACCAAATCTGTCACAAACACACTCAGCAGGTCAGGCCCTCTGCTTACACAGTGCCAACCTCAGAGTG
This sequence comes from Neoceratodus forsteri, assembly GCA_016271365.2. NCBI lineage: Eukaryota > Metazoa > Chordata > Ceratodontiformes > Ceratodontidae > Neoceratodus > Neoceratodus forsteri. The sequence goes on along the minus strand of CM057458.1, from coordinate 1,244,207,347 downwards.
CAATAGTGCGAACAGGTAACATACAGGGTAACCCTCCTGTCTACTTTTGGGTCCGAATCATCTTTAGTCTCAAGTTCTCAGGGGATTCAAACTGTGAACCTTATGCTAGCATGCCCAATGAACAAGCTCAGATGCATACCCTCTTCAGGGATTGCGGTACACTCTTTTACCAGGGGCACCCAGTCAGGCTTCTAAAATGAACCTTTTAACTATATAAGTGACCTTAAGTATATTCTTACCTTGTCCCAGTTTAGTAACACCATCAAGCCCTTCAAACAGCTGTCAGACTTAACCACGTATACATCACACGCAAAAAGAATTTGGAAGACACATCCAGGCAGTATCTTAAGAAAATGTACTTTACTAAAAGATGATAGAAATATGAAAAATGTAAACACAGAACAATATATCAAAGAGCTCACAATCACATAAAAGAACAAGGGAAAATTACAAAGCAAAATATCTTCCACAATACAGTTAGAGTTTTGCTATCTAAGGTATTACCTCTGGAATGTTGTTTTAAAGTTTGATCAGAGAGCTGTGTCTCTCTAGAGTCCCAAGATGATATAACAACATTTCAGACACAAGTGTCAGTTTAAATTCTGTGTCTCCACATCCCTTCTGTGAGTCATCTAGCTCCTCCTTTTAGAATATAAAATTGCAAAAAATGATTTCCTATCAGGAGGTATTTTAAATAAGGTGCCTCCAGAAGAAAAAATACATTTCCTATATATAACTCCTTAATTACATGTTTCCTTTGAACTTAGCAATCCTACACTGGCACCAATGTGTTAAACAAAAAAAAAAACAACAGGAATCACCCTAATGATGTCCTATTTCTGAAATCATAAAGTCACATTTGATTTCCACTTCAAAAACATGAGGTAATAAAAAGGCAATAAAATGCAATTTCTCAAGAAGTTAATTGCATTACAGAGATCTCCTGGTCAGTGTAATACATCCTGTGATTTCAGCTGCTGACACCTTGTAATTTAAAAAGGCCAAGTCTCACAGACTGACATTCCATACACTGACTATTTATTTATATTACCAATATCATACAATAATCATAACCAGCTGGCCAAGCGTCACAGTGCCAACACAAGGATTGGGCACCCTGATGTTGGCAACAAATTATTTAAATATATATTAAACAACATTTAGGGACCCTGGAGGTGGGCTTTCCAGTGTCCCACACTAGGAGGGGAACATAACTGAGGACACTGTGAGTGGGATCCCTAGTGTCTGACACTGGCAGTGGGTGGGAGGGTGCCAGTGCTGACATGGGAATTGGGCAGCCTAAGTCAGCAAAAATGTTTAATTCATTAATAAATATTTTGGGACACTGGGAGTGGGCTCCCCAGTGTCCCACAGCAGAGGGAAGGGGATTCTACAGCTGACACAGGGATTGGGCACCCCGATGTTGGCAAAGTAATAATTTTAAAATACGTGGAAAGTGACTGGAGGGTGGTGAAAAATTATTCCTTTTTTACCTTTTCACCACTTGCTAACTTCTGGCTGGCAAAAAAGGAAGTTAACAAGTGGAAAAAAGGAATTTAAGCTATTAATAAAACACCCTCAGAGGTTGCCCTGCATGCAGCCACTTAAGAATCCATCTAAAGGAGTCCTGATGAACAAGATACGTACCTTGGTGTATCTTTTTAGCTTCATTTTAGTGGGTTTTCAATTTTTTGTTTTTGAAAAAAAAAAAGGAAGCCAAGATGGCAGCTTGCGAAAAAGGATTTTTTTCTCATGAACAAGGATTTCTGTTCTCACGAAATAGGATTGCTCTCACAAGACCAAATCCTTGTTCACAAAAAATACAGTTATCCAAAGATTGGAATGTTCAACAAAACTCCTGTTAGGCTGGCATGGGAGCTAAAAAACATTATAACATTGCAACAGATAAATATTATTTCACCAAATCTTCACTGTCTGTTCTGCTACTAAAGTTCTTTAAGCCATACAAAGATCAGGCTAAAATGCCAATCCATCTGGCTGCAAGGCGAGGAGGAAAAAACTGAAAAAAGGGGGACTTTTTCCTTTTTGTTACTATCCAGATCTCAAAATCCACACATCTGACTGGAACAAGACTTGCCACATCAAATAATCTTCCCAACTGGAAAGAGCATACCAAATTTTGTGCAAATACGTTGAACAGTTGCAAAGTTATTAAGGTGCAGAATTTGAGGTTTGGCATTAAACTGCCTACTCAGCTCTAACTGTGGTGGTGTTATAGTGCCACTATAATATATATACATATATATATATATATATATATATATATATTGGTTTTTATGTATTTTAAATTATGATCAGTAAGTCATCATTCCAATATACTGCTATGATGTATCTTTTGCCACTACTGGAACTGATTGACTCCCAGAACTCTGGTATGCTTTTACCCAAGAGGCTGGACCACAACACTGATCTCAAAAGAGAAAAATTGTCCAGATTTCTGCATGCTTGTCCATCTTGTCAACAACAAAGGCCTCTTACACAGCCACAGTCTGTTCATGTAAAGTGGTTGCAATGTCCACTTGGCACCATTGTTCAAACCTGCATACCTTTGTGCTACAGTATATGGTATACAAAAGGACCACAAACCTTTACCTGTGCCGGTGCAGCGGTGTGGGTTGGAATCCAAATGAAGTGTTGTACTATGCACAGATGCTTCTTGGACCATAGAAATCAATCTACATGTCTGGCACCACTACAAAATGAGAAATATTGCTATAGAGTAGGCACAGGTGTGTGGCAGCTGACTAAGGACTTGATGAACTACAAAAGCTATGCATTGGGGAAAGTGGCTAAAAGTGGGGTTCACTGAGCACCAGGGATAAATCACACCAATGGAGTGGTCAGGATGTCACTGGACCAAAAGGAAGGACCAGAGTGGAAAGTCAATCTCAAAAACTACTCTGCCCACTAGTAGGCCATAAGATACAGGGTTGCAAAGGTTGAGGGACAGCTAAGTGGGCAGTGCTTAATGCCACTACCTTTTAAAATAGAATTGTGCCATTAGACTTGTGCAGTGGCTTGGCCCAGCTATCTGTGGTAACTGCAATTTTAATGTCTGCAATTAAAAACTCTTTCAGGCCAAAAGCATCTAGCGACCATTATTTGCATTAAGACTTAAAGAGCAGCCAACGCCTTCAACAGAGCTTTCACAAAACATAATGTTTAGGCACAGTTCAGTTTGTATTTCACATTAGTTCTGTATGTCTCCTCCCCATTATTTATTATTGAGGACATCTGCATGAAAACAGGAGTTTTTTTCATAAACATTTCATCTAATCCAGTTGCTTTCTCCCTACCTGAGGTCATAATGGACTGCTTGTGACATCACAGTTATTCCCATGGCAACAGACTGTGATGTAACAACAGAGGATTGTGACTTGAAGTAGGGAGTAAGCTATGGAGGCAGATGAGCTCTAAGGATAAAGATCTTATAGTCATGCAAATTTCCTCAGTTATAAATACAGAGGAGGAGAAATCTGTAGAATATATATGGCATGCAAGCTGAATTGTACCTAATTATTATGTTTTTCAAAGTTATCTTGGAGGTGTCAGCAGCTCTTATACTGTTGCTGTGGATTTCTCCCTCAGTGCCTCAGTTAGGCTCTGTTAATAGTTTTCAAGGGTGGGGGACAGGAAACATCTTTGCACCCCTATATTCAGCCACCCCAAGGTGCAACTGTGTATTGACTCCTTTGTGATGTAATATTCTTACATTAATGTCAGTGCATCTTTTACTGAAACAACATTAGATTTCCATTATTTTCTTTGACTCACCCATTATAATCATAGTGCAGGACTGTGTTAAGGGAGAGAGATTTGGCTGAAGTGGTAGTTTTTCTTCCTTTTTACAATCTGTCTGACTGTTGCTGCCCTAGAGGGAGGGGGTCCTAATTTGCAACGTATTTAAAGCAGCTACAGTATGGCCTGTTGTATTAATTTATCCATCACTTCCTACTATTCCATAATATTTAGGATTGTATTTACAGTTTACCCCATAAGGAATTAAGTCATGTTTTGTTTTCTGTAAGTCATGCTTTATGACCTTATTATAACTGGCCAGCATTTTTTTTTCCATAGGCTTAGCCAGTTATAATTTGCCGTTATAACCCACGGGTTATAACGGCAAACAGGCACCACGTCAGTCCCACAGGAGCCATTCCTGGTTGGCTCTCCACTGTTAATGGGCAGGCTAAACACTGTGAAAAACCTGGCGGCTCCTCATCGCGCTTACCGAGGAGCCGCCACACCGGGAGTCATTGTGCTGCTTTTTTATTTTAAAAAGATGTATCTGGTTGAGCCTGCTGTCCACAACCCGCACTGCAGAACAATTCCCCAGAAATGAAACAGCTCAGATGCACTTCATGACCCAGGAACAGCTCCGAAGCGCTTCTCAAAGGTAAGCGCCATCCCAACAATCTGAAACCCCAAAGTAAAAAGAAACAGCTATTAACAAAAAAAAAGACTCCTCATGATGAAACTCTCTTTTCTCTCTAAGAGAGAGAGTGTGAGTGTGTGTAAATGTGAGTGTGTGTGAGTGTGTGTGTGTGTGTCTGTGTCTGTGTGTGAGTGTGTGTGTCTGTGTGTCTGTAACAGCAACACAATCCCCTTAGGCAAAAAAATTGTTGACCAGCAATTATAATTATTAAAAAATGGGAAAGTGTGCTTAAATTCAAAATTAATGGTTGCCCGAGGTGTGGGATGCTTTAATAAACCCCTCGGGCTTCGCCCTCAGGGTTTATGTAGCATCCCATACCTCGGGCAACCATTAATTTCTAATTAAGCACACTTCCCCATCCATTATTGTATATTTAATTTCAGGTTGTGCTAATACCATGTCAGATACAGTGGTTTAGATAATGTCAACTCTATTATGTTGATCCAGTATTGGCAGTGCACTATCAGAATTAATTATCCACGCTCAACAGTTTAGAAATGTAAGGAATAACATATAAGTTATGATAGAGTGGGGGTTATCTATGTTAATGTACTGACTGGTAGGTTTGTGACAGAATCATAATTCCTTTTCTCTGGAATGTCATATTAAAAACTGGCAGAGGTGTCTTTTTCCAGCTCCAAAATGTTTTTGTAATGATAAATAAATATTATTTTTAAGTCAGTATGCATTTCTTTCCCTTTAAAGAACTGAATTCCTGTTTAGAATTCACTTTAAAGATGCAGAAAGAGTGGAGACAGCATAGAAGCATAGAATTTGACAGCAGATAAAGACCACTTGGCCCATCCAGTCTGATCATTTTTCCCTACCTTCAGTATCACCACAGACACTAATTGATCTCTGGCTGTTTTTTCCTCACTCCTTTGTTTCCACTAAGATTCACTTATGCCTACACCATGCATTTTTGAACCCCACCACTCTTTTCACCCCCACCACCTCCACAGAAAGGCTGTTACAGGAATCCACCACTCTTTCTGTGAAGAAGTACTTCCTCACATCTCTCTTGAATCAATCCCCTTCCAGCTTCATAGCATGCTTCCTTGTTCTTGAGCACCTTTTTTTCTTTACAAAAATACTTCCCTCCTGTAAATTTGTTGCCCCTGAGGTACTTATAGGGCTTTATCAAATCCCCCATCTCCCTCCCCTCTTCCAGGGTGTACATATTGAGGTCCTTTAGTCTCTCATAGTAGGGCTTTTGGTGCCGATCTTGCATTATTTTAGTTGCCCTCCTCTGGAATGCATCCACTCTGTCTATGTCCTTCAAGAGATCTGGTCTCCAGAACTGGGCACAGTACTCAAGGTGGGGTCTAATAAATTATTTATACAGGGGCAATACCACCTCCCTCTTTCTGCTAGTGATACCCCTCCTTATGCACCTCAGCATCCCTTTAGCTCTCCAACTGCCTTGATATACTGCCTGGCCATGAATAGGTCATCCAGTATGAGTACCCCTAGGTCTGTTTCCTGTTGGATGGTCATCAGTACCACTCCACCCATTTTGTACTCCACCATGGATTTCATTAAATGTAAACCATTCCCAACACTGATCTCTGAGGTACCTCAATTGTCACCTTCCCTTCCTTGGAGTGAATTCCTGTTACTACCACCCCTCTGTCATCAATGCACTAAGCAATTTCTTATGCAGTTTACCAACTTTGGACCCAATCCTAAGCAACCCAGCCTGCTTTCTAGTCTCTTGTGTGGAATGGTGTCAAAAGCCTTACTAAAATCTGGGTAGGCCACATTACCTTTTGACCCTGATCTAATTTCTTGTCACCTAGTCAAACAAGTCTATCCAATTTGTTTGACATGACCTTCCCATATGAATCCATGCTGCCTCAGATCTTGTAATTCAGATTAAAGATATTCCATAATTCTATCCTTCCTCAGTGATTCCATTAACATTCCCACCACTGATGTCCATCTGACTGGCCTATAATTGCCAGTGTCCTCCCTGTTACCACTTTAATGAATTGGGATTACATCTACCTTACTCCCATCCTCTACAACCACTCTGGTTTGCTGTGAGCTGTTAAATAGGAAAGTCAGAGGTGTACCAGTACCTCTGTGAGCTAAATCGGTAGCATTGGATGCACCTCATCTGGCCCAATTGCTTTGTTCACTTTCAGATTAATTCAGGATACTGTCCTCTGAAAAAGGAGTAGTGCTTACCTCCCCCTTCCAATACTCCTGTTACTTTTTTGTGGCCCCTTCCCTTCCACTTCCTCTATGAACATTGAGCAGAAGTATTTGTTCAGGATGTCTGCTTTTCCCTGGTCCCCCTATGCACAGTCCCACTTCCCTCTTAACCTTACAATCCCTCCCCTGGTCTTCCTCTTTTCACTTACATATCTAAAAATGCCTTGTCCTCTTTTGTTACCAACTTGGCTATTCTCTCTTCACTTTGTGCTTTGTGCTCCTTACTGCTTTCCCTGCTTTCCTCTGTTTACCCTGATACACCTCTCTATTCTGCTCCCATTGTGTCACCTTATATTTTCTGAATGCTACCTTTCTAGCCTTTACCTTTTCTGCCATCTCTTTCAAGAACCATAGCTGTCCCTTTCTCCTCTTGCTTTGCTCCTGTGCTTGGTAAGAGATTTGTTGTCTTTACTATGTCCCCTTATAGCTTCACCCACTGTTTCTACATCCTATACATGCCATCCTCCCTGCTGGGTCATCCCTAAAAGCAGTCATCCATCTTTATAAAATCTGCCCTCTTGTAGTCCAGCACCCTCACTCTTGTGTGGCTCGATTCAGCAGCCATGTTTAAACTGAACCACACTAGATGGTGATAACTGGTCCCCAGGTGGCCTCCCACCTTGATAAGTGTAACACTGTCCCAGTTAGTGAGTACCAAGCACAGTACTGCCTCATCATAGTGGGTTCATTGACTAGTTGCCTGAGGAGCACCCCTGGCAGGGACTCCAGGCTGTTCCTGCTTTTAGCTGAAGCTGGAGGACTGTAGATCACACCAATGTGAATAGTGGATCCATTTGCCATCTCCAGGGTGACACACAGTACCTCTTCCCCCACTCATATTCCCTGTATCTATGTCACGTTTATGCATTTCCTCACATAAAGCACGACACTCCCTTTCTTTGCTACTCTTTTTTCCCTTAATCGAGTATAGCGTAATATGGCCATGTCCTTGTCATGGTTTTCAGTATACCATTATTTTTATTTTATTGAAAAGATTCACCAGAAAAGGAATACTGAGCAATTGGCTTGTTTCCAGATGCATCCTGGGGGAGGGGGAGGTGGAAACAAAATACAAGGCATCATGTATCATACAACTCTAGAATACAATTACAGTTTGACTAAGACAAATGTGAACATTACAGAGATCAAAAGTGCCTAGCTACTAAGTGAAATACAACTGAAAATCACATTGTTTTAAATCAGGGTAGGGAGGGAGGGAGAAAGGGGGTTTGGAGGACAAAGATTAGGAACAATTTCAGGAGGGGGAGATGAGACCACAGAGGAGGTAGGAGAGGACTTGAGATGAAGGGGCCTTCTGGATGGCATGAAGGAGGGAGGGAATTCCAGAGCTTGGGGAAATGGTGGCTGAAGGCAGCTTGGCCAATGGCTATTGAAGTGGTGGGGACAGCCAGGGTCTGAACATTAGAGTTTCAGAGGGCGAGAGAGGAGGGATGGGGTAGGGAAAGCGCAGTAGAGATGTAGGTGGGGAGGGAGCCAAACCAGAATTTGCCAACAAAGTTGACACAATGGGCACAGTTCCTGTCCACAAGAGAGGGAAAAGAAAGAGACAAGTACAAGGAACAGTGGTGAGAGTGAGGGGGACAGTCAAGTGCAAAGTGATAAAAAGAGTGGAAGAAAGTGTCCAGTTTGGCAAGAAAAGTACCATGGGTGGCACTGCAGACTACATCTCTGTAGTCAAAGATTGGGAGGATCATTCTCTGGATAATAGCATGGAAGGCCGGCAATGGGATGCAGTCACAGTTTCTGTTTAAAGCACCAAGCTTGGGGTGCAATTTTTTGACAATAGCATTGACATGGCCAGAGAAGTAGAGTTGTTGGTTGAGACAAACCCCTAAACACCTGTAGGTGGTGACATCATCCAATGAAAAACCATCAAGGGTGTGGAGGGAGGGAATGCAGAGGAGCCTAGAGATCCTCTGCCTCATGCCAAAGTATATGAAGATGGTTTTCTTGGCATCAGGAATAACCGGTTTGAGCATAACAAAGCTGAACTTGGTCAAAGTCGAGCTGGAGTCTGTGTGCCACGTCAACAGTGGAGGGTCCTGAGGTATATAGAACCATGTCTTCTGCATACTGTACATGTGAACAGATGCTGATGAGCAGGTAGTGGGGAGGTCATTGAGGGAGATGGAGAATAACAGCTGTCCAAGTGCAGAACCTTGCAGGACCCAAGTGGTTAAAGGCAGGGGTGGAGAGAGAGAGAGAGAGAGAGAGAGAGAGAGGCACCAAGTTTGATGGATTGGATCCTGCCCTCAAGGTAGAGGAGGCTTGTGAGAGGTCAGCTGCCAACAGTTTTGAAAGGAGGAGGGGTGGGAGATGGTGTTGAATGCCTTAGCCAGGTCAATGAAAATGGCAGAGGTGATGAGGTCCTGGTCCATGCCTGTGTGGATGGAATCAGTGAGACTGAGGAGCGAGGTAGTCATGGAGTGGCACTTCCAAAAGCCAGACTAGTAAGGATTGAAGAAGGAAAATGAGTTTAGAAAGAGAGAGAGTTGAGATAGCACAATACATTCCTGCATCTTGGACAGGATAGGGAGGAGGTAGATGGGGTGATAGCTTCCAGTAGAAGAGGGGTTGCCACATTTAGGGATAGGAATAACAGTAGCATTTTTCCAGTCAGATGGAATGGAGGTACTGGAGAAGGATTGGTTTAGGAGGCCTGCCAGAGGGGAGGAGAGGAGATAGCTGGGAGCAGATAGATAGAGGAGTTTGCGGTCCAGGCTGAAGGGCTGAGGGTGAGGGTGAGAAGGGCATCAAGAATTGTAGAGGAGGACACAGGAGAGGAGGAGAAAGAGGGAATAGCAGAGGATGGTTGTGGTGAGGGTCAGAGAGGAGATTAGCATAGGGTGGAGGGGGGAAGGGATATGAGAAGAGAGGAGGTGCAAAAGGTAAAGAATAAGTTAAATGTGGAGGCGACTGAGAGGGGATCAGATCGTAAGGAGTCATCCACTTTGAGTACAGGTAAAAGTGACTGATTTGGTTGGGTAAAGAGAGCGTGTACTACCTTCCAGAATTTTGATGGATGATTGATGTTGACTTCAAAGGTGCTTGTGAAATATTCAGCCTTGTTGAGCCTTATGGCATTAGTGCAGGAGTTGCAGAGGTAACGGTACCTCTGTAAGGCAGCTGGGGATGGGTTGCATTTGTATTCCAGCCAGGCCAGGTTACAAGTGTGTAATCAGATTGAGTTCAGCTGTGATCCAGGGGAGATGGAACCCCCTTACTCTGGTATAGCGGAGGAGGAAGTGTAGGTTCCAAATATTGAAGAATGTGGACTTAAAGTAATTTAGGGCATTGTCAATGGTGGAGGCTGAGGAGATATTGGACCATTCAGTGCTACATAGGTTGTTGTGCAAGGAAGTTAGGTCAAGAGATTTGAATGACCGTATAAGTAGGATTTTAGGAGGGGCTTTTGGGCAGTGAATCTTGCGGATGCAGAAGATTAGGTGATAGTCACTTAAGGCATTGGGGAGGATGCCCCTGCAGGGGAAGGAAACAACTCCTGGTGGGGGACTCCATTGTTAGGAAGGTAGAACTGAGGGAGGAAGGGGAGAGGGAGGTAAGGTGCCTGCCTGGCGCCATGGCTTGGAGGGACAGGGAGCGAATCCTCAGGATTGCCAGAGCAGCTGCACAGGGGAGGGAGCTGGATGTCATTGTCCACCTAGGGACAAATGACCTGGCTAAGAAAGGGATTAGAAAGTGCAGGAAAAGTTTGTGGAATTGGGGAGGGCCTTAGTCAATGTACATACGGTAACCTTCCAGGAGGTGCTGCCCAGCTATGGCATAGTAGAGACTAGGGTGTTTCTGCACCATGGGATTCAATCAGTGGTTGAAAAACTGGGTGTGGAGCTCAGGATTTGCTTCATGGGGACTGGGGTCCACCTGGGTGATGCAAGCCTATACTGGCTGATGGGCTGCATCTGTCCGGGAGGGGAACCAGGATCCTAGGTGATAGGTTTAAATGCTTCATTGGCAAGCATTTAAACTAGCCAAGGGGGGAGGCACTGGAAAGGAGCAGGGAAATCCTAGCCCCCCCAAATAATCATGGTAGTAAGTGTGGCAAACACCAACATAGAGGTGTCAATAGGGAGAAGGGCTGGGGTAAATGGAGAAGGTGACAAAGGCAAGAAGGACACAGATGGGGCAAAAGGGAGTAAGGCCATCAGGAAATGGAGGGTAATGAGTACCAATGCCCGTAGTCTGGGCAACAAGCTCCCTGAGCTGGTGGCCTTGATGGAAGAGGGATGCCTGGATATCATAGCAGTCACAGAAACATGGTACACAGAGAACCATGACTGGGATGTTAACATACCAGGGTACATAACCTACAGGAGAGACAGGCAGGGGAGAAGGGGGAGGGTAGCTCTCTATGTAAAGGAAGGGATAAAGCAACTGAACAAAAGAGTAAACAGGGAGGAGAGAGGAGGCACTGTGGGTCACCTTGGAGACTGGAAGGGCACCACAATCCTGGGGTTGTGTACAGACCCCATGTCAGAGGGAGGGAATGGACAAGGATATGATAGAAGGCATTCTTAGAATGGCAGAGAAAGGGAGATACTGTTAATGGGAGACCTGAATATGCAGATGTTAACTGGAGCACATTTGCTGCAGCCACATCCAAGAGCAGGGCCATTCTTGATGCCCTACAAGTGGCAGGCCTCAGACAGCTAGTTTCAGAACCCACTCGTGAGGGAGCAATCTTAGACCTCATACTCTCAAACGGGGGCAGTGAGAGGATCTCAGATCTAGAAGAGGGTTGCCATCTGGGGACAAGTGACCATCAAACAGTGTGGTTCATGTTAAACTCAGCTACAGAGTCAAGCATACAAAAGTGAGGGTACTGGACTTTAGGAGGGCTGACTTTGGCAAGATGGGAGAGTGCCTCAGAAAAGCACTAGCAAACAGGCTAGAAGGAGGTGTGGAGCAACAATGGGGAATCATCAAAACTGCCATCACAGAGGCAACAAGCCTTTTGTGTGAAGCAAATAAACAAATCAAAATGAAAGAAAAAGCCACTATGGTTCTCAAAAGAGGTGGCTGTGAAAGTCAGGAAGAAAAAGATAGCATTCAGGAAGTATAAGGAAACACAGAAGGAGCAGGACAGAGAGCTGTACCAGTTAAGGCAGAAGGAAGCAGGAGGGAAGTCAGAATAGCAAAGGCCCAAACTGAGGGAAAGATAGCCAACTCAGTTAAGAAGGATAAAACCTTTTATAGGTACATCAGCGGTAGAAAGACAAAGGAGGGATAGTGAGGCTGAATAGAATGAACAGTGGGTGGGCAGAGGGGACAATGAAAAGCAAGGATACTGAATGAATATTTCTGCTCAGTATTCACAAAAAGAAGAGGAGAAGTGCCTAATCCAATTAACAGAAGCACTCTTGATAGGGGGTCGATCCCAGTCCTTTCACAGAAGAAAGGGTTCTGCAAGAACTCCTAAAACTGAAGGTAGACAAAGCAATGGGTCCTGATGGAATTCACCCCAGAATTCTAAAGGAATTAAGGGAGGAACTAGTGAAACTCTGACTACTCTTTTTAATAAATCATGGCAGGATGGTGTGGTACCCGAGGACTGGAGGAAGGTGGATGTGATTCCCCTTCACAAAAGTGGGACCAAGACAGAGACAGGAAACTACAGACCTGTCAGTCTGACCTCTGTGGTAGGGAAAATGATGGAGTCACTTCTGAAGGAAAGAATAGTTGAGTACCTAGAGGCCAGTGGAGCACAGGACCCAAGGCAGCATGGGTTCACAGCAGGAAGGTCATGTCAGATGAATCTAATAGATTTCTTTGACTGGGTGACCAAAGTAATAGACCAGGGAGGGGCTGTGGACATGGCCTACCTAGACTTTAGCAAGGCATTTGACACAGTCCCACAAAAAGATTAATAGTCAAATTAACCAGCCTGGGAGTGGGACCCAGGGTGGTAGCCTGAGTAAACATTGGCTGCACAACAGGACACAGAAGGTAATTGTAAAACGGAGTCCACACTGAAGAAAAGAGGGGTTACTAGTGGGTACCGTAGGGTTCAGTATTGGGTTCAGTCCTTTTAATGTCTTCATCAGTGACATTGCAGAGGGACTGGAAGGAAAAGTACACCTTTTGCAGATGACACAAAGATCTGCAACAGGGGTTGATACACAAGGAGGCATGGAAAGGATGAAAAGGACTTGGCAAGTGTTGGAGGAATGGTCAGAAGTATGGCAGCTAGGATTCAATGCAAAGAAGTGCAAAATAATGCGCCTGGGAAACAAAAACCCAGGGAAGAATACACAATGGATGGGAGGTAGTAACAACAACAAAAAAGGAAAGGGACCTGGGGTAATCATATCAGATGACCTTAAGGTTAGCAAGCAATGGAGAAGGCAGTAGGGAGGGCTGGGGTATACTGGGATGTATAGGGAAAGGCATCAGCAGCAGAAAACAGGAAGTTGTTATCCCTCTGTACAGACAGTTGGTGAGACTCCATCTGAGTACTGTGTCCAGTTCTGAGACCCCATCTCCACAAGGACATAGACAGGATAGAGGAGTCCAGAGGAGGGCAACTAAAATGGTGCAGGTCTGCAAGAAAGCCATATGAGGAGACACTAAAGGAGCTTAATATGTATACCCTTGAGGAAAGAAGGAGAGGGGGGACATGATAAAAACTTTTAAGTACCTCAGTGGAATCAACAGAGTCCAAGAGGGTAGCATCTTTCAGAAAAAGAGACGTGCAAGAACAAGGGGACACAATTTAAAGATAGAAGGAGGGCAGTTCAGGGTCACTGTGAGGAAGTATTATTTCACAGAGAGGGTAGTGGATGCATGGAACATCCTTCCTGAGGAGGTTGTGGGGTCTAAAACTGTGGGAGAATTCAAGAATGCATGGGACAGACATAAGGCAATTCTTGTGGGGGGTAGGAAGAAATAGGCTGTTGGTTAACTAGGATCTGCGGCCTATCCTGTAGGTAGGGAAATGGGCAGACTAGATGGGCCAAGCGGTCCTTATCTGCCGTCAAAGTCTATGTTTCTATACCAGCCTTGATGATGTGGTGAGGGTGTGATGTGAGGGCCCAGTGAATGAGGGAATGGCTGAGGGGTTTGTAATTTAGGTTAGTTGGCTCTTTGATTAGTTGGGTCAGATTTGGAGATGTTATGTCGCAGTGGGTTTTGGATTGGAAGCGAGAGAGCTTGCTCAGGCTGAAGTCACCTAGGATAATAGTTTCAACAGAGGAGGTATGTACCAAGTTGGAGGATAGGATGTCAGCAATGCTTGAAGAAGAGGAGCCAGGGCAGCAGTAGATGCCAGTGACATAAATAGGGAGGGAATGGGGGCGGGTGATTTTTAAAAGTAGCAGCTCATAAGTAGAAGGGATGGAAGCAGCTATGATTGGGGTGATCTGGAGGGCAGAGATGATGTACATGGCTACCCCAACACCTCTACTAGTGAGGTCTTGGCGGATAAGGGTGTTGCCAGGGGTAGAAATGTTCATGTCAGAAATTTTAGGGATAAGCCAGGTTTTGGTCAGTATTAGAATGTCAGGTTTGAGGGCTGACATGAGGATTGGAAGTTGGAAAAGTTTGGGGAGAGTGCTTCTAATGTTTTGGTGAGTGATCTTTAATCCTCAGGGGAGATAGGAGGGAAGGGAAGATCCTGGGTTTTACTGTATTTCCCCTGCCAGCAACAGCAGCGAGATCAAACAAAAGATGAATATATTTAGTTTCTTCCTTTCCAAAGGTTGAACGTAGATGGGGTAACAGGGAGATGTGAGAAGGGTGGGGGGGGGGTTCAAGAGTGCAGAATGGAGGCAGGAAGAGGGTAGGATTGATGCCCCTGGGGTCCATGGGCATTGGGAAAAGGTGATAGGAAGGGGGGATGCAGTAGGGTGAAGTGGGAGGGATAGGTTGAGGTAAGGTGCAGAAGGGGGAGAGAGAGAGAAAGGAGGAAGGAGGAAGAGAGGTGAAAGAGAAGAGGAAGTAGGCCAAGGGCAAACAGGAACATGGTAGGACAGAAAGGAGAAGGGGGAGGAGGGATACAATCAGACTACTAGTGGCTACTAGCTGTGGGAAGCAGATCGGAGTAAAGGGAAGCAGTTTTGAACAGATCAGTGTAAGTGTAGCATGTAGTAGAAGAGAACACCAGGAGGGAGCCAAGCTTGTTGGATAAGTTGGGGGCGCAGAGGGCTGCGCCAAGTGGAGAGACAGCGAGGAATGAGAAACTGGGCTGAGAGGTGAGTGAAATCAGATGCACGGGGGCGCAAACACAGGGGAAGGGTTGCTGGAAATGGGGAAGGGGGTCACAGAGGCAGAGAGTGCCGAGAGGAGAGGAGTGGTGGGAAAGTAAAACTAAGCAGAGGCACCATGTAAGAAAAGAATAATAATAATAATAATAACTTTATTTCACACAAGCGCCTTTCAAATATCAAGGCGCTTTACAAAAGATTAAAATAAGAATGATAAGATCAATTATACAGAGTAAAACAATAACAATAATCTGACAGGGTTCATTCATTCAATGCCACTAAAGGCCTGGCACCATATAAAAGTTTTCAATGCTTGCTTAAAGCCTCCCACTGTCGTGCACTCCTGTAGCCGACTGGGTAGAGAATTCTAGAAGGTAGGGGCAACGTACATGAATGCACGGGCCCCAGAAGATTTCAAATACACCCTCGGGATCTCTAGCAACCCCTGGTCAGCTGAGCGGAGTTGTCGCTCTGGGCGATAGGGGACCAGAAGCTCTTTCAAGTAATCAGGGCCAAGTCCACGTAGGGCTTTATACATCAGTAAACCAACTTTAAAGGGATCCGCCACTGAATTGACAGCCAGTGCAGACTGCGCAGCACAGGGGTACTATGAGATATTGGAAAGGCCCCCATCAACAATCGTGCTGCCGCATTCTGCATTAACTGCAAGCAGTGGATATCAACCCCAGGAAGCCCTAAGTACAGGGAGTTACAGTAATCAAGGCTCGAGGTCACAAAGACGTGGACCAGTGTGGGAAGATCTCTGGATGGAACAAGGTGCTTGATCCTGGTGATGATCCTAGGATGGTAAAAGGAAGACTTGATGACCGCTGACACTTGAGATCGTAAGGTCAGCCCATTGTCAAGCACCACTGCCATGTCCTGCACCCGTTCAGAGGTAAGGATCTGGGCAACCCCTAGATAAATTCCAGAGTGCTGACCAGTCCTCAACCCCTCTATCCAGTGACCAGGCTCTGCAACCATCACCTCAGTCTTTCCCACATTCAACTTTAGCCAGCTTGAATTCATCCAGTCCTGGATTTCAGCAAGGCAGTTGTTAAATACCGAGAGAGCACTATCCTGGTCAGGTGTGAAAGACAGGTAGAGCTGGGTATCATCAGCATAGCAATGAAATCTCAGCCCATACCATCTTACAATGTCTCAGAGGGGCAGCATATACACTGCAAACAACATGGGGGAAAGCACTGAGCCCTGAGATATCCCACATGACAGAGAGAATGGGTCCTAGGAAAAGACCCCAGACACCACTCTCTGAGTTCTGCCAGTGAGAAAGATATAAACCAGCTGAGGACCATATGTGGCAGGCCACAGATGGACCTCAGGTGCCCAAGCAGTACCCCATGGTCCACAATATCAAAAGTTGAAGAGAGTTCATGAAGCACCAAAATGGAATGGCTTCTCTGGTCTCTCGCCATCAGGAGATCACTGAGCACCCGAACCAGCGCAGTCTCAGTACTATGCCTCTTTCAAAAACCGGACTGGAGAGGTTCGTAGATGTTATGGTTGGTCAGGTGGTTCTCCAGTTGTACCGCCACTACTTTCTCAATAACCTTCCCTATAAAGGGGAGGTTAGAGACTGGTCTGTAGTTAGCCAGAGAGTCAGGGTTGAAAGAAGCTTTCTTCAGGAGAGGTGTTACCACTGCCTCCTTCAGGGAGCTTTGGAACTCACCCAAATCAAGAGAGCACCAGACTATTTTAACCAGGACAGGGCCGAGGTTGTCACAACATCCCACAATCAGGGAGGTTGGACCTGGATCCAAACTACAGCATGTAGAGTGCATACTCTGGACAATCCACATGACATCTGCAAACTCTGGCAGGTCAAAGGAACTCAAGGAAGCACGAGGTGAGGTGAGCAGGCACTGATCAACAGCATCCCCCACAGAGTGAGCCAAGAGGATCTCCGACCTGATATCGGCCACCTTGTTCTCAAAGAATCGAGCAAGCTCATCACACTCCACTTGCAAAAAAGGTCTTCAGAGCTGCAGAAAGGTTGAGTTACACAACCTGTCCACAGTTCAGAAGAGCTGAGCTGATTGGTTCTGAGTGGCAGCAATCTCCCTGGACAGGAATTCTGCCTTCTTACAGGAGATTACTGATTGGTAGGTCTGATAACGCTCTACCAATCTAAGGTGGTTAACCTCCAGGGCGGATTTCTGCCAATGTCACTCTAACCTACGTCCTAGCTGCCACAACTCCCTCAAGGACCCATCAAACCAGGGAGCCCGAGTGCAAAGGGGGAGAGGACGAACAAGGACAGGAGCAATCAGGTCCAGGGCCATGGAGATGGCCTTATTATAGGCCAAAACCAAGGCCTCTGGACTCGTGCTGGCCACAAGAAACTCCAAGAGGTCAATCACCACTGCCAGGCCTTCAGGACTCACCTCCTGTAAAGGGCAGTAACTGACCATCTCCACAGGGGCAGGCCTACGAAGGGGTCACAGAAGTTGAACCTCACTGTGTAGTGATCAAACCATCCAACAGGTTCCACCCCCAAGTTGGAGGTCTCATTCCCCAGGAGGAAAACCAAATCAAGAAATTGGCCGTGCTGATGGGTGGCAGAGGTAACAATCTGTGTGAAGCCCAGTAATGTCATCAACTGGAGGAAATGCTGTCCAAATTGCTAGAGTTCGTCATCGACCGAGGCATTAAAGTCACCCAGAACCATCAATCTGGGTGACTCCAGCACCATATCGATGATGAAGTGCACTACTTCCTGCAGGAATCACTTCTTTGTCCCCTGGTGGATGGTAGACAAGAGTTATCCTACAACCCCCACCTGCCACCATGGTACACTCAAAAGATTCGGCCTCCTCAGTTGTTACACTTGTAAGTCCCAACTTGGTCTTGAAACAGACTGCTACCACCCCCCCACCCCCGCAGTCCAGTCTCGAGTGGTGAATCACCGAGTACCCGGCTGGAATTGCAGCTTCCAATATGGGGCCAGCATTTTCATCCAGCCAGGTCTCGGTGATGCAAGCCAGATCAGTTGTTCCAATAAGATCTGCAATAATTGCAGTCTTATTCTTAACAGATCTGGCATTGCTTAACACCGCTCGAGTTGCATGGGTTTCAAGGGCCGCCCCAGCTACTTGCCTACCAAAAGTGATGGTGTCCTTGGGTACGTGGACTAGACATGGCGCACCACATTCCAGACTCCATTTCGCCCCAGGGCATCTTCTAGACCTAACAACCCCGATGTGAGAGTCCCATTAATTTGTCCCCTGATGTCCGCACCCCCACCACCCCCTTCTATGAACAATATCCAGTGCCCAACAGTGTTGGTAAGTTGACAGCATCAATGGGGGGGTGGGGGGTGGAGGGAAAGCAGGGTAGAGGATGAATAGCGCATGACTGGGGAGGAAGACTACACATCATACAAGCTAATCAAAGTCAGATCACACAACACCCAAGCACCTGACCCAGAAGAGAACCCCCCAAAAAATAAATCAAAAGACCCTCCCAAACAAATAAAACACAGTAAAATTAAAACATAACCCTACACAACATGGATACCTTCATCCAAAACTCAGCACATGGAAAACATAAACCCCCAAAAATAATAACAGTAAATAAAACCAGATAAAATAAAAGATCTCCTGCAGTCCCCTCTCACTGGAATGCAGACAAAAATGTAAATCCCCCAACCCCCAGGTCCTCTCACAGCCTGGGAATGGGAGAAATCAAGGCACTCTGGCTGCCCCGTATTAAAAATCCAGAGTCTGCTCAGATCAGGTCATTACAGAATTAAAATCCAGAAAACGAAAATCTTCTTTAAAAGTTTAAGCAAAGAATAAGTAAAATGTGGACGCCCAGGTCCTCTCACCACTGGGGAAAATCACAGAAAGGACACTCTCACTGTCCAAGAACAGAAATGAATTGTAAATCCAGGGCTGAGTCATATAAAGATCCAGGGAGTGTAGGTAATCCAGAAGGCAATCCAGTTTTGATGAAAACCAGCCAAGGGATCCGGTCAGCCGTAAGCAGCAAACACGGGCTCACCAGGCTCCACTCCCAATGACCACAACAGGAAATAATTGTTGGGGTACCTCAATACCCGGGGAATAACCAGGCCATGGCCAAACCCAGAGGATTGGGGGGAGCAATAGACTTGTCAGTCAGTTCCCTGACTGATCTAGAGCCCAGTCCCCCGTGTCAGCAGCAAATCTGGTCATTGAATGCTGGCAGAGCCAAGCCCACACATGTTGCCGGCAGGTGACCCCACAAAACAGTTCCAAGATCCCCACACACTCTCTGCACCAACAGTCAGGCAAAAACACACCACACAGCCCGAGCGATCGTAAATGTGGCCAGTTCATCCAATTCATCCACAGAGAGAATCCACTGAAGGGCGGGTTCGCACCACAACTTTGACCAGCTGCCCTCACTCCATCTCCTCAATTTTCCAAGTTTCCAGCCATGAAACAACAAAAGCCACCTCTTATCCACTCAGCAAAAATAGATCAAGGCAGCCAGATAGATTTCAATGAGTGTCCCCGATAAAGTCTGGGCGATAGCAAGGCCGCCTACACGGCTCTAATAAACACCATAAGGCCATGCCGGAGAATCCCGTCAGCGTACAAAAGGACCGGCTACCTCACTCAAATGCCCTGAACTACTAGCACACTGAAACTTATATAAACAAAAGTGCAAGAAAATGAGTAAATAAAAAGAAGTAAAACAAAATGAATAAAAGCGAATAAAGGCAGTTCAGAACAGTTCAAAAACAGAAGTTATAGAGAGCAACAGGCAGCGAGCCCAGCCTGGCGGCCATCTTCAGGGAGCCATATGAAGACAGGAAATGCAGGAACTGATGTAAAGCAGTAGATGAAGTAGGAAATTAAGCTGAGCACAACAGGCAATAACAGTGATCAAAATCAGTACCCTAGCAGTTCCCAACACAGCTAAAGTAGTTTGCAGCAGGTATTTGAAACAGCACTGTAAGACAACTAACAAACTGCACTTCACATCATATTCAGTGAGTCCAGTACACTACAGTAGAGCTAGCAGCTGAATGAATTTGAGCTGTGGAAGACCAGCAGAACAATTCTAATGTTAAATGAGGTTTGGGAGCAGAAGAGATAATTAAAGTGCAAAGTGCAATGCAGGTAGCATGCAGGTAGTTGATTTGGAAGCAGGCAGGTAAAGAAAACAATGACTCACCATGGCTCAGTAATGGCCACAATGTCCGTCTTGGCCTCTGCCATGATGGCCTCTAAGTCCAAAATCTTATTTCCTAGACTTCTAAAATTCATATTTGCACACAGGGCCTTCCAGAGTTTGTTAGCACTCCAATTGTTACCTGCCTTTTTCTTTTTACCCTCCCGCTTCCCCCTTTAATGCTTCTGTTCCCATCCTCTTGATTTCTATATCACTGTGCTACCTTTACTAATTTGTAACTAGAGGGTTTCTCTCCTCTCTCCTGTCTTCCTACTGTCCACTTCAGCCTGTGGAGGGAGCTGTTTCTGCACCCTCAATTCATTCTACCACCACCCTCAACTAGTTTAACTCTTTATCAAAGTAACATTTAGACTATCCACTGTGGATTGTCGTTCTTCTTCCAGATGGATGAAGACCATCACCCCTATATAGGCTTTTATCCCTCCAGTGGCTCCCTAGTGCACAATGTAGCTGAACCCCCCCTCTGCATCACTGATTCAACCATGAGTTGAAGTTTCTGGTGCAGAGATCAGTCTCCTCTAGCCTATCATAGACAGGCAGCCCCACAGCAAAAGCCACTGAGCATGCTACCTTTCTAAGTCCTCTCCACAGATCCCTAGACTCCTCTTGCACTATCCCAGCCCCATCCCTAGCCTGGTCATTGGTTCCCAGGTAGACAATGCCATCCAGCTCAAACTTCTCTCCTGCTGCCTTAACAATCCTCAGGATCTGCTTCCCATCCTCTGGGCCATGGTGCCTCATAGGCACCTGACCTCCCTCTCCATCTCTCTTCCTATTCCCAAATCTATCCCCCATACAATCAGTCCCCCAACAGAATTTGCTTCCTTCTCCTGCAGAGGAGGGGAGAAGAGCTATAGGGAGACCTGCGCACATCTAGGGCATGGACTATGAAATGTGAACTTAGATTTAATGTGGGGAAGACCAAGGCACTAAATCTAGGGTCAAGAAATCTACCAAGCAAATACAGTGCACCCTGTGTGATGCAACAGAGGACAACACAGCTATTTATTTAAATTGGTGACTGGGATAGACACACTGAAGTGGGTGCCTTCTACAGTAGGTATAACTCAGATACAGGGATACAGCAGGGAGTGAAACAGCAATAATGAAGCGTGAACAACAGGTGCAAAACATAAACAATAAAATCACAGTGCAAGTAATGAATTTCAGAGATAGAAAAATAAAACAATGTAAAATGTGTACACATGCAGTACATCAGCTACGGGAAATAAAAGGAAGCATGCCTCCAAAGTATGGCAAGATATTTGCACAGAATCACAATGGTGTCAAATCAAAATTACAAATGTCACTGTATTTTTTATAGTGTATAGTATTAGGTGAAATGTGTGCATTGTGTTTTTTTTCTCTTTCACAATGAAACTCACTTGTGGAGTCTCTAGAGGTTCTAGAATGCTCTTCTACCACAGAAGGGTACAATCACATTCCATGACCTTTGAACTGTTGTACAACAGCATTTTGAAAAGGATGGATTTCTACATAGAACAATGCTCTACTATATGCAATAATAATTATATAAGGTACTCTATGGGAATGAGATGCATTTAAAAGTTTACCAGGAAGATAATACTAAGCTGGTAGCAACTGCTCTTTCCAGATTTGGCACGTAGAACAGATGAAGTGGAAGCAATATAATGTAATAACAGGAATAAAAGACAGTTATAGTAGTATACATAATTATCATGGCAAATAAAATTAGAGGGAGGGGGGATTGCAGTTCAAAGAAATACGGACACCAGGTTCAGTGCTAGAGAGACAGGATTGTTTTATGACTAGGGAGGGCATGAAGACAGGCATCCTGATTATACATTGATTGCTCCATTTGCTCCAGATTGCGGTTTGGGAATTAGAGTGGGGCTCATAAACTGTGGTGTTTTAGGGTCGGGGGGGGGGAGTCTGACTTGTGAGGATGGTTGTTCTAAAAGATGATGTTGGCTTCTGGGTCTGCGACAGGAGACTGCACCTTATGTTTCATTGTTTTTGAACATTCAGACTTGAACCTGTTTGTAACACCATACATTTTGTTTATTACTCCCATCCTTTGGAATTCCACACCTAGCTATGACCATGAATTAAATTAAATTATGACTTTTTGTATACCACTTGTTTTATTACCATGTTTTGCTTTATTTGAAATGTTTGCACCTGTTATGTTCCCAGTGATTTAGATGCCCATTTTCAAGGGGGAAATCGATATGTAAACAAAAGCAACAGTACACAAATAAATATGCAATATATCAGAGTGCACAGTAACCAGGTAACACAACACTTGCACATTGACAAATCCAGACAGAATTTTTAATACAATTTTAAACGTGTTCTGCAAATTAATGGAGTGTAATGAAGCATGTAAATTATTCCAAAATGTAATGGCTTTATAAATAAAATAACAGTGGCCCAGGAGGATGAGAAGAGTGGGGGTCTTATGAAATGAGTATGAGCAGATCTAGTACTCTGGGAACTAGCACTGGGGCTAGCACTAACCAAGAACAAAAATGTAATAAGGCTTTTTAGGAAACATTTAAAACTTATAAGGGTAAAATAAGTAAAGCATAAATTAAATGAAGGCCAGCCAAGATGTTGTTAGAGTGCAGTAATGAGAAAATCTGGGGCTAGAGACAATAAATCATCACAGGGAAATATTTAGGATTTTATCTCTTTGCATCTCAGTGTCATTAGCGGTGGCATAAACTTAAAGTCCATAGATTACAAATGACAGGAGTAGGGACTGTGCCAGGACTTTTTTAGAATGAGTGGACATACACTTTTTTAGTTTAAAGGCTAACCAAGGTGAGGCTGTACTGACTTAATCAGTGTGGAGATATAAGACCCCATTCTCAAAGCATCAGAAATGATGCAAGGTGACTGCATCAAAGAGAAATGACACAAGGGGCTCCCTGCACAACAACTTGTGTCATTCTTGATTCTATAATGCAGCTTGCACCAATTGGGGGACTACTTGCACCAGCTGAGCTGACACCATCCTTGTGACAGAAACACCAATGTACCATGGTAGAAAGGGCTTGATCCAGGGAAACACTGCTGCATCCCCTAAAATGGGGTTCTGAAAGCCCTCCCACAAGGCACATGGTCTGTTACGTTAGACTAGCCCAAAGCTGGTCTAACAATCTGTGCTCCACCCCTGGAGCCATTGCTAGGTTGGAGGGAACCTATGCCCCGCTGTTGTAGCCAGTCAGCTGTAGTATTCTGTGCTCACACAACACCTGCATATGAGCAGACCACCAGTGGAGCAGCCAGTGATATCCTGCAGTGGTGGGTACATGCCCTAAGTGACCCCCCCCATGGTGCCATGCATGTGACTGCCTCCCCCACCCAGACCACTCTGTCACAGTGGTGGCCATACACTGTCCCCACCAGGGGT
This sequence comes from Neoceratodus forsteri, assembly GCA_016271365.2. Classification (NCBI taxonomy): domain Eukaryota; kingdom Metazoa; phylum Chordata; order Ceratodontiformes; family Ceratodontidae; genus Neoceratodus; species Neoceratodus forsteri. The sequence continues at coordinate 1,244,183,832 of CM057458.1, read as the reverse complement.
TTTTTGCCACCCCCTTCTCCCATAACAACCCATCCTGCAATCCACTTTCCATGTCCTGGCCACTTTGACCCTGCCAGCCTCCTGGGCAACTGGCTGGCAAGTCTCCATCAGTGGCTTCTGATGCCACAGAAACATCCATTGGCAATCCCCTCCTATGCGCCATGTGTTTGGCACACAGGGTGGGTTGTGGCAAGTGTATGGAGTTTGGTGATAGGACTTCTCCAGTTATAGAATTCAGTGCAGGGTCCCTCGTACACTGGTGATCAATGTATGTTGCTGTTTGCCACAGCTTGTGTTGATTAAGAGGCCACTTTGAGAATCTGGCCCATGTTCTTTAGAAGAGAGAGAGAGAGAGTCTGGTCTTTAGTAAAACTGAGATGCTTGTAACTGTCTACTCTTTCAACAATGCCTCCAGTTAAATCTTAAATTAAGTCAGAGGGGGTAAAGCCCTTGATTTTTGTTTTGTTACAAAGTGCATGTACTTTGTTTTATCAACATTTGGAAGAACACCATTTTTTAACAGGTATATTTCTATCGGCTTGAAGTCAGGTGTGGATATATCACTAACATTAGATACCCTCCTGTACAAAGCAATATCATCCATGTACATGATAATATAGGATTTAGAGCTATGTAATATATTAGCTAGAGCATTTAAAAACACTAAACAAAGAAGGCTCCAGGACTGATCCCTCGGGCAGTCCTGCAGTCTTTTTTGATGAGGGGAGAAGAAATGGAATTCAAAAAACTCACTGAGGTCAGGTGCTTCTGGAATTAGGATTAGGCAGATGCAGATAGTTCAAAGGCCCAAAATTGGCAAGCAGGTAACCATGGTGCGAAAGATCAAAAGCTTCAGAAAGGTCAATAAAGAGTGCACTGACCATGTTCCAATTGCCCAGGGCCTCATGAAGATCTTTAGCTACTTCAATCACAGCTGCAAGTGTACTGTGAATATCTCAAAAACCATGATGTCAAGATGTTAGCAAACTGCCAGTGTCCAGGAACTCCAAAATTGTTCAAAAACAATCCTCTCAAGGACCACAGACAACAGGGCAAGCAGTAATATTGGTTTGTAGATTTTGGTCAGGGTGTGCTCTCAGGATTCAAAAATAGGGACTCCAGTTGTCTGCTTCCACAATTTTAGTACTTCACCAGTAGCAAATGAATCATTGTAGAAAATGCACAGCAGATGAGCCAGAACAATAACAAAATCAAAGAGTTTTAGATCAGTATTATGCAACACCATTCTAGTTTTTAAGTTCATATTCACTCGGTACTTTAAAGTTTCATCTACCACTAGTAATCTAAATTTAAGGTCAGCTTCAGAACCACCACAGTTAGTTGCAAGCTGCATAAGGTCAGATAGCTCAACCAATGAACCAATTTTTGCAACTCTACCAAAAGTGGTATTGAGCACTGGGGCAATTTCAATCTGATTTGTTAAATTACCTTGTGCAGTAGTTAGACATGGTATTGCTGTAGAACAGAACTGTTTTTTATGAGATTGTTAAGTTTTTACCAATGTGCCAGTTGACCATTTGAAAATTAAACTTCTATTTTTAAATAATATTCAATTTGTGCTTTCCAATTGTTTGCATTTAATCCTTAGTTGTTTTATATACAAGCCAGGCCCTATCTCTTTCAGTTGTACAAGACAAGGGGTGCTGAATGCCTGACTTCTATTTTTAGTGTGTAAGAGATGGGTAGGTATACAGTTATTACAAACAATGTTAAATCCATGTTTAATGTTATCCATCATCACATCTACTGAGAGAATGTATGTAAAAATAGACAAGTTAATCTGTGAAATGGCATTTCTGAGTTCACTAATGTTAATATTAGAAATCAATTTGAGGTTACATGTCAAGGAGGGAAACAAGGCTTATGACCACCAACAGCAAATAACTGGAGAATGGTCACTTTTGCTGTTGGGTAAAAGAGGGGCTTGTTGTATATGATCAGGTCTAGAAGTGACTATCCAGTCTGTTAATGACTCAGAGCCAGCCTTGTTATTTAGTCTGGTAGCTGAAGAGATCACTTGCTTAGTGTTCAAGTTCTCAAGACGTTCTATAAATTTCCAATTTGACAATTTGCCATATCATTCCAAGTAATGTTGCCATCAGCCAGGAGAACTTTTTTTGGGGGGGTGTGTGTGTGTGTGTGTGTGGTCCTTAGATTGTTTTAACTCAGATAATACAGCAAGTCTGTCTTCAGAATAGCCCAGAAAAATGTAACATGCAGCTAACTGTAGGTGCCTGGCACCACCAAAACATAACACAAGAGAAAGAAAATAACAGGCTGATAAATTATTAGTGAACTCATAATCCACCACCAAAAAGCAAAATTTGTAATATATTAGAATCCCTACACCACATTTTATAAACCTATTACTGTACATATTAATAAGCAATAGTTTGGAATCTCAAATTCTCAGTATTCCATTTGATAACCATGTCTCAGACACTGTGATTATACTGGGTTGTTATACTGCTCTTGCACTATGTTGTACAGCACCCTAATACTCAGTTCATGTGTGCTTTTTAAAAGTGAACAGTCATCACCAAGGACCCAACACCCACATTTTGGGCTAGTCTGAATGTTTACTTTGTGTGCAAAAACATTTACTTTTACTTACTATTTACTTTAGTACAGTAGATTGTATCTGACTAACTTTGCTTACTTCTAGGCTGACATCTTCTGTAACTACAAGTCTTAGTATCATCTGCAGCTGACATCAGAGCAGAACTGCATCTATGGGAGATTCAATAGCCCTCAGTGCATGTCAGAGTATATATAAACCCTGATCTTTTGCTTCGAGGCCATGCTGTCCTCCTGGGGTTAAACACAGTCAAAGATGATTGTACTTAGCTCCAGAACAAAAGCAGAACTGGAAATTATCTGATTGGAACTTATAAAAGCTCTAACATGCATTGCAGGCTATTGAATCTCCCACTGCTACAGTCCTGCTCTGATGTCAGCTGCAGGGAATTCTGAGATTTGTAGTTACAGAAGATGTCAGCCTTCAAGTAAGCACATTTTTCTGATACAATCTACTATGCTTCTGTAAACAGTAAGCAAAGTAAAATGTTTTTGCACAAAAAGTGTACATTGGGGATAGCCCCACACTTCGGTGTGGAGAACATCCCTTGTGTTGACTGTTCCCTTTTAAATAATTAAATAAAATAACTTAATATAGGAAACTGTGGTGGGTTCATAGTTCAGCATTTAAATAGTAAAGTTTTGTAAGATTCAGACAGTGCTACTCTATACTTCATCAAGTTAATGGTGGAGTTTCTTGTGCATGGCAGGAAAGTCATGGTGATGGTGCAACTGAACATCAGGGGCTTAGTTTTCAAACCACTTGTAGATCAATGTAATTTGTGTCAATCTATGACTGTGGAAAACTCTGGGTGTGACATAGACCCTGCACCTGATTTTATTAAACAGGGGGTCCCTGCACCAAAGACCAAGGAGTTGCTGCAGCAGCTGCAGGGTTGTACCAAACATTGGGTGCATCTCTTGGGTTTGATGCAGGGATCTGCCACCTCTCCACATGGTGCCACCCTAGATGACCCCTGGAGGGTGGGGGGCTAACTGTGTCTGGAAGGTTGTGACATGGGGCTGATGGAGCCCTGGAGTGATGTGTGGAGGCACCCAGCAGAGGTGCCATGAGACTTGTCACACAGCCAATCAGGCTGGGTGGGGGTGCACAGCTGGAACATCATTACCTGGACCCCAGTGGACAGCAACCTTGGCACACAAGCCCCACAGGACCCACAGTCCACGGCATTGTGGTCAGGCACCTGCTGGGTGACACATGGAAGTTCTGTTCATGGGGAATGTGCCTGGGGCATGTCCCCAGCCACCAACTGTGCCCTGCAACTTTCACTCAATGCCACTTGCTGCCTTTAGGGGACTTTGAGTCCTGTGGTGCAGGTGCCAGAGCTGCTCTCACCTGGGGTCTGGGTCATGATCGTGCAGCTATGTCCCCAATCTGGCCTAATTGTCTGCATGGCAAATTGCTTGGCACCTCTGCCAGGTGCCTCCAAACATCCTTCCCACTGCCACCATGCCCCCCTCACCCCTGTGGCACTGCCAGGGCTCCATCTGCCCCCAGTCCTCATCTTCCAGGTCCTCCAAACTGCCACTCTGCCAGGCAGCTGCAGTGGGCCCTTAGACCACCTTTTGGCTGGTCTAAACTCATCCCCCTGCTGCAACCATGGTGGGGCTTCAAAGGTTGCAACAAAGGGGATGTTGCAGCCTCGCTAGACTAATATACCCCCTGCTCAGTGTCTCCTTTCCACCCCCTCCAAGCAGCAATTTATTTACTACCTCAGAAAAAAGAGACCTAATAGTAGCAAAGATACTTTGCCTTCATCATTTTCTGTGTAGGGGAACAGCAGGGAATCTGTAAACTTTGAAATGTGTTTGTTAATCTAACCTATTTGTTTGATATACTGAGGATGAATGTATTTGTGCATTAATTAGTAAGGTATGTATGCACACTCTTGGTTTAATAAAAAGATATTTTAAAAAAAGAAGACCTTTTTATGGGCAATGTTTAATGTCCTTGATTTAATGCCGTTTCACTTATTTTTTATGTTTTCTATGTGCAATTTTTTTTTCCTTTTCTTGGAGGCAGTATTACAGTATTATATCATTTGAAAATCATTGGGACCAGACTGCAGATAAAATAAAGTAACTGGTATGGAAGAAAAGCAAAGACTATAAAGGGGCATACCACTTAAGGTCAGCAATGAAAAGTAACAATTATTGTAGCTCACACAGGGTCATTCTGGAATTGAATAGTTTTGCTTCCTACTTGACAGACGCATTGGATTTATGGTTCTTTCTTGTTAAATATTTTTTCCTATGTTTTCAAATTAGGGATAATAGTAGTCTAAAGGGGTTTACTCCGGAAAAAAAAAACAATGCCAGTTCTTAAAATATGGTCCAGGTGTGCCATTTTACATACTGTTCTTCCATAAGTTTCACATAACTTTCAAAGCATTTAAACTGTCGCATGACAGCAGATACCATTACGGTTTGAGGTATATGAAAGTCATGCATTTCTTTATAGAGAACCAAGGACAGAAATGCAAATCAAAGAGTCTTGCTGATTTCAATATGTTTTCATTCAGACAAAGTCATGATGATCAAAATTCAACCAGGCAAACAAAACTGAGAAATTAACATAAGCAAAAAAGTGATATGAATATGAAAGTACAGTAGTCAAATACCATTCCATTATTCCTTGTCGTTAATAATTTTGAAAAAAAAGAGCTAAGTATTTAAATAAAAGAATATACTTTATATGTTCTCCACTAATTCCAGTTATCAGACAATGTAAAACATTGTACTGTCTGTACTGATTATGATTTGGATCAAAGTGACAAGCCAGTCCAAGAATGGATTTAAAGAATTTAATTCAGTCACTGTGGAAAAGGAAAACTGAGACAGACACATATTTGTACAATCTTGCAAGATGATACTCTTAATTAGGGAGATGAAAAGCTGCTTTTGTTTTAATGTATCCTTTATGGAATATACTGTACTCTTCCATGATGACTCAGTCCAATAAAACAATTGTGGTTGCCCAAATCCATCCCATTATAATTTTGTGCAATATCTGTATCTGGAATCAATTAGTTCATTATATTGTTAGATAACATAGCTATATAGAATAGAATTCTGAAAAACACAGTACATACAGTACTTCCAAACAAAAGGAGAGAGAATGTGGGAATAAGCAACTTTGGATCGACTTCATATTTATTTATTTAGTTTTTGTTTACCGGGTAAGTACACTAACCAGAAAGACTATTTTCAGGCCCAACCTGGGAAAGTACAGAGACAAACTTCAAAAGAACAATCATGAATATATAACACAAGTTACATATAGATATATGAGCATAACAATGGTAATTTTGACAAAGAATTTTAGGTAGCAAAACCAAAATACAACAAAATACAGTATTTAGGTTACATAAGACAATAAATCAGGCAAATTAAAGCATACTGACACTGATTTAACAAAGTGGTATAAAGTGCTAAGAGAGTGATATCAGTTTGGCAGAACTAAATGAAGGTGGAGCTAGAGAGAAAGGTGCAAGGAGTAGGGAGGCAGCAGTGCCAAGGGTGTAGATGATGAGATATACAGAGTTTGAGAGGAGGGAGTAGATATGTTTATGCTGGAGAGGGAAGGGGAAAATAGAGGATGAGAAAGTAAGAGATAGGAAGTGAAGCTGAGAGGAAGTGTGCCATGTGGGGCAGACCCCAGCACACATGGTGACAACTGAGAGGGGGGGTGGAGTTAAAGACTAAGTGCTAAGGTGGTTTAAAGCAGGGGCATATGTGGGAGGAAATAGTGTCTAAGTCCTCTCTTAAAGGAGATATGGGAAGCAGATTGACGAAGTGTTAGAGAGAGTGAATTCCAGAATTGGGGTGCATAATAGGCAAAGGGAATACTACCTTTTTTGGTATGATGTCTCAGGATAAGGACAGGGGCATTTTCTGCACAGTGCAATGCATAATTGGTTTTCTGGTAGGGAAGGAGACAGGCCAGAGGTTTGGGTGTATGGAATCTGATAATGTTATCAGTGATGGACCCGAATGCAAAGGACCATAGTTCTTTAGGCGGAAGCCATCCAAGATCTGAATAGAGAAGGCAGTGATGTTTGAGCTGCGGGGAACTGGAGGCAAAAATACAGATGCTATTATAAGTAACATCCCACTTACGAAGACTTGAGTTGCTGGCTGTCACATATGTAGCAACACCGTAGGTGAGAGAGGGAAGTAATATACCACGGGCAATAGCAAGTCTAGCTGAGGGAGTGAGAACATAACTAGTCTGCTAGACAATCCCAAGCTTGGAGTTTACCTGCTTACAGGTAGATTGAATATGGAGGTCAAAACTCAGGGATGGGTCAATGGTGACCCCTAGATATTTGAATGAGGTTACCACCCCAACAGATGTGCCATCAAGGGAGGAGACATTAAATTGAGTTTGGGAGTGTCTGAGTTTGAGACTGGAGCTAAATAGCACAGCTTGGGTCTTTGATTTATTTAGAACAAGTTTGTGATTTGTTAGCCACAGTTGAATAAGTTGATAATTCTGGGAGAGTTTACAGTTTATGTCCTCAATGCTATTTGAGCTTGAATACAGTACAATATCATCTGCATAAAGTAAGGAGGAAGTACTAAGGAGATTAGTGGTAATACTATTGATGAAAATGGAGAAAAGCAGAGGAGCTAAGATAGACCCTTGAGGTGCACCAAAGTTAATGGTGACCTTGTCAGAGAGAAGTGGAATTAAATTTCACATATTGGGACCTATTTGTCAGATAGCTGTCAAACCATTTTTACAACATTTGGTGAGAAACCTAGACAGTTTAGGGAAGCAGCTAGGATGGAATGGTCAATTAGATCGAACACTTTGGTCATGTCAATAAAAATGGCCTCAGTGAGCCTAACAGAGTCCATAGCCACTAGGTTGTTGGACGAAAGTTCCAGTAGGGCAGTTGTGGTACTATGTCCCTTGCGGAAACCATGTTGAGCATCAGTTAGAGGGTAATGTTTCAGGAGAAAGGTAGTAGTTTGGGTGGCCATAAGTTTTTCAAGAATTTTACTGAGGACAAATAGGTTGGCAATGGGTCTGTAATTAGATGGGTCAAGTGGGTCTCCTTTTTTTAAATACAGGGTTAATTCTAGCTGTTTTCCAGATATATTAAAACTTTTCCAGATATAGTAAAACTTTTTCTTTGGTTTGGCTTCCACACTTCAGTTAATGACACATTTGGTCCTCAGTTATGGGAGTTTAGCTATCTACAAATAGGGGTAAGTGGTACTCTTCCAACACCTCATATCTGTCCCCTGCCAATCCCATCCTCTTCTACTCTCCCCAGTCCTTTCATTAGATTTAAAAATAAATCCTAGCACCTGGCACAGTGCCAGGAGACAATTTTTATAATTTTTTTTTGTTAATAATAATAATGTCTGGAGAGGGAATTTCAAATGACTGGGGTAGGTGAATGGGTGGTCATGGGGCTATCAATATCCACCTGGCTAAAGTGTTCTTATTTTCTGGTCAAAAGTCTAAATGTACCCAGTTTCACTCAAACTTCTGACTGTATTGAATCAAATGTAATGGTGCCATTCTTTGGCACATTCACCAAATGCAATTTTGGCATCAGTTCATCCTTATTCCAACCTCCAGTACAGAGGGGAATATGAACACTTGCCTTACTGACGTTTCCAGCCTACAGTATTTCCTTTCACTTTAACCTAGATTTTCTTCAAACTCACTGAAAGATGATTATTATGATCACAGACTCTAACATGATGCTACTGCTGAATAGCATATTGTGGTTACATTGGTAGGGAAATGTATGTGCTGTTTTTTTTTTTTGCCTACTACCAAGATTTGCAATTTGTGATATCAGTTCTGGTTGCTTATATTGTACTGTTATGTAATACTGCTTGTTGCATTTCACATACAGATGCACATTTAAAAAGTATTCAGACAAAAAAGTCTTTATTCATATCTTTGGTTGTCAGGCAGGAGCACTAGATGAAACTCCTATTTCCAGATTTAACCCTCACAGAATGAAGGATCAGGTGATACCAAACTTGCATTCAATGAACATGCTGAAATCCATCATTTTGGACACTGGCAAAGTGGATCCAAAAGAACTCAGTTTTTCATGTCATGTTGATGTCATAACACAGTACTTTTATAAGTAATATTCACTGAGCCTGTTTAAGTTTCTGGCAAGACATAAGACGAGCAGCAGTCAATCAACAACACCGGAGACTATGAACACCTCATGATGTGCACATCTCAGTGTCATTTCCCACTCTCCTCTAACAGGAAAATGACCTTGCTACTGAACAAGCTCCATTTGATGTCAGTAAGAGTGGCGTTTGATCAGAAAACTTTAGAAATCATCGGAGAGTCATGCATTTTTATTTCAGACAGGTAAGTCAATATATTTTACAGTAATTTTAGACAGAACGGCTAGTGAAATTGTGTTGCAGAGGAGAGAGTGCACAGTGTAAGCCTGAACTGGCAGCAGCAAGCCCCACAGTAGGAGCAAGGCATAATGAATATAGTAAACTGGGAAAGGTGCAGTGTGGTCTTTGGATGGGGATGGGGAACAGAAATCCATCTTTATGTATTTCATTTATTTTTCTGAATGCTGCAGGAGTAGGGCTGAGTGAATTTAATAGACTGGGAAAACTGCTGGGTGGAGTTTTGAAGGATTTATTTGACAAATAATTTGTTTTCCTGACTGCTGGTGATGCAGGGTAAAGTATACATCATCTTTATTTCTTTCTTTTATTCCTCTGCGAGAGACAGAGTACCTGTGGCAGTAAGACACAAGCTCTCTTCGTGAGAATGGGAAGGAGAGTGTGTCAGTTCCATGTTGTAACATGTGAAAATTCTTGGGCGACTAGCAAAACAGTGAGTACACCCTGCCGAAAACTAATTTGCCATATTACAGTAAACACCAAGGACCGACTCAGTGCACATTTAAAATAATGTTGAATGCAGGGGGGCTATGTCCCCCACACTTATATAATCCTCTCTGAGGAGGAGTGGACACTGTAGGAAAGAAGAGGAACTGAAGATGGCAGTAACTTCAAAAAACAAAGATACAGACACCTGCTAAAGAGAAAAACAGACCATACCTGTATGCAGTCCTGAACCCAGTACCACCAGCACTTCAAATGGTGTCCCTACCCATCATGCTAGGTGGGTAGCTCAGAGGCATTATACACCACTTCCTCATTTAGCCTAGCCCACTTCCTCCCCCCTCCATCGCTATTCCCTCCCCTTTCCATTCTTTCTGTCCTCCCTCACTATTTCCTCCCCTCACTATCCATTCTTCATCACAGATCCTAAAAGCAATGAAATTGAAGTGCTCATTTCTGAGTCGCTCAATTTGGTTCGCTATAATAACGTGCTACAGAGTATGTCAGTGGGGACAGGAGTGTTTGTGCATCTGCCATCATATAATTTAGAAACCGTGAGGAAATGAACTGCAGGAGAAAGTTATGCTGGGTTATGCAAGGTTGAGGAATAGAGGAAGAAAAGTTCCACCATGCTGGTTCCACCATATACTAATTCTGCAAGTGATGGTGGAGGTGAAGGAGTCAGGACTGGGAACTGGGATTCACTGTGGTGTATATAGAAATGATTTGTATATGTGGCATGTTATATAAGGAAATAAATCTATTGAAGGTGCAAGCCAGAACATAAAGCCACAAACCCAAAGAGTGAGTGGCTTTATGATCCACCTAGTCCAATCCATATGTTTATTTTTGAATATAGCGGATTTACTTATTTTTTTATTTAAAAGTATATATTGTAATACATTCTGATGAGTTACTGTTAGGTTTAATCACAATTGCAAATATTGGGAAATAATACATATGGAAATAACTGGTAACTACTATTTTTTTGCAGTTAAACTGTTTATTGAGAAACTTCCAAGTTTACAAACAGAGCTGTTATTTGTGCATGTAGGATCATTGGTTACACTGGAGCAAATATGCATTGAGATATCCTAGGATAAGAGTAGTGCTTACATTCATCTTGATGGAAACAAGAAATAGATGGATTACATTTCTACAGAGTTGCAAGGCTTCCATGCTCCAACTACAATTTATTTTTGTTTTGGTAGTCTGGTGATTTGACTTGGCATCCTTCACCTTATACACAAGGGCCCAGATATTCAAAAGAGTTGAGCCATGCGCAATAGGGTTGCGCCTGTGCAAGTCTGAAATTGTGCCATTCTGCAATATTCAGCAGGAGGCAGTTGCAGCCCCTAAATCATGCTGAGCAACAGCGCAATGATAATGAAGGCATACGCAACTGAAAGGGGAGGAATCATGCATAAATGGCGCAGTGCGATATTCAACAAATTGCACCATACTTAATGGGGAGCAAGCGGAAGTTGCGTCATAGCGGAAATGAGCCAAAATAAAAAGAAGCAAGGGAAAGGCTCAAGAACGCTACAGGGAAGGCACATGAGGCTGAACTCTAGCCACACAGACAGAGCAGGAGGGACACACAGGGCAGGTCAGGGAAAGGGCACCCTGAACACAGAGGCACAGGGAAGGTGTGGGGAGCCAGTGCAGAAGGGGGAAGTGTCACACAGCACAGAGGCCACCACAGGCAGGTGTTTCCGGTGCAGGGGAAGTAGCAGTGAGGACAGCAGGGGAATACAGTAACAGCTGCCAGGTGAACACAAGCCAGGGACAAGGCCAGTGCCACCTTCCAGATGGAGGCCATTATGAGGGGGGTGAGAAGGCGGGCAGCAGAGGGGCGTGGCCGTGGAAGGGCCTGTCAGCAGTATGCCCCCAACAGGCAGTACCGAGCCCGCACCAGCTTCGAGCTGTACAGTGATACTGAGATTGTGGGCCAGTACCGCCTGAATAGGGCAATTCTGAGGTGGCTCTATGAGCTGTGCAGTGATGTGATGCAGGCACCCACACGACGGAGCTATGCCCTGTCAGTGGAGACTAAAGTGACAGCTTGCATATGCTTGCTCACCTGGATACCTTCAGAGATCAACTAGGGGACACCACCAGGCATAACCCAGTCAGCCACGTCACGCCACCTCACCCAATTCCTCAGCGCACTGCTGCCACATGCTGTGGTGTACATCCATTTCCCCAGCACACCAGTGGAGTGCACAGCAAACATACAGGAGTTCCACAGGGTAGCATGTATGCCTGGCATGCTAGGGGCAATAGACTGCACCCATGTGGCCATATGCACACCACCTGGCCCCGAGGGGGCCGCATATATAAATCGCAAGGTCTATGCCAGCATCAACTTCCAGGTGGTGTGCGATGCCAGGGGGCGCATAATCAATGTCTATGCCATGCACCCTGGGGGAGCACGATGCCTTCATCTGGCACCAGTCGGCACTGTGCCACAGATTCGAGAGTGGGAGGTCCCCACTGGCCACCTAGTGGGTGAGTATGCAAACCACATGGACAATCATAGTGCCTGGGGGGGCATGGCCAGAGGTGACATGGGTAGTGGCCTACATGGCTTGGGGCAGTGCGATGCTGATCACCAAACAAACCTCCACCATCTACACACAGGTGACAGTGGATACCCACTCCATCCCTGGCTGCTCACACCCTACTGGTGGCCCGCGACCCCATCACAGCAACGCTACAATGATGCACACGCCACCACACGTAATGTCATTGAGTGGGTGTTTGGGATGCTGAAGCATGTTTCCTTTGCCTGGACACCTCCGGCGGTGCCCTACAGTACAGCCCCTCAAAGGCCTGTGGGATATTCCTGGCCTGTTGCATCCTGCACAACATGGCCAACGGATATGGGATAGCCGTACAGGTCGAAGAGGGGGACAGTGATGGGGACGATGAGGATACTGGTGATGATGGTGATGGGCAGCCCCCCTTGGTCAGCAGGACCCCTGACTACTCCGGCTGGCACAGCTGCACTGGGACACTATCACAGAGGAGCACTTCAGCCAACCCAGGTAAGTCATGGGGCCATGTGCAGCCAACAGTGGCTAAGGCACAACCCACAAACATGCATGGACACACATCGGGGTGCATGCCGTCAAGGGAAGTGGCAGGGCATGGAACCACACACACAACCAGGGATGGGTGAGGACTAACATGCCACGTGGACAGACACACACACACACACACATGCACACACACACACACAATGCACCAAACTTGCACAAAGGGCAGGAGGCACACTGACCCAGAATGCCACCCTTAGCCACATACATGTCCACAGACCACCACACCCACTGTCTGTCCTTGTGCATGTGTCAGATGCTGAGCACCATTGCACATTGGTGTACAGTGCAATGCAGGCATGATCATGCACACACAACTGCGGACAGCAGCCGGGAGGGTGTGCAGATGTACTGTGTGTCCGCATGCAGGGCTGGGTACCCACCCGTGCACTGCCCACTGAAAGACACAATGCACACAAGGCAGCACCAGACAGTAGCCATGTCGGGAGACAAGTCAGTCACGTGACACAGTGCTCCGGCCACCACGGATGAGTGGGCGGCCCCACTGAGACTTGCCAGCACTGACAGGCTGACCACTGGCCTCATGAGGTGGCACCGATGGTCCCCCAGGGGTTCCACTGTGTGAACGCGGCTGTGCTGGCACAGGGGTCTGCAGCACACCGAACGTGCCTGCGCCAGGCGTGCTTGGGATGCCCACAGCTGAACCCGGTGTTAACAGGGAGGGTGTCGCATGACACCAGGAATGGGGGGTGGACAGTGCACTGCGTGGTGTCTGCTATGCATGGCCACATGACTGTGTGCCCATTGCGGCCATGACGGCACTGAATGACTGTGCATGCCTGTCAATGGCAGTGGTCACATCCTCCTGCAACCGGTCCATCCCTGCCAGGATCAGAGCGGTGTCCCTGCTGCGATGCTCCTCTGCCCACTCCAGAGCCACACGCAGTGCATCCACCGACGTCACAAGCTGCATCTGCTGCTGGACTGATGCTTGCAGTAGGTGGGTGTGCTCGTCCAAGAGGTCATCTGCCTCTTCGGCATCCTGTCCCTCAGGATGTGCATGGCCCTGATGTTCAGCAGCCTTTGAGGGTGGGCGCTGCGCACCAGAACCAGGTATGGGCATGTCCACAGGTGGTGCACAGATGCTGCCGCTGAACCTGTACGCCAAAGCCCATTGGCCGACTGCTGATGCTGCCCCTGCGGCTGCTGCTCCCCAGGGCTCAGTGGTGCTGCCACAGTGGGCACAACAGTCCCACTGTCCTGAACAAACACCAGTGCTGCCCCACTGGTGCTGACAGGCACAGGCTGGGACTGTGCTGACACGCAGGCCTCCATGGCAGCACTATCCACAACCATGGCCACGATGTGTCCTGCTGTGTGGCCATCGCGTGGCACACACATGTCACTGCCCATGACATTAGCAACATCATTATCGGTGACGGACTCGGCACCTGCTCCAGGCACAGCATGCTGGCATCCGTGGATGCCGGCACGCTGGGACACAGGCAGGGCTTCCTCAGCACCTGTTACAACAACATCAGTGTGGACAGCCAGGCGATCCCACTGTTGCACTGAGCCATGTATACCTGTGGAGGTGAATGGGCCCTCCTCCATCTCCAGCTGACTGTCCTCAGTGGACAGGCCCACCACCGCTGACCCATGCAGATGCTCAGGATCTGTAAGGGAAAGCAAAGTTGCGTTACTGCATGTGACCTACCCTGCCCCCCCATAGACAGACCATGACTTACCAAGCAGTGATGGGCCACCACCCGTCTGAAAGCCACCACCAGCAATCCTCTCCTCCTGTGTGGTCAGGTGTACCACCTCCGGCTGTCCCCCACCTGTTGCAGCTTGTGCTGCCCTGATGGCAGCCACCTTCTCCTTTATCCTCCTCCTCCTGTCCGTGCCCATCTTTTTCTTGCACTCCTGCACGGAGCGCTGGTGGCTGCCATGCAGGTTCACAGCACGTGCCACCTCCTCCCATGCAGCAGCACAGGCTTGAGGTATTCCTGCCATCCGCTAAGTAGCAGCTCCTGATCCAGGTAGGCCTCAAACAGGGCTTCGGTCTCAGCCTTGTTAAAATTAGGCCGCCTCCTCCTCCCACCACTGTGTTCCTCCTCTCCCACAACTTGCTCGGTCATTATTTAGCCTGTAAGAATGCCAGTTGTTACCTGTGACTGTGCAGTCCCATGCATGTCCCTAAATCCACAGTCCACACTCCCAAACAGCATGCAACTCACCAATAGACTACAGTAACCGAGTATGGCCACTGCAGCCCAATGTCACACTTTTATAGCGCAACCCATGCAAATGAAGTGAGGCACAACTTTAAGTGGATGCAAATTGCAGTGCTGCACCATTGAATGGCTGATTAGATGATTTGCATATGATGGCTGAATATCGCACTTTTGTGCTTTGCACAATTGTGTTGAACGTGCTGAGCCAATGGTGCAGTTCTGTGACATGCGTAGTACACACCTCACTGCGCATGCCCAGGTTGCTGACGCAGGTGTCTGCCACACTGCTGATGTGCTGTGTGCAGTAAGCAATGCAGCACACGGCTACCATTGTGCCAGTGGCGCTATAGCAATGGTCACCTACAAGGCGCTGTGGCACTGGGCCATCATAGGTGCACTAGGGCAACTGCGAGGTAGGCTGCTACTGTTGGTAGCACACAGGCAGCCAATCATGCTACACGCATTGTGTTCCAGTGGCACTGTGTGTGTCCGTGCGCCAGAGACCCTTGACCCTGTGCCCGACCTTTGCCCCTAGGCACCATGCGTCAGGCATGGGTGCACCTCTATCGCACTGTTTGGTGACAGCATGATAGGGAATGGCAGCGCTGTACCGCACAGCATCTGCATGTGGGGAGCCACACTGCAGAGTGCCATATTTGCAGATTGAGAAGACAGCATGGCACGCAGGAGGGCTACTCAGTGGTCACAAATAGAGCTGGCCAACCTAGTGGCCATTGTGGAGCCACACCATGGGCCATTGTTCGGGGAGGCACCCCTGGACAGGTCCAGGAGCCAGGTGTGGGAGGAGGTGGGCACTGCACTCAGGGAGGCCACTGGATGGGGAGAAGCACAGAGCAGTGCTGCCACAGGTATGGGGACCTGCGGAGGGGCGGAGCTGCTTGACGCCTGGGCGCACGTGCCAGGAGGGAGCGTACGTGCCACGCCAGGTAAGTGTTCGTCAACACTTTTATCTTCCATATGGGTATCACAGTTGTATGTGTCCAGCACATGGGAGGGACCATCCAGGGTTGGCTCTGGTGGTGTTATCAGGGTGTGGGGTGGTGGGTCTGGCTGGGTGGGGGCACACACCTGGAGGCAGGGGCTTTGCTACAGGATTGTACTGATGTTCCTCTCTCCATGTTTGCACCACAGGCCCGGAGGAATGGTGTCTTGCCCGTGATCTGCGGTGGCAGGAAGAACAGAGGGAAGCCAGGAAGGGCAAGGGTCCACACCGCCCAATGGACCAGCCTGATGATGGTGAGTGTCATAACTCCATGATTACCATTGCATGCTGTGTAACAGGGTGGGCAGCGGGGCATGGCCACCATCCATCGACACCACTGCCATGCACGCAACTTGTTACAGTCAACACTTTCCAGTGGCAATGCATGTCTGGGAGTGCATCAATGGTGGTTCATGAGTGCACTGGGTACATGGCTGTGCCACTGCCTTTGCACCACATAGCCATGTCACTAAACGGCCATGGCGGTGCTGTGCGTGACTTGGCCGGTGGGTGTGTACAGCATTCTGCATGGCTGTATGTGCCTGGGTGGGCAGGTCATGTGGATGTAATCACTGTGGGTGGTCACACACCATCACAGAGGTATGTCCCACGGCCGTATGCCATGCACAGTGGGTGGGCTGTATAGGGCTGTGCATTCACAACTATTGACTGTGCTCCCTTGTCCTAGGTACACACCATCTCCGAGAGATCAGGGAATTGCTTCAGGAGATCCTACAGGTGGCAAGGGTGTCACTGGACATCCTCCACAGGATCGATGACACCTGGGTCCTGCGGAGGCACTGACAGAGACGGAGCCAGAGTGGGGAGCGGCACTCCCGCTAGAAGTCCCTCTGCCCCTGAAATCCCCTACTCCCCTGGACCCACCCTCACACCCCTCCTTTCCTGTCCCATTTGTCCACCCCTGCCCCTTACCCACCCCCACCTTGTTTGTGGCCCTCACCCCCACATTGTATATATTTTGTAAATAGTTTTGTAAATAGTTCACTTTTATATGTTTTTTCAATACAGTTATTTTGATATGAATACTGTGGTGGTCTCTGATTTGTAGCGGGCTATAGGTGCTCAGCTGCAGTGGTGTGCATGGCGTCAGGGGTGGTGCGGTCATGGGTATGTGTGTGTGTCCATGTGGAGGTGACTATTGTGTGGGGGTAGCTATCAGTCAGTGTCTGTGCTGTGTGTGTGTTGTTCCCTGTGCACTGGATGACTGTGTGCAGTGGTCCATGGTGCGTGCTCTGTGTCCATGGTGACCCTATCATCTCATCCATGGCCTGTGCAGCTGACACACATGCATGTCTGTGACCTGCACGGTCCGCTGGCATGTCAGTGGTGGCAGTCCCTGCAGGGCAGCCACTGTACCCATCACACTGCTGGGTTGCCTCCTGTCACTGGTGTGGTGCATGTCTGCCTCGGGTGACACTGTGGCCTCCACAGTTGTTGTCCCACATCCATGCTGTGCCATGTGTTTGTTGCAGGGGATGTGCAACACTGTCTGTGACTTGTGCTCTGGGAAATGCTGGTGGTGTACAGATCCACAGTGCCTGCACACGATGGCTGGCACTCCGGTGCCATGGAGGACTGCGGGTTGTGTGTACACAGTTTACATGGGCCCATGCTGGGGGCTTGGTTGCCCCACCACTGCATCCCTGTGTTGTTGTGCCCTTGGGTATGGGTGGGTGTCTGTCCATGCACTGTGTGGCATCCAGTGTGGTGCATGCTTCCACACACCACTGTGGGTGTCTGTGCTGGCTGTTGTGGCCAGTGCTGGGTTGGGGTGTGTCATTGGGATACTGTGCAGGGTGCTGTACCACTGGTGGTGGTGTCCGGGGCAAGCCCTGTCCCGTGTGGGGTACCTCATGTGCTGACGCATGGTTGGTCTCTCAGCAGTACCTCGGGGGGACTGTGCATGGTGGCACTGTGTATGCCATTGTTGCATCACTGTGTGCTTCCACCCGCAGATGGGTGCTCATGGTGGGGCTGCCTTTCATGGTTCTGTGGTGCCCAGGGTTGCAGTGTCACAGTGGGGGTGGTGGCATGCATGGGGTTTCCTGCATTGTTGTTCGCTGCTCCTGGGCATGGTGTCTAGGGGTCACAGTGCAGGGTGTGCTCTGCACTGGGGGGATGGTGTGGCATGGGGTGGTCAGCCCTCCTTGTGTGCCAGTCACAGCTTGCTGGGGGGTGTGATGGGGCACCATGGGCCAGCTGTGGGTTGTTTGCTTGTCTCCATGGGCCGGTGGTTATTCCAGCCCTCCCCCAGTTGTGCAGTGCATGGGGTGTAGGGGGACGATGTCTGTTCTCTGTGTGTTCCTGTGCCCATCTGTGGCATTGGTGGTGGCCCCTACCTCCCTGGTTGTGCAGTTGCATTGCTCTGCTGCTGGGGGGCATCCCTGGTTGCGCTATGGCACCTCTGGACTGCTCAGCTGCACATCCCTTGTTGCACTATGGCGCATCAGATCTGCTTAGCTTCCCCTCCCTAGTTGCGCTATGGCACAGGTGGTGCGATATTCAGTCATCAGCTGTAGGCGCAGTTTGGCCGGCTCACTTTTTGAATATCACACCTGTTGCGCATGGGCGCAATGGACTTGCACTTGCTCCTGTTATTGCGCACTTTTTGGGTGCAGTTTGAATATCTGGGCCTAGGAGTAAAGCACAAAGAACCATTATTCTATATACACACACAGTTAAACTATTTTCGTAGCAGGGATTCACTTTACATATAATGACATTCCATTTCTTATCTTGTGCTTTAATGCATACATTGAGTCAGTTATACCATCATGTCTCCTCTTCACCCAGTCCCTGTCTTGGGTGTTATGTGTGGAAAGGTGCCCAGCATTCTTCATATTTTGTAGTAATATTGCTTGCTAGGTGGTAAAGGTTGTCTATTAAGGCTAACTGGACCATTGACGTAAGGATTTCTTGGTGAGTGGGGACTACCTTAGTCCTCCATCTGCATAGGATAAGGCACTTGACTTGTATTGTCAATAGGGCCTTCCACCTGTGCTTTGACTCTTGTAGCTGTGGAGCAGCTGACTTTGTGCCAAGTATGAGTAGGGGATGGACTAGGGAACCTTTTTGACAAGCACCTTGGTCCCCGTGTCTGACACCCACCGCCATATCCTTTGAGTCATGGGACAGTACCATAAAATATGTAGAAGACCTCCAGGAAGTGCCTGACATCTCCTGCACATGTCAGAGCCCAAGACTTCTGTGGCATGCAGCACTATTGGGGTGTGCTACCAGGAGTGCAGGATTTTATTCTGAATTAGCCTGCTCCTCGTATCTTTGTAGTTTTTCTGGGCCACACACAAGCATTCCTTCCATTGTTGGTCTGTAATTCTGACCTGGACAGCTTCCACTTACTTTCCCTTAGATCTGTCTAACTGACTTGGTAAGGTATCCCTTAATGTGGCATATACCTTACTAGCGATGCCCTTGGGATTTATGAGCCATAGCAGTTGTAGGACATGGGTGAAGCCCTACAACTGGCTTCTGGCCTGGTCCAACAGGGCACTGTGGATTTGCAGGTATATCCAGAAGTCTGTGTGTGGGATCCCCCATCTAGCCTGCAGGTTAGAGAAGGTGTCTATGCCTGTAGAGGCGGGGGAGTGGAGGTCCCCAGTCAAGTGTGTGCCCTGTTTGGCCCATCCCTCCCAGTGGATTGTCTGGTTCCCTATGTGGATGTTCACATTACCTCATAGGGGGGCATATTTGCTGGGGTAAGATTTGCTTCTATTTTTTTTTTGTACTTTGGCACAGCACAGCAGGAAGGGGCCTATGGTGGAGTGAGGCTTCATTTTCTGATAGGGTGTGTTGTATACCAGCAGTAGTAGGTAGAGCTTACCAGATTGCGTGAGCTCCATGTCCACCCACTGTGGTGTTGCCCTTCCTTGCAGTCTGAACCAGTGCAATGTTTACATGAGGTGAAAGGCCCATTTCTATCCCTCCATCCAAGGGATGCACCATCCACCCAAGTCCAATGGGCCCACAGCTTGTTCCTGCTGTATCTTGGACTCTTCCCTTCCCAAAGGAATCTGCCTATTGCCTTATCTATCCTGAGCTCCACACCCCTGGTAGCACTAATGGGATACGTGCTAGGGTGTAGAGAAGTTTGGGGGCCATAATCAGTTTGATCGTGGCAATTTTCCCTGCCACGGTAATGTTGAGCTTGCCCCACCTGTACATGTTATCCACTATCTCCATCAGTAGCAGGTGGAGGTTTTGGTAACAAAGATTGGAGATATCAGGGATGACTTTGATTCCCAGATAGATGATACCTCTACCTGCCCACTCTAGCCTCGTGTTACATAAATCAAGTGGGGAGGCATCTGGAATTTAGAAGGAGTACTTCCATTTTTGGACTGATTGAGGCACAGGCCTGAGAGTCCATGGAAATCTTGGAGAATATCCAGAATGGGGGGCATAGATGTGGTTATGTCTGCCACCATGACCAGTAGGTCATCAGCATACATAAGTGTTGTGCACTCCTTATCGCCCACTGGGATTCCTTGGACTATCCCCTCTGTTCATATTTTTGCCGCATGGGGTTCAACAACTAGGACAAATAATAAGGGAGAGAAAGGGCACCCCTGCCTGGTACCTCTGCCCAGCTGGAAGGGATGGTTCAGTGTGGAGACAGTGGGCTGTGGGGGCATTATATTGGGAGGTGATCCAGGCCCGAAACTGGGGACCTATTCCAATGCATTTTGGTACAGCATGGAGGAAATCACATTCTAGGGAGTCAAAAGCCTTCTCAAAGACAATAGCAACTGTGGTAGTGGGGGTAGGAAGGCCTTTGGCCATATGGGCCAAGTTAATCAGAGTCCTCATGTGGTCCACGCTATATCTCCCAAGGACAATCCCAACTTTGGAGAGGTGTATTAGCTGTGGCAGCAGTGGGCCTAGCCGGAGTGCTAGTGCTTTGGTAAAGATCTTACTGTCCACATTTATGAGAGACATAGGGTGATAGCTCCTGGAGGATGTCAGGTATTTACCTTTTTTCATGGTTACCACCTCCCTCATGGTGGCTGGGAAGATTCATTCCTGCTCTGCTTCTGCATGTTTACTGCAGTATTGGGGAGACTGTGTCTGCTAAGGTCTGCCAAAATTCTACCGTGTACCTGTCCCCCCCGTGCCTTCCTTGGACGGTGCATAAGCAAGGCTTCTTTTGTCTCCATGTTGGTTAGGGGGTCATCAAGCCTTTGGGCCTGTTCCTCCATAACATTTGAAAGGCTCACGGATCACAAGAACCCTTGGATGCCGACTGGGTTTCACTTCCTGGAGGAAAATGATAGGGAGGTGTACTATACTGCCATTACCTTGTTCAGTGCTTTGTTCGTGGTGTGTATTACCCCTACGACATCCCTGAGTCCTGCAATATCCCATTCCACTTGCTGCTTTCTTAACTGGTATGCCAGTACTCACCCTCTTTTTTCCCCTCCCTCCCAGTACTTCCGTTTGAGCGTCAGTATGGAGACCTTGGCTTTCCTTGTCAGGAGCAGGTTGATTTCTATTTGGAGATCTAGGATTTTCCTCCCTAGTGGGCCCTGTTGGTCAGATCTTGCCTGTTTTTTGTACTCCTCCTATACCACCCTTGAGTCCTTTTCCATATCCTCTAGATGCTTTTCCCACTTCCTCCTTCTGGCTACCGCATAGCTAATGATTCTGCCACTCATGGTTGCCTTAAAGGCTTTCAAGGTGTTTCTTGCCATGGTGTCCCGGGAAGGGTTTTCTTTGAAGAAAAGCTAGGCTTCTTTTTTGGGCCCATGCCACAAATTCCACATCCCTCAATAATAGTGGGTCTAGTTTCCAGGACTTGGACATAGGGGGGCAGGGGTCCCCAGAGAGTAGTCAGCTGGACTGGTGCGTGGTCAGAAATTATGACGGATAGTATGTCAGCTGCCACTATTGCCTGGGTAACCTGAGTGGAGATCAGCTAGCAATCAGTATGGCTATGTGACCCATGTCCTGCAGAGTGAAAGGTGTAGTCCCTCCCTCTAGGGTGTAGCACCCTCCACAGATCTGTCAGCCCCTTGGTCTGTTATCTGACTTTGTAGGGCCTGTCTCCCTTTTCCATGTGTTTCCCTTACCTCTGAGTTCTTATCCACTAGGGGGTCAAGGACCAAATTGAAATCCCCTCCCAGTATAGTGGGTGCCCCATTCCCAGATAAATTAAGGTTTTGGGTGGATTGGTGAAAAAAATCTGCATCATCCTTGTTGGGGGCATATAAGTTCCCAAGTAGGATGGAGCCAGTAGGGTTTGGAATTATGCATATACCCATCTACATTGGGGATCTGCTGTTGCCTTGATGGGAGACCAGTTCAACTGCTTGTGGATAAGGATTACCACTTCCTGCTTTTTGGTTGCTGCTGAGGCATGCACCACTTGTTCCTCCCAGTCCCTCTTTAAAAGGTTGTGATCCCTGTGGGTCAATTTTGTCTACTGTAGGAGCGCCACCTGTGATCTGACTTTTTTTAAGACAACACCTTCTTCCTCTTCACTGGAGTATTTAGCCATCTTACATTCCAGGTAATGCAGGTTAAGTCAGCCATAATCTGCTTGCAGAAAGGTTAGTGGGTATTGTAGTGAGTAGTGGTCCCTTGTAAGAAGAAGAAGGTGTAGAGCACAAAGGAAATGGGTTACCTGTTGGGGTTTGTCTATACTTATAGATTAATGCAGCCTGGGCCTTTCACAGAAGACTGAATCCAGAGCGGTGTCTCTCCAAGGTTATATAGTTCCCTTGGGTTGGAGGCTGTGGGATTACCACAATCCATCTGGGCAGGGGGCCTGACTCCTTCCCGTCTTCCATGAGCTTCCTTCCCTGCCATATCCAACCTTCTGCATGCACATTGAAGTGACATAAGCATAGTCAATACATTGCTATCCCTGCCTATACAGACTAAAGTAGCTAACAGGAAAAAACAACTATTTACAAAGTGCACTATAGTAGTGTGCCTAGTGGAAGCCATCCTGCGAAAACGATTGTCTACCCCGTGGGGCAGGACAAGATCAGCTGGGTGTCTCCTGTGGGTGTGGAGACTTTAGCAGCCATGTACCTTGTCAGCCAAGTTGTGTCTCTGTTTTCACTCTAAATAGGTGTTGGCCGCTGGTCTGTGCCAGTCAGTCTGCAGCAGCACCTGTGTGGCTCCTACATCCCCCCCAGGTGGTGGTATGCCTAAGATCTCTTCTCTTGCCCACCTTCATTATGAGAGGTGGAGTCAAGGAGATGGGGGGTGAGAGTCTCACTTTATAACTACCTGGGGGGGGCTCCCATTATCAGTCATCTTTGGGGGGCACTCCTCTGAACGGTAGTCATGCTGCATTTTAGTCAAGCTAATAATGTCCATGGGTAAGGAGGACCCCCCCTTTTCCCTACCCTCTCTGGTATGATTACCCCTTCTATCCCTTTTTAATCAAACTACATATCCTTCTGTGACATTTTAATGCATACCTTCTGTTTAGAACTGTGAGCCTTAAAACTTGTACTGTAACCCTGGGAAACAACATATATTATGTGGAATTCCGAAGGGCCCCTGGACATGGAGGGCAGTCTGGCCTCATCGAACAGTGCACCTCAAATTTACACTGTTTGTCCCTACCCATCCCCAAGCTGCAGTCTCCCTCTGTAAGCTTCTTTTTTTCCCCCTTCCTCATCTGCAGTTCGGTATGGGTTACTGTGAGGATTATTTGCCATCCCCCTTTTAACCAAAGCCTGTTGACCCGGTATTTCCCCCTTCCATCCCTCCCTGCCCCTCTGGTCCCCTAAGTGCTCGGGGGGGGAGAGAAACTGTGGCCAGAGCATATGAGGAGTTGTGCATTAACCATTATTCTTTGGATGAGTCACCTTGTTGGGCTCCTATTTTTACCCCGGTGGTGTCTTCTGGTGTTACCTGGAGCTAGAGACCTCATGGGAGAGGGTAACTCATTGAGCCTGCCAGCCACATTGCGTCCTATAGAATAGGGCCAGTAGGTATAAATTCCTAGTCCATGATATGTTTCAGGCTGGCTTGATTCAAAGTACTTTGCTCCCCCTCCCCTTCCCTCCCACCCATATTACCAAGGTAAAGAGACCGCATGTGTGCAACTTATCTGAACAGTGCTCATGCGTGGTTCAGCCTCTTCACAATTTGCTTGACTCACAGTAGGGCTTCCTGCACTGGCATCTTCCTTCTCTGCTCTGGTATCCATGCTGCTTCTTAGAAGGGTTCGGTCAGGCCTCATTTCTCCTCTGGCACTGGTGGTTTTGTTGCAGGACATGTCACAGTGTCTGTCAGATGATCCTCCTCCTCGGTTAAATTCGATAGTTCTTGTAGAGCCTTGGTGTCTGCAAAGCTTCCCTTAGCACCTTGTACCTGTTCTCTGTCATGTGGCACACCAGGGCAATTGTTTTTGCTCTTTGCTGCTCCTGATTCTTGTCCTGGGGTTTGGGCACTGATCATGCCTGAGGATAATCCTTCTTGCTGTGTATTTCCCTCAGGGAGCACTTCTTGCCACTTCGCCTGGGAAAGACCCACTCCTGGTCTACTGAACCTCCTTCTTCCATGTCCATTTCTACCAATTTGGGTGGAGTGACTGGGCTGTGGTGGACTGAGGATCTGTGCTGCAGGTTGCCTTTGCTCCCCATCCAGATCCTGCCGAGGTAGTCTTCCAGATTGGCATGGGATTTGAAAAACACTGGATATTCATTGATGCTGACCCTCATGGTAGAATGGTATCAGAGGGAGTACTGGAGGCCTCGCTTTTGCATGGTGTGGCAGGCCTAGGTATATTCTCTTCTTTTCCCTGACAGCTCTTTTGAGAAATCTTGATAAACGGAGATGGAGTGGCCCTCCCAGTATAGGTGCCCCACCTCCCTGGATCATTCTAGCAGGAGCTGTCTTGTGTTGTAGCTGAGAAATTTTATAAGTATTAACCTTGGTCTCTCTCCCTTGCATAGGGCTGGAGCCAGAGACCGGTGTGCTCCCCCAGTGGCTATGCAGAACCCTGAATGCAGGCTGAGGACAGGTGGCAGATTGTTCTGCAGGAATTGAATTGTGTCTTTCTTTTCTGCCCCTTCTGGAAACCCCAGCAGGTGCAGGTTGTTCTGCCTGCTGTGGTTCTCCAAGTCATCAACTTTCAGCAAGAGACTTTGAATCATGCATCTCTGTTCTTTGTTTTCCACCAGATCTCTGTTAGTGCCATCTCATGGGACCTGATTTGTCTTTCTGTCCAGGTCAGGCACTCATCTATTCATTAAATGATGACTGATGTTTCTTGTTATGCGGTGGGAACTTGTGCCATCTTGTCTATTAAAGTTTCAAACATTTTGTCCACCTTTCATGGGTCATGGAAAATATTTCTGCTTGCCGCCATGCTGCTGTTGCTTTCTCAGTGCCCTCGTCTGTGCCAGTGAAAAGCATTTCTGATGGGTACACAAAAAGTATGTATGTGTACCTTTTTTAGGATCTATCAAAATATTTGCTGCTATGTAGTCGATGCTGCCTTTGCAGGATGATTTTTTGGGATTAAGTAGCACAGATTGTCACAGCTATGATATCAAGCTGCCATCTTAGATCCCGACTTAGCCATGTTGGTAACCACTTACATGGAGAACAATCTCATCCATGTATTATCAGCGTTCATGGGTCAGCTCTTCCAGATAGAAACAATGTATTGCCTACAAGCAGTTTACTATATCATTTTGTTTCCACCACTGCTCCTTCCTTGTGAAAGGAAGATTCAGACAAACTGATATGAGTTAGATGCATACCTCTCAACTGTCCCTGATTTTCAGGGATGTCCCTGATTTTATCTCAGAAATGTCTTCTGTCCCTCCTAAATTTTGCATTTCTGTCACTGAAGAGTAGGGATTTGAATCACAAAATAATGACAGACATTGGTGTTACAGTCTAGTTCTCATTAAGAAAATGCTATTCATACCAAGAAGCATGTTGCACACAGCTTATGGAACTAATATTACTATTTTCTCAAATGTGTCCCTGATTTTGGTAATTTGTCCCCGATCATTTTAAGCCTTGTCCTTGATTTGTGATGTGGGAGGTTGAGAGGTATGGTTAGATGCACTGTGTAAATAAATCTAAGCACCAGCTGGCTACAGTTATATCAACCAATAAAGGCAAATACTGATGCTTCAGAGGACAAACACATTATTAATAAATCTGAGCCAGAAAAAGATCTTCTAAAAAAGTGAGTCATGTTATTTAACACCAACATATCCTCCCACCACTGCAATACCAAATTAGCATATGATGGAGAAACTGAAGTGCCCATCACTTTGCCATGATTCTGATAGCAAAACTTACAATTGAACATAAAACAATTTATTTTAAGGCTGAATTTTATGTATTTGAGGATAAACTCTGGTTTAATAAATCACATGGGATAACATTTCTAAAGCATTTCAATTACTGCATTCAAAGTATTGTACTGCATGTTCCAATGAAGTGCAAAGAGCTGAAAGACATGTAAAGACTAAATGCTTGATTGAAGACATTTCCAGAAAGTGGAACTCTGTCTTTATAGTGGAGAGACTCATGGTACAGAAATCTGTGTTCTGGGCTATTGAATGTGATGATGTCCTGTGGTGGATATCTGTTTTGGGACTGTCCTGGGTGCAGTGGTCTTTTCTACAGAAGCGTGTACCACTCCTGTGACCATATGTACAGGTCACTAAAGATTTCAGTGCTGAATCAGCAACTATTAGCATGGTTATTAACATAGCGAGTCTACATAAACCCACATATGAAGTTCTTTATGACCTACTCAGCAGCCAAAGAAGAAAGGCTAGAGGTGGTATTAGCTGCTGAAGCTTTAGTGGTGCGAGCAAGTGTGACAGCAATGATGGTGGGGGAGTAGTGGGTGGTGACATCAATAATTCATCTGAGTCATTGTAGCAGCAGCAGTAACAAGATGCAATAATGTGTAAATAAGTTGCTTCGATGTTTCTGACACAACTCGCAGACAGCTTTGACAGCATTAGATTGCACAGATAATTAGGCATGGCAACACTGCCGGATCCCATATATAATGTGTTTATTCCACTGGCTACAAATGCTGATATATCAAACATAAGCTGTTGCACACACATTAATTTTGTTGCAAAAAAGATAGCATGAAGAAACCAACAACAATATGCATACACAACCTCCTAGTCTTACTCCTCCTCCTTTCTGCTTACTTCACATGGTACCAGTGCTAGGTGGCAGTGTGACTTGGAAGAACACCTCCATATCGATGATTCTAAGCCAGTCAAGTATATTTAGACCGTTCTAATAATGAATGCATGTGCCATTCAAATGTTTTGGAGGAAGACATGGACCTTTTACTAGAGTATAAAATGGAGGCTTATCTAGCAGAGACACTGACTAGCAAAAATAGTGATTCAATCATTCTGGAAAGACAGGTAAACCATTTGGCTTGCATTAGCTAAAGAGGTTTTGAAATTTCTTGAATTCCCTGGTTGGAGATGGGCCACTGTAATTCTCATTTCTAAAAAGGGGACTAGGAAGGACTTTAAGAACTACAGATCTGTTAGCCTAATCTCTATAGTGAGGAAGATATTAGAAGGAATTATTAAAGATTATATAGAAATGATTGCCAAGGAGACTAATATAGGAGATGGGACACAGCACAGCTTTACTAGGGATCATTCATGCCAGACTACAGTAAATAGCTTGAATTCTGTGGTAAAATTACTGAGGATTTGAATCCCAGCTCTCTCGTTGATGTGATAATTTTGGGTTTCACAAAAGTAATTGATAAGGTACCATACAGGGAACTAATTGAGCACTTAAAGAGTGTGGGGATGAATGGCAATATACAGTACAAGTCACATTAAACTCTTCCTCCAATGACTTGGTTTAGCATTTCTGACTGAGTTGCATAAGTGTTGCTGGATCCAGTACAAAGCCCTGCACCAACTGTTTCTTAAGAGTTAGAACTCAGATTTGCCTTGCATTGTGACTGGACTGCTGATTAATTCCAAATGAGTTGCAAAAGCTTTTTATAATCATTGCTCTTGAGCTGGTCAAGCACTGAAAAATAATTCACTGTGAGTTGCCAATTCAGTGCCAACTGTAAAAAACAATGCTAAACCAACTCTTTAGTGGAACAGTTTAATGTGACTTGTAATGTAGTTCATTGGATTGACTCATGGTTGACAGATAGGAGACAGCATGTTAGTCTCAGGGGAACCACTTCAGGCTGGACAAGAGTGACTAATGGAGTCCATCAAGGCTCAGTACTGGGACCATGTCTGTTTAATCATTATATATCATCCATGAAGTGCAGTGAGGGCATATGGATTTACAAGTTTGCTGATAATACTAGAACAGGTATCACAGTATGTAATCCAGTGAATATTACCACATATAATATAACTCATAGTTTTAGCCATTCTGTATCTCAACAAATATTTTCATTTTTGACCATTTCCTTTAGGGCAAGTGCTTTTATGCTAGCCAAATGAATTCCCTTTATCTTTCACCAGTATGCAAAAATCCATATTTTGATAATCGGTAGCAGCTGGGATTCTACTAATTTGGCTTGATTGCACATGCTAGAATATAATTTAGAAGTGAAAAGGTTTGGCACCAACATTTAACATGTTTACTTTCATTAGACTGTGTTATATAGGGTCACATATTTTGGAGTATAAAGAATGTTGCAAGAAAGCTTCATATCTACAGCTTTAATTGCTGCTGACATGGCATGACCACCATATTTTTGATTAAATAGTCCTAACCCCACAAGAGTAGAATCCATTTTTACAGCTACTTAAAATGTTCATTCCAAGACATATTTCAGACTAATGTTCAACTTTGATAAGCACCCCCATCAAAATTTCACCTTAGAATGTATGTGATTTTTAAATCAAACTGTAATATTTTTGATTTAGACAAGTTAACCACTAATTTATTCTCTAAACAGAAGACATTAAAACTGCCCAGAGATTTTTGCAAACCTGATTTTGGAAGAGATAACAGTATCACATTGTCAGAATAAGCTAGTACTTGGATGTGGAGATTATCTATTTTAAGAGTGGCAACTGAAGTCTCCATCAATTAGATTAAAAAGTCATTAGTCTACAGATTACATAACAGTGGAGATGGCATGAATGAATGCCCTGATTGTATTACCTTTAGTAGAAATTTAATTTTTGTCAAAGAGTTTGAATATGAGAGAATAACTGCATGCAACAATGCAGGGTTTATCTATAAGGGAGACAATTTCTCCAACAATGTCGATTTTACCAATGAATCAATTGTGGAAGAAGGATCAATGAAACAGGCAAATAATCTCACTCTGAATTTTAGCATATTTACCTATTATATGATGTAAGACAAAGGAGTGATCAAGAGCTGAATAGCCAGTCAGAAAACCAGCTTGATAAATGGAAAGGATTTTGTTTAATTCTACCTTCATTATTTCTGTAACTTACTAAGTAATTATTTTGCACAAAATTTTGGCTAAAAGATCATTAAGACATATTGGTCTATAGCAGACTGGATTTGACTTATCACCTTTTTTAAAATAAAATAGGGATGGTAATATTTCCTCTCCATGAGTTTGGTCTAAAGTTGGTTCTTAAACAACAGTTTAAAAAAATCATGTAAAGTATTCATCCACTATTCAGTATTCATAATATGACTTCTAACTCTGTCTCACCTTTTGAAAAATAAAATGTGTTCCAATCTGCAATCTACAATCCAGTACTGTAGTGATCTGCATCAGAGTTGCTGCAGGACACAAGGCAATTTCAATAGCATTTAATCCCGTTTGTTATGCAGAAAGCAAATAATTCAATTTATAACATGGACTGTGTGAACTAGCTATCTAATTGGATGAGACATGTCACATGGGGATACATTAATCCATGTTATATGCACAGTAAGGGTGAGTAGGTTCTCAAAGGAATCACTACTCATTCCTAACTGGAAGTCTTTTAAACAGTTGGAAATGCTTTAGCCGTGTCTCTCCTAATGCACACAGATGGAGCAGTGAGCCTGTATGAGAGAGACAGAAGTAATTTCCCATCCACCCACCCACCCAGGAGAGCTCAGTCTTCGCCCTGAAAGGGCTGTTTCTCACCTGTTATGTTTTTCTGTCCCACACACGCAAAGGGAGAGCAGTGACAGAGAGGAAAGTGATTTCATACCCATGCACCCCCTTTTTGTCACAGCTTCTCCATGAAAACACTGAAAAAAGCAGCACTGTTGTTCCACATTTATTGTATATAATACAGTGTTATTGTTGCAATGTTCTACTTTTGCTGCATGTTGTCCATACTGATGTGGAACTAAGCAACTCACCGTTACTTCCATATGGCACAGTTTCCTGCAACACAATTTAATAACCTGAAATCCCAATGCCAGTAGTCTGTCTCTTTCCATTCAGGGAACAACTGTGCATGTTAGAAAGCAAGAGAAATTGATTTCCCACCCACCCACCTGCCCTGGCGATCTCATTTGTGCTTGTCATAATTAGTGTCTCTACATTTATCAGTGTGCAGATGTCTGAATAAGTGTGCACATGTGCTCTTGTTGTTCCTTCATCCGAGTGCATTTTGGTCCCGAATTTTGTTCAAAGATAAGAAATTCTATTCAGTCGTATAAACGTTTAAAAGTTCTATGTGCGCTCACACTCAGTTAGAATTGAGCAGATCAAACATTTGAAATTTCCATGTCTGCTTGTAGTCAAGTGGAACTGAGCATGTCTCAGCTGTTCCCATGGTGGCAAGATTTTTAGAGCACAGTGGACCAACAGAAACTGTATTCCTCTGTTTTGAAAAGAACTCGATGTATAATAGTTATTTTAGCTAATGAACAATGTAGGTTTTTCTTATTTTAGTGTTTAAAAAAGGTAGAGATGTTATTAGCGCATATTTAAATGAATGTTAATAACTTTATTAATGAATGTTGTGATGACTCATTTCTGTTCTGATGACTAATTTCCCATGTTAGACAGTGTGATGTGACATTCCATCAGGTATGTCTAATTTGTATTAAAGCAAGTATTCTGAACAGATAATGTGTCAGACTCATAAAGCATATTAGCAGACCTATAATACATTATTAAATTGCAGTACTGTTTAAATGTAAGAAAAAACACACAAACCAGTTTTTTTACAGGTACTACTTTATTAAGGGGAAAGATACATTGCAAAAGAAACGCATTTCAGCCTTTGTAAAATAAAAACATAAATATTTATCACAGTCTGGTAAGCCCATGTTATAAGTGCAATAACCCACTCCAGGGTGTGTGGCTACTGGGGATTAATCAACACCCTAGTGCCCCACAATGCACCCAGGGTGTTGAATAATCCACAGTAACAACACACCTGATAATGGGTTATTGCATACATAATCCTTCTTGTGCATGATCTGGACTGTGTTTTCTCTTTTATCCTTCAGGGAAGACCCCATTAAAAAATGTTAACTTTGCCCGGTGGCACTGAGGGTTGAGGGGCTGGACACCACACCTTGCGCCACACTGGTGACCCATGTTTGGAAACGAGCACGGGTTGCCATGGGTCAGCGGGCAGGAGATGGATTGAACTTCTGATGGACTGCTCTCCGTCTCTGGGGAGGGGGGTTTCCTGCAGCTGGTGCTTCTCTGACCCCTAGCGGAGGCTGGGGCTCAGTGGCATGGAGCCACACACCATGGGGGGCGGGACGTGGTAGTCGTTTGACAGGGGCACATATGGGAGCATGCGGGCACCCAGTTGCTGGTGTCATTGCATGCCTTGAGCACACAGAAGAGAAAAGCGGAAAAAGGGGATCATCCAGTCATGGCAGCTTAATGGCCGTCTGTGAGCACCTGAGCGGCTCGGAGGATCTGCACGTGGATCAGTACAGGTGGGGTTGGCACACCCCGCCACCCAACACGGGGGCTAAGCCATGGGGCAATTCGGTGGTTGCCCTTCTAGGAGACTGGTGCAGGTCAGACGGTGGCCTGAGAAAGGGATGCACAGATGGATTGGCCAACTGGTGGCCCCAGGAAGAAACAAATACCCTAAAAAAAATGTTAACTTTCAATTTGCAATCTGTGTATGAATGCATATGTTTAAATCCTTGAAATGGCTGATTTAGTTGATCAATAAAGCATTTGAATTGAAACAGTAATTATCTACTACAACAGGTTTTGACTTTCAGCAGGCAGTTTCAAAGTTCAAGCTAAGTTTGGTTAATGTTAAAAAAATAAATAAATAAAATAAAATAAATAAAAAAATAATAAACAATATGTATTCATGGATGGAAAATATTCTGAAGGGCAGTGTAATGTCTTATATTTAATGTATTTTTTATGTTTCTATTTTTTATGCATAACATATCTGTGGGGCTGGAATTTTCTTATAATTTGAATATCAATGGGACCAGTACAAATATAATAATTGGTATGGTGACAAAGCAGAGACTATATTATAGGTCCTGAGGTCAGCAATGAATAGTAGCTAGTACTGTAGATCACTGTAGGCTGTGGCACTAGTGAAGAGTTTTGATGACTGTCAGAGTATCCCAGACTGTAATCCACAACAAATGCATATCAACAGCAATTGCCACAAATAAACTATTCTGTTTTACCCCTAGATTTGTAGTCTGCTTTACTGAAGCCTTGTATTGTGTTGAAAGGCAAAGTGGTTTGGCCAAGGCTGGTCCAGTGGTCCAGTGGGCTGAGGTAGGAGGTGATCTGGGTTCAGAAACTAACTAGGATCAATCAGATACCAGCTGTGGAAGGAGAATAGAGCATCCAGTGACAGCCGTCCTCCTTAGGAGAGGGGGCCAGCATGTGCAGCTGCTTGGCCACCACCAGTGTAGCTCAGGTGGTGTGGTAGGGATTGCTGAACTGGTTGGGTGGGTGCAGGCATGGAAGTGTCACTGCATCTTCACACAGTGCTTGCATGCCATTGCATACATCCAGTCTTGGTGATAGCTGTAAACAGGGCAAAACAGCTCAGGTGCTGGATGAAGCTGTTGACCCCAATGACTCCTCACCACCTGTCACAGGCACCCACTCACCAGTGGGGCTTTAAAAGGTAAGGGGCTATGTTCTTAGTAAGGTGAGTGACAGGACTGAGTGCAGCTGAAAGAAAGGAGACCACCAGAGTATTAGGCAGATAAAGGAAGAATAGAAAAAAAGTGGTTTAGCTAAATACTCAATGCTGAAACAAATTTATGGGCCATAAATTGAAACTGAATCAAAGTAGCCACTGGATAACTTTTTTCACCCTTGCTCAGACCAGGTAATTCAGCAGAACAAGCCTGCCCCATGGCTACATGTGCACACTGAGAACAAATAGCCAACCAAAACTTTCACTCCAGCACAAACCCACCATTACAAATAACCACCAAAAGCCATCGAATGCTGAAACATAAAAACTTTAACTCAGACCCACGTGTGCAGTCCTCAAAGCATGTTAAACTACATGAGACTGGTTAAATGCCAGTAGAGTCCCACCAACTCCTATTGGTTTCACTTAAGCATCTTCAGAGAGTGTTCCATATCTAAGTGATTCCACAATTTAAATGGTGTTCTTAAAGATATATACACCAAATCATAATAATTATATATAAACTTCAAAATAGCTAAAAGTATAAAATAAATGTGCAAAAAATTAGAAGAAAAAGGATGCCACTAATGGTGTATATATAATCTGGGAACTAGCCCTCTGTCTAAAGTAAAGTGATTTCTTATATTCATTTATTTATTTCAATCTAGGATTACAACACCTTTGAGCTGAGGCTCTTTTACAAAGGTTCCACATCAGCATGTGCAACAGTCATCATTTTTAGTTTCAAACATATAGTCATTGACTTACAGACATGTAATAACCAGTACAAAGACATGAGCTATGAGCAAGACAAGGGAAGGGGTGGGGTGGTGGGGGAAAGTGAGGGTAGGAGATCGGGGAAGGAGGTGCAAGGTAGGGGAGTAAGGGCGGTGGTTGGGGCAGGAGTGGAGATAAGGGGGAGTGAGTGAGGGTGGCAGACAGTGCAGCCAAGGGGCCTTGTCGAGGGAATATGACAGGTAAGGTGCTAGGGGTGCAAAGACTGATTGTAAGTGCTGGGTGCTAGGGCATACTGATACAAATACATATGTTCAAAAGACAGTGGAAAAATATGGCAAAATATCTTATAAGTTGTTCTCCATTTACTTAGCCACTACAAATCCTTCATTGACTATATAACAACACTGCATTACCAGTTTAGAACCAAGTTTGAATCCCACCAGTGCACACCTACATATCTGTGGTGTCCCAATTCATTATCAAAATGAATAAATTGATACATGATAAATACACTTTAATACTTAACTACAAAATCTGTTGGTTTAACATCACTTATCATGCCATCATCAAGTTCAGATCCCACAATGGGGATCCAGGTATCCTCTGTAATGTTACAATTCTAGCATGGTATAACCAAAGATATAATAATGTTGTTTATCATGTTGTTATATAGCCAATGAAGGCTTTCTAGATAACACTGTATATTGTTACTGTTTGAAAACAATGGCATCAGGTAACGCCAGACCTTCTGACTAATTGTGACTTAGAAGTAACTGGATACTGTATCTTTAGTCATAATGTAACATGATGCTGGGTATCACTATCATAGGCGTGATGGAGGGACATTTCAGGGCCATGATACTAGTGGATGTAAGGTGATTCAGTAGTGATAAGTACTTTGTGAAAGTTGTATTTTACAAGCACAATTCTACTGGCATTACTAATTATGCATTCATGAATTTATGAGCAAATTTTACCAATTAGTAATTTCTTAAGTATCCGTAATAAATTTTAACCTATTAAGCCACATTTATCCAGTTTAATTAGATTATAGGACAGATTTACTTTGGTACACATGCCAACTCTTGAGTGAACACCTGCAGCAGCAGGGGTGCTAGAAACATTAACATATTTTGAGAATTTTCACACAATTTGACAAATAAATTGTGAAATTTTGAACTCTTGTAACTTACAAGTTATGTAACCAACTACCCTTCTATTTATCAGTTTCTAAGACTCTTCCTAGAAAGTATGCGTAACCATTTTCAGTTATTTAGTGCCAAAGATGGCTAAGTTGAAAGAACAGAAATATTTTCAGAAATTTGTATGACTAAGAAATTGCCATATTTTGAGCCCTTATCACTTCCACTCCCTTTGTCCAAATGTCATGGAATGTTTTAAGGGCCTCTATCCAACAGTATGCATACCAAATCTCAGATCTCCACCTATAAGATTGACTGAGTTATGATCCATAAAGAATTTTAGAAGTTTGCTACTTTCATCCAGGGCAGCTGGGAGGAGTGTATCTGGTGCGTGGGTTGGGGGAAAGGATTATCTTTTCTTTTGCAACCACCACAGTGTGATGATCAGCTGGGCAAGGGGGAAGATGGTGGAGGGTGCCACAGTGGGTGGGATTGGGGTTATTTTTATCATTTCCAGATTCTTGGTGGGGGAGGGGCTGGTTTCACAGCTCAGTGGGTGGGAGAGATTTTTGAAGTCTGTAAACAAAAATCCCCAGTTGAAGTTGGCACTTCAGCCACAGAATTTCTGATTTTTATTTTTATGAATATGAACAATGTGGGTTCATGCCAACTTCACAGCAAAATTAAAGTTTGCAACTTCTCAAGTCACCATATTTTTTTTTCCCTACAATAATGGTTGTCTGGCAAAAATTTCAAGATATCCATTTTTTCTTTTCATTTTCTTTCCTTTCTGAACCAAGATATGAGATTTTGATGTTTTAGAAAATTCCACCTCCCCTGCTATCCCTGCCATGAAAAAATGTTATATCTTGCTACATTATTGTGCTGTTTACTATGAGAAACATGTGATAACACTGTCCTAATTCATCCTGATTGTGAATGTAGTGCAAAGATTCAACAGGTAACCTCAATGAAAGACATTTTTAAAAATTGCATGTGGCAACCATCTTTAATGATGTGAGTCATTAATTAAAAAATTAGCCTTGAAAGTTGTTTTAGTAATATCTGAGAAAAATAAAAATGCACAGAGCATGAATCTATGGATATCAGAAATACATTTTTCCCAAAAACGATATGATGAAATATTTTGCCAACTAACAATTATTGGTGTTTTAAAGGGACACTGTTATCTTTTTTTTATGATTGTTGGTCAGTTGTGACCATTTGCCTCTATTACCAGAGCTAGGAGAAAAACTTTTCTGACTGCCCCAAAATGTAACATAATATCATTTTATACCATGTTCACATATCTGTGATCATCATGCTTGAGTCTAGCAGTCCACTAAACTTGAACTGCTAGAAACATCTTGCTCCTGAAACACGTGCC
Organism: Neoceratodus forsteri; assembly: GCA_016271365.2. Lineage (NCBI taxonomy): Eukaryota > Metazoa > Chordata > Ceratodontiformes > Ceratodontidae > Neoceratodus > Neoceratodus forsteri. Next base: position 1,244,147,723 of record CM057458.1, on the reverse strand, counting down.
AGTATTGGTGCAGTCATGATGACAAAACTCATGCATAAACAAGTTTATATATTTTTTTTTTTGGGGGGGGGGGGGGCAATTTAATATAAGGCTACTGCCCAAAGATTGCGCCCTTCTAAACAAAGAAGATGCACCTCTGAAACAAAAACTAGTACTGTAAGTACAAAAAATACAACTTTGAACAACACAGCTGGGATGTGAGCATGCACATTAGCATGCATACTAATTCAAATGCTCAGAATCTCAGCTCTGTTTTCAGGGATTTTTTTTTAATTTCTAGTGCTTGTTTTCATTTCAGAGGGGTATGTTCTTGTTTAGAATCACACTTTTTTTTTTTTGCAATAGCCTTATATCATATTATCCCCTTATGCACAAGTTTTGTAATCACAACTGCACCAATACAGATATGCGTTCACAGGAGCAAAATGCGTATGGTGTCTCACATTTTGGAGCCCTTTCGTCTCAAGAATGATGATCCCAAATATGTAAAAATGGTATAAAATAACATTATGTCAAATTTTGTGTCAGTCAGAATAGTTATTTTGCTAATTCTGGTAATAGAGGCACACTCATCTCAATTGATCAAAAATCCCACTAAAAAGCTGACAGTGTGCCTTTGATGTACTTATATTTGGTTAAAATGCCTGTAACTTCTCTGGAAAAACATGAAAATAGAAATTACACACAATTCTGCTTATTGTTCGTATTTTTTTTGTATATGAGTTTCCATCTTTCTATATTACTAAGGACATCTGCTTGAAAATCCATTCTTGTTCCTAGACCATATCTGCCATTGAAGTTCATGGGCATAAATCATGTACTGTACCTATACAAATATCCTTAGTACCAGATAATATGGAAAAAAAAACAGGGGTGTGGATTTTTAATTTGTCGTCCACGAGTGCAGCAAAGATTTAGTGCAATTGCACAAATTGTAAAAAAAAAATGATAGACTGCATAAAACATGGTCTAACTTTCTGATGCAAGTGCTGCGATTTGTATGACTAAAATGATTCATGTATCTTAACAAAAACGACACATGCATCTTTTTTTTTTATGTAAACCACATAAACTTTCACAAATGCATCAAAGAGGCAGTATAGCACAGTGGTTTAAGGCTCTGAGCTGCAAATCTGGTGACATTCAGCAGACCAGACATGGGTTTAAATTCCACAGCTTCCACTTGCATACTGTGTGACCTTGAACAAGTCACTTAACTTCCCTGTAAATGTAATTTACATTCCCAGGTCACTTCTGTAAAAAAGCTTTCAGCTTAGTGTGCTACTCCTGGTTAAACAACTAAATAAAAAAATTATTTTGAAAGACCAATAGCAAATGTTGGTGCATTGTATTATGCAGGAGCAAGCAAAAAACAGGTACTTTTTCTGCATCAAGACTTTTAAAAGTCCTGCCCTGGAAATATAGGAAATACAGCTAGAACTCAATACAGTTTATAATGTTTTGTCAGAGGTGTCATAGACTCATTAAATGAACACTTGCTGCTACAGTATGTTCACATTATAGTGGTATGGTAGCACCACTGTACTTATGGTGGGCAGACACTATAATGTTAAATAATGATTGAAGCTGCTTATATCTTGACATTTCTTGACTGACTATTACACAAATGTCTATTTCATGTATTCTGGCACAGGATCTTGACACCTGACAATTTTGAAATTTTGTTTATGTGTTTTTTGTGCAACAAAGTAACAAACACATTATAACTTCAGGCCTGTATTTTCCAATGTCTGAATGCAGGACTTGTGTTATTATTATGAATGCAGCTGCATCACATTAAATGTGCCAGAATGTTTACATCAAATTTTCAAGCATTCTAATGCATTAATGGCACTTTACTTATTTTACAACAAAAAATGATGCGTGCATCAGAATTCTGATGCATGTGTAATTTTGGAGCACATCCTGTGTTATTTATCAAATGTTAGACCACCTTTTTGATGGTCTAGTAATCTTGACACAAGTAGTGCAAATATATCAGAATCATGATTCAGGGCTTTGAAAATCTAGCCATCTGGTCTGTATTTTCAAGTCTGGATGCAGGATTTGTATCATTATTTTGGACACAGCTGCGTCACTTTAAATGTGTCAAAATGCTTGCACCCCATTGTCAAACATTCTGATGAATTTACAATATTACATGGGAAAAAACACTGACACACTTGTAACTTTCTAAGGTATTCTTGCAAGAATTGCATCCAGAAGTTAGATCACATTTGGTGATCTAACAGTCTTTATGCAAATATTGCAAATGTAACAGAATTGTGACCAGGACTTTGAAAATCCATTCCACTGTATATATATTTGACCAGATATGACTGATTCACACTTCCCTGCTTCTGACATGTGCACAACAACCAGTGATGTGTGAATTTGGCTTATCTGAACAATGGCGCTAACACTGAAGCTGCCATTGCTGCTACTGTACTGTAGCATCATCAGTGTTGCCATTGCTGCATCTCTCACTTCCTACCACCTTCCACTCCAGCAAGTCCCATGACTAAAAGAGGAGAGAAAGAAGCAAGAGCCCCAGATGGGACTTCTACCCAGGCTGCCCGGAATACCATTCTAGTTGCGCTACCAGCTGCAAAGAACTAAGGGTAGAACAAGTAACACCACTGGCTACTCTCTTTAACAAATCATGGGAGGATGGGGGAACCTGAGGACTGAAGGAGGGTGGATGTGATTCCACTTCACAGAAGTGGGAGCATGGGCAGAGGCAGGAAAGTACAGACCAGTTAGTTTGACCTCAGTAATAGGGAAAATGATGGAATCACTTCTGAAGGAAAGAATTGTTGAGTACCTAGAGGCCACTGGGGCACAGGACTCAGGGCAGCATGGTTTCACAGCAGGAAGGTCATGTCAGATTAACCTAATAGCTTCTTTTGACTTGGTGACCAAAGTAGTAGACCAGGGAGGGGCTGTGGATATGGCCTACCTAGATTTTTGCAAGGCATTTGACATTGTCTCACACAAAAGATTAATATACAAGTTAGCCAGCCTTGGAGTGGGTCCCAAGGTGGTAGCCTGGATAAAAAACTGGCTAGACAACAGGATGCAAAGGGTAATAATAAACCGAGTACACAGTGAAGAAAGAAGGGTAACTAGTGGGGTACTGCAGTGTTCGGTACTGGGACTGGTCCTCTTTAATGTCTTTATAAGTGACATTGCAGAGCACCTGGAAGGAAAGGTATGTCTCTTTGCAGACAACACAAAGATCTGCAACAAGGTTGATACACAAGGTGGAGTGGAAAGGATGAAAAGGGACTTGTCAAGATTGGAGGAATGGTCAAATATATGGCAGCTCAGATTCAATGCAAAGAAGTGCAAGGTAATGCACCTGGGAAACAAAAACCCAGGGAAAGAGTACACAGTGGGGGGGTGAAATAATAACAACAAAATCGAAAGAGACCTAGGAGTAATTATATCAGATGACCTAAAAGTGGGCAAGCAATGTGAGAAGGCAGTAAGGAGGGCTGGGGGGATACAGGAATGCATAGGGAGAGGCATCAACAGTAGAAAACAGGAAGTTGTTATCCCTCTGTACAGACAGTTGGTGAGACCCCATCTGGAGTACTGCATGCAAATCTGGAGACCCCATCTCCACAAAGACATAGACAGAGTGGAGGCTGTTTAGAGGAGCACAACCAAAATAGTGCAGGGTCTGCACCAGAAGACAAACAAGGAAAGATTAAAGCAGCTTAATATGTACACCCTTGAGGAAAGGAGGGAGAGGGGGAACATAATAGAAACTTACAAGTATATCAAGGGAATTAACAAAGTACAAGAGGGTAGCATCTTTCAGAAAAAGAGATGTGCAAGAACAAGGCGGCACAATTTGAAGATAGAGGGGAACAGCTCAGAGGTAATTTTGGAAAGTATTTTTTCACAGAGAGGGTTGTGGATGCATGGACCAGCCTTCCTGAGGAGGTTGTGGAGTCAGGAACATTGGGAGAATTCAAGAATGCATGGGACAGACATGGGATAGGAGGAAGTAAGCTGTTGATTTACTAGAATCTGCAGTGTATCCATCAGGTGGGGAAATGCTCAGACTAGGTGGGCCAAGCAGTCCTTATCTGCCATCAAATTCTATGTTTCTATGTTTCTATGTTTCATCACCAAGGCAATTGGAAACTGTGCCACCCTGGAGCACATTACTCTTTCTTCAATGCACAGCCTTGGACTGCAAAATAATTGCATTTTCAATCACAAGAGTTCAGTGTGCATATATAAGGAACACATACAAAGGAGAGAAAGAAGTAAGTGCTTCAGCCAGGACTTGAACCCAGGCCATCAGGAATACCATTCCAGTTGCACTACCAGCTGTGCCTCCATGGTAACTGGAAACTGAGCCTTCTCAGAGCACATTACTCCTTCTTCAATTCACAACCTGGGTCTGCACAGATAATTACATTTTCAATCACAAGAGTGTGGTGTGCATATATATCTACATCTAGCTATATCTGTCTCTCTCTCTCTCTCTCTCTCTCTATATATATATATATATATATATAGCTATATATCTACAGTGCTCCCATGCTATAACGACCCTCTTTATAACGATTCACAGTTATAGCAAACAGCTGTGATGGTTCCCATTGTTTTCAGTATAATCCTTTAAGTAGGCATTAATGCATGAGTGATAAAAGCAATGGGCTTCATCACAGCTGTTGTCACTTACTTGCACTCTTTTCCTACCACAGTCTCCTACTGCCTTTTAACTGCTGTTAGCCTGCCATGTTCAGAAACAGCCTGTTTTAAAAAACTGTCAGCAAACCAAGTTGGAGGCACTTTACTTTGCCATTTCCTCTGCTCTGCTACAGAGATTACAAAACAAGCCAAACCATCACTTTGTACAGTACTCCTGCTGTCTGTTTTTGTGGGTTCTCATCATGGCACTTTGCAAGGCAACATTTAAAGAAGAACCAACCATTCATTCATTCCTTCCTTCCTTCATCGGATCAGGGTGGGGTGGTAGGGTTGGTTGGGGGGGTGGGTGGAATGGGGTGTTAGGTTTGGGAACCCTAATACCACATTTCCATACTTTTGTCGCTGTAATATAAACCCTAACTGATGAATTAATGGAGTTTTTTGCAATCAATTTCCTTACTTTTTGTAAATGTATCACCATAGCTGTAGTTGTCTATGGGAGCACATGGCTTAGATCTATCAGTAAGTGTAGAAACATTGTAATTAACCTTCATCTCCCTGTTGAAGCACAGGGTACACTCCCATGCACTGTGATTTCCCTTATTTTTATGTGGGAGTGCAGGGTCCTTTAGATCCTGCACACCATTCCCTCCACAGATACATGAGCAAGTTATCACCATAGCCATCTGATTACCCCATGACATGTACCTGGTACAGAAATGTTTCAAATCCACAGCAAAACATAACTCTGTGCAACTGCAATGCCATTCTGCACCACAGGTGCACAAACACATTTTGGGCAGGATCTGAAAAATTACAGCTGTGACATACATGAGGTGGGGTAATAAGAAGGCTATGTTGTAAATCTGGGGTTGAAATATTGTAACTTTCTATAGTTATGAGCAGGTGTACTGAAATTGCAACAAATGGTCATAACTTTGTCATTTTTTCATATTTTGACCCCAAATATTCAACATAGTCTTCTTATCACCACACCTCATAAACCCATAGGAGAAAATTTCCTAATGCATGGCAAAATGCCATTCTGTGCCACAAGTGCAGAAACATGTTTAGGGCAGGATGTGAGAAATGACAGCAGTACTGGTAATGAGGTAGTGTGGAAAAAGGGGTATGTGGAAAATTTGGAGTGAACATATTAAAAATTACCAAAGCTACTTGCATGCATAGAAAAATTCCAACGACTGTGTGTAATTCAGGCATGTTTAGGTATTTTTGCACCAGATCATCAACATGGCATTTTTGGGACCCCACCTCATGAACACTGACACTGTCATTCCATTACTCTGTCTCGAGAGGTGATTTTGTGTAATGACCATAACATTCCACTCCACAAGTGTGAAAACATGTTTTGGGCTGGATGTGAAAAATGACAGCTATACTGTTCATGAGGGGTGTGAAAAAATGTCTATATTGAAAATTTGGAGTGAAAATATAAAAAATTGTCAAAGTTACATGCGTGTGTAGAAACATTTCAATGACTGCGCATAGCTCAGGCATTTTTTTTTATATTTTTTCAACAAATTTTTAACATGGGATTTTTGGGTCCACTTCTCATGAACACTGGCACTGTCGTTTCATTAATTGGTCCAGAAAGGTGATTCTGTGTGGCCACCATGAAATCACCTTACGTGTCTGATTAACAAAACAGCAGTGACAGTGTTCATGAGGTGGGATCCCAAAAAGCCCAAGTTGAAAGTCTGGTGCAAAAATATCATAAAATGTTTTGTTTCATTTTGTTTATTTAAAATCTAGTAAGCCCATGAGCAAATGGCCTATTTTCAAGGTCAACCAGAGTCACATAAGTACTTCAGTAAATACAACTAACAAACACAATATGTCAAACATCATAACAAACTAACTGAAACATGCACATTGATTCTTAGAAAAGAGATACATTTAGTTTTGTTTTTTCCTTTTTTTTTCAGCTTATTTTTCTCCCCTGGCCCCCTGGTTGGCTCCTTCTTCCTGGTATCCTTCCATCCAGCTCCTGTCCATCCTGCACCCCTCCTCCATCTTGGGCCATCACCTTGCTACCCCATGGCTTACCCTCCATGGCAAGGTGATGGAGAGCCCCCATCTTTCCCAGCAGGACCGGATCCAGTACAGGTGATGCCCTCTGGAGATGGTGCATTGTGTCAGATGGCCATCAAGCTGCTTGACCTGGGCTGACATTTTCCACATTTCTTTATGGCAGTGGAGCATGCAATGCTGACAGTGAGTGTGCCACATGTGCATCCACACACAGCGTGCCCACCAGCTGCTCCACCTCTGTGCCCCACTGTACTGGGCCAGGTGTGCCAACACCCGGCCTCTGCTAGGTGTCAGGCAAATGCTGGCCTCTGTTCCCCACCCTTTCCAGAAGAGAACAGCTGTCCTCCAGATGCTCGATCCTCTCCCACCCCGACCAGCCCCCGACAACCCACTTACATCATGAACACGGGTCACTGGCATGGAAGGAAGTAGGACATCACTGCCTCAGCCCTCCATACCACTGGGCTAGCCCAAAAAATACTTGTTCAAGTGAAATCTAAATTGATGTATAAAAACATCAATACAATCAAAGGCTTTTACAATTGTATTAAAAAACACAGGTAATGTATAAAACATAAGTTCAAGATATATCAACATAAGTTCAAAACACCATGGACAGTCATTATATGGCACTTACTGTACCTTGATTCTTCAGTTCAAAGTTCAGCTTTGAAGAGTGAAAATGTATCCTGGTCCACAGAAGATGACAGCCAATGATCTCCAGTGGTAAGTATAGGGCAAGTGGGGGGGTGGTGGGTTGCTCGGTGGGAGGGTTGGGATGGGGTGGGGACACTGGAGATGACAATAGACCATTTTTTTTAGGAAAAAAATATGTTTGGGGACTGTTTTTTCTCCACAGGTACATCCTTGGGAGTATTTCAGGACACTTGGGTTGGGCTCCCCATTGTCCCACAGTATGAGGGGGGGACATAACTGGGGACACTGGGAGTGGGCTTCCCAGTGTTCCACACTTTTTGGGGGGGTTAGTGCTGGCATGGGGATATATATATATATAGGGACACTGGGATGGGCTCCCCAATGTTCCACAGTACAGTGGGGAGGACTAAACTGGGGACACTGGGAGTGGGTGCCCGAGTGTCCCACACTGGAAGAGGGAGTGCTAGTGCTGACACAGGGATGGGCACCCCATGTAGGCAAAGCATTTTTGTAGCATATATTTTGGGACACTGGGAGTGGACTCCCCAGTGTCCCACATGGGGCGCCTTATTGCCAACATGGGATTTGCACCCCAATGTCAGCAGAAATTTTTAATTCAAACATGCCTTCTGCCCCCCCAGCAATAAAAGGATAAAATATCCTTTTATTAGGTAAACACCAACAGGTGTTTATGTAAATGGGTGGCCAAGAAATTCAATTCTAGCATTTTTTTTTTAAATGGCCAGAACTGTTTTTGACTTTATCAGGGCAGTTATTTATTATTTTTTTTTATTGTGGTAGTGGCACACAACTGCTGCAAAGTTGAGTCAGTTTTGCAAAAATAGTGCTGCATATTTGCAACACTACCAATGGCTGAACATTAAAAACATATTTCTGGCCACTATTTTATAAAAATAATGCCAGAATCATATTCTTTGAGCCCTAACTGGGTAAACACAACTGCTGGTGTTTACCAAGGGGCAGTATGTTTTGAATTACAGAGTTTTATCCTCGTCGGTAACTGAAAACAAGATGGCAGCAGCATGACAACACAGAACTGATTTGTGGCATTAAAAAGTGCTTTCACGGCAGAAGAAAGTGCTTTTGCATGGTACGTATATTTTTCCCATAGGCTATAATGGGAGACTTAAAACTATTGTAACTTTTGAATGGATTAATATTTGTTTCACCAAACCTTCAAAAGGCACATCTGAGACCCAGACCCCATATACTCTAACAATTTCAGACCAGACCACCAAGCATTTTCGGAGATGCAGATGAGCAAACATTTGCACCTAAATGGTATGTTACACAGTTTTTGGCAGTTTGCAGCTCTGCAAGTGCACCACTGACCGAAGCAGAACTTGCCAGATCCAGAGAGCTATGGTGCTAGACAGTGCATGCAAAATTTGGGGCACATCAGTTGTACAGTTGCAAAGTTATTAAAGTGCCAAATGTTGGGTTTGACATAGAAGTGACCATGCAACCCTAACTATACTATCACTACCATGCCAGTATTTTATATATATATATAGTGCATAAATGTGTGCCTGTATATATATATATATATATATATATATATATATATATATATATATATATATATATTATCCTCGCCAGTAACTGAAAACAAGATGGCAGCAGCATGACAACACAGAACTGATTTGTGGCATTAAAAAGTGCTTTCACGGCAGAAGAAAGTGCTTTTGCATGGTACGTATATTTTTCCCATAGGCTATAATGGGAAACTTAAAACTATTGTAACTCTTGAATGGATTAATATTTGTTTCACCAAACCTTCAAAAGGCACATCTGAGACCCAGACCCCATATACCCTAACAATTTCAGACCAGACCATCAAGCATTTTCGGAGATGCAGATGAGCAAACATTTGCACCTAAATGGTATGTTACACAGTTTTTGGCAGTTTGCAGCTCCGCAAGTGCTCCACTGACCAAAACAAAACTTGCCATATCCAGAAATCTATGGTGCCAGACAGTGCATGCAAAATTTGGGGCACATCAGTTGTACGGTTGCAAAGTTATTAAAGTGCCAAATGTTGGGTTTAACATACAAGTGACCATGCAACCCTAACTATACTATCACTACCATGCCAGTATTTTATATATATATAGTGCATAAATGTGTGCCTATGTGTATATATATGTATATATCTATATATATATATATATATATATATATATATATATATATATATATATATATATATATATATATATATATCTATATATATATATATATATATATATATATATATATATATCTATATATATATATAGGGGCAGGGTAGTGCCACTGTAGTTAGGGTTGCATTCCCCAGTTAAGGTTAAATCTGAAATTTGGCAGCTTAATAACTTTGCCACTGTATGACGGATTTGCCTGAAACTTGGAATCCGTGGTCTGGTACAATAGATCTTTGGATCTGCCTAGGTTCATTATAGTCAAATGTATGGTTGCAGAGCTAGAGAGCACTGAAAATGCACAAATTATGCATTTTTGTGCATTCTTTGCTCACTTCTACAAGCCTGCATGGTTTATGTGACCAGTCCAAAACCTTCAGGGAACATGCAGCCAGGGTCCGTGATGTGCTTTTTGAAGATTTCATGAAAAAATATTAAACAGTTAAATAGTTATTCAATAAACAATTTTTCCATTATAGTCAATGGGAAAAGTTAAACTATGCGAAAGTGTCGCAAATGCAATTTTTACTTTTGCAAATGACCCTTGTAGTGTCACAAATTGGCCATCCTGTTTTCAGTTGGTGGTCACAGAAATGCTTGACATTTAAATTTGGGACCCTCTAGGGACATAATTCTTGTTGTGTTCACCTAGTTGAGCCCTGAGGATGTGAAACTTTCATGATTTCATTTGTGAAAGTGTCGTGATTTGCGAAAGTACTTTGTGACACTAAGGCCAGAATAATAGGGAATCTTTGCCACCCTGCTGGAAAAGAATGGTTTGGTCTTTTGGGATGAAATTTGTAGGGAAGAAAGCCACGATCCCACAGATGTGCCTTTTGGTGCTATGGTAACAAACTATTTGAGGGCTGCAAAGTTATGGCACTCCGAATTTGAAATTTTTTCCCATAGGATAATATTACGGCATCCGCCACACCTATCGGGGCCCGTATCTTGAAAACGGTTGGAGATACAGACTTTTCTTCAGAAGAATTCTTAGCCCCCCACAAGGGGGCTAAGTATAAAACTAGCCTGGAAAGTCATAAATAATATGAGATTTTAATTTTTTTCTTCGTCGTATGGTTCTTGAGATAAAAGGAATTTAGTATTCTAAGTGCTCATTTTCTGCTCCGAGGGCCATAATTATGCATACATTCTTTGTATTCACTGTGCTTCTGAATGCACCTTTTTGGGGAAAACAGGGTTTGCATTTGCATTACTGTTACCGTTAATGTTTCTGCTGCTTTTCCATTACCATTTGCATTAGCGTTTCCGTTTACGCCACCAAGTGCATTACCCTTTGCGTTTGTGTTTGTGCTTGCGTTTACATTACTGTTACTGTTTGTGTTTCCATTACCATTTTTTTATTTACTTTTGCATCACCGTGTGTGTTACCATTTGTGTTTGCGTACATGCTACTGTTTCCTTTTGCGTCATCGTTCGTGTTACCGTAACCATTTGCATTTCCAATTGCATTACCATTACAGTTTGCAAGTTCATTACCATTTGCATTTCCATTGGCCTTAGCATTTGCAATTTTGGTACTGTTTCTGTTGTTGAGTGCAAAACTGTTTCCTTCTGTGTCGCTGCTGCCATTACCGTTTGCACTTCTGTTTGCATTTCTGTTACCGTTTGCATTTTCGTTACCATTTTCGTAACCATTTGTGTATCTGTTGCCGTTAGCATTTGTGTTACCATTTGCGTTACCATTTCTGTTTTCATTTATGTTTGCGCTTGCATTTCTCGTACAATTTTTGTTATCGTTTCCGTTTGCATCACTGTGTGCGTTACCGTTTCTGCTTGAGTTTGCATTACCGTTAGCATTACTATTTTCTTTTACCTCACAGTTGCCATCACCGTTTGTGTTAACGTTACTGTTTGTGTTTTTGCATTTGTGCAGTGCAGTGCAAAACATTATGCTTTTGCTATTTTTCTGCACTGTCTTCCATGACACATAGCACAGCTAGTGTGTGGTTGATTGATCTGAAACTTGCCATGTAGAAAGACTTGTGTTCAAGGAATATGCCATTTTTTGTTTGGTGAAAAAAATGTTGTTCCTTTCCAAAAATGAAATTATCTGTGCAGCCCCAGATTATACACTGGAGAAAGAGTAATGTGTCTAGGGATAGCCCAGTATCCAGTTGCCTTGCTGGCACAGCTGCTAGTACAACCAGAATGGTATTCCTGATGCTCTGGGTTCAAGTCCTAGTTGAGGCTCTTACTTCTTTCTCACATTCTATAAGTCCCATGACTGTCAAGTTTGTTTATTTTAAATGATGTCCAGTCTTAAGTCCATCCCCACTACTGGTAGTGTTGCCACCACCGTGTCTCTTTCTCTCCCTTCCTCTTTTCACACAAGGCACTTGGCTTCTGATTTTGCAATTTTAAATCTCTGGCAGCCATGACTCCATCCTCACCACTGGTAAAGTGGATGCTGCTGCTGTGTGTGTGTGTGTGTGTGTGTGTCTCTCTCTCTCTCTCTCTCTCACTCCCTCCAACTTCCCTCAGAAGAGTTGTGTCCTACAATGCCATTATTTAAAATCACTGTCAGATAGCAGCCCATCTGCATTCCCATCAGTGTCATCACCACTGTATCTATCTCTCTCTCTCTCCCACCTACTGTCAGTATTTATCACTAATTGTATTACCTTGAACAGACTTCCAGAATGAACTTCCCAATGTTCTGTATCAATGGATTGTACTTAGGTGATGCTCAATCTTTCAGGAACCATCTTGAAGGGCTGGTCATGGAGAAGAGGGAAGGGTTGTGCAGGTCAATGGTTCAGGATGAGTGGGGGTCATTGGGGTGGAATATGGTGGGGAGAGACTTCACACTAGAAACAAATACAGCATTTATAGCTACAATAATAGCACTGGAAATTGGGGCGGACCACTAGATGACAAATTATTAACTAGTTTATTCAACAAATAGGAACTAGTTGCGAGACCACCAGAAAGCAGGGAAGAAATTATTTTATGCATTGTCAGGGAATCATGGAGACCACTAGGTACCAGTGTAATAACTCTTTTACACATTAACTTGGAATAGGAAGAGACAACTAGATGATATGGAGTTAACTATTTTATTCATTAATTATGAACCAGGGGGGAGCTAGTAGATGCCAAAGAATCAATTATTTTATGCTACATATGGACTGGAATTTGGGGCAACCACTCGACTTGAAGGAAAATCAGTGTATGTGGGTTATTAATGGACTGCAAAGCATCCTCCACCCTCATTTACTCCTGTGCCGGATTGTCAAGGCTATGGATTCTTTGTAATGCTGTGCAGAATGCAGAATTCTGCTGGCAGAATTAGTGGAGAATGACCATTCTGCCTTTTGAATTTCCACAAGAATTTTACTGGTTCTTCTGCAAAACTCTGCCTGCTGTTATCCTTGGAATAAAATTCTTCTGAACAGCATTTCTTTTCGACAGAAAATTTTTCAGCAAACATTTACGTGGAAAATGCTGAGATCCACAGAATAATATTCCATGGAAAAGTTGCAGACCCATGCTGCATTTTTCTGCTGTGGAATTCCACTGTTCCATTTCCAACTAAATTTGGTGGAATTTCGTCGGAAGTTCAAAAATTCTGCTGAATTTCATTCCGCCAGAATTAAAAAATTCTGCACAGCATTAATTCTATGTATTTACTAGAAAATCCAGTAAAATTGCAGGATTTGAAATTTCTACACATTAGTAAAAGCAAAACATTTCATGGCATTTGACCATTTTTACTACACTGATGAATACTACAAAATGTTTTATTTACCAAAAATGCTTTCCAGCACTAGTTTCTTTGCTTCATGTAATTATTTTTATAACTAGCCTTCCTTTAGTCTGAATGTTTATACACCATCTAAAAGTCTCACAGTAGAACCCCAGTAATATCTGGAAAATAGACCAGCAATTACCAGTGCAAGCACAGAACTGTAAATCTTAAAACAGAATTTCATTACAGTACTTCAATTACAGTACCATAAATCAGTGGCCTTGTTGATTTGGTAAGTTTGAAGGGTGCTTTGTACTCCATTAGCAGGTGCTTTTTGCATGTAGTAATTAGCGCTGCTCAGACAGACTTAGCAGATGCAAAAAGCTTTCAGTATCCCACTATAATTTTTCTGCATCTCATTTGCATCCATCTCTGCAGTGCCTATACACTCACCTGCAAACAACTTTGCTTCACATACAGTGAACCTTCTGATATACTGTAGTATGTGTAGCACTAACTGGCATCCACCTCCATTTGTGCAGAGCAAAGCCTGTCTGTATAACAGAAATGGCTTGAATATGCTGCCCAATTTGTTTTAAAGATAAGTGGTGATCCTGCAGACCCCTCCCTAATCTTCAGTTGCTCATTCCAACCATTTTTCTCTTGCCCCTCCTGCCCACTGCCAAGTGTTCAACTGATACTGGCCTGTCACTCAAGAAAAGGTAGGAAAGGAGAGTAAAGCATGCTGAGAGTAGTGAGCACCTGAACATCAAGGTCATTGAGTGGCAGGCAGGATCACAACATAAGTTTATTTCAACCCTATTGAAAAAAAAAATAACTGCAAGGCTGGGGACCATATGTTTGGGGGGGGGGGAGTCTGGAAGAGGGCAATATAATCATCAATTTTGGGTATGGACTGAGTGGTAATAAACATCTCAAATCAGTCTTTGTCCCTAAGCTCTGGAGCTCTTTTCTGCCTAATCTTAGGAACTCTTAGACTCACCTATTTTTCAAGAATGAACTTCATAAGTTTCTCCTGACACTGGATAAATGCTCCTGTAACTGATACCTTGTACTGCCACTTATTTTGTGCCTTTGTTGCCTTTCATAGTGAAACTCAGGATGTTTTACTTTTGTAGTTAAGTCTCTTTGCTTTAGTATTATCTGTCCTTTGCTGATATATGTATTGATTGTTATATGTACTAATGTGCCTTTGTACCAATGTTTATTTATTGTGTGTACTTCTCCAGGGTCATGTCTGAAAAATAGGCATTGTATTCATCTAGTACACCTACCTGGTAAACCAAAACTAAACGAATAAATAAGTCTTATTATAAGGGTGTGATGTCAAAGCAGTGTAAAACAGGAGTATTGACATCATATCCATGTACAGTATAACACTGACTGACTTTCAGGAATTTGACTCGGGTAATAACTGGCCTTTAAGAGATAGAGTACTGCCTGAAATGAACAGTAACTTTTAGAAGTAGACAGCTGTCACTTCATATATCTGAAGTATTTTTTCTTTTCTGTTTTGCTAATAAGAAGATTTTCTACTGACAGTACTATGTGTGATGCGTTGAACAGCACTCTATCTGAAGGCTAAAACAGTCTGTTCTGTTCATCTCCATACATCATCAGCACTGTGACCTCACTCACTGTGACATCACTAGTAAGCAGAGAGAGACAGTCTCCTACTGCTTGATTGGTAACTCGTGGCATGTGTTTCCAATCAGGCAGCAGGACTTGTGATGTAACAATGAGAGAGACTTTATGCAGATAATGCAGTATTAGGAATTAAACTAGTCATGTCTGCTTCCTGGTAAAGTGCTGTTTTTCATGACACACCCAGTACTATTACTATAGATAGAAAACCATCTTACAAGCACATAGAAAAAACAAATTCTGCCTACTGTTGTTTTTCACTACTAGCTCTTCAAGCAGTCGTATTTGAAAAATTAAACATGTAAGGAATCTGGGTGGCATAACCCTTATGAAATAAGGCTTTGTCTAATGGCATAATCTTTCAGCACAATAGACCTTGGTTCAAATCACAGTATGAGTCAGCAGTGAAATAAGTTTGGCAGTCTCAGCTCTGGATTTGGAGGCAGGAGTATTAGAATCATGCTACTACCTGAAATAGAGCAGGATTTAACACTCTGATCTATTATAAAATGGGTTTCAAAAATCACTAAACCTGATTGGCTGAGGGCTATCTTTACCAGTGCTGTAATCTTAGCACAACAGGACTGGAAAAAGTTCCAGCAGTCTCTTTACACTAAAATCACTACTGCACATTCCTGATTGCCATCACAAACATGGTTGTCACCTCTACTCACTAAAAACATTCACCTGGGCCCTAAAAATACAACAGCCTTAAATTTAAAAAATAATAATTAAATGTTATCTGCCATAATAATTCTCTTCTTATACACATACACACATATAAAAAACGAAGTATTACATTACTTGCAATTTTAATTTCTAGTGTTTCTTTGCCGACCATAACAAATACCCCTCCTATCCTTACCTGCTAACTAGGGAAATCTCTGCTGTTTAACCAGCTACAGATAAAGCAAAAAACATGGTTCCATCTGAGGCCTTCTGCTGTGTGACTGTGGGGGAGAACATTCTATCAGCAGAACTGAGCAGAGATCTGAATTCTTGCATTCCATCCACAGTAAACTTTCCATCTCTTGAATGTAGGAAAGACAGAAAAGAAACTAGGTGGGGAAAATGGAAGGAACAGTATAAAGAAGAAAGAAAGGAGGGGAAACAGGTAAATGAGGTGGGTTGGGGAAAACAGAGGGTTTAAGGGCTAATTAAAAATAATTGTATTATCTTGTGCATATTTAAACTTGAGATGACATATCAGTGTTGGTTGTACTGGGACTATTTTGCTGGGGTAGATGGACATTAAAAAAAGTAAAAACATTTCTTTTTTTCATTTTTGTGCATTTTTCACTCCCCCTCCTAAAAAAAATTTACCTATTTTATAATCATAGTATGACACTCCAGGGTGTGCTTTGTGATGGGATAACAACACTTCTTGGGTGACTGAAGACATTCAGTGATGCCTTGTGCCTCACAACACACCTGAGGTGTGCTGTTATCACACTGCAATGCACACCCTGCCATGTTGTATTACTTAATTGTTGCTCAGAAGAGACCCCAGAATGAATGTGTATGGTGGCTACTACAAGACTAAAATAGGTAATTTCAGCAGTGGGAAGTTTACAAATTGTCCACTCATCATACAGATGGTCTTTGAAAAAGAATAGAAAACATTTTCCCCACATTACCAGTTTCTTTCCTTTCAGAAGCACTGGAGCCATCAGTCAAAAATAAATAAGTAAAAAAAATGTGAAAAATTGTTGGCTTTGTTTTCGATGGAATGACCTCTAAGCTGTCACTGTAAGTGAAAATGCTTATTACTCTTTCCTCGACTTCATGAACACAGGGAAAAATTAAATCACTGGGCTTCGGCCATTGATTTTTAGGATATTTAGCCTAAGGGTCTTGGCAGAGTTCATTCTTCATGTTGGGTACAGGACTGGGATCATCATTGAATTATTAACCTTTGGCTTTCACTACAAGGCTGTAGTCTTTTTTACAGTACATACAGCCACAAATAAAACTTGAGGTCATCCTGAGATTCAAAGTTACATAACTGGAAAAAAAAGTCTTAAATTAATATACAGTCTGCATTTTAGCAACATTGGTCTAAGTGTTTGTACATGTGTGAGTGTGTGTGTAATGCAACATGTGTATGTGTAAGAGTGTGTGTGTAATGCAACATCTTTTCACACCTGTAGGAAAGTCCTCTTTGGCATTTTATGGCCAATACAAATTAACATACTGGTACAGAACACATAGCTCACATGCTACCAGAACCCTTTGTTGAATATGCAAATGTCAAACTTCTTAACTGAGTGTGTTAGAGTATGAAATCTTAGCGGCATGCTATTTCAGCTGGCATTGATATCCCAGGTTGTGGATGTGATCCTGAATAGATATACATGAAGTTTTAACTCACTGGCAGATTTCTAGTGAAGTTGCCAAATCCACCTCCATGGGTCATTTCATGAAGTTGTCCTGTTTAATTAAAAGTTTGCCATTTATGGCCAGCCCAGAAGCACTGAGGATTGAGGCACTGGATGACACACTTCATGCCACGCTGTTGACCCGGGCTCGGGAGTGAGCTCAGGTTTCTAGGGGTCGGCAGGGGAGGGAGAAGATCAAGTGTCAGATGGACTGCTCTCCTCTCCTGGTGAGGGAAAGTAGGCTGTCCTGCTCCTTGGCTGCCTCCTGGTGGAGGCCAGGTGGCAGCATCAGAGTTAATGACAACAAACATGAGCGGTTATGTGGAGTGCATATGCCTCCACATGTGCACTGTCATGGTCACAGAAGGGGTGAGAGAAAAAGGGAAACAATAACTGACGACCATGGACTCCATGAAACCCTGCCTGCTGTATCTCATTCCCACTGCTGTCAATGGTTTGCTGAGCCCCAGATCCAGACTGTGTGGATTGGGTGGGGGAAGGATAGCCTTCCCCTTCCTGGACCCGCTGAGGGGGAAAATCCTTGTGGGAAGTAGAGCTCAGTTGTGTCAGAGGATGACAGACAGATGAGAAGACAAGACAGGGTGTAGCTTGCCCACTCATGGTGCACCCCAGGAGGAAAAAGAAATTATAAAAAAAAATGCCATTTGTAACATCGCCTTACTTTTAATTTGCGCTTAAAAGAACCCAAAAGCAAGGAGAAGTTAGAAATGGCTAACTCCATCACCGAATGATCACAAGTTCCCTAGTGTCTAGCAGCCATTCAGCCGATCATCATCGTGATGTAAAATTTAATTCTCTGCTGTCTAGCTGTCACCCACCCCACCCCCACCATGGATCACAGTCCAAAACCCCTGTTGTAAAATTCAGTTCTCTGGTGCCTAGTAGTCCTCCTCTGCTGACTGCCATCCCAAACTCCCAATGTAAAATTCATTTCTTTGGTGTCTATTGGTCAACCCCCCCCCCCACCAATCACTTGCCCAATATAAAATAAAATTTCTTAGTATCTAGTGGTCACCCCCCCACATTGCTGGCCCAATGTTCAATAAAATCATATTTACCTAGAGTCTAGCAGGCCCCCTCTTTATCCCCTATCTCCAAATGTTATCCATTCCATGGTGTCTACCAGAACCCTCCTAAGTGGGTGACCAGCACAGCCTTCCACTCTTCACCATTGCTGGCCACTCAAATGACCTATTAATTAATAAGTGCATACTTGTAGAAGTACATGCTCATTCATTCCAGCTCATATGGGTGTCCGACTGTGGTAGAGAGTGAATAGTTGTGCTGGTCACCCAATCAGGGTCAGGGTGGGAAGGGAGCATGGTATTAGGACACTACCTGCTGAAGTGCATGATCCACTAGACACCAAAGAATTGACAACATTTTAGGATAGGGGATAGGGAAGGGGGTCCACTAGACACCATGGAAATAAATATAATTTTATTGAACATTGGCTGGCGGTCGATAGGGAGAAGGGACCAGCAAGGAATTAAATTTTACATTGGGCTAGTGATTGGCAGGGGGGATCACTAGACACAATGGAATTGAATTTGACATTGGGAGTTTGGGATGGAGATCAGTGAGGGGCACTAGACACCAGGGAATTTATTCTATGTGGGGTGGCGATCGGCGTGGGGTGGACCACTAGACACTAGGAAAAACAACTCTTCAAAATGGGGCATGTCAGTTCTACTGGCACAGTTGTCAGACTCTGCTGGCAATGTTCATACTGCATTTTGCAGAGTTTTTAATGTCTTCTTTGGGCCTTACACAGGTAATTTCCACTGCTACTCATAAATCTGGGCACTCTCTGGACTTAGTCTTCCTCTTAGGGATTGATGCATCCAACGTAAGGGTGGAACCAGTCACCTGGTCAGACCACTACACCATGAGGTTCAATTTTTGCACCCCCCTGAGAAGGCCTTCCCCTGTGAAGATGGTCAGATACTGCCTATTATGGAATATTATTTCCCAAGGCCTTGCGGTGGTCCTTGACCTATCATCCCCCGTGTTAGTGAGCAGTAATCCAGAAACGCTGGTGTCAGCCTATAATGTGGCCATTACGGCAGACCTGGACCTTATTGCTCCTGTTCATGAGTGCCCCTTATCCCTTCACCCCAGGTCCCCTTGGTTTGATGGGACATTGAGGGAGATGCAGAGACAGGGTGAAGGTTAGAGCGTTGTTGGTGCAAGTCCGCCCTTGAGGTCGACCGCCTTAGACTGATGGAACATTATTCTATCTATCAATCTGCAATCACCCGTAAGAAGGCAGAATTCCTGTCCAGGGAGATTGCAGTTGCTTGGAATCGACCGGCTCAGCTGTTTTGGACTGTAGACAGACTGTGCAACCCAGCTTGTCTGCAAGTTTGAAAAGCCTTTTCGCAATCAGAGTGCGAGGCGCTCACTCGTTACTTTGCAACTAAAGTGGCCGACATCAGGGTGGACTTGTGCCCTGCAATCTCTAAGGGTGATGTCATAGAACAGTGTGAGTTCACAGTACCTCAGTTCTCTTGGAGTTCCTTTGGTTGACCTGAGTTCATGGATATTATGAGGATCATCCATAGTGTGCGTCCCACAAGCTGTAGTTTGGATCCTGGACCGACTCCCCTAATTTTGGTTTGTATTGATATCATCAGTCCAGTCCTGGTGCAAATAGTCTGGAGCTCCCTGGAGTCAGGTGAGTTTCCTAGCTCCCTGAAAGAGACGGTGGTGACACCTCTCTTGAAGAAAGCTACCTTGGACCCAGACTGTTTCTCAAACTACAGACCTATCTCTAACCTTCACTTTATTGGGAAGGTTATTGAGAAGGTAGTGGCAGCCCAATTGAAAGACCATTTAACCATCCATAATATCCACGAATCCTTCCAATCCGGTTTTCGTAAAAGACTTAGCGCCAAGACTGCGCTGGTTCCGGTGCGTAATGATCTTCTGAGGGTGAGAGATCAGAAGAGACATTCCATTCTGGTTCTTCATGATCTCTCATCAGCTTTTGACACTGTGGATCACCTGGTGTTGATAGTACATCTGAGGCAAATTTGTGGAATGTCGGAAACTGTTTTACAATGGTTCACCTCATTCCTCATGGGATATCACAAAGAGTTGTGTCTGGACGTTTTTCCTCTGGCCCAACTCCTTTGTTGTGTGGGGTGCCTCAGGGTTCCATGCTGTCACCCATGTTATTTGCAGTGTTTATGCTGCCCTTCAGAGACATTATAAGATGGTATGGGCTGAAGTTTCACTGCTATGCAGATGATATCCAGCTATACCTGTCTTTTGCACCCAACCAGGATGGAGCTTTCATGGTATTTAACAACTGCCTGGAAGAAATCCAGGGTTGGATGGATTCTAGTTGGTTAAAGTTGAACTCAGAGAAGACAGAGGTTCTAGTTGTGGACCCTGGTGGTCAGATAGAGAGGTTGTGTAATGACACACCCTCTGGAATTTTTCTTGGTGGTGTGTCACTTCCGACCTCTGAACAGGTGCGTAGCCTTGGGATTGTCCTAGACGACAGGCTGACATTACAGTCTCAAGTGTTGACCATTGTCAGGACTTCCTTTTACCATCTTAGGAATACCGCAGGATTAGGCACCTTGTTCCATCTGACTCTTTGCCATCGTTTGTCCACGCCTTCGTGTCCTTGCATTTGGACTACTGCAACGCCTTATACTTTGGGCTTTCTGAGGTTGAAATCCATTGCCTACAGCTGGTGCAGAATGCTGCAGCCTGGATTCTGACTGGGACAAGCAGGTCCTGTCATATATCCCCAGTGCTGTGCAAGCTGTACTGGCTTCCTATACGGTGGCGGATCACCTTTAAAGCCATTTTATTGACTTTCAAAGCCCTTCACAATCAGGTTCCAGCCTATCTGAAAGAACTCCTGGTGTCTTACTACCCCAGCCGACAGCTCCGCTCGGCCGAAAAGGGGTTGTTAGAGATTCCAAGAGTGAGTTTAAAATCTTCTGGCAGCAGAGCATTTTCGTATGCTGCACCCACTCTTTAGAATTCTCTACAACACCAATTATGGGAGTGCACCTCCGTGGAGGAATTCAAGAAGAACTTGAAGACTCATCTGTGGCAAATGGCCTTCTTGGATGGTTAAGTTAATTTTATTGTGCTGAGATCTTATCTTATATTTTATTAATTGATTTTAATATTTGATTTTATTATGATATGATTTTATTTATATGTATTACTGATTTATGTTTGATGTTGTGGTTTTAATGGGTTCAGTGCCTTGGTATGTTGAAAGGCGCTTTATAAATATACTTATGATTATTATTATTATTATTTTTTTGGGTGGAGGTGAATTTGGGCTTTGCACCATGGATGAACTCCATAAAGTGAGGAAAATCTGAAAATTAATCAGCGGAGTAGAGTTTTCCAACTTCTCCCATCTCAAATCTTGAACTGGGTTCTGAATTGAAACTACAATGTGGCACATAGAGTATGTGTTGTGAAGCATTTCAGAATAGAGTATTGATTCTGTCTACTATTAAAACAAATGTCATTATTACAGTATGATTAATCATTAAGTGCTCACACAAAAGGTTGCCCCGGCAAATGTCACGTCAAGTCTGTCGGTCAGCTACAGCTCAAATGAAACATTGGACAGTGATTCTACCTGGATTTCTCCAAAATGTTATAAAGTTCAATGCAGAATTCCTTTTGGGAGGATTTATCCTAACAAATTCTGTTGAAAGCATTCAAAAAAGTGTCCCTGTGGAGTCATAACCAATTTATGTGGAGTCCAAGGTTACACATGGAAGGTGTACTCTGAGTCCTCTAAGTTAAACTAACAAATAAAATTCCACAGGGAAAAATTTTCTAATGTTTTCACCAGAATTCATTAGGGAATATCCTCCTGAAATGAATTTTGCATTGAAGTTTATAACTTTTTAGAGAAATCCAGATAGAATCGCCATCCAAAGTACCATTTTAGCTGTTGCAGACCACACAAACTTAATGTGGAACGTGAGTGTTTTTACCACCACATCTTTGATTCTCCAAATAGGGTGTATGCTAAAGTTGGTAAAAATGTAACTTCTTGTGGAATTCTGTTTCCATGCAATGTTGCTGCATTTCAGTAAGAATTTCTCAAACTTTTGTGAAAATCTATTTTCAGTAATTGCCATCTAAGTTTAAAACAACTCATCCAGAGTTCAGTACATGTTTTTACACATTTGAATGTCTCTGCTACATAAATATGTGCGTCAGGTTTCTGATCTCTATGTTTAAAGGGTACTGAGATATAACTAAGCAGACAAAAATTCAGAAATATTGTAATAAAATATTTAAGTACTTAAACAATGAAATTGTAAGCCCTATTAACTTTAAAATTGGTTAACATAAAGGACTGGATTATTCAGCTCATCTGAAGTATCACAGGTGTGGGGAAAAACTGCTGTAAGTTGTGCTTCCTTTTTGGAGCTGCAGTTTTCCCCAGATGTGCCATATTTTCAAAGCGGGAGCCAGTTCATGACCAGCTCCCCTATTGACAGTAGCTTGTGGCCATTTTTTCAGTGCAACTGCAGTGAAATGTTATGCCTGGTGAAAGGAGGCATAACATCCCCACTGATGTGCCATCTGAAAATAATAATATCCACAGGTGTGGAGATTTCATCCCACAGTGTTGGCTGTGGGTTAGGACTTAGTCCTTGATGGGCAGAAAATCCAGCCCCATGTGTGTCAGCTTTCAAATCTCCTGCTTAAATGATGGCTGAGTATTAGTAGCCAAAAACTGAAAATAAAATCCGCAATAAAGGTGAATTTCATGAGCCTTTGTAAAAATTGTGGAATGTAATAATTTTGTAGCAGCTTAACAACAGAAAAAGTTTTGCACAGTCATAAACAGCCCACTGAGTAGGAAAGGAATGACTAGGTGGAGAGGTAGCAAAGGAGCTTTCATAGAGAACAAAATACTAGTAAAAAAAGCAGCAGAGTTGAAAAGGCAGAGCAGGACAATGACACTAGTGTAAGTACAGTAAGGCAATTTTCCTGCTGCAGTACAGAGTAAACAAGTGTAATACATAGCCAAACACTGCAGCTAGAGGTAGACACTGGCTGTTGTTGAAACAGGAAAAAACAAGTTGAGAGGAGATTAGGAGGTCATTTACTGAATTAGGGATGTTTTCTAAACAAAATGATACATAAAGAGAGGTTCTTTAAGGTCCTTATGGCACTGTAGCCTATGAGAAATGACAACCAGGGATGTTGTGATGTAAAACTTCATCTGTGAAGTTGGAGCCAGAAACAAATGATTTGATACCTTTTATTGGACCAACATGGATGTTACAGAAAAGAACAAAATGCTTTAGCTTTCGAACCAACCAGGTCCTTCTTCAGAAGCTTTGTGGCAGTTTTTTCAAATATCCCATACTATTAACACCAGGTTATATAGAAAAAGCAGAGATAATTCTCATTGGTTTAACATATACATTTAAAACATAATAGAAGATTACGTCAGAGAAGCTAATTAACACCAGTATGCCTTTATCCGAGGAGCCTCAGAAGGGCAAAGGTTATCAAGAATTCTCTACAGCCAAAGAGTTCTTGTCACATAAATTTTAAAATGTCTCAGTATGCCAAGAAAGCATTCTAGTGATAAAAAAAACCTTGGAGTGGCATCCTCTCTAATACATGTAAGACGAGCTTACAACTTACATTTCAATTGTCCTGGTATATTAAAGGACAGATAATGAGAGACAAAATCCTGAAATTAGGTATAACTGCAAGTTGAAATCAAGCCTCAAATTAACCTACACATATAAACATGATGAATGAAAGTATCACTTGTAAGTGTAAGTGCAAAAAAAAAAAAAAAAAAAAAATGTCAATGACCCCCAAGAAAACGAGACCATAAGCCTGATAAATGCAGATTTCAGTGAAGTTGGGAACATGATATTTCATGTAGTGGGGCAATGTTTTCAACTTCACGTCAAACTTTATCTGGCAAAATTATTTAAAAAAAGTCAAAGTCCCCACATTATGTGATGTATTCTTCCCAAGCCTTCCCATTACCTACCCCCACTCCTACACACTCTAACACCCTACTTCCCTCCCTCCTCCCCCACATCCCTGCAAATTTACACACACATATATATATATATGTATACACATACATATTAATAGAATATCTATTGTACATATAGTTATACAATAGGGTGAATAGATGCACGGTGAGATAAATCTGTGTATCTTTATTCCAATGTAATAAATGGCAGCTGATGTGTACACCAAGAAATATCAGAAATGTATCCACACAGTGTACATGTCACCACCGTTTATACACACAGTGTACACGTCATCCCATTGTCTCACTTCTCACACCACAGTATACTGCACCACTTGTTGTCACATGCGCTCCACCCAAAAAGTAAATAAACTAAAAGAAAACACAATAAAAATCAAAAGTAACCCTGTTGTATAAATCAGTCATGTGATGGCCTGGCGTGTAATACACAGTGTATCTCAACTCATGGACATTGACCTTGGGAACTATCACTCGTGGCTCAGCTATGCTTGGCCACTTGTGAGGTTACCCAAGGCCACTACCCACTCCTTGCACTCCTTGAGATACATTGTGTATTACACACCTGGCCATCATGTATCCTAGATATAGATATAGATATAGATAGAGATAGAGATAGATAATATATATATATAATATATATATATATATATGGAATACACAGAATAGACCTGTAGAATGAATGATTTATTTTCTACAAGAGTTGTTTGACCTTGGGTAACTTCACGAGTGGCTTAATCCATAAATGATGTGACCAAGGTCAAACACCTCAAGTAAAAATAAATTATTTATTTGACTGGGTCACTGTTGCATATTTTATTTATGCAATAGGCTACTACCTTGTGAGACATTTATCTTTTGTTAGTTTCTTTGTTTCTGTTTTCAAATAAATAAATTGTATTGAACTTTTTTGTGAATTATTGTCTGTCCCTTCAGTTTCTGTGCTATTGCTATGAATGTTGTCATGGACACCCCATCATGCCCTTGGCATTGATGTCATGTCTTCTTAGTTGATTGGCTTATGTATGCAAAGAGTAAAAGTGTTCTTGCCAAGATGGTGGCATCATTTAGTGAGGGCACAATGAGGAATGTGAGGATCCAAGTTAAGCTGTTTGAACTTAACAGTCGGTGGTGGTGGCTGGTAGGCAATTTAGAGCCAATGCTTTACTTTGTTTTCTTTTTTTTTTCCCGGTATAGGAGATTATCATGTGGTGCCGTGTTCATTCCAATTTGGGTTGTGCAAACAGGGGGGAAAGGACGAGAGCTTGGAAATATGGAACCAAGCAGCCATTTAATTTAATTTTATTTTAGTGTTCAACCTGGTTTGGAAAGTAACAGTTTTCAGGTGCTGCAGTGAGACACGGAACCGGGAGTGTGGCAAGAACATGAATTGTGAGCCGCGGAGATCAACAGGAAGTGCAGAGAGATTGTTGGCATTAGCAAAGGAGCAGGAAGACTTTTTAACTTTTGAGAGAAAGTAACAGCACGATACTGAAAGTAGTGCTGGTGGGAGGGGGGAATGACATATCTACTGCGTACATAAATGCTGCACGATATAGCTACAATGTACATATATGGTAGATGATGTAGCTACTGTGTACGTAAAATGAAAATTATGTGTACAGTAGCTGAAATAAATGCTTTTATGTAGTGGATTTTGAATCCACACCTATTGCATAAATATATACACAGCAGTGCCAGCCAGGATGCAAAGCAGTATTGCTGCAGTGCTGTATATCTCAAAATACTGCAGTGTATTGTATGGAACAATGTAATTCAGTGGCAGTCAAGCCCTTTTGACATGCAGTATCCTGTGATGTGCCATTTATTGCAAGTTACTGTATTTCATCATGGCTGGCTCAGCTATACATTACACGCATGTGGTTGTGCCTGTACATTAAGGTTCAGTAAGTACTTTAATTTTAAATCACAATTCTTGCACCTTAATAACTTTGCCCACATTCAACCAATTTACCTGAAATGTGTACAACAAAGAAAAAGTGTCAGTATCTCTGAATCCAGATACTTTTGGGGCAATCAGTTCACAGGAAAAAAGTTACAGGGAGGCAAAACCCCACAAATTAAATAAAGTATGACCTTTGTTGTTTTTCACCTATACTAAAACTCTATGGGGATTTTAAATCTAATACTCGTAGGCTTGAGAGAATATTTTCCATGGTACATGAATCTGTGATTTTTTTTATCTCCCAAACTAAAGTAGTTAAAAAAAAAATATGTGTGAAAAACAGTTATGTTTCCTAGGATGCGCTACTAATGAAAATCAGTAATCTTATGATAACTGAATTTTTATGACTACATACTGTAGTTTAATGTGGTAATTTTAATGAGAATGTTTTCCTGTGTCAGGTGGCAGGGCAGTTTATATGCATGTGCATGACATTCAGCTGTGTTCGGTCAGCAGGGATAGGGAAACATATCAGTGTTTTTGCATTTGTGGTGTGAAATAATATTTTGTTCAGTATTTTATAACTAACACCTGTCATGTTCAGAGGGGGGAGGGTTCATAAAAAGACTATGTTTTAATTCTGGGTACAATATGTCACAAAAAATTATGAAGTAACTTTGATTGCAGAGACAACTTTTGGCCGTGTGTGGACCACATTGACTTCCCGTGCCAGTGCCATGAGTTTGGGGGCAAGCTCAGTGAGCTGGCTAAATTGACCCAAGCTGGCAGGAAGGAGCTATGCTGTACAGCATCAATCCCAGCCTTGGAAGTGACTAAGCAGTGTTCTGCTGCACACACAACACCTTGTGGTGGGTCAGTGGGCTTTCCCACACAAGGGTTTGTCATGTATGTTGAGGCTTGATGGGTGTTTGCACTGTAATAATATCTCCAGTATTGAATATAGTATTTATTTTGTTTTGTGACCTGTGTGAATAAGGATATAATTCCACTATCAGAAAAAAGTAGGAAAATTAATTGGAAAAAAAACTGCATTAAAGCAGACATTAGAGTTAAAGAACACATAACTCACAAAGTACAGAAATGATAACACATTAGGGTTTGGGGTCTCTGCATCCTTGGCAAATCAGTGGTGGGGACTTCCTTGAGATTGTCAACATTAATGCCCACCCCCTCTACTGAGCAAACAAGGTCAGACATGATAATTTTTCCTCTCACAGGGCTCACAGAAGAAAGCTACAACATATACTGTTGGCAACATGCAGTGGGCCATACTTCTCTACCTTTGAAAGTGTATCACTATAAGGCCCTGTCTTGCAGCTGCACTAGTGTTGACTTGTGTCTTTGCATTCTTCAGCTCTAATGACTGCAGCAACATCGTTTTTTGCAATTAATATATATTCTTCTTCTCAAAAACTATTTTAAGATAATATTAGGGTCATGGACAAGCCACAAAATGTCTCGAAATGCTGAGTTAGGGTCAGAATTACCCTAACTCATCATGTGCTGTGTATGAAAAATGGTAGGATTTCATATATCTGGTATCTGCTATCTGGATCACTAACACCTCATTTTGATCCTAATTCAATATTTTCTGATGTTCTGAAACTTGTGCATGACCCTAATGTTCTCTTAATGTAGTTTTCAAACAGAATGTCCTTACTTTTTAACAAGAAAATGTCTTTTGTATCTCAAAGAAAGTTCATGGGGTCCAGTGGCACCTCCTCCCTCACCTTGCCCAAAAGAAAATTCCTGAAGTCCAGTGGTACTCCTTTCTATCAGTGCCAAAATAATGTCTCTGGAGTACAGTGGTACCCCCATTCTTTATTCCTCCAGACAGTGGCCAGTCCAATGGCATCCTCTTTTCACCACCCTTATTTTTTATGTTTGCTTGCTACACATGCACGAGCAAACATCTTCTAACAATACCAGGTTTCGGAGGTGTGTCACTGTTGGGTCAAATGCAGCTCAGGCTGCTGGGGGCTCATCTGTTACAGCCCAATGAGTAGTGAGGCTGATTTTAACACTATTTTCTGCTTGCTAGGCAGAAACTTTGTGTAGCTGAAAGGAGCATGCTGCTCCTATCGTAGAGCAGGTCATTCCTTTCATCTGCGTGATGCTGCCTAGCAGCCAGTTGAGCAATGTCATGATCAGCCTTCTGATTGTCTTCTTTCCCCAACTGTCAAATCAATCCCACCCTCTGCCAAGTATCCTTCCAACCTCCACATTGCTTCCTGTGCCCCTTTCCATCATTCCACCCTCTGCCAAGAAACACTTCCACATCCTGCTCCCTTACCATTATACATCCCATCCTCTGCCAAGTATCCTTCTAACCTTCCAGTCTCTTCCCATGTTTCTTAAACATCAACGTGACACTGGGGGTGCCCAGTCCCCAGTGTTAGTACCTGAACTAAAGGAAACCATCCCTTGATGTCTTTCTATTTTTAAAACCTTGTTAAAAATGTTACTGCCTTAAACTGTTAATAGCAAATTTATGATGTAACTTTCCTGTCTGGTTTTACCTGTAATGTGTATCATGCTTTGTTAAATGTTCTTTGTGATGTGGAACCTTTGTAAAAGAGCCCTGGCTCAAAGGTATTAATTCCTAGACTAATAAACTAAACTAAACTAAACTAAAAGGAAAATGGTCCATTGATGCCTGTTGGACCTGCCTTCCTGCTGCTACTGTTACTCTCCCCCACACAGCCCTCCACTCAGCACCCACCACCCACACCCCCTACCACTTATCTACCTGTTGGGGTCAAACACCATAATCATCTCTGGACCAGAGATACATCTGCGCTCTTCAGCACTGGACCTGGAAATTAGTTAATTAGATGTGTTTCAATGCATTTTGAACTTGTACTCATAACTTGGTCATTATTTAATATTTTCCACCCAGATGTTCAACATGGCCTTTTTGGGACCTCACCTTATTAATAAAATAATTGTTCAAATATTGTCCAAAAGGTGATTTTTGCAGTTGCTCCATGAAGGCACCTTTCAGGCAAGATTTGAAAATGTTCGCATACCGGGTTCATAAGGTGGGGTCATAAGAAGACTATATTGAAAATAAGTTCCATGTCAAGATACTGACAACAATGTTGTCGCTATCCCGACAGCCAAGGGAACAATGCCTACCATCGGCATTGTTCCCATCGAGACAAAGTGTTTTTTTTTCAGGGGGGCTTTGCCCCCCACACCCCCATCTCTAAATAACCAACTCCAAGTCAGAGTTGGTTCGGGGTGGGGCCAAAACACTGGGAATTGCAGTGACACTGTACAGTGGACCACCACAGAGACCTGGTGAGATTTTGTCACTGTGGTGGTGTTCGCTGTAAAAATGTCATTGTGGTGGTGTGCTACCTTGAAAATACGGGATTAAAATATTATGAACAACAAAGTTACGAAGATAGATTTTAATTTTTCAACACTCACTTAATACATTGGTAATTTTCAATGTGTTGACCCCATACTGTATTTTCAACATTCCCATTTTTTCATGCCACCTCAGGAATGCAACAGGTGTCATTTTTCAAATCCTAGCCAAAATGTGTTTTTGTGCATGTGGTGCAAAATGACATTTCAGACAGTATATTATAAATGGTACCACTTATGTGCAGAAAGGGGGTCATAAAAAAAGGCTGTTGAAAATCTGATGTCAAAATGTCACAGAATAAGAAAGTTATGAAGAAACTGTGAATGCTGCTGCTTCAGTGTAGCTGGGGCTTCAGCAGGGGCCAA
The DNA here is from genome assembly GCA_016271365.2 of Neoceratodus forsteri. Lineage (NCBI taxonomy): Eukaryota > Metazoa > Chordata > Ceratodontiformes > Ceratodontidae > Neoceratodus > Neoceratodus forsteri. The sequence goes on along the minus strand of CM057458.1, from coordinate 1,244,117,671 downwards.
ATCTGTGGAAGCTGACAAAGGAGGGATTTCTACTGAAACTTCTGCCCAAGTCTGCTATTGCTGCATTAGGAGGTGGAAGCCAATCTGTACGGGTGAGTAAGCAGGTCAGCTGGTGGGACAGATGATGATAATATTGCTGCAGTGCCCACCCAAGACTACTGCTGCTTCTTTGGAGTGAGGGAGCATTTCCCTCCTTGCCTCAGTGGAACAGTTGGGTGAGCAAGTCAGAAGATGGTGCAGAGACACACTCCTGAAGGGCCTCATACTGGTTCATCTTGGGGAACGATGTCATCATAGATGTGGCACTAGTTAACTGTGAAGATGGGGAGCTGCAAGCCTCATTTCTGGAGCACTTAGCTTGGGATTTATGGTCAAGGCTTCCCTGCTGTTTCATTCTACTCTGGACTATGCTTCTATGGGTTGCATCCAAGTCTGTCACTGAGAAATGTAGGCCTGCTCTAATGTCTCCTGTGGAGATTGGGGAAGCAGAGCAATGTTTATCAGGGTGATACATCAGCAGAAGACAATGGAGGCCATGATCCCACAAGCTCAGCAGTGTGACCAGACCACTGCTGAAGAATGAATTGTAAAGTTGCTTTAGGGGTGGAAACATCTGTGTGGTCCCATTCACCATAATCTGGAGAACAACTGGATTTCACTTTCAGTATTGCAGTCCCTGGGAGGTATACTTGTGATGTTCCTTGGAGAATACCCTTCTCTTTCTGTACAATTTCATGAAGAAATTCCTGAAAAACCTATAGGGTTTCATCCTATTGCAATGGACCCCTTTACCAGTCCAGTCAGACCACATTTTCTTCAACTGAATGTAATAAGAGGTAGACTAATACTGACCATGGGTTCTCCCCTGACCAAAGCATCAGAGCCAAGGAACAATGAGTGCTCTCAACTGGTGTCCCATCAAAATAGCAAGTGAATTTCAGTGAATGGAAAACAACGAAGGAACACAGCAAATGGCATAACAGTGAAGTGTTCATTAGACAGCATGTTGATTTCAACGAGTTAGGTAGTTAATAGTGCCATGTGTGTTCACTTGGGTTTCTATTCATCTGTGCTGCATTGCAGAGGTTTGTAATTTTCCCAACTTTGTCCCCCTCCTGAGTTGCATCCCCCCAGTGTGTGAATATTTGATCTGCCCCCTCATGACTTTGGCCCCTCCCTAGTTACGCCCCTAGAGTGAGAATATATAATCTGCCCCCTACCAACTTTGCCCCTCCCCAGTTGCATCCCCCACTGAATTCAGAATATTTAATCTGCCTGCCTGCCAACTCCCACGCCCCCACAAAATGCTGCTATTATTTCTACTTGCGCTGTTTGGCGCTTACTATTATCATTTGCTTTGTTTATTTGTGCTGACGTTGATTCGCTTATATGTTTGTCACTGTTTTTGCCTCACTGTTTTGACATAGAACCCTCTAAACTTCCTGGAGTTGTCACTGGGTTATATTCAGGAGAACCAGAATGTCATGAGGGAGAAATCCAATTATAGTATGTCAGGTCTCTTTATCCCTTCAGTGAAACCTACAAGGTGGATAGTATTTTGCCATGCATGGTTCTTCACATCATCCACTTATTCAAGGAGTTACCAAACTTTTTTTATTTGCTCTTTTAACCCCCGCACCAGCCCAGCACTGTCACCTGACTCCCTCCCTGAAGCCTTCTCTTCCTAACTGGGACTCCCCCCATGGATTTTCTGGCTTAACCCACAGGCAGGGATGCAGTGGGGGGCACCCCAATCCCCTTCCCAGAGGTATCAAGTCAGCATTGAGGATCTCAGATGGTACTACAGTTGCAGGCAGATGAGGGACCACTGTTGGGTCCCCATGCTGGTGTCACTCAAGGAGAGGCAATTTTTACTTGTATGTCCTCACTGAACATAACTTGCCACAATGTCAAGGCTTGAACCAATGTCCTATCACACTCTCCCACAAGTGCAGACATTGGGGCTTCGATACCTCCAGCTGTCACCAGAGGTCAGACCACCCCCAAGCCAGTGTGCCCCCTTCTCCTGAGGAGCTGAATGGTCCTTTGGGTGCTCAGACATCCACCCCCCCGGCTGACCCTCTGGCTGCTGGGTCCACTCCCAAACCCGGGGTCACCAGCGCCATGAGTAGAAATCCAACTGGTGTGGCAATGGGCAAGCCTGAGATTCCAAACTTGACAGTCTTCATCCCTTAGCTTTCCTGGAAATGCTCCTCACATGTCTCATTATCTCAGGTGTGACTCTGCACCTGTAACCAAGGGCCCTAATTTCACCATTGTCCGGTTTGTGTATCACAGCAGACTTTAATTCTGCAGTGTCTTGAAAGCTCCATATTAATATTTTTATGATATGTTCCAGAGCTAGTGACATGGACTGGAATTAAATGGTGATCTGAGCTGAGGACAGACTGTGGAGTCATGGATGCACTGATCTGGAGAGGACTTTGTGGATCTACACCACAAGGATGACTTAGTAGAATTGGAGGCATACAACACTGGGACTGACAGATACCTCACATCACTCCAAATACAGAGGTAGCAGGGACAGTACACTTTACACACATTTGACTGATGGAGGGTGAGCGATACAATGAGAGGTAGAACAACTCAGATTAGGCTGCTATCTTGCCACTGGCTAGCCACACCCCTCATTTCTAAGGTCTTTAAATATTACGTAAAATATTCTTAAAATGAATAGAATATACAGCTGTTAGTAGACTATTTCCTCCATTGAAATATTGATATTCCAACTGTTTAATGAAAATAACTTTTGAACGGTTGTAGTTGTTATTTATGTATATAAAAACAATTATTTTGATTTTTGTTCTATTTCTGTTACACAGTAACTGCCTGATCTGAGGAAAAGTTATAAACACAAAATGTTGGCTACTAGCATCATACATTTGTAGTATTAATATCCTAAGATGGTGATATATACACCTGAATAAATCCTTTATTTCTATTAAATATCTGTGTTAATTGACACTCATTTCCAAAAGCCTGTTTAATATATATACACATATACATATTCATTGCAAAAAAAAAATGTATGCACCAGTTAAATTGAATGCAACATAAGTATGGAAAAGTGTCATTAGGGTTTCCAAACCTAACCCCCCCAGTAGCAAATGGACTAGATCACACAAGCAGTCACATCCAGTTATCATCAGGTAAGACAAACAACATGCAACTGTTTCCAGATTACACAAATACAGTAACACTGATGGGCTAATTTTGTGGATTTTTGTCTGTGACTGCAAAAGCACTTGGGTATCATGGATTTCTACATGCAGTACCACAAGTGCAGGCCCTTCTGCACACAACAGTTGGTCTCTGTGTCTTACGCATGCAGTTACAGAAGTGCAGGTCCCTGAGGTGCCTGAATTTCTGCAGACAAAAGTAGTGTTGCTATTTGGGTATCATGAATTTCATGGGGTTTGCACTTGTGCAGCTAGAGTTCTCTATGTATTTCTTACACCCATGGCTCCAGAAGTGTGTTTATATCTTACAGTGTGCATGAGTACCTGTGGCTACAGAAGGGCTGCTCCATAGGAGCCTGTGCTTCTGCAGACAAAAAAAAAAACGCTTGTGATTTCGGTATTATGCATTTGTATAAGTGCAACAATAAAATGTAAGGCACTAAAATTTTTGTTTTGCAAATCTTATTATCTCAGTTTAGTGTTGCACCTAAATGCACTTGAAAATTCCCACCATCTCTCTTCTTAAGGTAGGGTCATGTAAACACTGTATTCTAAATCTGGGAGAGAAATATTGTAAAATGGCCAAGTTATGAATAAAAGTACATGAGAAACAAAAATGGAATTTTAGTATTGCGCATTCTAGTGCAACACAACAATGTGTGTTACTAAATTAATGTCACACAAATGTGATTTTTCCAGTTTAGTGTCGCACTTAAATGCACTTGAAAATTCCCACCATCCTTGTTCATGACTAAGGTGGGGTCATGTAAACAGTATATTCAAAATTTGGGACTAAAATATTTAAAAATAGCCAATTTATGAGTAAAAGTATGTAAGATACAGAAGTGGAATTATAGTGCCCCACATTTAGTGTTGCACATTTCAGTGCAACACAAAAATGTGGGACACTAATATTTCTGTATCACAAATTTTAGTGTTGCAGTTTACTGTTGCATTTAAATGTGCAACACAAAAATTATTCTGACTGTACATCATGAACATGGTCACTAGGTTGTGTTAAATCTCACTCAAAATGTGGGTTCACAGATATACTGTGAAATCATCATAAGACCTGTACTTAAACATTCCCACTGTTCTTGTTCATGAAATAGGGTTATGTAAACTGTATATTCAACGTTTGGGAGCTAAAATATTGTAAAAATGCCAAGTTACGAATGAAAGTATGTGAGACACAAAAATGGAATTTGTGTCTCACACATTTTAGTGTTGCACATTTAAGTGCAACAATAAAATGTGCAACACATAAATTTATGTGTGGCAAATATATGTGTGTTGTATAAATGTGTAACACAAATTATTGGCTCAAATAATCAGACATTTCAGTAAAATGACTGCCAAAGTCCCAAAAATATATGTGTGGCTCATTTTGGAAACAACAAACAACAGAATCTTGCCTAACAGATCCTGTTCAGCAAGATTCATGATTTTTTTCTCTATTTTTATGTATTTTCAATTTTTTAAACCAAGTGAAGAAACAAAATAGTAATGGTCACAACCTGCATTTTTTTCTCTCAACAGATAAATCACTAATTGTACTAAAGCTGAATGCCTGTAAAAGGTAAAATTTATCTTTCATATCAGAGGGTTGTGTTAAAATCATACTGAGCATGCACAGAAAAAAACTTAAAATCCTTATAAGCTTTGGCACCAATTAATATTTTTTTCGCGAAACCTTCTAAAGACACTACAGTACCTTGGCACATGTTGCTTCTACCTTACAAGTTTTGGGAAACAAGTTGTTTTTTATTTAGACTGTAGATTAGCAAAAATAAATCTTTAATAAAGTGCACTTCATTAATCATTGACGTTCTTTTTCTTGGAAACTGCACAAGCTGCCATCACAGATCTTCTCACATCTTGAGAACTTGCCTGCAAGACAATTCATGCAAAATTTTGAGGAATTTCATCAAACACCACCAAAGTAGTTATTAAAGTGGGGAAATTGAGATTTAACATTAAACAGCTTACGTAACCCTAACTATACTGGCAGTACTGTGCCAGTATAGTATTTATATACCCTTCCCTCCATTCATGCCATGTCAGTATCATGCCACCATCCACCTCATCCCACACCACACCCCACCCTGTCCCTAGCCCTAACCTCCAGTATGATTCCAGATTAGAGATGCTCTGAAGATTATTTTGCTGATGATTTCCAGCAAAGTTGTGAAATTCACGTTCATGAAAACCTTCACAAATTGCCCAGTCTGCCACATTACAATAAGTTTTCCATGGGACGTGGCACTTCTTCAGGCGAAGTCTGACAATGTCATGGCAAAGTTGTAACTTCGCTGGAGAACTTGCTGCCACTTTACCTGCCAAAATCTTAGTGAAGTTTGCACACTACACTTTGTGAATTTGGAAAATTTCCTGAACCAAGTCTCAAAGCAAAGTTTGCCAGCTTATCACATCTCTAGTCCAAATGTGTGTAGATAAAAACATGAAGCTGTTGCTTCTCTTGACTAAGGGCAAAGTTGACCACTTAACCTGATCTTCACCCTCAAAAGTTTTCTTCATAGCATCCCTACTCATTGAGATAGCTCCTGTACATAACAACTAATAAAGTATTTCATAAAGGTTGATTTTGGAGGCTCCACTATTTTATGTGAGGCCTTCAACTGTTTTTCCTTATCCCTGTCTTCTTCACTCATCAGGCAACAGCCTAATAACTTAGTGGTTTACTGGACTCATGCTACTCAGTAATATTTAGTTTTTAACTAAGCAATTTAGGGGATAGAAAAATCAATGTCTGTGCTGTATGGTTTTGGCCATCATTTGACACTGAAAGCAGAAACAATAGGTGCAATGAAAATCTGACAATGGGAATTGAACCTAAGCTTGATCAATTTGTTCTGCCTTTTCATGCAGTTGAGCTAACAGCTTATCTTGACAGGATGAGCATCCAATGTACTTGTTATTACTCAGACATTAAATTCTACAGCTATAGTAGCAACATGTACTTCACGCTCTTTGGCATCCTTTAAATACAATGGGGGGTTTCCAAAGATTTGCATCTGTTTTCTAGACACAGGTGCATAAACTCTTCCCAGACTGTTCAACCACCTAAAAGATGATCTAACATCTGGACACGATGACTGCACATTGTGATCTAAAAATGGTACATAATTAATTTTTTTCTGCAAGTCAGGGAAAGTGTTGTAAATACATCAGGATGTGTGAAAACAGGGAACAAACATCCTATCAAGTTTACTGTGATGCAGCTGTATCAGAAAAAATTATGCAAGTGCTGTGTCTAACATTTTAAAAAATTCCACACAATTTGTTTGATAGATTGGTACACCATTTTTATGATTCTAATTGTGGATTATCTGCTTGTTAGAATTTTGTTGAATTGCACCCCTTCTTTTCTTTTATTGCTTATACATTTCTATGTTTCTAATTCTTTCTTTTTGTAAATGCACCCTGAACATTGGAAAGGGGCTTGCAACAAATACATCAGTACTTCTACTGTTACTTTCTCAATAAGATTTTTTTAAGCCCTTAGTAGTGGCTAGCACTAGACCAGTAATGACCTACAATCTAGATTTCTAGCATTACCTAGTTTGGCAGTTCATATGTTTCACATTTTTACAAAAAAATATATATTTTTAACAATTCTGCAAAATTAGAAGGCCTGCTTGCCAAAGTTCAGAACTTACTTTGGTTAAATAGGCAAAACACAAAGCAACCAAATAAAGTTTGGTATTTTCAAGTGACTGTGTCAAGCTTAAGGACAATTTAATCTAGTTCAAAAACTTTGAAAATATTATATCCACTTGCACCACGTTACCATTTTGCCTAGTCTAAATCTGTTGAAGGGCTATTAGAATTTCTGATTTTTTTATTGCTCTTGTTTAAATTTTATTACTGTTTTAAATATTGACTTTTTTTGTCCCAGCGCTTTGATCTCTGGAATTGTGCTTTTTAAAAACAAAGAATTAATTGATGGACAGAAAATGTAACATTCAGAAGTTTCTGATGTTTGTTCATGTCTAGTCAAAACCTTTGATTGCCCAGCAGAAGGTAAGATGTAATAAATATCATTGGAGTGCTGCTGACCAATTGGAATGTTTTATTTCCATGTATATGTGAAACTTGTATTCTGTTAAGAATGTCTCATAGAGTTGCCCCAGAAATTTATATATTTATTTGAAATTACTCCAACTGGGATAACCACATGAGATGCAGTATCTCATTTTCATGCTAGGGTGGTCCCAGAGATAACAGTAGCAGTTAACAGGTTGACATAATCCAGTCAGGTCATTACATGCAGGTTAAAATATACACAGGAGAAAAGCCTGCTTAGGTAAGTACATTCAAACAATAATTAAAACAATTTACTATAGTGAGGTCACTGCAAACAAAGAGTGTGAGCATTGTTATGCAACATTATGATCGATGTTCTGCGTTTCTTTTAATTAACAATTATTCTGGTAGCTCTTCAAATAATAAAACATTAATATGCACAATAAGTATGAAAGTCATGTAACTTTCATTATAAATATGTGTAAGTATTCTTAAAAATCCTAGGAACTTCATTAGTCTGAACATATTAACTAGCCATTTACTAATTCCCAGTTAATGCATGGTTTGTCACTAACCCAGCAGTCTACCAAACAACAGCCTAACTAAATGAAAATAAAACGTGTTCCATAAAATCATTTTCTATCTTTGAAACACAGTAATACAGGTCATATTCACTTTTCAGGTGCAGTTAAACACATTCAGCCCTTATTATTGTATCAAACATGTATAAAGTATTCAATATACTGTACTTACAGCCTAACTACATGAAAATAAAACTTTTCTCATTAAAACATAATTTTATTTATTACAGTTATTATAAACCATTCCAGGGCATGTGTTTCTTGATAATTAATGCACTCCCCAGGTGCATTGCACGGCACTAATCTGGCCTTATGCTTTCCAATTCATCATATGTGTACATTAATTCCCTAGAAATGCCTGCCCTGTTGTCAGTTACTGCTAACTTCTGTGGGTGTAAGACATGCTTAACTTTATGAGTGTCTTTGGGTAACACCTACCAAATAAACAGTGGCCAAAGGAATACAGAGCAGAGTACATGGCCATTTAATGGAATATACTGGCTTCCATAAAATTCTTACAAAATCTAAAACCGTGATAAAGTTATAAGAAGTAAGAATTCTATGAGGAAATTCAGTTGCATTCTGTTAGCATTTTCTGGCACATTTTTTTGTTTTATTTCAAACACTTCTAATTCATAGCGGATGAGTGGATTAACTGTTTACACACTGAATGTTCACAAGTTATGAAACATTTCTATAATTAATCAATCTAATGTTTATGTAGGTGTTCTGTTACCTTAACCCCCACACAAACTGGTTTACAATAGGTTGCTAACTTGCTATATTAGGTTATATTCTAGATTTTTAAAATGGAAGAAAGAATCCAAAAATTATCCAAATCAGGACCTTCAGATCAATTGACTTGTCCGCGCTTCAGTCTGTATTCAACGGACTGGTCCCCAATCTCAACGGCCAGTAATATCACTCAAGACTTACAATATTTCCAGTCTAAATTTTTATTGCCATGGGATCAGCACACCCCCCTCAGAAAATCTAGGCTCAGAGGTTCTCATCTCCCCTGGATCTTGGCTAAACTTCTGGACTGCTTTCATGCATATGACCTGGCATGGAAGTTCTTCAAGTCTTTTGGCACTTAGACTGATCTCAATAAGTACCATGCTTTGAGGAATTAATGTACAAAAGGCCCCATGTTAGCTAAGGTTGAATTCTTTTCCTCCTCCTCCTCCTCCTCCTTCCAGAAAACTCTTAACAACCCTTCTAAATTCTGGAAAATAATCCACGCCCTCTTCTCCCCCCCCCTCCCCACCAAGTCCCCTTGTCCTGTACTCACAGTAGATGATGCCATCATTTCTGACACTCCTCCTTCTGTTGCCTCAGCTTTCAATTCCTACTTCACTACCTGCGCCCACAATTCCTCTCTGCACCCCTATCACCCCTTCTCCTTCATCTTCCCTTTATCCCCCTTCTCCTTCTAGCCAGTTATCTCTGTGTCCTCTCTAAAAGCCCTCCTGGCTCTCAATCCTCAGAAAGGTGGAAGCCCTGATGGGTTTGATCCCAAACTACTGCACATCAATGCACCTGCTATTGCTTCACCTATTGCCTCTCTCCTCAACCTTTCATTCTCTCTTGCCTCAGTCCCAGACCCTTTGAAGCATGCTACTGTTATTCCCCTCCCTAAAGGCGGTGACTCCACCTCTCCTGGCAATTTTTGCCCTATTTCTCTCCTACCAACCTTATCCAAGCTCCAAAAATACAGTTCTATCTCAACTTTACCTATTCATTGACTCCTATTCTTTTTCACCCCCTTCCAGTCTGGCTTTCATAAACATCACTCCACCACTTCCTTTCTTCTCAGGCTGACAGACTCCTTCCACACTGACATGGAGCAGGGCCTTCTCACTGCTGCCATCTTTGTCAATCTAGCAAAAGCCCTCAATACTGCATCCCATTCTCTTCTCTTCTCCAGGTCAATCTAAACTCTGCGGGTCTATCCGACTCTGTGATCAGATAGTTCACTTCCAACCTTATAGGAAGATCTCAATCAGTAAGAATTGCTGAATCCATGTCCTCGCTCTACCCATGCACACTAGCATCTCCCAATGTTTTGTCCTTGGCCTCTTGCTCTTCTCCATATTCCTAAACTACCTTTCCTCAGCCTGCTCCTCTCCATCCATCCACATGTATGCAGATAATACAGTCCTGTTTTTATCTGGCTCATCTCCAGAGTAGTTAACCTCCAGGCTCCAACTTGAGTTCAACTCTGTCAAGAAATGGTTCAGGGCAAATCAGTTATGCCTTAATGCCAAGAAAACTCCCCGTGTGCTTCAGCACTTATCAGAGGCTCTCTAGACTCCCTTCTGTCCCCACCTTCATCACCCTGGATGGGGGTAAAATTGATGATGTACACTCATTTAAATATCTTGGTGTCTGGCTTGACTGCTACCTTGGTTTTTCTCAGCACAAAGATGCCATGTACAAAAAACTTCACCCTAAGTTTGGGAATAAAAGCTGTATCCCAATATCTGCCCTCCATGACATTATCATTATGAGAAAGGGAAAGGGAACATTGTTTAACCAGGAGTAGCACACCAAGCCGAAGCTTGTTTCCAGATGCAACCTGGGAGCACAAGGAAGATAAGTGACTTGCCCAGGATCACACAGTATGCACCTAGACAGCTGTGGGATTCAAATCCAGGTCTCCAGATCTGCAGTACAGAGCCTTAACCCACTGCACTATACTGCCTCCTATTAAGATGATACTACAGATCTTTGACTATGGTGACATCATATGTGGTGCTCCACCAAAATCCACCCTGGCCAGACTGCATACCCTCTTCCACTCCTTTTGCCATTTTGCATTGACCTGACCCCCCCCCCATACTCACCACTGTTCTCTGTACATTGATCTCTTGCTCCCTTCCATGAATGGCCACCACCTGACCCACTGGGCCTCCTTTATTTCTAAATTCTGGTTGGTCTCACTTACTTCTTTCCTCATTTCTCTTGTCTGTCTTATGCCCTCCTCCTCCTCCTCCTCCTCCTCCTTGTACTCTCTCCATAATGCTGGTTATCACTCACTTTTAGTCCCTTCTCATTAATCCCATGCTGGTCAGTCTGTTTTTTTCAACCATCTTGCTAATCTCTGGAACTCCCTTCCTTAAGCTATTCACTCAGCCCCCTCCAAACACTCCCTTTCCTCTTTACTCCGTGACTACTCTGCACCCACCTGTAAATGCCCTGAGCCCTATGTCCTTCCCTATTCCCCATCTCACTTCTTGTTCTGCACTCTAAATCACCCCTCCCTTGCCCTCCTTCCTCTCCACCCTCTACCTTTCCTCCTTTCACCATACTTATTCCTTTCATCACACTTATTCCCACTCCCATCTTTTTCCTTTCTCACCTCACTCCTTACTCTGTCCTACACTCTTCTCCCCCACCTCACCCCTACTCCATTACACTGTTCTTCACTATTCTTTCTTCCATGTCTCTCTATTTCTCCCCACCCCTTTGCCTGCTCGCCCAATTCTCCTGCCTACTTGTTCTCCCTCTTTCTGCTTGTCGCTCTCCTACCCTGTTCTACTTCTTGACATTAGTTATTTGTAATGATTGATAATTTTTCTCAGTCTGTTGTCTTAATCATGCTTTTTTTTGTTTTTTGCCATGTCATTTATATTACAGTACATATTGTGTAATATTGTAATATGGTTCTCTTTTTTTTCCTTGTTGTACCTCCCTTCCCCCTTACCCCAAGACGCAACTGGAAACCATCCTTCCAGCTCAATATGTCTTTCCTGGTAAAACTCTTTTAAATAAATAAATAAATCTGCCCATTGTGGTCATCTTCCACTTTTGTATGGTATCAGTCGTAATGTTCTTCTTGTTACGAACATACGAATCTGCCAGCAGAAACAGTCCAATGTATCAATGTCTGCCCTAATGTGCAGCTTGTTCATGTAAGTGGATCTGCTACTTTTTAAGTATGCTAAGTTTCTAGATTCAGCCGTTTACACTATCTGAGCATTCCAGATACTACTGCCCTCTAAGTAAAGAGGAACTTTCAAGTGTCTGTTTTGTATGTTTGTATGTATGTATATATTTATTTATTCATTCATTTATTTGGTCAGTTTGTACTTGTAGCCTCTGGTATTGTGGGTTATATTCAAAAAGCTAATGTTTAAGATCATTAAAGTTTATTTGGTCTCTAACGGTTTTGTATATATTTTAAGTCACAAATCTTTAATGAACCTACTCTTGGGACTGAATAGTTTTTAACTAGGCAGCCTTTCTACACATTTGGGGTTGTTTCTCAAAGGGTTAGTGCAAGCCACTCCAAAGGCGACTTGCACCAATTGTCATTGCACTGGGGACCCTGCACCTGATTCTCTTTTGGGCAGGGTCCCAGTAACAAAGTCCCACTGCTTCTGGCAACCCTAGCTGTGCAACAAACTGAGGGTAGACCTGGACAGGTTGCCACAAGCCTGTGGCTGTGTACAAAGGAAAACTGGTAGTGCACCCCCCCGGCCCTGAACCCCTGATCATATCATTACAATTGCCCTGGTGGGTTAGCAGATCCAAGCCCCAATCCCTGATCACAATATGTATATAGCCCTGGTCAGCTAGTGGACCCACCAAGCCCCAAGCCCCCCCTTTTGCCAAATTAATTATTCATTGGTGGTCCAGTGGATCCCCCAAGCCCAAGACCCCCTTTATACACATATGTAACATATCTGGTGGTCTAGTGGACCTCCCACCCAGCAATGCCCTACCACCCCTCCCCAACCCATAACCCAGCTGGTGACTGGCACTACCCACCACTCACCCCCACTCACAGCCACCAACTTAGCTCTGTATGAGCGAGTACTGTATATAGTATGAGCTCAGTGAATGACAGCAGCTGTCATTCACTGAGCACATACTATATACAAACATATGAACATACAAAACTACCAGCAAGTATAGGGCACACAGTCTATCAAGTCTGCTCGAGTGTGTAGCTAGCCATCCACTTACACTGCAGCTTCCCCTCCATCCCCTCCCTGTATGACGGTGACCATCACCTTCACTCCACCCCACCCCCTCTAAAACTGCCCACTGACTTACAGGAAACCACCTCTTTAAGCAGTGTGTTCCACATGGACACCACCCTTTCTGTGAAAAAGTGTCTCCTCATTTCTTTCCTAAATCTTCCACCCTCCAGCCTTAGCCCATGCACCCTTGTGTCCCTCCCTCCTCCCTTTAACTTAAAAACCTCTGTACCAGTCTTGTTTATACTCTTCATGTATTTAAAGGTCTTTATCATATCCCCACATCCCTCCTCTCTTCCATCGAATACAAGTTAAGTTCCTTCAGCTTCTCCTTGTAGTGTTTGTCTTCCATTCTCTGGATCATCCTTGTTGCTCCGTGCTGTACCCCATCCAGTAACTTAACATCCATCTTCAAGTATGGCTGCCAGTACTGCATGCAGTACTCCAGGGGCAGGCTCACCAATGATCTGTGCAGTGGCAGGATCACCCTCTTTCACCTGGAGGAGATACCTGTAGCAATACACCCCAGCAACTTACTGGCTTTAGCTGCTGCTTTCCTGCATTGTGCTGAGTGGTTCATCTGCCCTGTTATTATCACACCAAGATCTTTCTCATCCTCTATAGTGGTTATCTGTACCCCTCCAAAATGATAACACCCCCTTGGGATCTTTGCTCACAAGTGCATGACTTTGCACTTTTTTGCATTGAACCCCAGCTGCCAAGTGTCCAACCAGTACTCAGGTTTAGCCAGATCATCCTGCAGCCCCGGCCACCCTACTGTGCCATCCACCACTGCCTTGATCTTTGTGTCATCTGCAAAAAGACTAATCTTGTTCTATTTGTCATATGAGATGTCGGCAATGAAAATGCCAAACAACACCGAGCCTAGTGCTGAGCTCTGTGGCACTCCACTTGTCACAACCCTTGGAGATGAGAGTTCCCATCCCACCACTACCCTCTGCTGCCTTCCCTGCAGCCAGTTCTTGTTCCAATTCATCATTTTTGTCCCTGCTTCATAGTATTCCACCTTGTTATTCAGCCTCCCATGTGGCACTGAATCGAAGACCTTGCTGAAATCCAGATACCGGACACCCACCGCATGGCCCTTGTCAAGTACCCCAGTCACCCAATCATCATAGTCAACCAGGTTGGCCTGGCAGGATCTTCCAAATAGAAACCCATGTTGCTTATTGTCCTGCAGACATCTCCTTAAGGATCATCTCCATTAACTTTGACACAATGGAAGTAAGGTTTACTGGTGTATAAATTCCTGGCTCATCCTTAGGTCCTTTTTTGTGGATGGGCACTCTGTGAGCCATCCTCAAGTCCTGGGGTATGTACCCTGTCCCCAGAGGTTTAGTGAACAAGTCAGCTAATGGCTCTGCTAGGATCTCTGCCAACTCCTTCAGTACCCAGGAGTGTATGCCTTCTGTTCCAGGTGCCTTATCCAGCTTCAGTGCTCTTTGACCTTCCAGTACCTTGTCTGCTGAGATTTCACCATCTGTCATCCCTGCCCCCTGCACCTACCCTTCCTAACTCCTGAGGGTTTCACACTAGGTGGACAAGAACCAAGCATCTGATTGGAAGCTCAAATAGGTAACCAAATAATTTATGTACTAAACTACAGTTCCTTCAGTGGAATTTCTTCAAAATTACAAATTTTGGCCAGCCTGGTGGCACTGGAGGTTGAGGTGCTGGTCGCTACACCTCGTGCTACGCTGGCGACCTGGGTTTCAAACAAGCTCAGACCGCTGGGGGTCAGCAGGGGCGAGATAGGATTGAGTGTCTGGAGGACTGCTCTCCTCACTCGGGGAAGGGAGATCCTGTCATCCCGCTTGTTGAATGCCCTCTGGCAGTGACTGGATGGTAGTACTGGTCAGGAAGCATGTACCAGCTTCCTTACGTTGGTGGGAGGGGGGACCAGAGAAAATGTGAAAAGGGAGCTGGCAGGCTCCATGATGGCCTGTCACATACTTTGCCTGCCCCCTGCTTATGGATAATGCTCTGGGGGGGGGAGAAAGCTGGCGTTTTTCTCCCTGGCTCCACCACAGAGGGTAAGCCACTGGGGAATTACCAGGGCTCGGTCTGAGCAGGGGGGCAATGAGTCCCTCCAAGGGAAGGCCATAGCTTGCAACCAGGCTCCAAGGGAGCAAAAACAGAAAATAGAAAAAAAACTCACAAATTCTGCTTCTACGGCTCTCTAAAATATTCTGGAAAATGCCATGAAATTTCAGCAGAACAAAAACTATGCAGCTATCTCCCATGGCTCTGAAAAGGTCAGTGTAAGTTGTTGAATTAGAGTCTGGTTTACAATATTATATGTCATTGTAAATTATGGATTTACTTTATTATTCATAATGGGTCAGTGTGCATGCATATATCCCAGACAAGCAATACAGAACACATAAATAAGTGTCTTAGTTTGGATTTGAACCCAGGCCACCCAGAATTCCATCCCATTGTGCTGTCAGTTGTGCCATCAAGGCAACTGGAAACCTGGAGCACCCAGAAGCACCTTACTCTTTCCCAAGTGCACAACCTGATGCTGCACTGATAATGCCTATTTGATACACAGGTATGAATAAATAAGTAAGCTTTGTAAACATATTCTAAGTTAAAAAGAGATAACAAACCCACTCTTCTACCCAGGGAATACAGTGATTCCTTTGGTAAGCACTCCACAGTGAAGAAAGAAGGGTTACTAGTGGGGTACCGCAGGGTTCAGTACTGGGGCTGGTCCTTTTTAATGTCTTTATAAGTGACATTGCAGAGGGACTGGAAGGGAAAGTATGTCTCTTTGCAGATGACACAAAGATCTGCAACAGGGTTGATACACAGGGTGGGGTGGGGTGGAAAGGATGAAAAGGGACTTGGCAAGGTTGGAGGAATGGTCAAATGTATGGCTGCTTAGAATCAATGCAAAGAAGTGCAAAGTAATGCACCTGGGAAACAAAAACCCAGGGGAAGAGTACACAATAGGGGGTGAGATACTGACAACAACAAAAATGGAAAGGGACCTGGGGGTAGTCATATCAGATGACCTAAAGGTGGCCAGCAATGTGAGAAGGCAGTAAGGAGGGCTGGGGGGATACTGGGATGCATAGGGAGAGGCATCACCAGTAGAAAGTAGGAAGTTGTTGGTCCTCTGTACAGACAGTTGGCAAGACCACATCTGGAGTACTGTGTACAGTTCTGAAGACTCCATCTCCACAAAGACATAGACAGGGTGGAGGCTGTCCAGAGGAGGGCAACCAAAATGATGCAGGGTCTGCATCAGAATACATATGAAGAAAGACTAAAGGAACTAATGATGTATAGCCTCGAGGAAAGGAGGGAGAGGGGGGACATGACAGAAACTTTCAAATACCTCAAGGGAATCAACAAATTCCAAGAGGGTAGCATCTTTCAGAAAAAGAGATGTGCAAAAACAAGAGGGCGCAATTTGAGGATGGGGGGGGACTGCTCAGAGGTAATGTGAGGAAGTATTTCTTCACAGAGAGGGTTGTGGAAACATGGAACAGCCTTCCTGAGGAGGTCGTAGAATCAAAAACAGTGAGGTATTCAAGAATGCATGGGACAGACATAAGGCAATTCTAGTAGGGGGTAGGAGGAAGTAGGCTGTTGGTTAACTAGGATCTGCAGCTTATCCGTTAGGTAGGGAAATGGGCAGACTAACTGGGCCAAGCGGTCCTTGTCTGCCGTCAAATTCTATGTTTCTATGTTTCTAAGCAACCATATATCCAGGCTTACCATGAAAGCCTATACTGTCTTCATTTCTGCTGTCTCAAATGGCAGGCTGTTTCATACATTCACCACTCTTTGGGAGAAGAAGTGCTTCCTAACACTGTCTCTGAATATACCACCTCTGGGTTTCATGGCAAGTCTCCACATTCTGCTATAGGACAAACAGATCAAACATCCCTGTTTGATCTTATTGATACCCTCAAGTATGTAGAAAACTTGTGATCATGTTCTTCCTCTGCTTCCTTTTCTTCAACATGAATATGATGATGGCCAACAGTCTCTTTTCATATATTTTGTGTTCCATACATGTGATTATTTTTGGCAGCCCAGCATTGCACAATCTTGACTGCTTCAATGCCTTGCTTATATTAAACACCTAGAACTGCTCTCAGTACCCTAAGTGGGGCATTGCGCTGTCCTTGATAATAGGCAGGATAACTTTTCATACCCCGTTTGTCACCCCCACTCTCTTTTGATGCATACCAGTAGCATAGTCACTTGGAGACTGGGCACTCACCAGCATTGTAACTAAAGGACTCCACTGGGTAATTAAGCACTAAACCATGAGAGGGTGTGGATTATGGGGAGATTTACCATGGCTGGAGTGGTTTAGCCACAGGGACCAGCCAAATGGTCAAATCCTTGTCAACTGTGGTAAATTACCCCATAGCCTACACCCTCGAATGGGTTATTGCGATTATATCTTGTTTGTTTTTATATATATAGAATAGAATAAAAGTGGTTTCTTAGGTTTTCAGTTTAATTTTCATTTATGTTACTGTATTTGTTAGACCGCTTAAAAAAAATAGTATGTTGCTACTAGAATGTTATCCCTATTATTCTAACACAACAACTGGTAGTGCTTAGAACAGATGTCTCCCCAACAACAGAACCGCAGCAATTGAAGTTGGACCTCACCAAGTGCAGGATGATGGTACCAGAACCACAGGAATGTGCAACAACATTTTCACGAAGAATTGTAAGTTTAAACTACTAAAACAGAAATGAGGCAACCTAAGAAAGCACGGGACTTCCATGGGGTCAATAATAATGATACCAGGAAATACATACCATTAAATCATTATATATTTCTTGCTATATCATAGAAAATCACATTGAAATGAATTGGGATTTTGTGTGAAATAGATATACCGAGATACAGTACACTGGGACATAGAAACATAGAAGATAACAGCAGATAAGGGCCACATGGCCCATCCAGTGTGCCCTTTTTTGTTGCATTGCTCACACTGTAGACCCCTACAGATCTACAGCACTTTCTCTGCCACCCCCCCCACCTATCCCTTATAACTCCCTTGTGCTTATCCCAGGCTTTCTTTTATGCTCCTCCCTGGGCCCCGGTTGGCCACTCCTTCAGGTCACCAAGGCCTCCGCCATACTTCTCCCATCGTCATCTGCCACCCTGTCTGCACTGAGACCACAGGTAACCTGACATAACCCTTCATCTGGTGGGCCCCTGCCTGTGGGCCCACAACTGGGAGAGAAGAATTGCATATCATTTAACACATATCTCAGGCATGGCAGGGATCAGCATGGACACCTCTGGGCTAGTGTGGTGGTGGGGACTGGCAGCTGTTATCTGGCTGGCCAAGTGGGGATATTCCACTTTTCTCCAAACCCACACACACCCTCCAACAATGGGCCAGCCATGGTGGCATTCTTAGGGTAGTAACATTTAGCAGTGCATCAAGACCACACTCCACCAAGAACACCTCCCAAGCCACCCCCAGGGGACAACAAACAGTGGTCCATGGCCACCCACCCCAATGGGAGGGAAGAGTCCATAGGACACACTCAATCCATTCCCTGCCGGACTCTGCTCCTGATGTCTGGGATCAGGGCATGAACCCAGGTCACCAGCATGCCAAGCAAACACCATTGCTCTGCACCACAGAGCTGGTTATTCCCAGAATTTTTTGAATCCCAGCACTGTTTTTGCCCCTACAACCTCTGCTGGAATACCGTTCCAGGCATCCACCACCCTTTCTGTGAAGAATGATTTCTTCTTGTCTCTCCTAAACCTACTTCCCTCCAGCTTCATATCATGGCTGCTTGTTCTGGAGCACTATTTTCTCTAGCAAATACCTCCCACTTGTACCTCATTAACCCCCAGGAGATATTTAAAGGTCTCAGTCAAATTCCCCCTCTCCCTCCTCTACTCCAGGGTGTAGAAGTTTAAGTCTTTTAGCCT
This sequence comes from Neoceratodus forsteri, assembly GCA_016271365.2. Lineage (NCBI taxonomy): Eukaryota > Metazoa > Chordata > Ceratodontiformes > Ceratodontidae > Neoceratodus > Neoceratodus forsteri. The sequence continues at coordinate 1,244,098,902 of CM057458.1, read as the reverse complement.
CTCCCAATAGAACATTTGATGTAGACCCTATACCATCTTGGTAGCCCTCCAGTGGCCAGACTCCTTGCTGCCTATGTCCTTCCTGAGATGTGGTCTCCAAAACTGGACACAATACTCCAGGAGGGGTCTTGTTAAAGACCTAGAGTATGTAGAGGCAACATCACTTCCCTCTTCCTGCTGGTAATACCCCTAACTATATATCCCACCACCCCACTAGCTCTCCTGATTGCTTGTACCATTGTCTGGCCATCTTCAGGTGATCCGATATGACTTCCCACTGGTTTAGTACCTGCTTGATTGCTGCTAGTATTCCCCCCTTTTTGTACTGCACCCCTGGTTTCTGTGATACAAGTGCATTATTTTGCACTTTTTTGCATTAAACCATAGCTGCTAAACCTTTTACCACTCCTCCAGTCATTTCAAGCCTTTTTCCATCCTTTGCACCCCTCTAGAATGTCCACCGTGTTGCAGAACTTGGTGTCATCCACAAAGAGGCAGACCTTCCCTTCCAGTTCGTTTGCCATGTCACTAATGAAGACATTGAAGAGGACTGATCCCAGTACTGACCCCTTCGGTTCCCTGCTGATCATTCTCCCCTCCTCAGAATGAACTCCATTTATTGCAAGCTTCTGTCTCCTATCCCCCAACTAGTTTCTTACCCAGGTTGCCAGCTTATTGCCCACCCTATGCTACCCAACTTGTTTACCAGCCTCCTATGTGGAACAGTGTCAAAGGCATTGCTAAAGTCCATGTAGGCCACTCCCCCATCCAACACGCTGGTTACCCAGTCAAAATGATCTATCAGATTTGTTTGGAGTGACCTTCACTCCATAAATCCATGCTGCCTCAGGTCCCTGCAGGCCACTGTGTTCCAGGTGTTCCACGATTTTTACCTTTAATGGTGTTTTTATCAGTTTCCCTAGTAAAGATGTCAGGCTGACAATCCTATAATTTCCTGCCTCCTTGCTGTTACTTTTTTGAAGTGGGACTACATCCACCCTTCTCCAGTCCTCGGGAACCATGTTGGTCTCCTGTGAACTGTTAAATAAGTCTGTCAGGGGTGCAGTTAGCACCTTCCAGAGTTCTTTTAACACTATTGGATGCACCCCATCTGACCCCATGGCTTTGCCCACCATCAGATAAGTGAGTGCTTTCCTGACTCTCTACTCAGAAAGGAGACTAGTGTCCATTTCCTTCCCCACAATCATTTACCTGCTTATCTATAAAGCCCTACATGACCAGGGATCCTGCTACCTGAAAGATCTCCTTTGCCCCTGCTGCCTCTCCCACTTGCTTTGATCCACAGATGAAGGATTGCTAGAGATTTCCTGGGTGCATTTAAAGACATCTGGGGCTGGGTCTTTTTTTATGCAACCCCTACCCTGTGAAATTCTCTACCTCATTGGGTGAGAGAGCTCCTGTCTGTCCAGAGTTTCAAGTCAGCCCTAAAAACCTATTTATTTAGGCAGGCATTCCCTGAAACTGTTAACTTGATAGTTTTAGCCATGCTGCTGTTTGGAATTTTATTATGGATTAATGTTGTTGTTAATGTGGATTTTATGGAATATTAATGTTTGTATTTATATGTGGTTATTTTATGTGTCACACCTTGGCTTTAAAAGGCACTTTATAAATAAAGATATTATTATTATTAGTGCTTATTTGTGGTCCTTCCCCTTCCCCCTCACCTGTGAACACTGAGCAGAATTATTTGTTCAAGATATTTGCCTTTTCTTAGTCCTCCTTAATATAGGCCCTGCCTCCTTTACTTACTGTGCAATTCCTCCCTTGGTCTCCCTTTTCTGTCTGATATATCTGAAATATGTCTTGCCGCCCTGTGATAATGTTTGGGCTATTCTTTCATCAGTTTGTGCTTTTGCACTCCTTACTGCCTTGCTTGACTCCCTCCGTTTCCCCAGATACACTTATCCCTCCTCCTCTCTCTGGATCCCCTTATATGTTCTGAATTCCAGTTTTTGCCCTTACCTTTTCTGCCACTTTCCTCGAGATCCATAATGGTTTCCTCCTTCAGCTTTTGCTTATTTGTCTGAGGTACAAGTCTGTAGCCTTTACTATGCTCTCTTATTCTAGCCCATTTCCCTCCACCCCCCAATTGACATCTCCCCCCACCCAGAGTCGGTCTTTCTGTGGTGTGACTTGTGCATTCGCACAGTGCCCCAAGAGCTGAGGGGCCCCCAAAAAGTCTCAGCTGTCCAGTTGGCTTCCTGTCTTCCTGGTCCTCTATGTTCAAATTCAAGTGAAGAACAAAAATGATACAAAACTAGCTCAAAATGAAGATGTAGGAAGGCCACAGTAGGGATGAGGATGTTCCTTTGGGCTTTATGACTTCAGATATGGGAGCTCAGCAAGGAGGTTTGCACAGAGCTCCAGGATAGCTAGAACTAGAGCTGTCCCCACCACATCTTCTCAGATGCATTTCCCTATCTTTGTAAAGTCAGTCCTTCTGAAACTGAGGACGCTTTCCCTGGTGTAGCTGGATTCCACTGTTGTTGTTATATTAAACCATCCTGTGTGATGGTCACTGGTCCCCAGATGACTCCCCACTCTGAAGTCTGCCACACTGTCCCCATTTGTAAGTACAAGGTCCACTATTGCTCCATCCCGAATGGGTTCACTAACCAGCTGCCTGAGGACTGCCCCTTGCAGGGAGTCCAAGGTATCTCTGCTCCTAGCCGGTGCTGCAGCAGGTAGGCTCCACTCTACATCTGGCAGATTAAAGTCCACAACCAGCACCACCTCCCCCTTCTTAGCCATTTTGCCTATGTCTTCCAACATCTCTTTGTCTATGTCCTCTCCCTATGTCAGAGGCCAGAATACCACTCCCATGCAAATGGTGGCTCAGTATCCTGACTCAAGGTTGATCCACAACACCTCAACCCCCCCCCCGTCCTCCCTGTACCTCTGGTGCTTTGATGTTTTCTTTAACATAAAGCACCAATGCCTCACCTTTCTTTCCTACCCTGTCCCTTCTAAAAATTGTGTAGACAGGTGTGACAATTTCCCAGTCATGGTTGTTTGTGTACCATGTTTTGGTGATGGTCAAAATATCCAGGCCTGCCTCAGCCATGGTGGCCCTCAGCCATGGTGGCCTCCAGATCTGGTATCATATTTCCCAGACTTCTTTTTTTTTTTGAAATTTCTGTTTATTCCTCCTCCCTAGTCTGCCACCTCCGACCCTTCAGGGGGGACAACTGGACATCCCACTGCCTGGAACCCTACCCAAGAAGACCCCTGGCCCCATGGAGCCGCAGATTACCCCCCGGATGGGGACGAGGCTGGGGGCTCAAACCCTGTTACTTATGTTTCGTTGGTCTGAGGTCTGCTGGGTGGGCACAGGCAAAACGTGGGCACGGCCACAGTCCTCCCATCTTCCCGGCTGAGGCAGGCTTGTTTTTCCACGTTTTTCTCCCTCCCCGAGCAGCAGGTAACCTCCCCCGATGTCATGACGCATGCGCTGACGTCCATGCTGCTCAATGGCCACTCATCCCCAAGTGGAGCTTGCAGTTCCCCATGCCTCCGCTCGGGGTCATACAGATGTCCGGGCATCGGCGAATCCCTCCCTGAAGAAGGTGAGCTGTCATTGGACACTCAAGCCTATTCTCTCGCCGACCTGCACCGACGACCCGAAACTGCCTCCCCTCAACTCCGGTCGCCAGCTGCAGTGCGAGTTGTGGCATCCAGCGCCTCAACCCTCAGTGCCACCAGGCCAGCTTTTCCCAGACTTCTAGCATAGCACACCTATTAGTCCTACTCTTGTCCTTTCTCATATGTTCTAGTTGATAGGATAGTCATCATTTCATAGGGTCTGAAAGGCAAACACAATATTGATTTGGTCCCCGATGAAGAATCCAACAAGGATTCGAAGCACTGGGGTTAGTAGTGTGACCATTCAGCTGACATGTTTTAAATAAAGCATGTTCTTTATCACAGCCTTTGCAGAACGCCTGTTTATTTTTGTGCACAACTTTTGTTGTAACTACTGCTTTATAACTAGGTTCTGCTTCTGCACAGTTTTTGTAGCAGATAAATCTAAAAAGCCCATGTGTGACTTGAGACTAGTGGTGAGCAAAGTGAGTGAAATTTGCTTCGTGGAGTAATACTCGAAATTCCACCAATTTCATGCAGCGAAATGTGAAATTTTGCCTTGCAGAGTGGTGAGTTTTAACCTAGCGGAATGGCAAAATTTCACCTTCTGTGGTGAAATGTCACCTTCTGTGGTAAAATTCCACCTTCTGTGGTGAAGTTTCACTGCGGAAGGAGAAATTTCACCACGGAAGGTGGAATTTCGCCCACAGAAGGTGAAATTTCACATACAGAAGGTAAATATCACCATAGAAGGCACAATTTTGTCTAGGTGAAATTCCGCCTTAGGAGGAAAAATTTTGCGAATTGCTACACCAGGCAAATTTGACCACTTCACCGGCACTTCACCAGTGGAATTTAAATTTGCTGCATCCCTACTTGAGACATCTACAGTAGACTGAATGATTAAACATAAGCAGCTGAAGTGAAAGCCATAGATGTTTCACTGGCATATGCCAGAACTATGCCAGAACAAACCATAGTTTTGATTTTCTGGCAACTGACTGAATTGGAATTTATCATTCTGAAGACTTTTACCACTGAGTGCCCCTTCCCTCAGACTACTTCATTTTTATTAATCAACAAGGTCACTATTAACCCTTCTTCTTATTTCTTTAACACAGGAAACCACATTTGGTAGCCAGTGTTAGCAGCAGCCAAACTCATTTTCACAATAGCTAGTGTCAATGGAATTACTGTTGACTGTGATGGGGTACACTGGAAGCTATGTCACTGAAGATGAGGCAGCAACAGCATCCTTTCTTTGTAAGGCTTACTTGCAAAATCTCCAGGGAGAATGCAGCAGACATCAAAAAACCCATTATGAGAACAAGTAAAGAGAATAAGGACTGCTACTCGCTGAAACCACATTAACACTTTCATCTGTCCTGAACAATGGGAGCATTGATCATGTAGGGCCAGTGCAACATTGCCAAAATTAAGAGGTATGTCTTTGAGAACTGGAATCCAGGAGTAAGGGTTGCAGTCATGACTCTCTGGTGCCACCCCCCCATGTCTGTATTTGTGAAGTTGGCTGATAACCATGGTAAGAGACAGACAGCCATGACTGCGTGAAATAGTCACATGGGATCTAGGCCATAGATAAAGCTGCTTTGCCAATTCCTTAATTCACTCTACATTTATCCTCAGTTCCCTAGCAAACATGCATTGTAAACTTAAGTTACTTATTTTGTACAAAAGTGATGAGGGTACAGCATTGGATATAGACTTCTTCACTACCCTGAGTGATTATAAATAAGAATCTTCTCATGTTAATCACATTTGGTGTCTATTAAAGGTAGGATAGGGTTTGTAAATGGGGCACCACTGTAGATGAAGATACTAATCTCAGTAGGTTCATCCACAATGTTGGATTAAAAGATGCATGGGGCATGCTTTTTTTGGCAATTTATTAACCCAGTATATCCCAGATGTAACATCTCATTTCCACTGGGATCCTACTTCTACCTATGTTCAAAGCTTAGCAGATTGTAACACTGAGAGGTTAAGTGACTTGCCAGAGGTAACACAGTATTTGCCTGTAGAAGGTTTTGAACCTGTGAAATCCTATTTCCCAAGCTGGTTCTCTGGACTAAGAAGTGTCATGTAAATATTGCCCACATCTGTGGCCATCAGTGCTATCAATGGTACTATAAATTATGGGCTGCACCTGAAAACAAGCCTTGGCTCAGTGTGCCTTACCAGGTTGCCAATTTCCAAATCAATCAATCAATAAATGAATAAATGTAGAGTGATAGTCTGACAATATAGTACGACTGGAGAGCTTGCAGCATAATTAATCTATTTTCTGTGTGTGTGTGTGTGTGTGTGTGTGTGTGTGTGTGTGTGTGTGTGAAAGGGGTGACTTGGGGGTTGAAACCTCTGCCTGAGTGGTTACAAAAGTGTTCTGACAGTTACAAAAGGGGGGCTTGCGGATACCTTGCAAATGGATGCTTTCATATAAACAACAGCTTTACAACTCCTGTAATCCTGGTCACAACATCTTGCACCCATGTTCCAGAGTCACTGCCTTTGAAAACAAGTCAGTAATGGGTTTACAGTGCTGTGATCTGGGGCAGCTGACTTGATGGGTGACTAGGATTAAGGTGACACACATAGGAATTCAGGCACTGTGGTGCTATGAGGCTAGAAAGGGGCTTCATTAAGATATGTAAGCAATAATATCTGACATGGTGGGCTTTATTTGGAAATACTGGACCACCTGGGTCATAATTAGGCCTGATGCCGCAGGCAGAAGGCCTTATAGCCCCTGGAAGATCCGGTATTTCCCAATAAAGCCCACCCTGGAGGGTATTATTGCACTTAGAAAATGGGCCACTGTATTTTGTGTTTGAAAAACAAAAATATTTTATGGGTAGATGTTTAAACTCTTAGATGTTTGATTTATTTTATAATAAAATAGTTCATCCACCTGTATTTAAATTGTGTCTTTTTTTTTGAATGCGGGGATGCTTGTCTTAGTGGTGGCTCTGTAGCTTTCACATTTGAGGTGGTTGTTATGGTCACCGTAGCCCCCCCTACCCCCACACATGAAGCTGGGTGGAAGAAACTTTTTCAACGTCTTTTACTAATGGTAATTATGTGGAGGGGAGTTCTTTTCTTTTCTTTCTGTTTGTTTTACTTTTTATAAAGATGCATGCGGCTTGTGTATGTACCGTAAATGGAACTTGGACAGAACATTGGGCATTAAGCATGGGAGAGGTGCTGCATACCAGCAACAAAAGTAAAAGTATTCAGGTACAAAAGAAATAAGGTTTTAATTTTTTGTTAGTGGCATTGTTGAAAAGAGTCAGCGTTTGGTACTGTGTTACTGCTTACAGCGAGAACGTGTATTGTAGACTGTTATGGAGTGGAGCTGTTCAAGACGGTCTCACAGGGTAACAGAAAATGACTTCTTTTGGGTTTAAAAAAACTTCAGTTAAAATAATAGTGGCTCTTTCATGGGTTGACTACAGGGTCTGTGGGTGAGGTGAACTGTGTCAAGTATGGGATGGGTGGAGCATGCCTCTCTCAGTCCTTGGTTAGTGAGAACAAAACATGGCCGCTGCTCCCTTTAAAAACTCAAGGGTGGCCAACAATATTCTAGGTAATGGGGCACCTCGAATTTGCACTTGTTTTCAAGTGGGCTCTATCAGAAAATAAATGAATCTGTACTCAGTGTTTCAGCCAATCAAATTCATTTATTTTCCAAGCCCATTTTCTAATGTACAGTACTGTACCAGAGACATTATTCAGGAAGCAGACATGGGTGGGAGCCACTTGACCACCAGACAATAGCCAAAAGACATTGGAGGCAATATCCCCAGGCCCACCAAGGCCCAAATGGATTGCTGGTGATAGAAAGAGAGTGTCTTCTGTCTGAGTCACACACTCACAACCATTAGGGACAGCTCCCAGCATGGCATTGCAACATGTGTCTGGTGCAACAACATGCTCTAACCTCAGTCACAAGTGTAATCCATCATGTTAATAGGTGGAAACACTGTTGGCATACTCTTGTACAGCATATGGACCTGTAATTAGCATTATGTCTGTCTCTAACACCCCAATTTGGGTATAGTGCTAGTGGGTGCTGTTGCAAGAGTACATACAGTTTCCATCTATTTTGCTTCCAAACAAAGCAAGTAGGAATGACAGCTGAGCAATGGAACAATCTGCACACTTTATTAATTAGACTAAACAGCACTGCTTCCTGGTGTGCTGAATGTTTCTATGTCCCATGTGTTAATTCCCCAGATATGCGTAGGTTGGAACATGTTCAGGCAGTGAGATTCAGAATTTGGGAAAATCACATACAGAATTCATAAGTCCTTTCACTCAACCCTAATTGCCCTCACAAACATGGCTGAAATGTTCACTCACTGAAAACATTCAACAAGGCTCTAAAAAAGTGCAACTCCTTCAAATGCTTAAAACAAATATATAAATAATTATTTTTCCTCTCATCTACTACCTACATCTAGTGCACATGTACAAATTAAAAAAAAATGAAATACTATTAACAATTGTTATTCCTGGGATTTCTTTGCTGATCATGAAAAATCCTCCTCCAAGCCTTACTAACTTGCAAGGGAAACCTCTGTTGCTTACCCTGCCCTGTCACAGAACAAACTGAAACCACAGCACCATAAAAGGCATTCTGCTATGTATAATGTAGTTCTTTCTGAAGTTATTAAACTTTGCTACATGTAGTGATATGTGAAGCATCGCTACTTCATGATGCCCTTTGAATATCATTGCACATAACGAAGTGCCAACTTTTCCAGTTTATGACACTTCTCCCACAGCTTGCCACTTTCAGGATTGCTTACACTCATTTCTACTTCACAAATTAATAACATTCCTTTCCTGTCACCTCTTGAACTACCCAATACCACCATCCTCCCCCCAGCATGCCCAGTTTCAATACATAACCCCCTTCTTTCACCCATTGAGCAGCACCCCCTCACAGTCTTGGCAACAAGAAGATTTTAAAGTGAACTCTTCTGATACCTGTTAGCAGGCAGTATAGGTATCAGTCCCAGTCCCATCCTCCCACCATTTACAGAAATTTGAATTCAAGTATTCCATAATATACACATCCATCCATTAAATGTGTGGAAAGACAGATGTTTGACAGGTGGCAAGGGACTACTTTTTATTAGTTTGAAAAAAACAGTTATTGATAAAAAAGTTGACATTCTTTTGTTTTTAAATTGTTTCTCATTTTACCTACTTTATAAACAAAATATGACACCCCAGGTTGTTGTTTGTGGTAACACACATCCACCTGGGCATGCATAAACCCCAGATAACCAATACCCTGTCATGTCTTATTGCTTACTTGTCCTCCAGTTGTAAATCATCTAGCCAATTGTTGCCAGATATTTCCTGATATTTATCTTTCTTTACTGGTGCTATTCAAATTTGATGGAATACTAGCATATCATTATATAATGTTATTCCAAAATTACTTGTCCAATACTACCTGATAAATACTTGTTTCCATAGAAATATGACTACTAGATCAGATTTTGAAACATGGTCCAATTTCAAAGTCATCCAACAATGTTAGATATTGCCTGACCTACTGTATTAAAGTTCAAGTATCCCTCTTCATCATCATTCTGCCTAATAATGATGAAATGGAAAGGGGTTTTCTTTAGGATAAACATATGTTTGTTTCTTATAAAAAGGCTGAGTTCAATATATTACTGTACTAGCTATTTCATTAAACTAAAATAAAAATTGTACTCTATATTGTCATTAATTACATCCCGTACCCATAAATGATGACACATACTGTCCTTCTTCTGTCAGTGAAAGTAAATTTCCAGAGTGTTTCTCGAGACACTACAATTGTATTGTAGACGTTACTAAGTCATGCCAAGACTGGCACTAATATCACTTCCAGGAAAAGACAGTTAGATATAATACTACCCATTTAGGGTCAAAAGTGTAGCACATAGATCATAATGTACTATACTTTATTTCACCATAATTGCAGGCAGAGAATAAAGAAGAAACAAACTCACTGTACTTGAAACCACTGAATGTTTGGAACCAACCCATTAATCAAACTAGAATGCTACTTATCAAACTGACCATGTTGTCAGAAGAGCTCAGATAGATACATTGGTGCCAACTCCATGGGTACTGGGGAGCGCAAGCACCCACAAAGTTGGCTTAAACACGTTCAATGTTTTGTAGGCAGTTTGCAAAAAAAGGATTACTAGGGAACCTGGCCATAGGAAAAATTGCTGCCTACAGTCAGTGAGCACCCACAATGATTGAAAATTGGCTTCACTGGATACATATGAACAACAGCTCAAATTGAAAGCTGATATGCATAGGAAAATAATGTTAACAGCAGGGGTTATACTTAACAGGTACAATACATGGAAGGGATTTCTTTCATATTACTAAAGCCTTAATTATAATATTGTGTTTCATATCACATTATAAATAAAGTGTACTGCTTGTGTTTCCTTGATCAATAATGCCCTGAATTCAAATCCCTCACTGCCGCTGGGAGATTTCACTCTGACATATGACAAGAAATAATGTATTTAGTCTATTTTTCACACAACTATTGCTAAAGACCTGTCATATTTTCAGAGATTTGTTTGCATTTTGAACAATGCAAGTATTACAAAGTGATTGTTATAGTTTATTTAAAATAGATACAAGGTTATTCTAGCATTTTAATGTAAAAGGTGTTGCACATTCAGTAGCCAAGGAGGTAAGTAGCTGGTGGTCACAAACAAATCTGATACGGACTGAAATATGCAGCCTGCTAAAGGTCATATAAGTAATGAACACATTTAGGTCATGTTAACACTGACAGTATTTTAATTGCAAAATATTAGTGCTTAGTCTAGGCTGAGCAGGTTTCCTTCTAAGAGCAGTATGCACTGCTGTAAGTGTACAGTACAACAACCGAAGACCTAAATACAAAATGTGTAACTCAGTCTCTATTTTCAAATCATAACCTTATATTCCTCCATTTTCATGGTCACTGGCTGCTGGATGGGATGCTGCAATGGGGCTTGCATTGAGGCAAAGGCTGCCAGTAACCCAAAAGAGCTTTACAATAAGGAATGACCTGACAGCATAGAAGAAATAATGTATAACTGTAAATGTAAGGAATTATGATAGCAAGAAGGACCATCTCCAATGATCATGTGAACATCTGTAAAGTGTCAGAGCAATGTGATCATAAAATGGAGTGATAAAGGTTGTAATTTGAAAGGGGAAATTGAGCTCCAAGTTGTGTAAAATGTTGAAAATGAACTACAAATACAAAACAAATGCAACATTGTTCCTACTCCAATAATGCAATGCATCATGGGATGTATATGCAAATCACCATGAAATAATTTTGATTGGTCTGCTTTAAGCAGAAGTATATGGTGACAAAAAGTCTCTCATACAATCCTCTTCCATGGGTTGAGATAATAATGAGGCATACTAACAAGTCTTGAGAGAGACAAAACATGTAATTGTCTCTTCTGTTTTTTGTCTTTGTAGATTATATGGGAGAACATTTGGCACCATGCACTCCTGCATAAAGTAGAACCAGCCTGTATTCTTTCACTGTGATTTGAATATTCTTCTCTTAATGATTTGCATTATTATGGTATGTGTATGTTTGTGTTTCTTTGTAAACTGGCTTCATTGCCAAGGTCCTTTCAGGGGGTTTTACATCAAAAGACCAGAAAAAAAGTGAAGGCAGTAACGGTGCCAACAAAATTAGCAACACAAATAACAGTGAACTGTAAAAATGCTACAAACTACAAGAGGCACAATAAACAGAATGCCACTTGGGAAGGTGGGGGACTCAGGATGGGGACAAATACATTAAAATAACTCTGGGACAGGATGCAACTCAGGGAGCAGGAGAAAGTTGGGAGGGGGAGATTAAACAATCCCTCTCCTGGGGAGACGCAATTCAGGGAGAGGGACAAACTCAGGGTGGGAGGGCAGATGAAATATTCCAACTTTGAATGGAATGCAACTCAGGGAGGGGGACAAAGTCACAAGGGGAGAGATTGAACTGGTAGGGACATCTCAGCAAAGGCAGGAGCAGAATCAAAGCAAAGCACAACAGTCATACCATACCATGCAAACACGGACAACTATAACCCTTTTAAAAGCAAATAATTAGAAAATTAGTAAATTAGGGAAAAAACCCACTGACAAATGGAACACTTCTAGAAACACCTAGATACAAACCCACAAACACGCCCAGTGAACACCACTGACAGTACTCCCTAACTAACCTACCTAACTTACAGACCACTCAAACCACTATGCAATGATGGAAACTCGGCTTCCAATCCACCCACACACACTAACTTCCTCTTGTTACATGAAACCTTCACACACACATTAACACTAAAACAGCACTCATATAATCATGTGTTCTTAAGACCATGTCACTCAACTGACACTCACTGTTTCTGACTCGCAGTTATTCATACACTCATATTCATTCACTTTTTTCAAGTGACACCCTTCCAGGATAACTCTAGCTTCAGTGCTTTTGTGCCGAGACTACTTGTCTTATATAACAAAACTCCATTGATTCAAAAGCTATGATTACATGAATTGGAATGAGTGAATACATTGACACTCGAAATAATTATATTATTTTAACATTCTCCAATAAAATATTGTTCTACTTTAATTGTTTAAAATGGGAAACAATATATAAGCCTTTTAGACATCTCCAGTTACTGCAGCAGCTACCATATTTCTAATTTGGAGGAACATGTCAACTGCATCATAGGGACACATAAATCAAGAGGAATGTTTATTTTTTGAAAGCCAATTATGAAAAAAAAACTAAACAGATGGGTTCTTATAATGTAAACTGTGGATCAAGAAAATGTGATATGACAGCTGAGACATTCTTCTTAAATGTCTGGACAGTGAAAGAGATGGATGCTAATCTGGAAAGAATAGTGGCCAACCTCTGGAACTAATACAGTCGTAAAGATGAGCCAATGATAAATCTGCATTCAGTAAATGAGCCAAAATCAAGCATCTTGGACACCAGTGAAGTCAATCTGAAGGAATTCAGTTTCCCTTTAGCACTCTGACACTTCGATGTCATGGAAGACTTTTTACAGGTCGCACACATTGAAAAAGCCCAAGATGTTGGCAAGCCACATGAACTGCAGCAGGCTATTAGTAATGCTTAAGACTAAGAACTCATCATGACCCTTACATTGCAGTGCCATTGTCAACTCTCTCTCCCATAGGGGAATGACCTGGATACTGAAGGAGCTTTTTTACATCAAAAAGAGTGACATTTGAAAAAACAACTTTAGAAATTGCCAGAGAATCATGTACTGTCATTAATGTTAGCTAATTCATGCAATTTTCCAGGCTGTGTGTGGGTGTTGATGAGCGATATGGCTGCCACTACACATTCAGTCACTTCACTATCAGTCTAGCGTTGCTTGTAAAGCACTTTGGGATACACTGTGTATGAAAAGTGCTATATAAATGCTGATTCTTCTTCTTCGTCTGTACTTTAAAGGCAGGCAGGCTAGTGAAACCATGCTGCAGTGGGGGAACTCAAAGGAACAGTGTGAGCTTACTTTGGAAGCTTCAGGGCCAGTAGCAGGAGCAAGACAGAATGAATTTAGAAAGCTGGGAAAGGTGTTGAGGAGATTTTTGGAGGATTTATATGACAAATATTTTTTACTTAGTGATGGTGATGTGGAGGGCACAGAAATACACTTTTTTTTTCTTTTTTTATATTATTTTTCCCCAATGCAGCATGAGCAGAGCAGGAGGAAATTAGAAGACTGGAAAAGGTGCAGGCAAGATTACTAATATATTTCACTCTGATGAAGCAAGGTTGTGACCTTGTGAAACATTAGTGTTTTTTATCCTTGTGCGTTTTTGCTTAATATAGATGTGTTGTGCTGCACTTTTTGGAGAAATAAAATGATTTTATATTTCAACTACCAGTTGTGTGTCCGTACCTAATGATGGGTACAAATATTTTTTTTTCTCGTCTAATATATTTAGTTGACAAATATTTTTCATTGAATATTGACAGTGTAGAGAGCTCAAACATTCATCATATTTTATTTTAATTTAATTTTCTCCTGTTGCAGGTGGAGGGCCAGAGAAGATTAATTGGAGTTGGGAAAGTGCAGGGGGTGCTGTGAAGAATTTATTTGACAAGTAAATAGATTTTTTTTTCAGCTGACTGAGGGTGGTGCGGGGCACATAAATTAATTTTCCTTATTATTCTTGCCTGTGACAGAACACTTTGTGAACTAGACTTCTGTAATGAGACAATGGGGTGGGATTTTAATAAATCCATAAATGGACATAAATCCTTGATACACTGTTTGGGTGGGATGCTTAAAATGCATAACGTAGACGCAACTGCTAGTTACAGTGGGGGAGATTTTCAAAAGTCATACACTGGATGCAATTCCTAGTTACTTTGGGTGGAATCATCCAAAGTCATAACATGGATGCAATGCCAAGTTACTTCAGTGTCAGAAACTGCTCCAATATGTCTAGACCATGTTATATCCTCAAAGCACCCTGTTGTCTTGTTCTACTCCTAGTGCTGTTAGCTGTGTCTAACACTTACTGTCTGATTACAATATATATTTTCTGTATTGTGTTCTCCCTTCCCCTCTCCCCAGAACGCAACTGGAAATGAGCAGTACTCTGCTCAGTGTGCCCTCCAGGTGAAACTCTTAAGAAAATAAATGAATAAATATAATAAATATCTTGTTGAAACACTATTTGAAAAGTTGGACTTGTCTTCAGCTCTGTCTCTTTTATGTTAAGTTATATCTGTTTTGGATAAAAAAAATGCTAGACACAGGTGTAAATGATATACCAGATTACACTCAAACTAAAAAACTGTATCCAGGCATACATATATCTGAACTATGAATATGAGACATAACCAAGTCAGAGTTTGGAAAACTGGACTTAGCTATGCCCTAACTTTGAAAATGTTTAAAATGTTCAAATTGGCTTGCATCCAAGGTTGTACAATAGTCAATGAGGGCACAGAGGAACAGGGTGTGTCAGAGTGTGCAGTGGGTTTGTGGAAGAATCTGCTGTTTCATCATGTAGAAATAATGAGGACAAGAACTGGAGGAGAAAGGGATGAGGGGGGTAAGGGGCAGAGTAATGTTCTACCATGTCAGTTACATTAAGTACCATTCTGCAAGTGGTGTTGGTGGAGAAGGAATTAGGACATGAACCGGGAGTCATATTGGTGGACAGGGACCATGCGATAGAGGAGAATTAGGACAGGACATATGATTCTATGGCCAAAAAAAGTAATTGTTTATTAGTCCCCAAAAGTCCATTGGTAACACACTTCAAGCAGCTTTCCCAGCCAATCTTTAAGTGCATTTGGTGATGAAACCACTTTGTTTAATCTAGCAGTACAGCAGGCTCCCTCTCTTCCTTCATCCACTGCTTTCAGTTCCCCTGCATGGGATGTGAGTCAGCCTGGAGGAGAAGAATAAAACATATCTAAAAAAAAAAAAGAATAGGTCCATCCAGATTTTTAAAAGCAAACCCACACCCATCTGTTTCTTACAAACAATTAGACAATAGCTATCATTGCAGCCACCTTTGCTTTGCTGTGGACAATAACCAGTCTTCCATGAAGCACTATATGATGCACCACAATCATGCATCTTCAGCAGTATCACCCTGACCTAGTCCAGTCCTGCTGCTCAGCTTTTGCTTAGGAAAGGTGACAATAAGACTGAGTCTGGCATGAATACTACATTTATCTTGTCACCAGAGGAAAATGTACAGTTGTTCATTGGAATTCAAAGTAGTGCACCCCACAGTCCTAAAATAGCAAGACAGAAACACTGCCATCCAAGCAGCTTATGAAGTGTGCAGTGGAAGGAGGATGTTAATTTTGAGTTGGCAGAACAGGGGTGTGAAAGTAATGAGGTAGGGGAGTTTGAAGCACATGAAGAGAGGAGAAGGAGGAGGAGAAAGGATGAGGAAAGCATATGATTCATTCAAGGAGATAGTGGGGCAGGAAAAGAAGTATGAGAAGAGGAGAAGCAAAAGAATGAAGCAGGAGAGAAGGAAAGGCACAAGCAAACACATGCTGTAGAGGCAGATGATGAACGAGAGGAGTTTACATTTTTTTTGATAGTTACACCACTGACTAATGGTGATGATGAGTGTGGCATGGAGAGATATAATATATATATATATATATATATATATATATATATATATATATATGATAAAAAACAAAGACAAGTCCTTCCTCCAATCCTCCATGCCCAGTATGATCAGTTACATAGTACTGTACAATCTGCTGCTGCTCTGTCTGATAATCACCAGCGACATCATTCATTACAGTGGTGTAAACAAAGAATCGTATTCAGGTCAATGTCCAGTTCATTGTGAAGCACCACAGTCTAGGAGTCCATTTATGTAGCAACAAATACAAAGAAATCTGCAGTGTGGAAGAATTTAACAGATGAAGCCACAAACCTATTAAAACCACATTTATACTAGGATTCATATTATGAGTAGTATATGTACTGAAGGCTATGGCCCATATAAGTACATCTCCAGAGTACTGGAAATATTTATGCTTGATTTAATAAATATTTATCGAGATTTGTTTTAAATGTATCAGGGTTATTTGTTTCTAAAATAAACTTAGGTAGGGCATTCCATATGGGAATAATTCTCTGAGTGTAAAAAAAATGTCTGATTTCTGTAAGTGGATATGTTAATGATAGCTGATATTTGTGACTTCTTAGGTTACATTCCCTAATATTAAAGATCAAGCCAAGTTAAGCCATGAGCTCAGCATCTTTGGAAATTTTAAACATCAATAGAAGATCACCTCTTTTTCTTCTTTGCTCCAATGAATAAAGCCCTAGTTCCTTCAATCTTTCCTTGTAGCTTTTGTTTTGCATTGTATCTATTATTTTAGTAATTCTGTGCTGAACCCCCTCCAAGGCATTGATATCTCTCCTTAGATAGGAACTCCAGAGTGGACAACAGTAATCCAAGTGAGGCCGTACATATGCTTTGTATAGTGGTAGAATGCATTCTCTGTTTCTAATAACAAAGGATCTTTTAATGCATCCTATCAACCTATTCTCTTGGTTTCTAAGATGATTGCAGTGGGTACTAAATGTGAGATCCAATTTGATGATAACCCCCAGGCCTTTTTCTTCCGTTATTGGTAACAATGGAATACTATTTAAGTTAAACTGTTTTTCTGTATTTGTATCACCCAAGTGCATAATCATACATTTGTTAACATTGTAACTCATGTCATTTATTTTTGCCCAGTCCTCAAAATGTTTTAGGTCTTCTACTAAATCGGCTATGACTTTTTCGGAACCAACCTTTGCTGCAATTTTAGTGTTGTCTGTGAATTTAATGGCTATATTATTCAAGTTAGTTGTCAAATAGGACACGAAGATGGAAAATAACACGGGTCCCAGCACGGACCACTGTGGTACCCTGCTAGTAACTGTGCCTGTACTTGAGGAATGACTCCTTATACAAACCACCTGTGTGTGATTTTTGAGCCATTCATCTACAGTACCCAGTTAACCAGTCTATACTCTATTCCAAGTGAATGCATTTTGTTTATCAAGGTTCTGTGTGGAACCTTCTCAAAAGCCTTACACAGGTCCAAATAAACCACATCTACTGGTATCTTTTCATAAAGAAATCTACTGACGTTTTCATAGACACCTAAGTTGTTGGTAAGACATGATCTTCTGCTCTTGAAGCCATGCTGATTGGGATCTACTATATATTTTTTTATTAATTCATCCTCAATTCTTGTTTTTAGAATAGCTTCAAAGATTTTACCCAATATGCTGGTCAGACTAATAGGTCTGTAATTAGATGGTTCGCTCTTATTTCCCTTTTTGAATATTTGTATTATCAATGCAGTTTTCCAGTCATTTGGTACTTTTCCTGATGTCAATGATAGATTAAAAATTTTATGCAGTGGTTCGATTAGCCAGGGTGCTATTTCTTTTAATAAACGTGGATGAAGCCTATCTGGTCCTGGTGATTAATTAATATTAATTGCCTCCAGCTTTGTCTTAATTTCTAATCTACTAATTTCCATAATGTCATAGTCTATTTGATTATTTGTATAATCAATATCTTGTTTAGGGTTTAATATTGGATTAAAAATAGAACAAAAGTGTGTATTTAATTATTCTGCCATTTCTTGAGGAGATCCCAATGTTTTATTTCCCACTACTAATGCACCAATTTTTCTTGTGATTTATTGTTTATTATTTATATAGGAATAAAAGCTCTTGCCCCATCTTTTATATGTGCTAATCTGAACTCCAGTTTCTTTTTTTTTCCCTTCTTATAGCATTTTTACACTTTTTAATATCTCCTTATAGTTATTTTTGTTATATTGATTATTACATCTAACTGATGCATGATATGCTCTTTTTTTTAACAGTTGTAGTATATATGGGGTTGCCCAGATATGTATCTTTCCTCTGTTGTTATAACCGATTTTATCCGGTACATACTTTGTTTCAAGTTCAATAATTTTATTTTTAATTATAAGCCAAATCTCTTCAGGTGACATGGATGCATTATCCCAGTTCCATGCAGTAAGTTCTTTTTTGATTTGATTTAAATTTGCCTTACTGTAGTTTTTATAAGTTGTTTTACCTGGATTCTATTCTAAAATAAATCTAGTATTAAAGGTTATTATGCAATGATCACTACTTTGTAAGGGTTTATGGACTTTTATATTTTTGATCTGATGGGGAATATTGGTTATTAATAGCTTGAGGATATTATTTTTCCTTGTTGGTGTATTTATAAACTGTGTTAATCCACCAGATTCGCAAAGCTCCTGGAACATATTTTCCAACTTATCATTTGTAGTTCCCTTGCTCCAATTTATTCCTGGTAGATTAAAGTCTCCCAACAGTATCATGTCAGATTGATCAATTTTATTATTTATACAATTTAATATCTCCTGGTGTTCCTGGGTATTAGTATCGGGTGGTCTATAGCAAAGCCCTACTAAGAGTTTGGCTTGTTTATCCCTTATGATTTCTATCCACAACATTTCACTTGTCACTTCATTTGGAGGGTCATTTAGTAAATTATGCTTAATGTTGTTTTTAATAAACAATGCTACTCCTCCTCCTCCCCTTTTTGATGTTCTATTTCTGTAGATTGTATTATAACCAAGGATGTTTATATTCCAACCGGATTTGTCCCCCCTACCAGGTTTCTGTAATTGCTGCTATATCTGTATTATCCCTATGTAACAACATTTCTAGCTCATCTAATTTGGTAGAGTGGAGACTCCTAGCCTTTGTAAGCAAAAAGGACAACCCATATCTATTCTGATGTTTTCCGTTGATATTATTATTGTATGTCCCTATATTTATTGTTGAGTTTTTTGTTACCCTTTCCCTTTGCCCCTCTAGGATTAGATTTTTGCAACTGACTGGTCATTTATAGTATTAAAAATGGAGTACCCTAGTAACCAGTATGCAAGAAAGATAAGTCTGGGTCAGTCTACTTGAACATAGGGAACCAATGTTCTGTCTGATCATTTAAAATATAAACATGGCATCTTTATAAAAGCCATGTCCATTCCCAGTCCCAGTTTCATTCTGATGGGCCAAAAGCAGCAGCAGGGACAGTCAGTTATGTGAAAGTGATTGGATTAGAAGGTTTGTTCAAGTAATGCAGTCACCATGCCAGCCACAGCAGCCAGCTGATGTACTGCTCTAAAAGCACATTACTAGCAATTACCAACAAACAAGATACACTGACTGGGCTTGCCCAGTGGCACTGAGGGTTGAGGCGCTGGACGCCACACCTCGTGCCGCACCGGTGACCCAGGTTCAGGAACGGACTTGGGCCGCCGGGGGCTGGCAGGGGGAAGGAAGGATTGAGCATCCCATGACAGCTCTCCTTCCTTCAGGGTGGGTGTGGGACATGCACCATGCTACAGTGACACCCAGTGGAGGCTGGGTGTCTGACCGTAGTGGGTGCAGCTAATGGGGGGAGAGCCGGCAGATGTCTGCATGTAGGTGCACTGATGTCATTGCACATCCGGCTCTCCAGTAGGTGAAAAACACAAAAGAAAATCAGGGGAACCTCAACCTCTATGAAGCCCTCCCCGGGCTTCAATCAGCCACTGTCACCGGATCCCCCAACCAAATAATGATTCTGCAGACTAGATAAAGGGAGCCAGTTCCATGGCCCCGCCCTCCGGAGGAAAGCCAGGAGTGACCTGGGGATCATGGTAGACAGTAGGTGGAAGACTGGGGCCATAACTAGGGCAGAAACCTGGTGGAAGGAGCCCCGTAAAAAAAAATAAAAAAGATACACTGACTGAGTCATTACATAACTGCACTAATCTGATAACTACTCACTCAAGTTCTATCTGAGTAACACAACTTATTAGGGAGACAACAGTCCTTCATCTTAGCCGTTCTCCACCCTAGAAGATGCTGGCTTTCCAGACAGTTGTAGGAATATAAATTCAAATACAACATTCTGTCACACTTCTCATTTTCAATATGTGTTCTCCCTGGTATGCATCAGGCAGTATTCACATAGCTGGAGACAGGTCTGAAGGGGGTTGTATTTTTTCAATAGTGATATCTGAAGTAATAGTGAAAAGTAAATTTTCTTAAGGTTTCACTTCCTGTTGAATGTTGCCAATCAAAGATTCACCACCATTCCCATCCCACATCTGCTACTGCCAACCTTCTCAGAAGTTTTCTTGAAACAGACAGCCCACAGAGGCACAGTAATAGAGGAAGTGCCTTACTTAATGTGTCAGTCATGGAGGGGAAAACATTCTAAAATCCATTCAATCACTGCTAGACATCTGGATATATTCCCTCATCATCAGAGTGTTGTAACCTTCTTGATGGATAGTTGCAGTAACATGCTCAAGATGAACACTGATGAGGATTTTACCCATGTACCTTGCTTTGCACTCACACTAAATTTGGTGGTGAGTCATATGCTTGACAAACATGCACAGCTAAAATAAACACTTGATACAGTGAGGAACATCACTAGATACTTTCATGATTGACCCACATGTGCTGAGCTCCTCTGCCACTACCAGAAGAAGCACAATGGTCCTCATCATTGCTTATTTAAACATGATTCCACAAGGTGGAACTCTACTTTTTATATGGCGTAGAGATCTATGGAACAGAAAATTATGTTTCTGGTTATGGAAATGCTGTGACTTGCAGGGGATTTTTGTTATGAGTGCAGTGGTCTGTTCTAAAAATGCTTGTTCCTCTTTCATGACCATACAGTATGTTAAGATTTCAATGCTGAATCAGTAACCTTTAGCATGGTGATTCCCATAGTAAAAAGAAAGTTATGCTGCACCAAGAAACGATCATGCCAGGTCAAAAAACATCAATTCAAACTAAAGTTAATAGGACCAGCACCAACCAAAGCACACTAATATAGTGTAATTTTCAACTGTTTGTCCCATCAGTAGCTGTTCATGATGGAAAAAGTCACTCATCATGGAAATTGTGCTCATTCCAAAAAGTTCCTTTTAATCCATAAATATCAGGTAAAAACAGGAGTTCAATCCATGAGCATGCAACAATACAAAAGACAAACAGTTCTCCAAACTTCTAAAAATGTTAGACCCGCTCCACAGTCATGGATTGAACTCCTGTTGTTACCTGATATTTATGGATTAAAAGGAACTTTTTGGAAGAGCACAATTTCCATGATGAGTGACTTTCTCCATTATGAACAGCTACTGATGGGACAAACAGATGACAATTACACTATATTAGTATGTTTTGGTTGGTGCCAGTCCTATAAACTTTAGTTTTAATTCCCATAGTGTCTACTTGAACACCACACATGCCATTAGTTTCAGTCTTCTGTAGCAACCTAGCAAAACAAGGCTGGTGGTAATGGTAAACATGACAGCTCTGGGAGTTGGGGGGGGAGAATGACAGTGATGTGGGGGAAATGGGTACTGCCACCACTACTTCATCTGAGTCAATATCATAGCAGCAGCAAAATGTAATACTCATTAATGAAGTGGCAGAGATGTTTCTGCAACAACTTGCAGACAGATTTGGCAGCTTTAGATCACATAAACACTTAGGTATGCAACACTTCTGGATATCA
Source organism: Neoceratodus forsteri (assembly GCA_016271365.2). Classification (NCBI taxonomy): domain Eukaryota; kingdom Metazoa; phylum Chordata; order Ceratodontiformes; family Ceratodontidae; genus Neoceratodus; species Neoceratodus forsteri. The sequence continues at coordinate 1,244,077,116 of CM057458.1, read as the reverse complement.
TCCTCCTCCTCCTCCTCCTCTGCTGATTTCATGTTGTGCCAGTGCCAGGCTTAGATATTTGGAGAAAAGCTTGGTCCTGTTACTGCAGTATATAATACAGGCTCATTTAACAGAGACACAAACTAGTAGAAATAGTGATCCAATCAAATTCTGGCAAGACAGGCAAGACATTTGTTATGCACTGACTGAAGTGATTCTGTATTGTCTTGAAAGCCTTCTCACATCATTTCTGAAATGCCATCTTTGTACTTAATATGTTTACCTGAGGAATAAAATGATGTTTCAGAACTAGGGATATTTTATTGCCACATTACTCAAGGCCAGATGCTAAGAATCTGTAATTCTTAGACAGCTCAAACTCAGTTTAACAAGGGTCAGCTTTAGCTATTCATTTAATTATTCACGTCCAACAAGTGACATCTATAATATTCCCACTCCTATACCTCCTATTGTACAGTCTCTTAAACTCCTCATACTGGCACTGGAACCACAGCCCAGCTCACCAATCCCAGCAGTAATGACACAACTTCTCCAAATGACACTACAACAACTTTTACGTTGTTATCACCAACAAGCAAAATAGGATCAGGTATGTCACTAAGCACACTAAGAGTATTGTTTAAATAACATCCATCATCCCAACCACTGTAAATGGCATGTCAATGGAAGGAGTGACCTGAACAGCCACACACCAATGTTCATATTTCTCCAGTCTAATCACTATACAGTAGTTAAGTACTACACCTTTGGATAATAGCAGGCAGTGTCTGTGTTCAAACTAAGCTCAATTAATGTAAAAAAAATTAACCAACATTTTTTTTTTAAAGAAACAAAAATACATATATATTTTGTTGTCCATGGGTGGAAAATGTTGTGATGGGCAATATAATTCCTTAGATTAATGTCTTTTCAGTTTTTTTTTTCTTAGTGTTGTAAAGAATTACTTTTTAGGGGTTTATATACAGTAATTTTAAAATCAATGGGGCCAGACAGACTATGTAGTTGCTGTGGTAGTGAAGCAGAAACTACATTGGGGTATACATCTTGAGGTCAGAAAAGAAAAATGACTACTAATGTAGATATAGATGTAACATAGAATTTGCTAGCAGATAAGGACCATTTGGGCTAATTAGTCTGCCCATTTTCCCTACCTACAATATTTGCAGATTTTGCTTGATTCTCCTTCCCCCTTTCCTTTCCTCTAAGATTCCCTTATGCCTATCCCATGCATTGTAGAATACTAACATTATTTTTGCCCCCAACAGCCTCTGCTGGAAGGATGCTCTTGGAATCAACAACTCGTTCTGTGATGAAGTACTTTCCACATCTCTCTTGAGTCTACCCCCACCAGCTTCATTGCATACCCCTTGTTTTTTGCACCTCTTGTTCTGTAAAATGCTTCCCTCTTCTACCTTGTTTACCCCCGTAAGGTACTTAAAGTCTCAATCACATCCCCTTCCCCTTCTTTCAAGGTGTACATACAGTATTTATGGAGCACATACAAACAGAGGAGAGAAATAAGTAAGTGCCTCGGCTGTGACTTGAACTGATGCCACCTGGAACATGAATCTGATTGTGCTACCAGCTGTGCCATGAAGGCAACGGGAAACTAGGCCATCTCAGAGCACATTACTCTTTCTCCAATGCACAACAGGGTGCTGCAAAGAAATTTACATGTTCAAGCACGAGTGCAGTGTGAATATATTTGTGAAACACACACAAATAGAGGAGAGAAAGAAGTAAGTGCCTCAGCCAGGACTTGAACACAGGCTGCCCGGAATACTGTTCCAGTTGCACTACCAGCTGTGTTCTATTATGATTGAATATATAATTATTTTTTCAGCACCAGGTCATGCATTGAAGAAAGAGTAACGTGCTCCAGGATGGCCCAGTTTACAGTCACCTTGGTGGCACAGCTGGTAGCACAACCAGAATGATATTCCAGCCAGCCTGGGTTCAAGTCTCAGTTGAGGCACTTACTTATTTCTCTCCTCTGTTTGCATGTGTTCCATAAATATGCACACCACACTCTTGTGATTGAAATTGTTATTATCTGTGCAGCACCAGGCTGTACATTGGAGAAAGAGTAATGTGCTCTGTGATGACCCAGTTTCTAGTTGCCTTGGTGGCAAGGTTGGTAGTGCAACCGGAATGGTATTGGAATGGTATTTTGGGTGGTCTGGATTTAAGTCCCAGCCAGGGCACTTACTTCTTTCTTTCCTTTGTTTTTGTGTGTTCCATATGTATTGCCATCTGAATGTCTCTTGTAACCACCTCTGCCTTCTCTCTGTGCATGTATTCCATCTTTTGCCTGGCTCTGCATGGCAGCTACTAGCCCATTTATGGTGCCCGACTGCCATAGTAGTGCTCAGTCAGCTATAAATAATTTCACTTTCCTCTTCACCTGTTTTTAATAGCTGCTGTAAGCCCCTGTGACCACAGTGCCTGACTATGTCTGGGGCATGTTACCATCTGAATGTGTGTGTTTTCATGCACCTTAGCTTGTCTGTCACCCACATTGAGGAGGGGGGAGCCAGTGGAAATTTAAACTGGAGGCTAACTAAACAGCAGCAGCATTATGAGTGGCAGTGGGCTGAGAGGTACAGCAGAGATGCTTGTCTACCATGTCTTCCAATGACTCCTGGGACTAGGGCAAGAAATTTTGTCCTTTAAGTATCATGGACATTGTTTTCAACTTTTGTGTATGTCTTAATAAGAACACTAGATTGTAATCTGCATTGTAATTTGATTATTGTGTTAGGACACAGTTCGTTCTGTAATAGTTTGGGGTTACTGGGTACATATAGAACATCTTCCAAAATGTTCACACTATTGTTTGAGCTGCTTTTATAATGTTGTGTGCTTTTATGTTTTACAGATACTCTTCCTGTTGATAACATCTCATGTGATTTCAGCTTGATTCCCTTTGATGAAGTCTATGGAGGGGCTATGAGTATATGCTGTTCTACACTTGAAGTTTGGGTTAAATCAGTGTCTCCAACTTAGTTACTAAAAGCCAGGAAGGGATCTGAATAAAATTTATATGAATATTTTTCTCTTTCAAAAGAGCCTTTAATTGTAGGATCTCAGTTTTAATTATGAATATGGAATATTCAAGGTACTTTCAAAACAATGGTGGGGTAAGTTTGGTGGATTAAATAAATGCAAATTGGCCATTGTGATTTGTCTTATATCTCTAGAGATGTACTGTATACCCAAACCCTGGTCCTGAAACTTAAATGAATTTTTTCCACACAGCGATTGTTTTTCTGGGGGAAAAGTTTAAGTATGTTCATTTTAATGCATGCAGCATTTCTAATAAAATTGACCATTTAAAGAAGTGGGTGATAGTCTATAAACCAGACAGTGCAGTGATTTCTAATCTTGGCTTAATAACAGCATCCTTGAGACTTCTATTAATACAGAAGAAGCCAGAAGGTGAAGGAAGGAAACATATTCAATTCAGTGCTTCAGAGTAACTGGTAACTGGTATTTTTCTTTTAAACTTAGATTGTAGGCTTGTAGTGACACTATACTTTCTTTCTGTGTTGTCTTTACTTATAATTGTTTTTGGGCTGTTGAAAATTTAAAAAATAGTGGTGGTGTAATTCTGTGCTGTCTTTAATTGCTTCCCCCAACTCTTAATTATATGCCCTGATAAATCTGATTGACAGGAGCTAAACACAGGGTATAGTAAGAGGTGTGAAGTAGGAGGGGCATAAGGGGAAGAAGACCACCCTCAGCACGACAAGTGTTTGACTCATTTATTTATTTATTGGTTTCTTTTCCTTAAAAAATATATATCTGAGGATCAGTTACAGGATTTTTAGTACTGTAAATAAATAAAAGAGAACTAAGAAACTTCAGTAGCAGATAAGTAGTGGAATTGCAGTATAATGTAGGGAGTGGTGCAATGCAGTGGCTGTGGGGCAGCCATATTCAAGGCAGACCTTCTGGACACTGAGGTGCTGCCCTATCTGCATGCATCTCCGGACTGTGGGATGAGGTAGCCAGACTCAGAGCGGAAGTAAACTGGGTCAGGAGTACCATCACCCTGTCCAGGAACCACCCAGTCCAATGCAGCTGCCTCAAAGGATGCCGAGAACGAGGAGCACTTGGATGACAGTGGGCTCAGGGAGGGTTAGAGCAGTCAGGCAGAGGCACATCCCGATCCTATTCTCTCAAGAACTCATATGCCACACTGGCAAATGAGGACAACCAAATAAAGGTACCCAGGGAAGTGGAAGGAAAGGATGTGGAGGTTAGGCAAGGAGGTGACCTCAGGGGAAAGCAGTGTACCCCAGAGGAGGAGGAAGTGAATCCTGGTGGGGGACTCCATCATAAGAGGGATCCAGCTAGGAACACAGGAGGGGGAGGACAGGGAGGTGAGGTGCCTACCAGGTGCCACGGCATGGAGGGATGGAAGAAAGATACTGGGGATCACTGGGAAGGCAAAGACAGGAGGGTGAGCTGGATGTCCATTATCCACCTAGGTACTAATGACTTGGCAAATGGGGAGCCAAAGGAAGTTCAGGAAGAGTTTAGGAAACTGGGAGGGTCTCAACAAGTAGCTACTTCTGTCACTTTCTCAGAAGTACTACCTGTGAGAGGCAAGGAGAGCATAGAGTGCATGCACCAGGAACTTTAACTCATGGTTGAAGAACTGGTGCTGTGAGGAAGGGTTTGGATTCATTGGTGACTGGGGACCCATCTGGAGGGATGGAGGTTTATTCAAGCCTGACGCCTGCATCCATCCTGAGGGAATCCAAGCACTCAATGATAAGTTTAAATGCTACATTGACAAGCATTTAAACTAGCAAAGGGGTGGCAGGCCAGCAAGGACGGTACCTACTTGCTCACCCCCACAGCTAGTAATGGAACCAGTGAACCAGAGGAGTGGCTATCTCTGCAAAGCAGTGTGCAAAAGATGGAGATTAGTGTCCAAAAGGTGGATAAGCAGAAAGGGGCAAAATTCAGCAGAAGGGCAGAGCTGCAAGGAGAACCAGGGATAAATGACAACCAAGGAAGGGGCTGGAGTAGAACAGTGAAGCAGTCTTGGGAGGTCAAATCATGGAAAGCCATGTGCAAAATGCCAGGAGCCTTAGCAACAAGATGGAAGATCTGGAGGCTGTCATGGTACAGTCAGACCTGGACATTGTGGCCATCACTGGAAACCTGTGTAATGATAACCATGACTGGGAGATGGCCATACCTGGCTACAACATATTCAGAAGAGACAGAGCAGGCAGGAAGGGAGGAGGGTGGCACTGTATGTGAAAAATGACATAAGGGCCACACAGATCCAGGAGGAACAAATGGGGAGAGATACTGTGGGTTAAGCTGGAAGGAAAATGGGGCCAGCCATCCCACAGATGTGGTCTATAGACCACCAGCCCAGGAGGAAGAAACAGATAGGGAGTTGATGCTAGCCATCCAAAGGATGGCAGACAAGGGTGAAGTAGTACTGGTTGAGACTTCAATACTTCCAGACGTGGACTGAAGCATCCAGCAGCAGCATCAACTAGGAGCAGATTTATCCTGACCTCTTCAGGGTGCCTCTCAAGCAACTGGTCATGGAACCAACTCAGCAGAAGGCAATACTGGACCTTGTGCTCACAAACAGGGACAGTGTGATGGGGGTAACAGTGGGGAGCACCTGGGTAACAGTGACCACCAGTCATTGTGGTTTGAAATCACAGAAAGAGCAGAACCAAACCACACAAAACACGTATCCTGGATTTTAGGGGGCAGACTTTGGGAAAATGGGGAGATGCTTGAAAGAGGCATTAAGGGAATGGGACAGGAATCAGGGATTGAGGAACAGTGGGCAGTATTTAAAATGGGGATTATAAGAACAACAGAATTATGCAGTTGCTATAGTTAGCAAGAGGAAAGAAAGAGAGACCATTATGGTTTTCCAAAGAGGTAGCAAAGAAAGTGAAAGCCCAAAAGATTGCATTCAGGCAATACAAAAGACACAGGCAGAAGGGATAGGAGAGTACCAGGAGAAACAAAGGGAGGCAGGAAGTCCGTAAAGGAAGCCAAAGCTCAGACAGAAGAACACATTGCAAAATCAGTGGTTAAGGGGACAAAACCTTTACAGGTATATAAGTGAAAAAGAAGGACAAAGGGAGGGATAGTGAGACTGAAGGGGGAGGATGGGAGCCGCGTGGAGGATGACAACAGTAAGCTGACATATTGAACAGGTATTTCTGCTCAGTCTTTACTAAGAAGAGGGGTAATGGGTCTGAAGGAGTACAAGGGTGAGAATGGTGCAGAAATGGACACAAGTCCCTTTACACGAGAAAGGGTCCTGAAGGAACTGGAAGTAATAAGAGCTGATAAAGCAATGGGGCACAGATGGGGTGCACCCAGGGTCCTTAAAGAACTAAGAGAGGTGGTGGCTGAACCTCTGGCTATCCTGTTCAGCCAATCACTGGAAACAGGGAGGTACCCAAAGACTGGAGGACAGCAGATGTAGTCCCTTTATACAAAAGTGGGAACAAAGAGGAAGCAGGGAACTACAGACCAGTCAGCCTCACCTCGGTAGAGGAAGAGATCATGGAAGCACTACTGAAGGAGAGATTGGTGGAACATCTGGTTGTCAATGGACTACAGGACCCAAGGCAGCATGGTTTCACCAGGGGAGGTCATGCTCAGACCAACCTCATTGAATTTTGACTGGGTGACTAGGAGGTGGATCAGGGGAGGGCAGTGGACATGGCCTATCTGGACTTCAGCAAGGCCTTTGACACTGTGCCACATAGAAGACTATTACACAAACTGGGGAATATGGGTGTGGGCAGGACAGTAGTGTGGTGGGTAGGTAACTGGCTGGGTGGCAGGACACAGAGGGTGGTGGTAAATGGCTGTCACTCCACAGAGGGAAGAGTGACCAGTGGGTACCACAGGATCAGTGCTGGGACCGGTCCTATTCAACATCTTCATCAGTGACATTGCACAGGATCTAGAAGGCAGAATTTCACTGTTCGCTGATGACACAAAGCTCTGTAACAGAGTAGACACACCAGAGGGTGTAGACAGAATGAGAAGGACCTGCAGAAACTTGAAGAATGGTCAAGGGTTTGGCAGTTGAAATTAATGCAAAGAGTGCAAGATAATGCATATGGGGCACAAAACCTGGCACAATATATCAGTTGGGGTGAGGATATAGCATGCACCAAGCAGGAAAGGATCTTAGGTTGTCATCTCTGATGACCTCAAGGTAGGGAAACAGTGTGACAAGGCATCAGGTAAAGCAAATAGGATGCTGGGATGTATAGGCAGGGCATCACCAGCAGGAAAAGGAGGTCATAATTCCGCTATACAAGACACTAGTGAGGCCCCACCTGGAGTACAGTGTACAGTTCTGGAGACCATACCTACGTAAGGACATAGACAGGTAGAGAAGGTTCAGAGGAGGGCAACAAAGATTGTGCATGGGTTGCATCACAAGTCCTATGAAGACAGGTTGAAGGAACTAAACATGTACTCCTGGAGGAGAGGAGGGAGAGGGATATGATAGAGACATACAAGTATCTTACAGGGAGGAACAGGGTGCAGGAAAACACTATTTTAAGCAAAAAGATGTTTCAGGACTAGAGGGCATGGGATGAAGTTGGAGGAGGACGATTCAGAGAAACATGAGAAAGAATTTCTTCACAGAACGGGTGGTGGACAGGTGGAACACCCTGCCAGAGGAAGTGGTGGGAGCTGAAACAATCACGGGATTTAAGAATGCATGGGATAGACATAAAGGAATTCTAGAGGTCAGGGGTAAGGGGAAATAGACTTCTAGGAAAACAAACTGAACTTACAAGCTCAAATGGTCAGACTAGGTGGGCCATAGGCCCTTATCTGCCGACACTGTCTATGTATCTATGTATCTATGTATTAACAGTTTTCAATTGTAGAATAAAACAGGTTCAAAAGAGGGGTGTGGAGTGGTAATTTAAAATGATTCAGAGCTGGAGGTTAAGAAAATTGATACAGATAGTGATGGGTAAATCAGAGTTGCTGCTGTTTTTAGAAATATCTCTTCTAGGTTCTAAACCTATATTATTGTTAGGAATGTATCGCCCCCCCCCACCCCCAAAGCCAGTCAGAATATTTTTTCTGTCATACAAGACTACCTACTGGAGTATAAAACCAGCCATGAAATATTCTTGTTAGGTGATCTGAATGTAGATTAGAATAAACTTGATGAAAAACATGTTTAATAGATCTTGCCTCTAGTTTAAGCCTTACTCAGCTTATAAATGATACAACTAGAATTAATTATAAGGCTCTACACTCCTCAACTATTTTGGATTTAATTTTGACTTCTCATCCTGAGAAAACTACTTTATTTGGAGCCCTACTGGACTATATTTTCAATCATTAGGCAGTTTTTTATATAAGAAGTTTATAAAAAAAAGGCAAAAAATGGCCATGCAAAACAGTTGGATATCTAAAATATGGTGAATTTGATTATGTAAGTTTTATGTTGGACTTAGAGGGTAAAGACTGGCACAGAGTAAAGATGATTCCCACAGTCAGTGATGTCTGGTCCTTTTTCTACCAGAATTTCATGGACATTTGGAATTTTCATGCACCATTTAAATGAAGAAAGGCTAAGTTTGGAAATGCCCCTTGGTTTAACTCACACTTACCTACGCTACATAAAATAAGAGATAAAAAGTGGAAAAGGCTAAATGTACTAATTGTGATACTGACTGGTTAAACTATAGACAGGTCAGAAATCACAACACATTTAAACTTTGAAAATCCAAGCAAGAGTATTATAAAAAAAAATAACTTAATCAAAACATGAAATCTAACCTGGGTTTATTTTGGAAAACCATGAATAAATTAAAAGCAAATAATAATTTTGATTTAAGTAACCATTTTGAGTTGGATGGACAGAATTTTTTCTTAAATGATTTTATAGTTGATCAATTTAATGAGTATTTCATAAAAATAGATACTGTAGCTGTGGGTCAAATTCCACTTAAGCTGCTGAATTGAATAAACCTGTTTTAGAAACTAAGTTTGAATTCCAAGAAACCTCATGGGATGAAGTCTGTGAAGATGTTTTGAAACTGAATGTTAGTAAATCTAGTGGTTTAGATGAAATTTCTGTAAGGCTATTTAAATATGATGCCCCTATCATTGCTTTGCATTTAGTAGATATATTTAATTCATCCCTAAGTACTGCTGACTTGTCCCTTGATTGGAAACTTGCAAAAGAAATTCTAATATTTAAATCAGGTAAAAAAATAGTACAGAAAACTATCATCTGGTTTCTTTGTTATCAGTTGCTTTAAAAATCTTTGAAAAATTGATGGAAAACAACTGTTGAAGTATTTGGAGAAAAATTATGTTTTTGATAGTTTCCAATAGGGGTTTTGACCTCTTCATGGTACTACCTCAGCATTATTCAATGTTACAGTACTTCTGATTTGAAGTTGGCTCTGGACAGGAGGATGTACATTGGACCAATTTTGGACCAATTTTTTGTTGACTTATCCAAAGCTTTTGACATCTTATACAATGACATCCTCCTATCCAGACTGAAATCAGAAGGGTTGTCTCAGAAGTCCATGAAGTGGTTCGGCTGTTATTTAAAAAGATGCCATCAACTTGTAGCTCTGAATAATGTTAGGTCTTATTTAGTTCCCATCTTGTCAGGAGTCCCTTGGGGTTAAATTGTAGGCCTGGTATTGTTTAACTTTTATTTGAACAGTTTTCCTTAGATGTCTCCTCAAATCAAATATCATCTTTAGAGAGAATACTGTGTTATACAATGAAGGACCAACAGTGCCACATATTGAATCTGAATTAAAAGTAGCTTTTGACTAACTTCAAGATTATTTTCACAGCTCTGGATTGATCCATAATGCCAAGAAAACCCAGGTTATGTTTTTCCACAGTGAAAAAGGGGCAGATTTGTATTCTCTTACATTACATATTTCAACTTTTGAAAATCAGACATTACAGCTAGTAGTAAGTTAGAAATATTCAGGATTTTGGTTGAAAGACACGTTTAAATGGAACACCCATGTAGATAACATATTGAAAAGTTTAGGAAAACATTTTTAAATTCTATACAAATATAAATCATGTATGGATAGAGAAAAATAAACACTATGGTATTACCCCTTTTTGATTAAGGTGAGATAATGTTCACTGGTGCCTTGAGTACAGAGCTGGTAAAGCTAGATGTAATGTATAATCAATGTGCTCCCCTCATACTCAACACCCTATAGATGACATATACTTGTGACCTACTAAAAACACCTTGTTGGCTGAAATTAAAGGACCAAAGAAATTATAATACAACTGTTTATGAATAAATGCTACAAAAATCTAGTGCCAGGTTATCTAGTAATTAATCTTTTGTATAGAAAAATTAAGGCAAGTTTAAGGTCAGCCTCTGGACATGAATTTCTCCTAAGAAAATGTAACCTTGAAGTGTGACGATCCCACTATTTTACAATGGGCCCTAATCTCTGGAATAATCGGCCTTCTTACTTAAGATCATTGGATGCTAAATTTAGCAGAAGTAGAATTGGCAAATGGCTGTTTTGTCATGCAGAAAGTAATTCAATCTGTTGCCATAATTGGGATGCTGGTTAATGGGAACCTGTATACTCTGTTACATGAAATTTCTTTACAGTTGTTATTTATAGTTTGTGTATTACAGTATGTATAGCATATGCTATCATATGTCATATTTTATCTTTTTATTAAATTTTAGGCAACTGTACACATTGTATGAAATGACCTCTTTGTAAATGAGCTCAGCTCAATTGAGTCTCCTACTCATATGAATAACATTTTACAATACCCTACCATACCATAAATATGCACACCACACTCTTGTGATTGAATATGTACAGATCTAGGTCCTTTAATTTCTCCTTCTACAGTTTCTGATGCAGACCCTGCACCATTTCAGTTGTCCTCCTCTGGACTCCTTCCACTCTGTCTTTTTCCTTCCTGAGATGATGTCTCCAGAACAGGACACAACACTCTAGGTAGGGTTTTACCAGTGACCTATACACAGGCAACACCACCTCTCCCTTCCGGCTGGCAATACCTCTCTCTATTCACTCCAGCATCCCACTCGCCCTCCCAACTGCCTTGTTGCACTGTCTGGCCACCTTTAGGTTATCTAATATAAGCACCCACAGGTCTCTTTCCTGCTTAATCATCATCAGTATCACCACCCCCATTTCGTTTACCACACCACCTCATATTGGGCCATGCTAGTCATTGGGGGTTTTTAAAACTCTGTCACAACACCACAAGCAATAATGCACAGTAGATCACTGCCAGCAGCACCTGCCACAAATAAGTAACAGTAAGTAATATTTATTGCTGATCTAAAGGCTTTTTTACACCTCAGTTTGTAGTCTGCTTTACCCCATGCAAATTACAGCTCAGGAGCAAAAGTGGATGAGCCAAATTTTCAAATTCAGATCATGTTTGTGGGCCTCAACTAGAAGCTGCATCTACTTAGACATGAGCCCAATTCTCTCACCTTTGCTGGGCACTCTAACCACTAGGCCAAACTACCTTGCAGCATTAGTAGCTTAGCAACACATTCTCTTTTATGCAAATTTCAGATAACAATGATATATTTCTAAGCTCAGCATTGCCTAAAATAATGTATCATTAACATGGAGCAGGTGTGCACCTGGAGAACCAGTCAAAGAAAACATTTGCTTCCAGGTATGAAAATATGATTTTTAATTAGGCTCAGTTCAAAAATGTCATATTATCTAGGTTATCCTGTTTAAATTAATTGTAAAATATAGATATATATATATACATATATGTACTACAAAAGATGCCCAGAGCAAATGCCCTGAGGCATGGGTTATCCCTGAGGATATTGGTCATACTTTATTTAGTTATTTGTTTATTTATTGAAATCTAGGATTACAAATACATTTCAGCAGGAACTGCTCATTTACAAAGGTTCCATGTCTAGGAAATGGTAGGTAAACCTACATACAAAGGTCGATAGGATAATACATAATTACATAGTAAAAATGAAGAAAAAAGAGGAAGAGGCTGAGGCATAGTTTAAATACAGTACCTCAAAATGTGCAAGGGCAAACTTAGAGAATAAAGTTAGAAGTAAACTTGGTAATAAGCACTGTTGGCATGTGGATAGGGAGGGCATGGGTATGCAGGCAGGAAGGCCATTGTCATAGGGTAAGGGGGAAAGGTAGGAGTACACTGGGGGAAAGGAAGAGGCGGGATGGTTGTCCATAAGTGCCAGGGAGGGGGGTGAGGAAGGGGAATGGGGAAGGGAGAGAGCAGGTGGAGGCAGGGGAGGGAGGGCATGGTAAGAGTGGTAGTAGACCTGTCTAGGGCAGAAGGCAGTGAAACATGGGGCCCCTGGTTAGGTGAAACAGTCACATTGGCTAGTAGAGGTGAGATGAAGTTGGAGTTGGCTTTTAAATGGGCCAAGGGCAGCAGCAGTAAGAGTTTCTTTGTTGAGGGTATTGTACCACTGAGGAACTCTGTGAGCAAAAGCCTTCTGTTCCATAGTAGTTTGGCATCTGGGGACAAGGAAGGTTTGTTGTTGTGACCTTCTGGTTTGTTGTGGGCTGTAGTGGTCTATGAAGAGCTTTTCATCCTCTGGAGGCATGATCCCAAGGAGAATTTTTTTGGCCAAGAGGCAGGTTTGATACTGAATCCGGCTGATGAGAGGAAGCCAACCTGCCTGAGCATACAGATCACAAGTGTGTGTGTGTGAGTCAGTCAGCCCCCCTTAGAAGCCTGCATGCTTTGTTGAGTGCAACCGTAATTCTGTGGAGAGCAGTGGCAGAGGCGGAGCCGTAGAACACAAGCCCATATTCAATGATGGAAGTGACAGAGCTGTTAATAGTCAACCAAAGTGAGTCTGGATTTATCCAATGTTTGTGCCTGTAGAGCAGGCCTGTATGGATATTGGCAGCTTTGGTGACAGATTCTATGTGCTGGTGGTAGGAGATGAAACTGTCCAGTGTAATGCCTAGATATTTAAATTTAGGAACATGTTCAAGTATGGTCACTGTTTGGTTTTTGATGATGAGGTCATGGGATTTGTACTTGCTCCTGGCATTGTAGAAAGCCATCATCTTTGTTTTGCTGTATTTCAGGACCAGTTTGTGCAACTTGAACCAGTCTTCAATGTGTATGAGGTCAAGCTGCAGTTGTTTCTGAAGGAGCTCTTCATCTTGATGCCTGGTGAACAGGACTGCATTGTCGGTGTAGAGTAGTAACTTTTGTTGGCAGACACTGGGGAGGTCATTTAGAAAGAGGCTAAAGAGTAGGGGACCCAGGATAGACCCTTGTGGGACCCCAGAAAGGACCAGTTTATCTTCCGAGGTGACACCGGCAATCCTGACCCACTGGACCCTCTTCCCAAGGTAACTTGAGAACCAGAGCAGTGCTTCTTTGGAGAGCCCAATGCTTGAAATTTGCTTGAGTAGGAGTGGGTGATTAACTGTGTCAAAGGCTTTCATAAGATCGATGAATACTGCCCCCAAGCAATTTCCTTGGTCGAGTGTGGCAAGGATGAATTCCATGAATTCTAGTAGTGCAGTGGTGGTACTATGGCCTTTTCGAAAGCCATGTTGCTCAGGACATTGGATAGAAACATGGAAAACAGAATTTGACGGCAGATAAGGACCGCTTGGCCCACCCAGTCTGCCCATTTCCCTACCTAATGGATAAGCTGCAGATCCTAGTTAACCAGCAGCCTACTTCTTCCTACTCCCACCCCCTAGAATTGCCTTATGACTGTCCCAAGCATGCTTGAATTCCACCACTGTTTTTGTCTCCACAACCTCCTCCGGAAGGCCGTTCCATGCATCCACAAGTCTCTCTGTGAAAAAATACTTCTTAACTTACCTGTGAGCTGCCCCCATCTTCAAATTGTGCCCTTGTTCTTGCACACCCTTTTTTGAAAGATGCTACCCTCTTGACTTTGTTGATTCCTTGAGGTACTTGAAAGTTTCTCATCATGTCCCCTCCTCTTTTTCCCGAGAGGCTATACATTAAGTCTTAAGTCTCTTCAGAGGTCTTCCGGTGCAGACCCTGCACCATTTTAGTTGCCCCCTCTGGACAGCTTCCATCCTGTCTATGTCTTTGTGGAGATTGGGTCTCCAGAACTGCACGCAGTACTCCAGATGGGGTCTCACCAGCTGTCTGTACAGAGGGATAATAACTTCCTGTTTTTACTGGTGATGCCTCTCCCATGCATCCCAGTATCCCCCAGCCCTCCTTGCTGCCCTCTCCATTGCTTGCCCACCTTTAGGTCATCTGATATGACTCACCCCAGGTCCTTTCCATTTTTGTTGTTGTTAGTATCTCACCCCCCATTGTGTACTCTTTCCCTGGGTTTTTGTTTCCCAGGTGCATACCTTGCACTTCTTAGCATTGAATCTAAGCTGCCATACATTTGACCATTCCTCTAACCTTGCCAAGTCCCTTCTCATCCTTTCCACCCCCACCTTGTGCATCAACTCTGTTGTAGATCTTTGTGTCATCTGCAAAGAGACATACTTTTCCTTCCAGTCCCTCTGCAATGTCGCTAATAAAGACATTGAAGAGGACTGGTCCATTACTGAACCTCGCGGTACCCAACTAGTAACTCCCCTTTCTTCAGAGTGGACTCCATTTACTATTACTCTCTGTGTCCTATTCTCCAGCCAATTCTTTACCCAGGCTGTCACCTTGGGACCCACTCCCAGGCTGGCTAACTTGTATATTAATCTTTGGTGTGGGACTGTGTCAAATGCCTTGCTAAAGTCTATGTAGAGGCCATGTCCACAGCCCCTCCCTGATCTACTACTTTGGTCACCCAGTCAAAGAAATCTATCAGATTTGTCTGGCATGACCTTCCTGCTGTGAATCCATGCTGCCTTGGGTCCTGTGCCCCTCTGGCCTCTAGATACTCGACAATTTTTCCTTCAGAAGTGATTCCATCATTTTCCTACCACTGAGGTTAAACAACAGCTCTGTAGTTTCCTGCTTCTGCCTTGCTCCCACTTTTGTGAAGGGAATCACATCTGCCCTCCTCCAGTTCTCGGGTACCACCATCCTCCCATGATTTGTTAAAGAGGGTAGTCAGTGGTGTCACTAGTTCTACCCTTAGTTCTTTAGAATTCTGGGATGAATCCCATCAGGCCCCATTGCTTTGTCCACCTTCAGTTTTAGCAGTTCTTTCAGAACCCTTTCTTCTGTAAATGGGCTGGTATCAACTTCTGTATCCAGAGTGTTTCTACTGTTTGTTTTAGGTACCTCCCCCTCTTCCTTTGTAAATACTGAGCAAAAATATTTGTTTAGTATCTCTGCCTTTTCACAGTCACCCTCTGCCCACTCCTCCCCTTTATTAAGCCTCACTATCCCTCCCCTGGTCTTCCTTCGCTCCCTGATGTACCTATAAAAGGTTTTATCCCCTCTCTTAACTGAGTTGGCTATCTTTTCCTTGGTTTGGGCCTTTGCTGTTCTGACTGCCTTCCCAGCTTCCTTTTGCTTTAACTGATACAGTTCTCTGTCCTGCTCCTTCTGTGATTCCTTGTACTTCCTGAATGCTTTCTTTTCTCTTGAACCTTCACTGCCACTTCCTTTGAGAACCATAGTGGTTTCTTACATCATTTCATTTTGTTTATTTGCTTCACATAAAGGCTTGTTACCTCTGTGATGGCAGTTTTATTATTCCCATTGTTCTTCCACCCTCCTTCCTGCCCATTTGCTAGTGCATTCCTTAGTCACTCACCCATTTTGCAAAGTCAGCCCTCCTAAAGTCCAGTACTTTTGCCTTTGTATGGCTAGACTCTATTGCTGTATGCATTGGAACCATACTGTTCGGATGGTCGCTAGTTCCCAGATGGCTACCACTTCACATCTATGATCCTCTCTTCATCTCCATTTGAGAGAACCAGGTCTAAGATTGCTCTCTCTGAGTGGGCTCCAATACTAGTTGTCTAAGACATGGCCCTGTAGGGCATCTAGAATAACCCCACTCTTCAAGTGGCTGCTGTAACTGCATTCCAGTTAACATCTGGCATATTCAGATCACCCATCAGCAATATCTCCTTTTCTGCTATTCTAAGTATACTTTCTATCATTTCCTTGTCCATTTCCTCCCCTGAGAGGGGAGTTCATACAAACCCGTGTGTATTGGGTGCCATTACTGTCTCCAAATTCTACCCACAGTGCTTCTCTTCTCCCTGTTTTCCTTTTGTTCTGTTGCTTTGATTCCTTCCCTTATGTAAAGAGCTACTCCTCCTCCTCTTTTACCCTCCCTGTCCCTCCTGTAGATAGTGTATCCTGGTATGCTTATGTCCCAGTCATGGTTTTGTGTGTACCATGTTTCTGTGACTGCCATGATATCCAGATGTTCCTCCTCCATCAAGGCCACTAATTCAGGAAGCTTGTTACTCAGACTACGGGCATTGGTACTCATTGCTCTCCATTTTTTGATGGCTTTACCTTCTTTTGCAGCATCCCCCACTGACCTTTCTACCTCGGTCTTTTTCTCATTTAGTATCCTGTTTTGTAGGGATAGGCTGGGATTTTCCTGCTGCTTATCAGTGCCTCCCCCCTTGACTAGTTTAAAAGCTTGCCAATGAAGCATTTAAACTGATTGCTCAAAAGACTTGTTCCCTTCCTGGACAGATGCAGACCATCCTGCCAGTATAGGCTGGTGTCCATCCAGGTGGAACCCCAGTCCCCAATGAAGCCAAACCCCTGTGCTCAACACCATTTTTTCAACCATTCATTAAACTGCATGGTGCAAAGTACCCTCGCCTCACTCATGCCATTGACAGGCAGCACCTCATAGAAGGATACTGTGTGTGCTACTTGACTTAGGTACTTGACTAGCTTGTCAGAGGCAATGCATTCCAGGGCCTTGGATAAAGGGTGGAGGATGGAGATGGGTCTGTAGTTGGAGTGTAGTGACTTGTTCCACTTTTGTGTACTGGTGTGATAGTTGCCTGCTTACAGCAAGATGGGAACTGGGACATTCTTAGTGATAGGTTGAAGATTATTGTCAGAGGTACAAGGATTTCTTCAAGGACCAGCGCTAACATCTTCAGGTCAAGGGAGTCACCACTGTAGCCTGCGTTGTGGATTGCCTGCTGAATATAGGTTCTGGCTAAGTGCATTGGGATCTCCTTGAAGTAAAATCATGGGGCTGGGTGTAGGGGAGAAGCAGTGTCAGTGGGGTTACTACCATAGGGGGCATTGAAGAAATCAGATGGGAGGACCCAATCCAAGTTGGAGAATGCTTTGTTGAAGGTGTTGGTGATTGTGAAAATGTCAGATGTTGGTGTTCCATTTATATTGATCATGGTAGGTGGTAACTTAGGATCCTTGCCTGTAAGGTCTTTTAAGTTGCTCCAGAATTTTTTCCCATCACCTCAGGAGTTGGAGAGAGCATCCTTGAAATATTTGCTTTTGGCACCCCGAGTTGCCCGTGTGCACTCGTTTCTGGCAGTTTTATATTTATGACTATCTCCAGGTGTGGAAGTTGTTTGAGCACAGTGCCAGAGATGGTCCCTTTGTTTGAATAATGTGATTAGCTTGGGAGTTATCCAGGGGTTAGCTCTTCCCCTGACCTTCATCTTTTTGAGAGGTGCAAAGATATTGCAAGCTGCAGTGAAGTGCCCAATGAAAAGGTTCAAGGCTTGGTTAACATCTTTGGAGGTGCTGATTGGTGACCAGTCTATGCGGCTTAAGTATGTTTTTAGTAGCCCAATGCACCCCTGCTTTAACACCCTGGTGTGGATTATTTTAGGGGAGGGCTTGATGAATTTATTTGTTCAGTTACAGATAACAGGTGAGTGGTCACTGATAACATTAGGGAGTACTGTGACTTTAGAAATTCATTCAGGGTAGTTAGAAAGGATCCAGTCCAGAAGTGTGTGTGACCCTGTCCTATAGTTACATCTGGTGGGGGTGACAATGAGCTGCCTGAGGTTCTGAGCCATTATGGTATCCTTATAGGTGCTGGCCTCCGGTGAGAGCCAGTTAATATTGAAGTTGCCGAGTATTATTATTTCAGAGTTATGGTGTATTTCCTTTAGGATTTCCATGATGCTAGCAAGTCCATTGGCCTGATCTTTAGGGGGTAGGTAAAGAGAGGCTATGGTGAGCTGTTTGTTGTGTGCCCTGAAGAGAATTTTGATAGCGAGAACCTGCAAGGAGTGTTTGGGGTTTACGAGAGGAAGGACATGACCCATATAGGAGTTCCTTAGGTAGATGTCACAGCCCCCTCCTCTTTTAGCAACCCTGTCCTGCGTCAATAAAGTGTATCCAGGGACAGTGACTGCAGTGTCTGGAATCTTAGGGTTAAGCCATGTTTCAACAACAGAGAGAACATCAGGGTTATGTTGCTGGACCCAGGTTTGCAGCCAAGTTTTAAAGGAAACACAATTACACATACCTCAATAATGCAAACCATCATGGGAAACATATACATATCCCCATGAGAAAATTTGGACTGGCTCTACTTTAAGCAGAATTGCATGGTGCCAGAAAGCCTCACAGTGCAATCAGCAAAGGCTAAGAACAGCAGACACATACACATGTTTCATCCTCATTTGGACTCATCAGTGTTCCATATCTGTGTCTTAGCCCAGGAAGAGGGAGCCAGACACCCCTTAAGGGAGATGTTATTAGTTTGGGTCATGGGGACCCCAAAATAGAGAAGGAAAAGAACTACAAAAGAACCCCATAGCTCTGAGGTTCTAAATGAAACTGCTTCACAAAAAGGTTTCTCTTTCTCACTGCTACCTGCAACTTACTCAATTAGCATTGCAAAAGACACTCACCTGTATCCCATAGTGTTTCTGAGACTCCCAGCCCATTACTATACTGATCTTTGCTTAACAAAACAGTTTCTGTTTCTCACTGCTACCTGCAACTTACTCAATTAGCATTGCAAAGACACTCACCTGTGTCTCATAGTGTGTCTGAGACTCCCAGTCAATTCAGAAAAACTCACACACGTACTCAGACCACACATAGACTACAGGTTGTGTCTGAAAAAGGGCCTTGGCTCATGACACTTACCCAGTAAACAAAAGCTGAAATAAAAAAAAAATTTAAAAAAAAAGCAAACAGAAACAGGAAAAGAACACAGGAAAACATAACAATATTTCTGAATCTCCCACCCCTATAGTATAAATAGCACACATGATGTGCAGATCATGTGTTATGGAAAGTATTCTCAGTTCTGCAGAGTGAGCTCTGGATACTTTAATTCATGCCTTCAACACTCATGAGTATCCAGAGCTCACTTTGCAGGAGTGAGGATATTTTCCATATCACACTCCTGCGCATCATGTATCATCTCTCTCTCTCTCTTTCCATATATACATATATATATATATATATATATATATATATATATATATTTTATTTTTCCAGGTTCATAAGAAAAAAAAAGCATTACTATGCTGTCTAATTGTAAACTAAATCAAGTAAATTAAAAAATGAAAAACTTAACAGTACTTATTAATAAATGAGACATCAGAAAATGAGTCCTTTCATTGATAATTTCATTTGCATTTGACCTAATAATAATATATCATTAAGTCATTTCCCATCTTACTAAATCATGTAAGTATCATAAACATCCAAATCCATATTAAGTCAGTTTAAAGAGCACCACTCCTGAGGAGATTAATAAATGCCAACAAAAGGAACAAATAAACTTACCTGTAAGCAAAGCTATGCAGTAATAGCCTTTACGTTTTGAAATATTGTTGTTTTGGAAAAAGGGTTGTATTTTGAGTCTGTGATGACTGCAGCTTGTTCCCTTCAACTCCTGGGGCTGGATTTTCAGAGAGACCCCTTTTCAGCACACATGCAGAAAAACCATGTAGGTTCACAAGGTTTTTCTGCGTGCACTACATTTTCCATCACAGAGCTGTTAGCAACTAACTCACACATTGAACAGCCTGTGGTTGTTTTTTTTTGTGCAGCTCTGTCAAAACACTATGACTGTTAGTACTAGCAATAGCATCCCCCACAAATGGCAGAGCACTCCGGGGTGCTGATGACCCCATATTCAGATCACCCCATGGCCCCGTAGGGCCTCCTGCTTCTCTAAAATGGCTTACTCTTGTGTGACATTTTGAAAATCCAGCCCCTGTTAGTGAGCCCTACTTTTTTATTTTATTTATTTATTTACAAAATGTTTCACCAGGAAAGACAACATGAGCTGAAAAAACAGCTCTTTTCCAGAAGCATCCTGGGGAGGGGGGGTAACAGAAATTGGAAGAGCATACAAAATATATACATATACAAGGTAATAAAAAATGCACAATAGCTGATACACACAAGGATGTCAATTGCATAGCTTCATAATACACAGTAAGGTACCTCAGAAAACACAAGTGAAGTGCTAGAGGATGATGATGAACACAAGCTAATTAAGTGCTGGTACAAGCCCAAGGGGGCTAGTAAGTGAAAGCAAAGTGATGTAGTGGGTTTAACAATAGGTAAGAAGAGTATGATACAGGCAAGGGTATAGAGGAGACAGCAGCCATGAATCTGTGCCCCTTCTGGATGTTGAAAACCCAGTAAGGGAGATGAGAATCAGGCAGATAGGGAGAAGAGAGTGGGGGGAGTAGGAGGGGTAGGGAGCCATGGACACATTTCCTAGCCAGGATGTTGAGAACCCAGCAAGGGGGCAGGACCAAGCAAAAAGAATAGAGGGGGATGGGGGAGGAGGACTGGAGGGAGGGAGGGGAAGTAGGAGTGGATGGGAGACAGAATTTGGGGGGATGAAAGGATAAATATGGAAGTTTGGAGGCAGGCAAGATAGGGGAACAGGTAATGGGAAGAAGGGATTCAGAGGTGGGGAATCTTGAGGGAGAGGATACAGTAGTGAGATCCTGGGACTGTAAGGGTGAGGGGCGAGAATGGGAAGCAGGGATTGAGGAGGGGAGCAGAAGTGAAAGGACATAGTAGTGAGATCATTGGACTGTAAGGGGGAGGACTGAGAAAAGGGGAATGAACTTAGAACACACTATGGCAAACTTAGTGGAAAGGGAACAGCTTAGTAGACTAGTCGGAGGGTCTGTCGAAAACAGGTAAGGAGAGTGCTCAAATACAGGTAGATAGAAAGAGAGGGGGAGAAGTGTAGGTTTTAGGAGTGAAGGGTTGGGAGTGGGGCTGGGAAGGTAAAAGGGTTGGGGAATATGTGTTGTGTAGGCAGGGAGATAAAAGAACAGGGTTGAGGTGGGGAGATGGTAGAGCACTGAGAAAAGGGGTAGAGATGGGGAGGCTTTATGCAAGAACAGTTGGGAGAAAAGTAGTTGTGCAGGGCCTGTGAGACAGAAAATGGAGAAAGAGGAAAGTCTAATAGGAGAAGGAAATGAGTTCCAGAGCTTTGGGAACTGGTAGGAGAAAGCAGCCCAGCCTATTGAGGTGGTACGATGAGGGATAGCTAAGGTGCATGCATCAGTGGAGTGGAGATGGTGGGAAGTGTGTGGTGTGGCAGTGAGAGAGAGGGATAGGCAATATGGGAGAGCCCCAACCCAGAATTTAAAAGTGAACTTGGCACAGTGGGAGAGACGCATGCCCTCTAGGGAGGGGAAGGCTAGAGAGTGATACAAGGTACAATGATGTGTGTGGGCTGGGGAGTCTAGAACAAAGCAACAGAAATCATTGAAAAGGGTATCCAACCTGGCAAGGGAAGACTTGGGAGCAGCACTGTAGGCTATGTCACAAGAGTCAAAGATAGGAAGAATCATTTTCTGAACTAGATTGCTCCTAACCTGTAGTGGTAGGGCACTGCGGTTCCTGTATAGGGCACCAAGCTTGAGGTGCAGTGTTTTCAAGATGGAGTCGATATTTTCAGGAAAGTTAAGGTGTTTCTCAAGTCAGACACCTAAGTACTCTGCACCCCAAGCTTGATGCCCTATGCAGGTGTCCTCAAGTATTGTCCCATCAAGGGTGTGGAAGGAGGGGAGGGAAGGTAGCCTAGAGAGTCTCTGTCATGTGCCAAAGGTCATGGAGACTGTCTTCTTGGTGTTGAGGAAGAGTTGATGTGGGTTTAGCCAGTGTTGAACATTAGTGAAGTCAAGCTGTAGTCTGGTAATCACATCAGATGGGGAGTGGCCTGAGGAATATAAGACCATATCATCAGCATACATATGAATAAAGGTTGAGGGGCAAGCTGATGGTAGGTCATTGATAAAGATAGAAAATAGGTTGGGGCCAAGTACAGAGCCTTGAATCACACCTGTAGAGATTGGTAGGTGTGGGGAAGTAGAATCAGCAATTTTAACAGATTGAGTTCTGCCTACCAGGCTCGGAACCAATTGTAGGCAATCTGAGACAGGCCAGTTAATGAGAGAGTTTCAAGGAGGGAGTAGGAGACAGTGTCAAAGGCCTTAGCAAGGTCAACAAAGATGGCAGAGGTAATGTGGCCTTTGTCCATGGCTGACTGGATATAGTCAGTGAGTCGGAGCAGGGAAGTGGTTGTGGAGTGGTTCTTCCGATAGCCAGATTGGAAGGGAGGGAGTGAAGAAGGAGGAGCCATCAAGAAAGGTAGAGAGCTGGGAGAGAACAAGGTGTTCCTAAAGTTTAGCCAAGGTAGGAAGAAATGAGATAGGTTGGTAATTCCCAGGAGAAGAGAGAGATGACCGCCCTTAGGTAAGGGGAGCACAGTAGCATGTTTTCAAGCTTTAGGGATAGTAGCAGTAGAGAAGGATAGGTTGAAGAGCTCAGCCAGAGGGAGGGTGATAGCAGGAGCAGATAGCTAAAGAAGCTTAGGGTCAAGGCCTTTGGGTGAGCTGCCTTTAGTAGGGTTAATAGAGAGAAGTGTCTTTAAGGTATCAATGGGAGAGGTGGGAGAAAAAGCAAAGCTCTCCACTGTTTGGTGGTGTTGGGGGGGAAATGGTGGGTGTGGATGAAGGGGGAGATGGGCTGGGAGTGAGGCTAGAAGGGTGGAGGCACAGGGAGTAAAGTATGTATTGAATTCTGCAGCAAGTGTGGAATGATCAGCAATAAGTTGGTATTTATATTGAGTAGTGGGGATGGTGCTTAGTTTGGGGGTGAAAAAATGGAATGTACCACTTTCGAAAATTTTGACGGGTTGTTTAAGTTAGTGTTAAAGGTAGACTGGAAGTATTCTGCTTTAGCTACCTGAATGGCTTTAGTACAGGCATTAGGAAGCATTCTGTAGGTAGAGTGGTCATGAGGGAGGTTGGTGGACTTGTGGAGTTTCCGCACTGTATTGCACGCTGGTTGGCAGGCTAGTAGTTCAGGGGTAACCAGGGGAGGTGATTACCATGCTCTCTAACTTTCTTCAGGGGATCGTCTTTATTCCAGACAGTGAGGAAGCTGACTCTGAAATATTCTAGGGCTTTTTCAATAGTATTTACAGAGGCTATTGGAGTCCAGTCAATCTGTGTGAGGTCCTGTTGAAGACGGGCAAGGTCTAGTGTTTTGTAGGCATGGATTGTGAGTAGTTTGTGAGTGGCCTTGGGTCTGCGGACTTTCCTGACCAGGTAAATCATGTGATGATCACTAAGTGAATCTGGTAATATGCCAGACTGGACAATCCGGTGGAGATGGTAGGTTAGGTCCCAGTCTAAGAGGGTATAATTTAGGGATTTTAGGTTTAACCTAGTTGGTTCCAGGATTAACTGGGACAGGTTATGAGCAGCTATAGTGGAACGATTCTTACCTAGGGTTGGTGACAACCAGCTCAGATTAAGGTCACCTAGCAGATACAGCTCACCAGAGGAAGAGAGGGACTCAATATTGGTAATAAGATCTGTGACTACACTGTGGTGTAGGCCAGGGTGGCAGTAAGCACCAGCGACAAATAGAGGTGCTGAGAAAGGTAAAGAGAGCATAACAACTAGGGCTTCATAGGCAGTGGGGTCAGAGGATGACAGGACAGTGGTGATTTGGAAAGAGGAGGATGAGTAGATGACCACGCTCCTTCCCAGCGCAGTCATGCTGAGTGATAGCATAGCCAGGAATGGCAATAGAAGCATCGGG
Organism: Neoceratodus forsteri; assembly: GCA_016271365.2. NCBI lineage: Eukaryota > Metazoa > Chordata > Ceratodontiformes > Ceratodontidae > Neoceratodus > Neoceratodus forsteri. The sequence continues at coordinate 1,244,053,104 of CM057458.1, read as the reverse complement.
AATTTTGTTAGTTAGCCAGGTTTCAGGTAAGATGAGGATGTCAGGATTGAGTGTGCATATTGAGTGGAAGTAGGAGGTCAAGTTTAGGTAGAAGGCTATGAATGTTAAGGTGTAGGATCTTTAGACACCAGGGCAAGGACACCAAGGTTGGAGCAGAGGCAGGGGAGTGAGGGGCTACTGTAGAAGGGCCATTGCTGAGGACAGGACCAGGGTTGGGTTTTATGTCTCCTGCAGAGAGGAGCAACAGAGAGATAATAATGAAAATGTAACTTGGTAGTTTTGTACCAGGGTTGGTTAAGAGATTTAGAAAATTGTGAAGAGAGCGCATAAGTAGCAAGATAGAACTTTAGGAGTCAAAGTAAGGTATAGGAGTGAGGTAAGGTCATGAGTGAGGCAGAGGGACGACTAGAAAAGTGCGACCAAGTTTGAGTAAAAGGGGTTGGAGTCACTATTTGTTTGTAGCAGGGGGTAAGTAGGTTACACTTGCTAGCATGGGGAGAGTGTTGGGGAGTGAGTAAGTGGAGGGATGGCAGGGAGATCAGGGTGAGAAGTAAGAGCAAGAGGAGTACGGGAGAGATAGAAATGAAGATCATTGTATTAGTATAATATGAGGAAAGCAGCCTGAGAGGAAGGACTTTGTAGATGAGAGCCTTAGCACTGTTTAGTGTGATTAGAGCAGGGGGTATTTGCACAGCAAGAAAGGGTTAATGCAGTCTGAGAGGAAGGACCTTGTGGATGAGAGCCTTAGCACTATTTGGTGTGATCAAAGTAGGGGGCAGTTGCATGGCAAGAAAGGGTTAATGCAGACAAGAGACTGCTTGTGTTCGGTGATTGCCAAATGGTAATGGAGGTTGATATAGAGGTGGAGCTTAGGTGTATTTGATAGAGATCAGGACCGGGGGGGAATTATACAGTAGAAAACTTGCCAAAACTGTGGAAAATAGGAGGCAGGGAGCCGAGAAAAGCCACATAGACCAGGGCTTAAAGGCACACCATTCGGGATTTTCCAGACCAAAGGAGTCAACCAGTCAGGGAGCAGATGCAGGAAGGTGCAGAAAATTGAAGTTACTGGCTTCACTGTGGGTCTGTACCTGGTAATCTGGTGTCCTGAGGCTGCCGTGGATAGCAGCTGGCAATGGGGGAGATCAGTCTCGCTGCAGGCAAGGAGGAGCCCTGAACAGGGGCTGAGCTGTGGGAAAGAATAAACAGGAATTTAGATAAGTAGTGTTGGATAGGGGCAGAGAGAAATCAAGGCAGCGAGGATAATGTAGAGGGGTGAGGGGTGCAACTGTGAAGGCAGCAGGGGGTCAGAGACAGAAGGGAAGCGAGAGACTCAGAATGTTCTATGAGGACAATGGTGGGCTTAATGGGGGAGGGGCTGGGTCACAAAACCACGGTGAAGAGGAACTAGCAGGGGTCAGGGCAGGTCGTCCCGAGCTCTTGAGAGTAAGGTACAGAGTGCACAAATGTTTTGTGATATAAGTGTTTGGAGAGTATTGAATGGCAACAACTTCTCATGTGCTTTTATTCGTACTGTAAGTGCCTTGCTTGTTTTAAATCAAAGTTACTGCTTGAATTGCAAGGATCTTGTTAGCCATGTGCAGATTTTGAATTTAAGTAAGAAACACCATTAAGTACAAAAAAAACTTATATAAAATATGACCCATTTACTTTCTCTCCAGATATTTACATTACAACTTCAGCAGGCAGGGGCAGTACTTGCAGTTGATAATAGAGTGGGATTAGGCCACCAAGCCAGTGGAGTAAAAAATAGTTTCTTTTCCCTTCTAGAACAACAGTGTGAAAATGTAAAAGTAAGTTAACTTGTGCCTTATTAAAATTCCAACTAAAACGGTGTACTTCATTATCAAATTATGCTAAACTTGAGCAATTAGAAAATGTTACATGAATCATTTTAATGCCTACAGTTTCTCTAAGAGTACTTCTTGACTGCTAAGACCTTCAGTATGGAAGACAAATGTATAATCTAAAAGTTCAAACTAGGCTCTGTATCTTGCAACATTAATAATGAACTTATGTTTTTAATTTTATAAAGCCATTTTTATTAACATGAAGAATAAAATGTCACATTATATTGTTATGGTCTGTAAATCCCTGGTTAGCACTCATAATGATTTCTGGGCTTAATGCTGAAACAAATGCAGTGTATAGCATTCAAGGAGTGCATAATGACCTGCAAGTGCTTTCTAGAGAGATCCAGTTAATTTAGAAGCATTTGTTAGGGATCACTGCATTAACAATTAGCATGCTATTTATGTTTCTGATATGCATTTACTTATAGTTGTACTAGTTTATTTCCCTTTTTTCAATGTACTAATGCATGATAACCCAACTCAAATCTATTATCATATGTTCTGTGAAGTTCTGCTTCTACTCACTAAGTTTATAGCTTGGAAGACTGAAGTACTAACAGGTTAAGTGATGTCTTCATATTTACTCTGTGAGCCACTTGGTGTGGTGAGATTTGAACATCATGGGCCAGATGTTTAAAACTTTGCACTGGACACAAACCATTTGCACCAGGTTTGCACTGGGTTTGCGTCGATCCCCTATATTCAAAAGGTCAAATAGTACAGGCAAACTACATTAGCACCGGGCAAAGGTATAACATGTGCAATGTGCAAAGAGAGGGGCCGAGTACATGAATACAGGCATTATGCTATCTTCAGTGCATTAACACCACACGGTGTGTTTGCACGACTTTGCGTGACACTTTGCATGGTGCAAATTACCACCCAGGAAAAGGCAGTCTTAACTCTGGGAAAACTAAGGAAGGGGAGGCATGGACACAGCAGAAGCTGGGAACAAGGCTGTATGCAGCCAATGAGGAGGCAGTGTGGGCGGTCAGCCACCCTGAGCCACTCCATATGCACAGGCAGCCAAGCTGTGGAATACAATGCAGTAATACTGCTTAGAAGTCAACCGTCCTGTCATTGATAGAACTGAGATGAAACAGCACCTGCAGCAGAAATAGTTTGCAATGTGACACTATGTTGCATATTGTGAATTGTGTGTTGTTATTAATGGTATGTATTTAGTGTACTCTGTATTGTCTCGGCTGCACATGGAGTGGCTCTGGGTGGTTACTGACAATGTGTCTTGGACCAGTGAGCTTACCTTGACAACAAGGTGATAAAATATATTATAATGCATGGGGAGGTGTGGTTAATGAAGATTTTATGCACAGCTGAGGTGTGTGATGCCCCATAAACCCTGAGGGTGAAGCCCGAGAGGTGTATCTCTGGACATGACACACTGAGGGTGTACATAAAATCTGAGTTCCCAGACTTCCCCATGTTTTACTTTTTATATTTACTGGTGGTTAGTACTGTGCAAAGTGAGTTTGCATAAATGTGTGCAGCCTTGAGTGACTTTGCACAGCTTTGTGCGACTTTGCATGACTGTGCACATCATAGAACCATGGTTTATGTGCATTACGGAGTTTTCGAGAGTCTGCCTTCAGTGGTTTATTGACCCTAACCAGTAAATATTAATCATAGAAAGAAACCACACATTGAAGAAACATGCTGCCAAGCACAGCACCTCCTATGTTGCCATCATCTAGCACCAGTCCCAACCATGCCAGGCATTATTAGGTGTCCTAGTACCCAGTGGACACTATGGCGGTGTGTCCATAAAGCACATACCTCCAGTCCCCCCATTGGGGTACACCAACACAATCCAGCACACACATGCAGCACTGGGGTCATGGAGGGTGTTGACGGGAGGGTGTATAGGTGGCCAGGCTGCACCACATACTGAGTGCTGCCACAAGGCTGGGACCATCCATGCAGTGCAAATGGTCCAGTGTAGGGAATACTCCAACATCAATGAGTCTGTCTGATGGTATGTGCCCACCCCCAGGTGACTTACCATACATCTGTACAGAAACCACAGCACACACAGCCAGCCATGCATATGTCACTGTGAGTATTCCATGCCAGTGGTGCAGCATCAGTGGGTTACATGACAGCATGACAGTAATGTCCACTGTTGCAACGCAACTGCCAGATGGGCCTATCACTGTGTGGAGTGCAGCAGTCATTGCTGCCCTACACACCAAAGGCATTGCTGTGTCCTTCACACTACTGGCCACCTTGTTATTGTAGCATCTGCTATGCACTGTAGCAGGAACTACAGTTTGACTGTTATATGCAGCGCCACCACCTGTGCCTGTGCTGTGTAGCCCACTAGGGCACAATAGTCTATGCAGCTGTGTATACACATAGCCTCCAGCTACCACCATGTTCTTCCAGACTGACCTACAGGTGGAGCTGTGAGCAGACCCAGCCTATCCCTGTACTTTCAGACTGACCTACAGGTGGAACTGTGAGACCCTGCAATAGTGCTGGGCAATCTATATGCAAATCAGGCCATAGAAGATGCTAATATGGATGCTTGCCTAAGGACTGCCTAAGTAGGCTCATTTGCATGTCATTTTTGAATATAGCAAATTGTTGCCCCAGGCAAATATCCTAGCACTGGGCAAATGTGTTAGCCCTGTGCAAACACTGTGCAAATTTATTTGTGCTGTGCAAACTTGTCTGAACCATAGCACAGTTCTGCAGTATTTGGCCTACACTGTTGTTTCCAGATTTAGTGCATCAACTTCTTTGCAAGCACACACATTGTCCATGTAGTTCAGCTTTACCTTCCTCCATGTCTGTGTGCACTGGGCTGCTGTTTTGGTTTGCACTTCCCAGATGCTATATTCAGAGCTGTGTTATTTGCGGGGCTATTATTGCACTGCACTCCCAGCCCTGTTTGCACAGCTTCGTTTGCATGCTATATTCAGCTGCTTTAGCCCAGGGACTATTCCTTTGAACATAGCATGCAAATGGTTCTGGGCTAATTTAGCACACAGTACAGTTCTAATTTGCCTCTGGGCTAAGTTTTGATTATCTGGCCCCTAGGCTCCTGTTTTATAGAACAGAGCTGTAACAACTCTAGCAACTAGACCACAGAGGGACAGTGGCTGAAACAAACTCTGACCAGAGCCAATATGGCTGCAGCTGAGGAATGTGGGGTAGAAATATTGAATTTTTTTTTTATATACATATTTTTACACTAAATTTTCAACATATTATAGGCTTGTTTAGACCCTACCTCATGAAGAAGGACAAAGAAGATGTTCAACTTCTGGCCTAAAGGTGATTTTGTGCAGGGACTGCAAAATCAACTTTCAGGTTGCAAAAATACATTTTGGGCAGAGTTGAAAAATGACAGCTGTCACAGTCATGAGGTGCTATAAAGAAATGACTGTGTTGTAATTTTGGGGAATAAATATTGAAAATTGCCAAAGTTATGAGCCTGCACTCACAAATTCAATGTAGACTCATGACTTTATTGTTTTTTTAATAATTGTACACCACATTTTCAACATAGCCTTGTTAAGACACTGCCTCATGAAGAAGAGTAGAGAAAATGTTCATACCCTGACCCAAAGGTGATTTTTGTGCAGGGACTATGAAATCAACTTTCAGCATGCAAAAACACATTTTGGTCCAAAGCTGAACAATGACAGCTGTCACATTCATGACGTGCCGTAAAGAAGTCTCTGTGTTGTAAATTTGAGGTAAAAATATTGAAAATTACTGAGGTTATGAGCCTGCATTTTCAAAATTCAAAGTAGACTCATAACTTTGTTTTTTAATGTTGTTATAACAAATTTTTAACATAGTATTTTTATGACCCCACCTCATGAACAAAGGCAGAGACAATGTTCAACTCCTGTACCAAAAGGTGATTTTGTGCAGGGACCACAAACTCACCTTTTGGGATGTAAAAAAAAATAACATCTGGGCCAGGATTTGAAAAATGACAGCTGCCAAACTCATGAGGTGCAGTAAATATAGGGCTATGTTATGAATTTGGGGGAAAAATATTGAAAATTACCAGAGGTACGAGCTTGTGTTTGCAAAATTCAACATTGGCTCATAACTTTGTTTTTTTTTTTTTTTATATTTTGACACCAAATTTTCAACATAGCCTTCTTACGACCCCACCTAATGAACAATAGCAGAGAAAATGTTCAACTCCTTCCAGAAAGGTGATTTCATGCAGGGACCAGGAAATCACATTTCGGGACATGTCTGCCTAATGACAGTTCAGTTATCCATGAGGTAGTATCCCAAAGAAGGCATGTTGAAAATGTGGGTCAAAAATATGCAAAAATGCCCAAGTTATGCCACTAAGTTCAAAATCCCCATTGAAATACATGATACGCATACCTGTTTCTTCAGTTCATAGTCCAGATTTGAAAAGTGAATATATGTCTATGGTCCAGAGAGGATTACGGTGTCGGACCCCAAATGGGTAAGTAAGGGCTTGGGGGGTACAAGGTGGTGGGTGCTGAGTGGGAGGATTGGGTGGGGGGACAGTAACGGTGCAAAAGACATTGAGGGTTGGTTTTCTTTTTACAGTTTTTTTTGGTTTTTTTTACAATTCTGTTTATCACTCCTGCTGCCTGGGTATCCTTCAGAGGCACCCTCGCAGCTGTGTCTCTCACTCCCTGCCTGAACCCTTGCAATCCTCTAAGGCTTTCCCCCCAAATGACTTTGCAGGTCCAGCCCCCTGGATCACCCTCCAGGGAGGGTCCGCCCTCTCTCTTGGCAGCTCACTCTAGGATTAGAGGGACCTACCTCGCTGCTGGGTCAGCCATGGGGATTCCTGGGTGTGAAGGGCCAGCGGTGGGATGTGGATGTGCCTCTGGGGTCCCCGTCATCTCATCAGGCAACCAGAGGGTTTTTCTTGCTGTAGTAATCCATGAGGAGCTTGATCGTGCAATGTCAGCTGTGCCCTGTGTGCTGCTGACAGTCAAGCTCCTCCTCCTTGCTGAGCATAGCCTCACAAGTCTGTGCTGCACCCAACAGCCACCAGGTGCTGCCACAGAGTGGCACATCCCTGAAACCCTCCCCAGGGAAGAGACAGCTGTCCTCTGGATGCTCAATCCCTTCCCTCCCCTGCTGACCCCCAGCAGTGCCTGGCTCATTCCTGAACCTGGGTCACCAGTGTGGTGCAAGGTGCGGTGTCCAGTGTCTCAACCCTCAAAGCTACTGGGCCAGCTTCTTTTTACAAGTTTAACAACAAAACAAAAATGAGTGAGGATTCCTGGACTGGGGGATTGGGCACCCCAGTGAAACTATTATGCTTTTTGAGGGAGGAAGTGGGGAGGCGGATGCTGAGAGGGAGGGTCAGGTAGGGGGATATCTTTAATTAAAAAAAAAATAACAGGATGCAGATCCTTACACTGGGGGATTGGGTACCCCCTATGTCATTCATATGTTTCCTGACACTGGGGGAGTGGGCTCCCCCAAAGTCACTCATATATTTCTGGGGGGTGGTGTCGTGAGTGCTGAGAGGGAGGGCTGGATGAGGGGATATCTATAATTGAAAATTATTTTTTTCAGCAGTCATGACATAACACAGCACACTCTGCCATGACCAAGATGGTCACTGAGCACTAATTTTCATGTGCTAGTAGTCGTGCATGCGCAATATGTTTTTTTTTGGTCATGTTGAACACAGCATAGTGTGCTGTGTTCCACTGTAACCACCAACACTGTAAAAATAGTGTAGTGCTCCTTCCATTGGTAACAACGAGTGGAGTGCTTCATAGATGCAGAGGTGACTGTGATGTAACTCCAACATGTTGTTTGGTCAGAAAGAATGTGCTGAGTCCCTTTCTCATTGCAAGAGGTCTGCAGGGCTCCACTCACTGCAGCCCTAAAAAGAAAAAAAAATATGACAAGCATTGCAAAATAAAGACCTTAAATACAGACTAAATCTCCAGTGTGGCCTTGTTGGCATACATTAAATAATGTTTGTAAGACATAAAAACTGCATGACAAACATGAGTCAATAGATGTATAACAAAGAAAACGTAGCGATAAAATGGAAGGCATTGCATTAGATTGTGGGATGCAATGAAAACAAAATGTTTACCTGAATACATGTTGGTAATGAAAATGAAGCTAGAAATGGGATTCTGGTCATGTGGTCTTCAACATGAGTATGTAAGATAACCTCTTTCTTCCAGTATATGCTACGTTGGACATATTTTTGTTATCAGCTCCACTACATTGAACATCTGTTCAAAGTTGACATTGTGTACAATACATAATATGCTTTGTAAATGCTCACAGATACTATTCAAGACATACATGCTAAAAGGTACTGGGAATTTCAAAAAATAAATATTAAAAAATGTAAAAGAAAATTGATTGTAAAATAAACACACACGCACACACACACACACACATATACACAAAGTCCTTGCAGTTTACACATTGTGGGACTTTCACCATCTCAATTTTCTATTACTTGCAACTTTGCCATTTTTAAATGTTTTGGTCCCTGAAATTTTACTAATCTGCACGTAACCTCACTCCCTCATGATGACTTTTAAATCCCACCCAGAATGTGTTTTCCAGGTTGCACCTAGCATCCCTTAATTGGCATTTAAAAGTTGACACTTATGTGGCTGAAATGAATGGTGGTAACTTGCTGGCTCATGACATTTTCATGACATTGTTGTGATAAAAATATTTAAAAAATGTCAAAGTTATGAAAAGTACACTGAGGTAGGATGAAATTAAGTCTGTGCATATGAGCACTGGTTCGCATTTTAATAGACTTATTTTTTTTGTGCATCTTGGAAAAAGGTGAAAAAATATCCAGAAAAAATTGAACTGCGGTCCAAACTCAAATAGCAGATGGTTACAGTATATGCATAATTTGCACATATCCTGGTCCATTGCTCTGCACCTCAGTGCCTGTTCACTTCAAATGGTATCCAGTCACTCCCAACAGCTGCCCACAGTTGCAGAGCCTCATGTGTGTCATGGAATTTGGTGTGGTGGGGAATGCAGTCAGAACTGTGTATGTGTGAAGGTCAACAGAGGTGCAGAGCAGGACCTCTGTGCAGCACAACATGAATGCATATCTGTTTGTGGATCAGAATCTTTCTTTTTCCCTCTACAATTTAAAGCAATATAAAGCCAACATCTGGTCCAGTACCATGCTGCTAAATGTAAGGCCTGCAAACCCTGCAAAAACTAAGTACAGTTTCAAGGCCATGCCCAATGGACTTTCTGACCTGTGTGATGAAAGTTGTTTGCATCAGTTGTTAATTACCTTCCTTAAAAAGTAGGGAAATTCAGTACAAAATCTACATTGATGCATTAGTTCGAATTTAAGAACCCTCTATCCAAGCATTACAGTGTGAGTAATTTTAGCGTCTGAAAAGGCAGTGCTGAAGTTAGGATAATGTCAATAAATCACATGATCATTCAAACAATATGGAACCCATACCACAGGCTCTGTTGACTTTTTCCCCAAACATCTCTTTACACTGCTTTTCATGTTTTCTGTTTACTTACTGATGCACTGGTCATTTTTAATTAATCTGTTTCTCTATCTGTGCATCTATTTATATGCCCATGCCTCTGGTATCTGTCTGTCTGTCTGTCTGTCTGTCTGTCTGTCTGTCTATCTATCTATCTGTCTGTCTGTCTGTCTGTCTCTCTGTCTATCTATCTATCTATCTATCTATCTATCTATGTAGCTACCTACATATCTATATGCATGTCTTCCAACTGTATCTATATATATATATAAATATGTATGTCTACCTCTGACTGTCTGTCTGTCTTTTTCCTACTTTTTATGTTTTGTGTTTAAACACTTATTAATGTATTTACATAGTTTTGCAATAAATCATTTATCTGTCTGTCTTTCTGTCTGCCAGTGTATTTGTCTGATCATGATGGGCCACCACAAGTAGTAATCCCTGAATGAATGAACCAGATCACCTGCAATGCCTATACCTACTCATGAAAGCATGGCACAGTGCTACCTTTTCAATGCCAAAAGATTTAATACCATGATAGTTATAAGTGCAATAACACACTCAAAGGTGTTACATTTGTTGGGAGACATCAACACTGCCTCAGCACATACCAGAGGAGAGCCTGTATCACCCAATAAATGCACACCCCTTTTTTCTGTTACTGCCCAGATATGTTATATTTATTTACTATTTGGGAGGAATGTTGGGCTGTGACAGGAAAACTAAATCAAGGATTATATTCAAGTGTGACCTGGGGACAGGGGATTATGGCAGCAGAAGCAACACAATGTGGACTGAATTCTGCGTGGCCAATGTCACCCAGAGGAGTAACTTCTCTGGACACCTAATGCATGTGGTCAAGACAGATGGAGATCCAGGCACAATGGATAGAGTGGTAAATATGTAAATACTGTATAGTATGCCAATAATTATTCTGAATCATATAAAGCATGTATGAAATCTACAAATAAATCTGCACTTGTGAAGTTAAATAAATCAAGTACTTTTCATCTAAAAATATTTTTTTACTGTTCAACATCTTTGGTGTGAATTTGTTAGTTCTTTAATGTAGGCCTATAGACATTTACTCATTATGGTGAAGCAGTTACACAGTATTTTGCCTAAGCCAATATACTGTATGTCTTACAATTCAGCACAGTGTTAGCTACTGTAGGTACTTCAGCTGCAAATGAAATAATCTCTTAAAAGCTCTACCTTGTTGAGTGGGTGCTCCATCATGTCTAACTAGCAATGTTTGATATTTGTAGAACAGAAACCTACTCATAAGACAGTTTCCACTGTACAGATGCAGTGGATCAGCATTATACCAGAGAAAGGAAATTGTCTGTGCAAATGTTTCCTTTCCCCACATTTTCTATACTGAGAGGAAACTACTGAAGAGTGCAATCTTCTATTTCATATTGTGGCATTTGGTAAATAAAGGCTTCAGCAATCACCTGGAAAATTGTGTTTGGATTTGAAGCAACAGAACAGTAGTTTCAACATGTCTTTCGGTTTACACAAGATGCTATTCATGTGTTTATGCTGATCGGAGAGGGGCAGCCCCCCCCCCCAACATACACACACAGATATACAGAAAAGTATAGCAATCACAAACTTTACTTAGAAAGAACAGTCATCAATTACAATGCCTTTGCTTTCAGAATAGGTTACTCTTCTTACCAGTAACCATACAGGACCTCTCAACTTTCAGGGGCATGAATCTAGAACAATTAAAATTATGAGTTACAAATGACCAACATTAAAGACACCAATAGAAATAGTAGATTGCTAAGATGGTAATATATTATTTGTGTGGTTCAGTGTAGCATTCTTTGAAGAAGTCGGTAACTTTATACTGTAGACTGACATTATTTTGAACTATGGATTCTTATTATTTATTGACAGAAACTTTCATTTTAAGAAACGAAGAGGCACATTCTGAGGCCAAATCAGGGACATTCCTGAAAGTCAAGGATAGTTGAGCAGTATGGTATGCTTTAAGGTGCACTTATGTAATCTAACAAGAACCAGTGAAACTAGCTGTTTTTGTCAATTTGTTTTCCCAAGAGAGCTGAATAAAGCCCATCACCCCTGCTCATTCCTTTCAAATAAGATTGCTGACTCTTGCATGAACACAAGGAGTGGTGTGAACAAGGTTTACCATGGGAATGTGTAGAGAGACATGGATGGTCCAAAATAATATTCACCTCCCTGTTACCTTCCCAGTATTGTCTGGCAATAGGAAGAGAAACTAGCGAGTTCTCAGACCACAAATACATGCAATTTCTCTTTTTTGCTTATAGGCTTCATTTACTGATTTAATGGGAAATGTTGGGGCATTCAGCCTAGATGGAACATAGGCCCCAAGTGACTGAATTTTGCATCTCTTCACTGTTTCATCATCCCTCATAAAGATGTTTGCACAGGGGCATTGAAGAAAATTAGTCTTATCTTCCTAAGGATTACAGCATGCAGTATCCACTCCCTTGGGCCATATAAGCTACAGTTTAAAACAATTTGTGTTTTTATGTACATGTTTTTGTTTGTGTCTATATAGCAGTGTCAGCGTCTTGATAGACTACATGCACATTGCCTGGATTGCAAAATAGAAAGGTTATGGATAGAGAAGGATGATGTTGGGGAACTTTACTTTGTGAAATACTTCACACAGTGTCTCCAACTTCATTTGATCTGTTGCCACATGTCACATAGTTTCCCTCTGACATAGTGCCCACCTTCACCCTGCAAAGACTACTCACAGTGACATTTCACTAGGAAAAGTGTCAGTGAAGTATCACTATGCATATCTGTCGCAAGCGAAGTAGCTCTTTGCCGGTGAAAACTATGCAAAGCATTCTGTTTTTTTAAAACTCTGTAAGCAATTTTTCAAAAATGTTTAACCCACACCAGCTGCTGACATACTGTTTTCACACCCTCCCATTACCCATACCCCTTAAAACACTGTACCCCCACCCTTCCATCCTCTGGCATTCAACCCCCCCCCCACTCTGGGTAGAGTTGTAGTTTATTGTTTAAAGTAGATTTTATTCATTTACTAAAAACTTCAGAGATTACCTTTGAGCACAATTGCTCATTTACAAACATTCATCAACAAATACACAGTCACAAAAATGTGTTACTGGTACAATAAGCAGTTCCAGAGGAAATACAGTCAAGTCAGCCTCAGCCTTTATGGCAGAACATTTATATCAAGTTTTGAAAAAAATCCATAAAGATCATTGTATAAAAAGCCACAGGTTATGTACAGAGAGAAACTGAATAATACTGTTTAATAGTTGCAATCACATTGAACTGCAACGGCAGACAGCAAAGATCTCTTAAATTTGAGGAGATTTAGTAGTATATCAGGCAATTTATTTAACCAGTTAGATTTACTTTACCACCACCCATGTCATGTAATATCACTAAACACACCACCTACCTCCCCAACCCTGTGACTGTCCCCTGAGTCATATAATTTGTAGTCTCACCAGCCATCATACCTACTCTCTTGCACCCAACTGCCCTTCTCACACAGACCCAAATGTATAAGGATAAAAGATACCTGTAAAAAAAAATCTAGTGCTGAAGTAAGACATCCTCCTCATCTGTGTCCTCTACCTGAATGAATGAACGAACAACAATGTCTTCCTCAGAAAACACCTGATTGGCCACTTCTTCGCAAGTAGGGTGTTACTACAGAAGGAGGTAATTTTTAGGTCATTTTATTGCAGGAGAATGAAGATGAGGGTATCTTGCTCCAGTGCCAGATTCTTTTCTTTTTCACGGGTACCCTGTATATTTCTATGACAGTGGGGAAGGCATGGAGTGGGAGGATCAGTGTTGTGTTTACTGATGTGGCCCAGATAGGGAATAGGAATAACTTTCAATCATAACAACTTCACGGGAACTGTTAGGAGGGTGAGAAGTGGGTTCTAGAGAGTACAGGAAGGGAAAAGGGAAATTGTTTAACCAGGAAAGGTGCACTAAGCCTATACTTGTTTCCAGGTGTGACCTTGGAAAGCAAGAAAGTTAAATGACTTGCTCAGGGTCACGCAGTATGCAAGTGGAGACTGGTGGGATTCAAACTCAGGTCTCCAGGTTTGCAGCTCAGTGCCCTTAACCACTACACTACACTATACTGCCCCCTGGGTATACAGGGGAGGTGTGTTTTAAGTGATCTGGAGGGTGGGAACTGCATGTGACATGTTGGTTTGAGTAACATTTGAAATCATGTTCTTTTTTTTTTGGAGGGAATATCACCATACAGAACTGGGGTGATATCCGGAATCTTGGCCCCACTACAAGTAGTGTGAAGTTCACAACTGAACACTAATTATTCCACTAAAGTTAAAATTTGCTGCATCTCAAATTGTGTGTTCTGTTCCCACACTGAACTTGGGCTAATATTCAGTGCTGCACTGTTGAGGTACTGCCCTTCAGGTGAGATATTAAACTAAGGTCTATTCTGTTCATTTGTGGAGGCTGTCCAGGCAGAAATTAAGACTCACATGGCATTTATAATAAGGATTAAATATTTTTTAGGGCTCTAGTCAATATATCACATCAAAACCAAGTCCAAGTACTGTAACTCACCACCCAGGATGCACCTCTAAATGAGCTGTCACTGCTCCATATGCATTTCATGGTCAGAAATTCATATTAAATTAATAGAACAGTGTTGTTTTTTTATGCCTGCATGTACAGCATATATGTATTTGTGTTAAATGCTGGTTGTTCAAGCATGTTGAATCAACACCTCTGTAAGTGTGTGCTTTGATTCTGTATGGGCCCACGTTTGTGTTTGAGTGTGTCTACATGTGCCTATGTATATGTGTAGGCATGAATATACAGTATGTCTGTGCCACATTCTGGCTGTGTAAGCATATTTGCTTTAGCCTACACTTGTTTTAAATTAAGTGGATAAATATATTGGGCATAAAGTAGTACATGTATTTGGCAGATACCAATTGAGACAGATTCACTAGCTGCCCTACCAGTGATTATTATTATGTCTTCATAAACAGTAGCATTTTCAAATGATTCAGCTTTGTACCCTGCTGTGTTTGGCTCAATCTGTGGTCAGACATGTAAAGACCCCTCAACAGTACAGAACCACATGCCCTGAATATTGAAGGTGACAGCTCTAACCATTCAGTAATAGACAAATTACCATAAGTCAGGATGTCACACTGTAATATTAGGCCTCCCATCAATTCAGTGGTTCATATATAAATGGCACCTCTCTCCCCACCGCTATAAAACTTTTCTTTGGAAGCTTCTCATATATAATAATAATAATAAATGTATTTATAAAGTGCAATTCAAACAATTGCCAAAGCACTGCACAATTTTAAAAACATAAATAAAACAATAAAATATTTGGAATAGATCAATAAAATAACATTTCAGATTTAAATATATTAGTCTCCAAAAGCATGGCTAAATAAATATATTTTTTAAGACCGTCTTGAAACTCTCCTGGGTCAGGCACTCTCTAATCCAATGAGGTAGAGAATTCCACAGAGTCGAGGCTGCATAACTTAAAGCTCTCGCACCAGATGTTTTTGACCGAACCCTGGGAACCTCTAGCAATCCCTCATCGGCTGAGCGGAGGGGTCAGAGGTGGCAGTAAGGAACCAGGAGCTCTTGCAGGTAGTCAGGGCCCTGACCATGTAGGGCCTTATAGGTCAATAAACTGACCTTGAAGGTGATCCGCCACTGAACAGGCTGCCAGTGCTGTCCATGCAGCACAGGGATGATATGACTGGTCTGGGAAACCCCTGCCAGCAACCTGACCACAGTGCTCTGCATCAGCTGCAAGCGGTGGATATCAACCCCCTGGAAGCCCTAGGTATAGAAAGTTACAGTAGTCAAGGCGAGAGGTCACAAAGGCATGGATCAACGTTGGAAGATCGCGAGACGGAACAGAGTGCTTGAACCACGCAATGTTCCCCAGATGGTAAAAAGAGGATTTGACTACTGCCAACACCTGCAAACAAAGTGTCAGCCCTTTATCAAGTAACACACCCAGATTACGCACCTGGACAGAGAACATGAACTGGCTAACCCCAAGCCAAAGCCCGGAGGCAGACCAAGCTCCCGTCCTCTCTATCCCATTATCTGGCTCCACTACCAACATCTCAGTTTTATCAGGGTTCAACCTTAGCCAGCTGGCCCACATCCAGTCCTGGAGCCCCACAAGGCAGCTATTAAAAACAGAGACTGCACTATCCTGGTTGGGGGCAGATGACGGCTAGAGCTGGGTATCATCTACAAAACAGTGAAACCACAGCCTGTACAGTCTTACAATGTCTCCCAATGGCAGCAGATGCATAGTGAACAACATAGGGGCCAGCACCGAGCCCTGAGGAACTCCACATGGCAGAGAGAATGAGGCCGGGGAATAAATCCCCGACACCACTCTCTGAGTTCTGCCATATAGATAGCACTGGTGGATAGAAATCCAGATAGATGAGAGATTAGACTATGCATTTTACCATCCTGGAATTTTAGTGTCTATCATCTAGAATGCTCTTCTATTGCAATTTCTCAGCATTAGAGGGCTCTACTACTGCAGCTTCTCACATCCAGAGGGAGCAGCACTACGAGTTTTTGTGTAATATCTACTTCCCCTTTCGGATGGTAGAAGCATCAGAGACTAATCACCAATACTGTGTGTAACCAGCTGGTAGATAGTCATTAATGTGCAAAGAAACCTTGATAGAAATCAACCATGGAGCTTGATTTCTGAAATCAGGAACTATAACTGTTCAAGAAAATTCCCATAGGTTTGGAGAAGAACAATCCATTGGTAATGGGAGCTGGTGAAATTCTGCTTAATTTAAACTGAAATTGAGTCCACAAGGATAGCTTTCATTTTACAGCCCATGATGCCATTGCATTAGGTGTCCCTCAGAATATCAATAGTAGTGCTGGAGATAAGCATCCTAACAACAGAGTGGCAGAATGAGCATAGAGTAATGAGGGTGAACTCCTTAGGGCAGAAGCATTTTTCACATTCAGGACTCTACAGCAAGTGCAACTGTGGGTAAGGCGATTGGCTCCTGCTACCTCCTGCTCCACTGTTCCCCAGTACTACAGTTCCTGTTTGCTTATAGTGCTTTTTATTTGTAGTTATGTTTCTATGGGACAGGGGGCTATATTTTTATTGTGTTTGCTTTCTAGTTATTTTTAGCTTTATTTCCTTGTTTGTTTTTTTCAGATGGGGCAGTGAGACCACCGAGTGTCATAGTCCCCATGCAGTAACCTAGAGAATCCTCTAAAATATGGAAGGCAGACTAAAGGACTAGCAGTGGGAATCCTGGAGGACTGCATTTCAGGGCTCAGGCCTTGAATTTGTAACCTTTGCCACTCTGTTCAAAGGCTTCACTTGGGGTCTGCAGGTCTTCCATGAGTGGAGAGAGGGGCAACCTTTTAGATGTTGGTCCCACAATGCAGGACATGTAAAAATGAATATACAGTGGCTGCATTGCAGCAGAGGAGGAGGAGGAGGAGGAGAACTCCTCTGTGGGATTTGTGCTACCAAGTGAAACATGTAAAATCCAAAATAGAAGTAGACGGCAGGTGCACTCTTGTGGCATTCTTTTCTTCAAGCAGATTTGATATTGTTCTGTCACTGGTACTTAAGGGGGAGGCTTTTTGACATTCCTGGCCCCCTAATGGCTAATGTATATTTTCATTTTAGGCTGTCACAGTTGAAGGTCTCTGTCATATGTGGATTGAAGAATCCCCACTGCAAATGTCAACAGCTCCTGACAGATGAGAGAATGAAGATTTACTGCCATAAAAACACACAAATCAATAGAATTGCCATGCCAGAGGTTAACGTGGTGCAGCCACAAAAGTACCTGGTCTCTGTCACACTGGGGATTAAAGTGGCACCCTTACAAAATAACTGGTCCACACCACACTGGAGAAAAGACAACAATCTCCACCATACCAATGTTTGAAGTAGCAGTCAAAAAGTCACTGGTCCTCACTACACCAGGAATTGACGTGACACTACCCTAAGGCAGTGGTCCCTGTCACATTGTTTAAGAGTCAGTGGTCCCTGCCATAGTGTTGATTTTTGCAGTACTATTGAAAATGTAAAAGGTCCTTGATAGACAGGTTATTGTATAGTGGTGGCACTGAAAAAGTCAATAGTCCCCACCAGACGATGCACTAAAAATGCAACACTACAAAAATCGAGGGACACCACTGGACTGGGTTTGATGTGACAGCACCACAATAGTCAATTGACACTCCTAGCCAAATGATAAAAATGGTACATCCTCAAATGTGAAAAGGTCCTGCCAGACACAGGACTGAGATGGCATTGAAGAATGTTTAGGGTATCTGTAAAAGCAGGGACTGAAGATACTGGGGCTTCAAGTGTTCATCTTTGTGTCAATTGTTATTACCTCCCAACATGTTTCCAGTGGTTTCAGTGCATAACAATGAAGTTTCCTTCCCTGTGCTGTCTTTCCAGCTTTCAATTTTTTTTCTTGTATTTAGCATTCACCTTAGTAAGTTTTCAATATTCTGTCTCATTCTCCTTTTAAAACCTATGTTCCTGTTTTTCTAGGCTTCCCTCTCTTGACCTCTGTAAACAATACTCACCACAAATTATAAATCCAGACTCCCATTTCCTTTCTTTTCAGACTGCCTGTCAGCATTTTCCTATTTCTTGTGACCAGAAATACAGTCCTCAGTCACCACTCATTCTCTTTCAAAATAACTAACAGGATTAGTTACAGCTCAGAATCCAAATGTGTCCTCTTTATTTAGACTTTTATTCAGATGTATTTGGACTTTGTGTAGCTTTCAAATCCTACAGGACTCTAGGGTAAGGATGACTCTGTCTAGTAGCAATAGTAGTTTTATTTATTTGTGGCACCCTTCCCTGGAGACCCAGGCATCATTATACTGAGGAAATAACAAAGGACATCCTGATATACTGTATAATAATTAACAATACATTATGGTGATATAAATTATAAACCCCTGCATGCCAGTGTAAAATTAGAAATAAAGTTAAATACCAAACAACAAGCCACTCAAAATAAACAATTCAAACAAATGCCAAATGCCTGAGCAAACAGAAAAGTTTTACGTCCTTTTTTAAAGCCTTCCACCATGGGGGCATCCCTCAGGACCCTCTGTAATGAATTCCAAAGTAATGGATCGACCACTTCGAAGGCTCTGTCCCCAGACATTTTAAGTATGGTCTTGGGGACAGCTGGGAGGTCATCCTTGGCAGAACAGAGGGGACAAGTGGGAAGATAAAGATGCAGGAGTTCACACAAGTAGCCAAAACCCAGACCATGAGGGACCTTATAAGTTAGCATACCAACCTTATTGGAGATACACCATTTAACTGGCAGCCAGTGCAGTTCCCATAGTGCTGGGGTAATGTGCCTCATGTTTGGAAGGCCTGTCAACAACCTCACAGCCACATTCTGCACTAGCTGCAGGTATCACTGTGTATCTCCATTGACCCTGAGGCAGAGGGGATTGCAGTAATCAAGGCAAGATGTCAAAAATACATGTACTAGTGAAAGCAAGTCCTCAGGAGGATAAGAGAATGAATCCAGCTGATATTTCTCAGGTGCTAGAAGCCATTCTGGTAGACTGTCAACACCTGAGCCTCAAATGTCAGCCTTTGTACAGGATGATACCCAGATTATTCTCCTTATTGGCAGCATCAAGCCTTGAGGTACTGAGTCAGAGCCCCATTTCTCTCCCCAACACTGCCAGTCTCCCTAACCTGGTTCGACTACCAGTACTTCAGTTTTGTCCAGTTTGAGTATTAGGCAGCTTGAAGATATCCAGCCCTTGATCTCAGCTAAACACTTATTCATTACATAGACAGCTCCCAAGTCATTGGGTGCAAAGGACAGACAGGACTGGATGTCATCAGCATAGGAGTGAAAACCAACTCCATACTGCCTAATGATCCTGCCCAGGTGCAGCAGGTACACTGAAAACAACATAGGAAAGAGGACTAGCCCTTGGGGCACATCACAGTACAGGTCCATTTGGCATGATGAGAAGTAACCCATCAGAACCTGCTAAAACCTGCCCCTGAGGTAGGACTGAAACTAGCCAGCAACTTTGCCTGTGAGTTCCACATACTCTCTGAAATGGTCCAAAAAAAACCATGGCCAATGATGTCAAATGCTGAGGAGAGATCCAGGAGAACAAAGACTGACCACTATCCTCTAACCCACACCCTTAGCAAGTCATTGTGTATCCTGACTAGAGCAGTCTCAGTGATGAACTTTGACCAAAATCCTGACAGGAGAGGCTCATATATATTGACGGTCACCATCTGAGTCTCCAGCTAGAACACAAAGACCTTCTCAATAACCTTGCCTAAAAATGACAGGTTAGAGACAGGCCTATAGTTTGACAGGACATCTGAGTCCAAACTAATTTTGTTTCCAAAAGGGGCCTCACCAGTGCACTTTTCAATGTAGCAGGGAAGATCCCATTCGACAAGGAACACAGAATAATCATGGTGAACACCGGGGCCTGCTGCTCAGTGCAGCCCACGAAGAGTCACTTTGGGCCTGGGTACAGTTCATAGTATGTTGGTCGCAGCCCTGGGATCACCTCAATGAGCTCCTCAATTGTCACTGACTAAAACTAGTACCATAACCACTGGCCACCTTTGCAACATCCAGTCCCAACACTGCTAGGCAGTAACTGCCCAGTAGAAGAGATCCCGGCCCTAACAGAGGACACTCTATCTGGGAAGAACCAAGCAAATTCCTTGCATTTCACAAATGAAGAAGCCCTCATGGGCTGCAGCAAAGCTGGCTGTAAAAGTCTATCAACTGCCTGGGAAAGCAGAGTTGGTCAGTTTCTCCTACCCATAATTTCTCTGGAAAAGAATTCTGTCTTCTTATGACAGATTGCCCTTTGATACTCATCATAGTGGGTATTCAAAGCCAGTTTGTTCTCCTGGCCTTAGACCTCCTTCAATGCTGCTCAAATCTTTGCCCTTTTGCTTTCAACATACTCATCTCACCATCAAATGATGGAAAGCCAATGCATAAAACCAGTGGGTGAACACAGATTGGTGCCACCAGGTTGAAGGCCACACTGACAACTCCATTATAGGCCACCACTGCTTCTTCCATACCCTTAGCACAAGCCTCTGTCATACCCACTGTGTCCACTACTGCTAAGCTTCAATCAGGCCTCAGCCCTATTAAAGGGTGGTATCTGACCACCTCCACAAGGGGGGACTATAAAGGGGTGCCCTGAACTCAAAACTGATGGCATATTGATTGCACCAGTTGATCAGATCAGTCTTAAGGTTCCCCACTTCAAGCTCCATTTGGAACACCAGGTACAGTGCATGCCCATGTTTGTGAGTCACAGTGGCTGTCATACTCTGAAGGAAATCTTGTTCAAAGAATGAGAGCTCATTGTTAACCCAAGCAGTGAAATCACCAGTAATAATCTATCTTTGTGATTCCAACACCCTGTCTACCACAAACTCCATAATCTCCTGCAGGAAGCCCCCCTCCTGTCCAGGTGGCACCTGGCACCTGGATCCCCAAGCATGGATACTCACTCAAAGGATGAAGCAACCCACATGGGGTGCACCATCATTTTCAACTCAGATCTAAAAAGGATGGGTATCCCTCCCCACTCTGTGCTATTCTTCCTATGGCAGTATACCACAGAGTAACTGGCAGTGACTGTCACCTCCAATCTCCAAAATTGGATCAGCATCATCACCTAACCAGGTCTCTGTGAAGCATTCTAGACAGACCAAGGAATGAGCAACAAAATCCACAATATTAATGATCTTATCCCTCATCAGTCTTGCACTACAAAGCACCACCTGAAGAGGAAGAGAAGTAGCAACCAGTCTGTTAGCTGACTATCCACTCGGTCTGGTGGAAACCCAGTAGATGGAGCTTAAACACTTGCGGCTCCTCTCCTATTCCTAGCTAACTCTGGGGCATCTCCCAGTCCTTACCATCCCAGTCACTGCTGTCAGCCTAACTCCCATCCCAGACCCTAACCCTTCTAAATGTTTTTTTTTATTATTTAAGAAAAACCTCTCTAAACACTGAAACAGAATTTCAGTGGGCAAATAAGACAAGGCACTTCTGGAGATGGGAAACAATAAGTGAGCAACACCCTTAAAGGTATTTTATTATATTTTCCCTTACAGTAATGCCACAGGAGTGCTGCCAATGACAGCTGGGGTACTGAACTCAAACATTGTTCTAATAGTGTAAGTCTGCAGACTTACACCAACATAAGTCCATATCATAGTAAACCAGCACAAGTTCTACATTAATATGCCCTCTTGTTAAAAGGTAAATGATTGGTCTTAGCTTCAAATATGCTTTATTTCAGTATCATTTCTGCTCAGCATTAGTGAATCATGCTACTAAAAATCATATTGGACAGGTATGGGAAGTCCAACATAAAACTTTAAAAATATGTTGTAAATAGTACTCTTATACTAGCATTTTAACATGTTCAAACCTTTCCAGGCAATATCATATACATTTAAAAAATATTTATTTTTCAGAAATTGCTACCATAAGTTATTCACAGATGTTAGTATTCTAATAAGCAGGTATCAAACTAAAGTACATTTTATGTCATGATATTAACCTACGCTGAAGCCATTTCATCTAATTACAGTGGCACTGCAAAATGCTGGGGCTGCATTACCTGGCCTATACCAGTAGCTGTAACAAGAATCATTCCACAGAGCAATTGTTATAGCTATTAAAATAAAAAAAAAAAAAAAAAGATTTAGACAGTTCAATTTAGATTTTATGTTTTCTGTTCTAATGATTCCCTCTGTCTCCTTCTTTATTATTATGGAAGCTAATATTTATGTGTTACATTATTTATTTAGAAATTGGTGGCTGAGAAAGGCACACTGAGCCAAGGCTTATTTCCAGATGCGACACAGCGAATGGGTACCTGTGAGAATACATCATATTGCTAAAAGCAAAAATAACAGTATAAATACACAGTAAACAAATGCAAGTTAGGATAAGAGAAAAAGAGAATAGACCTAAAAGTTGAACAACAACAACAGTATCATCACTGTAGACATTATATTAACTTCCATGATTAACAAGGAATAAAATAACTAGGGTGATACTTGCTGGCCAAAAAATGGTACACAACCCAACAAACCCTAGCAGGGGTACTTGGTTGCAAGGCTTCAGGCTCTGTGTATAGCCCCCCAACACCCCTTCTCCCACCTTTCCAACCATAGTCTATCAATAGACCTCTTGAGGTCTCCAGGGCTGAGCCACCCCTAGAATCATCCAAGACATAACCTAAATCCTCTTACAATAGCTTTGTTTTACACTGCTTGCCAAAAAATCTCATGTACTACTCTTTAACTGCCTAATGTGCCAAACCTGTAACAACTGTATTTGTTCTGAAATCTGTAACTACTGTATTTATGCTGAACCCTGTAACAACTGTATTTGTTCTGAAATCTGTAACTACTGTATTGGTGTCTTGTATTATTTGTCCACCCTGACATGGAACCTTTGTAAAAGAGCTCACACTCAAAGGTATTCTGATATTTATAAATAAATAAATAAAAATAAAAAATAAATAAATAAATAAGACAGGAAATAGGAGCAGGAAAGATAACAGGAGGAAGTAACATGAGCTATTAGGAACTGTTTGATTGAGTGGTAACAGGAGGAGCAGTGGAGCTTTACATTCTCCCAGAAGGAGGGAAGGGAAAAGAAGGTAGTTTGTCTCACAATAGTTTTGCAACAACACAGTGCAAACAATAGTGAGTCACTAAAATAGAATTGGTAGGTGGATGGAAGAAAGGGGTGACAATGGCTGATACATATGGAAGGAGGCAGGGAGGATAAACATTTGAAGTGAAAAGAGAAGCAATGAGAAAGGTGTCTGGACAGACAAGCAAGGAATCAGAGGTTAGTGTAGAGCGAGCAGTGGTTGGTGAGTGGAGGAGAGTTAGTAGCACAGTTGTAGAAAGCATGAAAAAGGAGGGTGTAATCCAGCAAGAGAGGCATTCAGGGCAGCCTAGTGGACCACATCCATATATCCAAACACTGAATGAATCATTTTAAGGTAGATATCACAGCAGATAGGGTGGGGTACGCAAGGCTTGTTGCAATAAAGCATGCCAAGTTTGGGGAGGAGTTTTTTTATGGGTGGAAATGATATGGGCAGAGAAATATAAACCTTGATGCAGCCACAACACAGTCCTTGAAATTGGAAACCTCATTAAGTGTGGTGCTATCCAGGATTTTAAATATCTTGGCAGAGCTGAGCCTTTCAAGTTGTTCACTATCACCAAAGGATGTGGAACCTTTTTTATTTTGGCATTAACCTTTATCTGGCATGACTGGAACTAGCATTGGAGACTGTTGAAGTCATAAGAAAGTGATGATTCCAGATCACTGACTGAAGCACCAGGGAAAAACAATATGGTGTTGTCAGCATGTGTGTGGAGGTTTGTTTCAACACAGACCATAGAAGGGTAATTTAGGAAGATGGATATAAGAATGAGGGCAAAGATAAAGACATTTGGAACACAAAAGAGGATGGCAGGGTGCAAAGTATTGCCAATCCTGACCTTCTGTAGCTAAACAGAGAGTTAAGAGTGGAGCTAATCTGCTGATGGGGCAGAGGATCCCACAATGTGGAGTCAAATGCTTTCTTCATATTTTGGTAATGTTGTTAGGAAACAGGAGTTAAAATAAGCTAGCTTTTCATAGTAAACAGGAAAGTGCATCTTTTTTCAAGATGTTAGAAATAACACATCTTTAGTAAATGTGGACTTCAATTATATGAAAGCACAATATTTGTCCCTCAGGATTAATCGTTGCCCCTGCCTATTCTCCACTAGAAGACATACTCCATTATTTATGTAATCACGACCCACTGCTATGAAAATGATTGTGATGTCAGAAGCAGAGCACTGTGACTGAGAGGGGGAAATAAATCATGGTAACAGATGAAATCTAGAACACAAAGACCTTAATTTCTTCTAAATATCCTTAGTAATAACAAAGGAGAGGGAACAGTAGGAAATATTTCAAAAATAAGTAAATTTTTTGTCTAACTAGAGTATTATGATTTTTAACATTTTTTTTTCTTCTTGGATGTGATACTTTCTCATGGTTTCGCTTTTCCATCATAACAGGCCAAGCTGTGTGCTAAGTGTAAATCAAATTGTCCTTTTGTGTTTTTTTGTAACTTTTTGGACTGGTAATCTCTTGCTTTGATGTGACCCCTATAAAAACTACTCAGTAGCCAGATCTTGTATTTCAAACTCCTCCTTCTTTTTTGATCACAATTGGTTCTGCATTACTATGATAAAAAGTTCTTCCTACATGCCTTTGAACAGAATGAATGGGAGAAAATTAAAATTAAGCTCATGCAGTGAATAGGCAAAAATATGTGCCCCCCCAAAACATTTATTTTTATTAGGGTTCAACTGTGGCACCAATGTTACTTTAAAATTTGGTTATCGTGTTGGATAATGTGGTAGAAAGCAATTTCAGGTTTTCCTAACAAACTGGAGAGTGAATCTTCCAGAAGACTCCAGCACCCAATAAGAAAATACAGAAAAACTGGCAAAAGACAATAATATATCTGTGCTTTACCACAGTCATGTGTACAATCTGCATAAATAAATGTGGTAAGCACAGATATAGTATTCTCTCATGTCAGTTTTTCCATATTTGAGCTGAATTATTCATGATGTTTTCACATGGTATACTTGTCCAAGCACCTCAGAGCCTTTACCGTATTAGATGGCTGTAGTTACTTGAGACTGGAGCGTGTATCTTTATTCAAGATGTTTGAACTAAAACATCTTTAGTAAATCCTTAGTAACTTTTTCCAAACAGCAGTTGAAGTACCACAAAGTTAAGATTAATTATGTGTATTGCTTCAGATCACACAGTGAACCAATGGCTGTGCTGGGAGATATACCTGGGAAAACTTGATTTAAAGTTTTGTACTCCAACCATTGGTCTGTATACCCACTTGCAGCCTAATCACATGTTCCTGCTGACTCTGACTCTGGTGTTACACCTTCCTATACTACACAGGAAATTCCACACTGAGGAATGGGAGGAGCATAGGGGTTCATCTAGAGGGCATACCTAGGTTATATTGCAGGTCAGGTCACATCAGACGTGACAGGAGTGGTGCAGTGCAGTGGCTGTGGAGCAGCACTTTTCAGGGAGATGTTCTGGAGGCTGTGCTGCTATCCTATCTGTAGGCATCTCTCGGGACTGAAGTAGGAGATTGCCTGTCTCCGTTCAGAGGTGACCAGGTTACAGGCGGCATTCACCCCCACCCAGAGACTACTGGGTCCACAGCATCAACCTCAATGATTGCCCAGGAAGAAAGATGACTGGACCACAGTTGACTCAGGGAGAGTGGGTAGGGGTCAGAGATACATCCTCCAACCAGTCCAGTTTAATAACTCCTATGCTGTTTTGGAGGAACAGGACTGCCCCACACAGGCACCCACTGCTGTGACCTAGAAGGATGGTCATGACCTTCAATCCAGAGTCCAAGGGAAGGGTGGGCAAGGGATCCTGGAGGAGGGGGAAGCTTCTCCTAGTGGGAGACTCTATTGTACAGGGTGTGAAACTAGGGACAACTAGTAGGGGGAGAGGGAGGTCAAGTGCTCCCAGGAAGTGCTGCATGAAGGTATGGTAAACAAATCCATAGGATCACTAGGACAATAGCCAGGAGGGAAGATCTGGATATCATTGTCCAACTGGTGACCATTGACATGTCAAGGAGGAGGGTAGAGCTAATCAGAGTCCAGGAGGATTTCAGTAAGCTGGGAGAGGACCTGAAACAGGTAGAACATTTTGCGTCATTCTCGGAGATGCTACCTGTCCAAGGCTTGAGGGAGGCCAGGGCACTCCACATCCAAACTTTCAACTCCTGGTTGAAGGATTGAGATGGAAGGGAAGGATTTGGTTTCATAGGGGACTGGGGCCCAACCTGGATATATGTGAGTTTGTATCAGGAGGAAGGCCTGCATCTGTCTGGAAAAGGGACCTCAGTCCTTAGTGAGAAGTTGGAATGCTTCAGCAGAAAGCATTTAAAGTGGCCAAGAGGGAAGAACCAGGAGAGACAGGTGGCTTAGGAACAACCCCCCACGAGAACATGCAAAAGTATAAACTGACAACAGAAACAATGCAAGCGAGCAGTGAGGGGCAGGCAGAGGAAAATGTTATAAGGAGGAATAAGGGGGGGGGAAGAGCACATGAGCATGAATACTGGGGTGAGGGGAAGAGCCAAAGTAGGGAAAACAGGAACAGAGGGAAGGCAGGGAGTAAAACATGGACGGTCATGTTCAGAAATGCCCACAATCTGGGAAATAAGGTTCCAGACCTGAAAGCCTAGATGATGGATGCAGACCTTGACATAGCAGCAATAACAGAGACATGGTATTCTGCTACTCACATCTGGGACATCAATGTACCAGGCTACACACTGTTCAGAAGGGACAAGGAAGGTAAAAAGGGGGGGGGTGACCCTGTACATCACAGAAGGCATAAAGACTACAGAAATACAGGAAAGGCAGGGGGAGGCCAAGATAATGTGGGCCACCCTTGAACCAGAAAATGGCACAGCAATATGTACAAGGGTGATCTACAGACCTCTGGCACAGAGGGAGGGAGGAAGTGAACAGGATATGAGTGAAGGAAATTCATGACATGGCAGGTAAAGATGAAATCCTGTTGATGGGACATTTCAATATGCTGGATGTGGATTGGACCACCCAGGCAGCTGCTTCAGCCAGAAGCACAGCCATCCTGGAAT
Organism: Neoceratodus forsteri; assembly: GCA_016271365.2. Classification (NCBI taxonomy): domain Eukaryota; kingdom Metazoa; phylum Chordata; order Ceratodontiformes; family Ceratodontidae; genus Neoceratodus; species Neoceratodus forsteri. The sequence goes on along the minus strand of CM057458.1, from coordinate 1,244,025,890 downwards.
CTTGCAGGGAGCTGGACTCAGACAGCTGATGCATGAGCCAACCAGGGACAAATTGAGTCTAGACCTGGTATGGACCAATGGGAACAGAGTCAAAAGAATCCAGGTGGAAGGGCAGCTGGGATGTAGTGACCACCACATGGTGTGGTTTGACATGGAGACAGGGACTCAATTAAGCTACACAAGGGCAAAAGTATTACATTTCAGGAGGGTGGATTTCAATTAAATAGGTAGATGTTTAAAAGCAGCCCTGGAGAAGATAGAGGTAATGGAGGGGGTGGTGGAACAATGGAGGAGACTAAAAGGAGCCATTCTGGAGTTGACTAACCAATGCATTAGGATAGTGGCCAAAGAAAAAAGAAGAAAGAAACCACTATGGTTTTCTAAAGAGGTGGGAGACAAAGTAAGGGCTAAAAGAGCAATTTTCAGGAAGTATAAGGGGACCCAAAGGGAGGAGGATAGGGACATGTACCTTGAATGTCTCAGAGAGGTAGGGAAGGCTGTTAGGAAAGCCAAGGCACAGACAGAGGAGGGTTTCATGCGGTCTGTGAAAAAAGGAGACAAGACATTCTGTAGGTACATCAGCAATAAAAGAAAGCACAGGAGGGAATTGTGACTCTAGACTCAAGGGAGGACAGAGAGTGTAAGGAGGGGGATTTAGAAAAGGCAGACATACTGAAAATATACTTTTGTTCAGTATTCACTGAGGAGGGAGAGAGGGAATGGTCAAAGACCACAACTGGGGAGCAGAAGCAATCGGGGGGGGGGAGTGGACATATGTTCATTCTCAGTGGAGAGAGTTCAGGAGGAACTCACAAAGCTGAAGGTGAATAAAGCTAAGGAGCCAGATGAGGTACACCTGAAGATATTATTTATTTATTTGGTTTTTGTTTACCGGGTAAGTACACTAGACAACAATGTTGCCTGTATTCAGGCACGACCCGGGAGAGTACAGACAGGGGAAACCAGAGTCAACATTAAAGAGTATTCATGATGCAGCATGACGTGAGAACAAACATTTGAACAGTATACAGCCAGGTACAGTCATTATCAGTGATGACAAAGAGAAACAGATAACATTACATTAATTATTTTCATGTGATGATACATCAATGACTAAATTGAAATGACAAACAGCAAACAAAACTTAAATGAAGTAGCATTATAACAATAGGATTTTTAAGGAAGATGCAGAAGGAATTAGCAGCAGCACCTCTGGCCACCCTGTTCACAGAGTCACTCAACACAGGCATGCTTCCAGAAGACTGGAGCAGTGCACATGTAGTCCCACTGCACAAAAGTGTCAGTATGGTGGAAGTGGGGAACTACAGCCAGTCAGTCTCACCTCAGTGGTGCGGAAGATCATGGAGACACTGCTGAAAGAAAGAATAGTGGCATACCTGGAATCCATTTCTGCCCAGGATCTGAGGAAGCATGGATTCGCATCTGGAATGTCTTGTCAAACAAATCTGATAGATTGTTTTGACTAGGTGACTAGGGAAGTGAATCAGGGAGGGGCCATAGACATCACCTACTTGGATTTCAGCAAAGCCTTCAATACTGTCCCACTCAGAAGGCTGGTTAACAAGATGAATAGTCTGGGCATGGGGCATAAGATGATACAGTGGGTTAGAAACCTGTTGACAGACAGAAGGTAGCGGGTAATGGTAAATGGGATCCAGTCTGGGGAGAAAGGGGTGACCAGTGGAGTGCCACAAGGATCAGTAATGGGACCAGTCCTGTTCAATATCTTCATTAGTGATATTGCAGAGGGGCTGGAAGGAAAGGTCTGCTTATTTTCAGATAACACCATGACCTGCAACAGGGTGAATATTCCAGAAGGGGCTCAGATAATGAAGAGGGGCCTGGAGATGCCTGAAAGATGGTCGGAGGTGTGGCAACTGAGGTTCAATGCAAAAAAAGTGCAAGATAATGCACCTGGATAGACGGAACTATGGGGAGATGTATAGAATGGGGGGGGCTTACCATCGTCAAAGAGTAGAGGGACCTAGGAATTATCATACCTGATGACCTGAAGGTATCAAAGCAGTGTACAAAGGCTGCAGGGATGGCCACTGGCATGCTAGGGTGCATAAGCAGAGGTACTACTAGTAGAAGGCAGGAAGTGGTGATGCCATTGTATAAAACACTAGTAAGGTGTTACCTGGAGTACTGTGTACAGTACTGGAGACCACACATGTGTAAGGACATAATCATGGTGGAGGCTGTCCCGAGAAGGGTGACAAAGATGGTGCATGGTTTGCACCACAAAACATATGAGGAGAGACTAAGAGACCTCAATATGTAGTCACTGGAGGAGAGGAGAGAAAGTGCAACATGATAGAAACTTTTAAGTACCTCAAGGGCATAAACAAGGTGCAGTTGGGAGATCTTTTCCAGTGCAGAAATCATACCAGAGCAAGGGGACACAATATAAAATTTGAGGGGGAGGGAGACTAAGGGATAACGTGAAGAAGATTTTCTACATGGAGAGGGTGGCGAATGCTTGGAATGGTCTGTCACAGGAGGTGGTAGGGGCAAGCACAGTGGAGGAGTTTAAACATGCCTGTGACAAGCACAGGGAAACCCTGGGCAGGAAGGGAGTGATGAAAAGCCATTGACCACTTCGGATGAGTGGATGCATAGATGTATAGGGCCTATGGGCAGACTGGATGGGCCTAGCAGTCCTTATCTGCCAACAATGTCTATGTTTCTATGTTTCAAAATGGACTGTTTGGGAATCCAGTCAGTGAGTACTGTATTAGCTTTATACAGTGAGAGCATGTTGCATTTTGTCCCTCATATCCAGGCCGTTAGGTTAATAAAGATGGCATGTGCTGCCTTGTCATTTGTGGTCATCGACAGTGTACTGTTGTGTATATGCAAAGCAATTGTCATCTGATGTACATGTGAAAATGAAGGTCAGAAGGAACATCAGCATATATGAGAACTGTGTGTGGGCCTAACGTTGCTTTATTTGAAAACTTTGAGCGGAAATGGGAATTCAACCACAGTGAAAATATTCCTTTGTTATGAATTGTTTTCAGTGTTTACTACTATATACTATACTGTGACAGCAATTCTTGTTTTTAATGTGGACCATGCCACAGTGCAATAATGTATGTTCTAATAGACCTTACAGGTGTGCCTTTATCTTTATGGACCCAGCAATGGAGGTAGCCACTAACGCAACAGAGGGAGACCCCAAAGGAAGACCAAGGGATACAGAAGAGGGAAATCAGGGAGACCACAGTGCTGTGCAAGCCATATGCCGCAGAGCAGTTTCTCAACAGAGATTTTTTGTTGCCTGTCTACAGAGTAGGTCCGTTACACTTTTTATCATGTGGTCTCTTTCTGGTGCTATCTGTCAGGGAATCTGGTGTGCACCTGCACTTGGATATGTTTCCTTTTACTTTTCCTTTTCGTTAGATTTAAGTACAGTCCAATGAAGACCAAAAAAGAACACAATGAAAGCTGTAGGAAGAGCTCTGTGACTGCAACTGGCAATCCAGCATGACATACCTGCCAGGAGTGGCAGTCGCAGCCTGAAGCAACTTGGAACTGAAACTATGGAAGAGAGGAGAGTTGATCAAAGTTACAGATAGACACAGAGAAGAAAAAAGTCAGAAAAGAAGGCATTATTCTAAAGGATATTGTATCCTGGCAAAATATTCATCTAGTCAAAAATACTATTATAAGTATTTTTCACATGCTTTCAAATTCAGCATGTACAAATTTCACAGTATGTCTGCATATTTACACAGTGGCCCAGATATTCAAAATGGTTGCGCATGGCGCATCAGTGTTGCACCATGCACAACCCACTGATGCGCCCCGGCACGATATTCAAATGGGAATTGCGCCTGGTAGAAATCCCGGGCGCACTGGAATGCATCAATAATATATGCAGGCAGAGATGGGGTGTGTAGCATACCTGCACATCCCGATATTCAGTCCAGATGTGCTGAGCCATGCACAAGCAACCCCCACTTGCACCACACAGTTGATCCCAAAAAGGAGCAACTGCCAGCCACCTACAGGTGAGCTGCTTTATTGCAGGGCGCAACATGGCAGCTGCCACCTGTGGGTGGCCACCCGAGCTCCGGCAGCACCTCTGTGGTGGCACCCCACCCAATGCCCTATCACGGGCATTGGTATGAAATAATAGAATCCAATATCCCTGGTGGTCCAGTGGACCGCTGTCAGCCCGATCACGGGCTTCAGTAAAATAAAAGAAGAATCCTATATCCCTGGTGGTCCAGTGGACCTCTGTGAGCCCAATTGCGGGCTTCAGTAAAATAATAAAGATTCCTTTTCCCTGGTGGTCCAGTGAATTGCTGTCTGCCCAATCGTGGGCTTCAGTAAAATAATAAAGATTTCTTTTCGGTGGTCCAGTGGACCGCTGTCAGCCTGATTGCAGGCTTAATAAAATAAAGAAGAATCCTATATCCTCGGTGGTCAGTGGACCACCGTCAGCCCGAGCCGCGTGACTTCAGTATGAGGATTCGATTTTATTTCTGGTTCAGCGACTCTCATCAGCCCACCGATCCTCACTGCCCCGCTCCCGCCGCGGTAGCTTACCCGCCTGTTGCCCGCTCCCACCGACCGACACCGCTTGCAGCTGTGGCGCCCATTGGTCCGGCCAGCGTGAGCCATCGGCAGCTCATTAACAGAGCCAGCATACATTCCAGATATGTGAATGGATCTCTCATATCTGGAATATGTAGTATTTGTATGGTTTTGTATGCCCATTGGTTCATGCTGTGGACCAATGGGCATACAGCCCTACAGACGATGTCAGTCGTTGGGCGGTGGGGCAGCAGGCAGGTGAGGTGCTACCGCCTGCCGCTGACTGGGGGGGAGTGGGGCGGTAGGGATCAGTGGGCGGGTGGTTAGGGAGGTCTACTGGACCACCAGGGATATAGGAATCATTATACTTTTACTGAAGCCTGGCATCAGGCTGACAGTGGTCCACTGGACCACCAGTGATATAGGATTCTTCTTTTAATTTACTTAAGCCCATGATTGTGCTGACAGTGGTCCACTGGACCACCAGGGATATAGGATTCTTCTTTTATTTTACTTAGGCCTGCGATTGGGCTGGCAGCAGTCCACTGGACCACCAGGGATATAGGATTCTTTTATTTTATAAATGTCTGTGATCAGGCTGTGGGGAACATTGCTGTGCTGCAGGGGGCATCAGTCCCCTGACGTGGCTGCCTGGCCAGGTGCCAGGTGCAAGTCATCGGGATCAGATATTTCAAGATGCAATTGGGGCCATAATGACATGCAAATGGCCCCATGTGCACCTTGCATACATTATGGCCCCATTCGCATGTCAGCTTTTGAATATTGCAGTTGCTGCACCTTGCACAATGGAACTTGTGCTAGTGTATCCACATGCTCCACTCTGGCCACTGGTGCTGGCACAGTGCCACTGCGCCATGTGCACTGCAGGTGGCCAGGGTGCGATATTCAACGGTGCTGAGCCAAGGCGCAGCTACGTTGAATATCGCCCAGTCAATGCCCCTGTGCAGCCAAGTTGCACTGTGCCCAGGCTTGTGCCACAGCCTGGTGTAGTTTGAATATCTGGGCCAGTATGTTTATTTTTGCACTTTAAATTATGTCTGGTGATATTTAATCAATTAATAGGTATATCTGTTCAAATTTAGTCTTAATCTAATTGATTGATTTATTAATTAGGTAGGTAATTAAGTAGATTAAAAAAACAGGACTCATGACTCAGAGTTATGGCGATAGAAGCGCAGGATTAAGCACATATATACGACAGATACATGGGGTAGAAATGACAGCATAGAAAGCAAGATAACAGAGGCGTGAAGAGTGATCTCAACAAAATTGAGAGATGTGCTACCTGTTAAAGCTAAAGCTGGGAGATAAGACAAAGTTAAAACCTACAAGCTGAACCTGAAGTTTATTTTAAAATGCACACTGTTAATGCTCATCTTTCTCGCCTAAAGCCAAACTAACCTAATTTGGCTGGATTTGTCAGCTCTCTATGAGTTATATGACCAAATTGGGAATGTAAGTTTGGACATAGATTTTAAATACACCAGATTTGATTGTTCATGAAATTTAGTGTGGATTTTTTGTCATTAAAAATTATTGCACATTACAATTAGGACAGATTTTGAGATTATTAGTTTGTGTTTGAACTGAATTGAATTAATTTAAAAGGTGTGTATGTTTGCTTATCTAAAAAAAATACTTATATAATCAGTATAGACTGGATTAAATCAGAACTTTTAAAAACTCAAAGCACCATTAGTTATATTATTTGGTATTTAATACTAGACTGGAAACAACCACTCAATTATCCAGGAAGAAGCTGAACAGAATATCCAGGATGTATTAATGAACACTGGAGCTGCAGTAAGACACAGAAAAGGTCATTAGTGTGTATGTGTGTATTTTAAGACAAAGAAAACTCTCCAAAGTGGTACTACGAATATAGTTGGAATGCAGAATCCTTAGAAGTTCAAGTGAACAAGACATATGCATTATTCAGGAGAGCTGGTCTTATAAGACACTGAAAAAAAGGTTTATGCTGTATAAAGGAAGTTGACCTTTGCAATACTTTGAATTTTCAAAGATATTTCCAGCTATATAAAAATAGTTTTTAAGTGTTGTATTTGAAACCATATTTAAAGTCATATTGCTATTTTTAAAGTTAATTATAGTTGCCTGATTGTATGATTGTATTGTTATAAAATGTTATTGAACAAATGCAATAAGCTGGTTCAATCAGTAATAGCTGGTTTAAAACTGGATTGGGGCAGTGTACTGTGTACAGGATGCCACCAGAAAAGAAAAAATGGATCCCCCAGACGGAATAGGTAAACCCAGCATGAGAGCACAAATTAAGAATAAAAATGAGAAAAAAACAGAATAATGATGAAGTCTTAAATACCCACCAAAAATCTTAAATTACTTTGTCACCACGGGGAATCAAACAGAATTAGTGGATGGAGATAAATGCATCCAAATTAAGGGGTGAGCTGTTACCCAGTGGCCTATCATCAACTATTAGAAGAGAAGGGTCCTTACCAAGGGATTTAAAGCACCCACTATTTATTGGAGTTTAGAGAATTAGAGAGTGAAAATATGCAAGTTATCAAGGAAGGTATAATCCAAAAGGAAGGTTTGTTGCAATAGGAGGGAGAGGGGAAAAGGAAATGTGCAGAAGAAAAGATGACAAAGTTGCTTCCCTGCAACTGCCCAGCCATCAATAAGGTGTTACAATTGTTGCACTTGTACTATTCTTGTGTATAGGAATTAGCTCTTATTTTATTCTCAGTTTACTGTATTGCTGAAAATGTCACTCAGATCTTGCATGATCCTTTTTTTCTGTCATGTTTATTCACTGTAATGTTTATTCACTGTAATGTAGCTTTGTGGTACTGTGTCTAAGAAGTGGAACCTTTGTAAATGAGCTCTGCTCAAAGGTGTCACTTCAAATATACACATGAATAAAAAAATAAATTAGAAAAGATAGACAGGGGATGTGATGTAGAGAAAGGGAACATGGCACTTAAAAAACACTGATCTCACACAGGTATTTATTTGTGTACAAGAACATGCAGGAGAAGACAAAAAAATGTTCCTCTCTTCAGAATTTTGCTATTTTTATTTCACCCTATATGGCAATACTAAGTCTAGAGCTATCCTCACATGCCCTTTCTGACTTATCACAGTTTTTGGAAGAATTCTGAAATGGTTCAGAGATATTTAGAAACAATTCACAAAAATTATCAGGCAAATTAAGAGAACATGACTGTTACACTTAAAGCCTTGCTTGCAATGAGAGAGGACCTGAAACAAAATAATAAGAATTTAGAACAAATTATCTCCCTGATGACAATTATTTCAGGGCAAGTCATATGCACTCTGAAAAAAATAAAACAAATGGTGGTTGAGGGTAAGGAAAAGGAAATGCCTAGCATAGAGAATACTGCTGAAAAATATGCAAGTAATAATGTAAGTAATATTCTCAAGATTACTGAAAATAAAATAGCAGAAAATGAGGAATGGAAAATAACCAGACTGGTACGAGATTTAAATAAGAAACAACAGTTGGATAGCAGGGGAATAAATATACAAGTACAAGGTTGTAACTGCATAAAACAACAAGTAATTAAAAACAGATGAAGCCTGGGGAAAATAAAAAAAAAGTATACAGAGGGATAATCAAGTAAATGAGAAGCAGGGTAGTAAATGCAATAAGTCTCATAAGGCAAAAAAAATTTGGAAATTCCATTGAAGTAACAAATAACAAAGAATGGGTGATCAGCAGGGGGTTCAAACTGACAACAGTATACCAGTCTGGTGCCTCAGAACTGGAAAACAAAACTCACGGGGCCCTATATTCAAAAATGCACAAAGCAGAGCTAGAAACTTTGTGCTGCAATTTGCGATATCATGGGTGTACAAAAATTGCTATGTTCTGAGGAATAGCACATGGCATTAGTCATCTGAATATAGGTCCTTTTTGGTCTAGTGCTAAGCCATTTAGCGTGGCCCGATAGCATCCCCAAAATAGGGCCCTACAATGGCATGTGCCATGGTAAAATTTATTATATTCTAAATTGTCACTGCAAATGAGACCACTGAGCATGAAAGACAATAAGGAGCCATTTGCGTGCCCATTATGGGCTCATTTGCATGGGGAGTGAGTCTGGTTTGCTGGGTGCAGTCCCCCCCAGTTGCCCCAAACCTGTGAGCTATCCCTGGTGCAAGTGGCTTCTCAACTCCCTCCTATCCCAGTCCCATTAAAATGAAACATTTGCTGGTATCTAGTGTTGTCCTCACTCTCTGATCCCAGTCCTGTTAAATAAAGACATATACCTGGCATCCAATGGAGCACCCCCCTCCAATCCCTGTCCCATTAAATAAAAATACACCTTTGAAGTCCTGTGGTGTGCCCCTCCCCCCCCCAATCCCAGTCACGTTATTAACATACATTTCCCCTTGTGTGGAGCCAATAGACACATTTTCAGCAACTATTTTCATAGGATTGTTCTAAATATTTCCAATTGTCAATGCAGAATTAATTTATGGAGGCTTTTATCAAATTTTGCTAAAATCTCTTCTAAATTCCTCCTTGTGAATTGTATTAATTTATTTTCAAGGCGCTGATATATGACAGTGATGTTTCTCCTTTTGTGGTTTGAATTGGAACCATTCCAGACAGGGACAGAAATGTATACAACAAACTGAATCCACTGAACACTAGTTCTGACTGTTCCTCCATTGTAGATTAAGGGATTCAGTAGCACAACAGTGGAATGAACCATTATTTAAAATTATGACATATTAAAGCAGCAGTGAATGAAAGCAGGGAAAATTCTGATATATCATTTTCCTAACTCTATTTTAGATTGCCTCTTATGTCTCTGCTTCTACGGTGCCCCTCTTTTTCCATTTTGAGTCTTTTTAGCACTTTGTTTATAATTTAAAATAATAAAAGGAACACTCCATTTAATATGGCCTAAATCTGGTTTTCATCAGTATTTCAAGCTGTTTCTGTTCACCAGTTGTCCTATAAAGTCAGGAACCAGTATCTACTGCAAGCTATTCATTATTGATAAAGAATTGATGTTCAAAAACAAGAGAGAATACTAATGTAAATCGAGTCCAAGTCACATGAAAAGTAATTTTCTTTTTATTATTTCAACTGTAAAAAAATTGTAAAGCAGACCCAAAATTGGGGGAAAAGAGAAAGTGTATGGTGAAACTTTTTTCCAACCCTATTTCTGTCTCTGCTGAAACACTGTCCTACTACAGTTGAAAAGGTCATGGAATGTGACTCTACCCTTCTGTGGTAGAACAGCGTTCCAGTAGATTTGAAAAGTACATGATCTACAAATATTCAAAACCCTCCAAGGTAACAGAAAATGCAGGATCAACCAGATAAATGAAGAGGCAGCAGCATGATCAGGCAGACACAGAAGCAAACAGATACTGAAAAAAAAAGGCAGGCTCAACCAGATATGTTCACTTTTATATTAATACAATTCAGGAATAACCAGATATATAAAATTACTTACAAATAAACCCCCTGTCCTCACACTGAATGTTCTCATTGCTAAGCGAGTGGGACAGACCCATTTTTTTCTTCAAAATCAAGCCCAACCCAAATTGTCAACCAATGAAATTGCATGATTCAAACATTGGGGCATTTGGTCCCAAACAACCAGACAGCTCACCCTAGCAACAGCTCTAACTCTTTGGCGGCAAACAAGTACTTTTTCTTTTAAAAAAATACAAAGTGATCAAACTATATATACATATTTTTTTGGGGCCGGGGGACACCATACCCTATAAAAATAGTGGATGGGCAACTATATGCAGAACCTGTGAGTTCTGTCATGTCAGGATTCTGATTTCCACAGACCTCTTAAGCTTCACTCTTGAGATCACAGGGAATCAGAACCCCCCTCTGTGGCAGAACACACTGGTTCTGCATAGTTGCAATCTACTATTCTCTATAGCATACAAGTCAGGAGATAAGGGGCAATCTGCAATAGAATAAAATAGAATAGGTCAAAATGTCTACTGCTGTCATGTGCTGCTGCTTTAATTGTTAATTACAGAACAATAAATGGGTCAGTGGACAAAATTATATTTTGGCACTCTAATAGTTATACATCATTATCATGTTTTATGCTGGAAATCTTGCAAAATAGGTGCAAGTTTTTATTGCAATAAAAAAGATCTCTCACATGCTGAATTGCTAGCATCTATACATAGAGAATTGTGGAATAAGTATTATGAAGAATTTAAAACATTGTCCAGAGAAATGTTTTGGTCTTTCTGGAGGAATGCTTTCTGGAGGCTGCTGGTTAACTAGGATCTGCAGCTTATCCATTAGGTAGGGAAATGGGCAGACTGGGTGGGCCAAGCGGTTCTTATCTGCCATCAAATTCTATGTTTCTATGTTTCTATGAATGTATCATGACTACAAATGTAGACAAATCAGAGCTGTAAGCTGACATTTTGCCTTTATGGCATGTTTGAGCACTTGTTTTATTACTCAGTTTATTTTTATTGAATTAACTGAGTTTTCATTAGGATAAGGGGTATGGGATTTGTCTCATAAAGTTGGTGAAGGGTTGATGTGAATATATTATGCATTAATTTTGTTTCACCAAAATTCACTATATATATATATATATGTAAAAAAAAATCCCTACTCTTTTTGAGAAGTAGCATGTTATTTTTAAATTCCACCTGAACAGTCATGAGAGCAGGAAGATAGGACCTTGATTTAATGTATAATTACCTAAAAGATGGCTCCTTAAGACTACACACGGTCCCCCTGTCACCATGCCAGGACTGTTGTATGGCTACTTATAACCAAGGGAAGAGTAGCCCCCTCAGAGCTACCAACACCATCTTCTGCAGCACCTGGCATTTATTTGTGGTCCCCCATTCAACAATAAAGGCACAACCCTATTTAGCGTCACTTTCATTAATTATACTTTGTAGCCCTCAGTCACCACCACAGTCATGTTTCAGACATATTGCACAGTTCTCCCATCCCATCTATCCCTCCCCCACCATCATACTGGTGGGGATCTGTATGAGGTGAGACTGAAAGGCACTGGAGTCATCATTCAAGGTGCCCAGTGCACACTGGTGTTTCAGGTTTTTCTCCTTCCCCCCCATATCCAACGTCCTGGCACAGGACACATATCCCCGTGCAGTGATGCAATGTATGGGAGACAAACTCTCTTGGCCCACCGCAAAGATCACTATGGTACCAGAACCAGGACACCTCCCTCTTCTGACTGAAATCACTGCTACATGGCAGCATAACTCTAGCTCCCACCCACCTGACCAGATATCCAGAGTATGATCCTGAATCTTAAACACTGGCATGGATGTGCATTGTGCTTCTTCTGGGTAATTGGGCAATGCTCTACTTAACTTCTCAGATCTAAATGGATCAGTCTCTAAAATGATAAGGCTGCAGGTAGCATTAGGCTGCAAATTTAATACCTGCCTCCCTCTTCTATATTTATCTATCAGTATTTTCTTTACTTCAGACATAAAATGATGTCGTTAATGCTGCTCACAGTAGTAAATTCATTTACCCGCTAAAATCATAAATCTTGAGCGCACACAATACTTTATTGGATTGTGGTCTCCCATCCACAGAAAATAGTTGAATGTGGTACTTTGCTGGATGATATTCATGACTACTGTCCTGTTTATTGCCATTGGTCAGCAAAAAAGCCAAAAGTGAAGCCAATTGCTATTGACTTTCACCCACAGACTGCAGACCCAGACACAGAGAGCAAGAGCTTCACTTCAGGTAGCCAACTCAGAGCCCCTTAAGTGTCTGACACCATTTTCATACTCCACCATGCAGCACAAGCCTGGTCTAATTTAAAACTTAGGAGCTGAACTGACCTTGAACTGTAATTTTTAGCCTACTTCTTTACCTCTTTTCAAGCCAATGTACTGAATTCTGCTAGCCAGGCTAGGGAGTTTAAATTACCTCCTTAATACTGCCAAAACTAGACTTGCCACTGATCCTGACATTACTGACTACCCTCTCCTTCTGGTGTCTGCTATTAAATACCTGCAATGTATTTCCTCACCTGCCTAATCTGCTCTCTGTGGACCTTGTATTTCATTGTTGTCTTTCTCCCACTTTCTGTTGACCCCTTGGAGGCACACTTCACTGATGACTACACCCTCTCTAACCTCACAGCTTCTTGGCATGATAACGTGCATCCCTCTGGTGCTTCCCACCTAAAACTCTGAGAGGTGCTTTCTGCTTACTAAAATGCATGTGATATCACACTCATAAAAAATCTTATAAGAGGCTGTGGCTGTGCCTCCTTCTCTGGTTTTCAGCTCTGCTTCTCCTTCTTGCAGGGCACATCAAACTGAACCCTGGACCTACCTCACAACCAACCTTAAACATTCCTTCCTGGTCCTCTCTTAAAGGTCTTAATATTGCACATCTTAATGTTCGCAGTCTCATGCACAGCCTTGCAGAGCTAACTGCCTGGGCTGGCCACTAAAATCCTGATGTTCTGTGCCTCACGGAAACATGGTTGAAACATTTCATCCCTGAATCAGCCTTTGCACTCTCCAACTATAGCCTCCTGCATCGTGATCGTATAGGTAAAAAGAGTGGGAGCAGTATTGTGATATACTACAAAAGTCACATTGACATATTCATAATCCAGTATGACATAGCTCTGCCCTCTGCCACCTGTGAATTCCTTCATGGGCTTCTCCTTCTAGGGAATGCAAAAAAAGTCATATAATTTGTGATTACAAACCTCCAAAACAAGGCATCAAGGGACTATCCTATCTGCTTGATAACATTAGCTCCAAAATCTCCTCAAATGAGTTACGTATCTGTGGTGATCTCAACCTAAATTGATCTGGAGAAAATGTCAAGCAGTACAAACCACTGCTTGAGTCCCTTGACCTTACACAGCTTATTAGTATATCCACATGAAACCAACACCCTGGGAACAGAGGTTCACTCCTCGATTGGTTTCTAAGCAACAGGTCCAACAGGATCTCAGTATCTAGTGTCTTTCCTGAATCAATATCTGACCACTCCCCCATCCTATTGCATCTGGAGAGTCTCCTCTCCCAAAGTGCCCCCAAAGATCATACATGAGAGACTTCTCCAACTTCAACCCTGCACCCTTCCTTCAAGTCCTCACAATCTTATACTGGGACCCAGTTCTCTCTGCTGCGGATGCCACATGTGCCCTTGACAACCTTCTTAACATCCTCCCTTTTCTGCAGGATAAGCATTCCCCTCACATCAGAAAGAGGGTCAGAGGCACTGTTACTAAATGGTTACATAGGACCTGCTCTCCCTCATGAAAGCCAGAGATAAGCACTGGGGTAAATTCAAAGCCTCTAGGGAATTGTCTGACTATCATGAATACCTACGGCTCTGTAATGACTGCAAAAAAGCCATCCGAACCGCTGAGAGCAAATACTGCAAGACTGCCCTCTTATCCTCAGCTAGGGATATGTGAAACTTCTGGCACATTGTTAAGACTGTCGTTGGGGGATATAGTAGGTGTGACACTGTGGATATGCTAATTGATGGCATAAATTGCTTTAACACTTCTACCATTGCTAATGAATTTAACAAGCAGTTCATTGATCTCTCGGCATACACCTTCCTGCTCACTGCTGCTAATGACAAGTCATCTACCTCCACCCTACTGGAACCCTTGTCTCACCCACCTTTCTATCTTAAGGCAATCTCAGTGAGGGAAACCCACAAGCTTCTCAACGACCTCTCTCCTCACATGAGGGCCAGTCATGATGACCTCTAACCTAAGATCCTAAAGCTTGGGGCCCCCTTTACTTGTGCTCCCCATCCCCCATATTCTTAATCTATCCCTCACCACTGGAATCATTCCCCCAATCTGGAAAGTAACAAAGGTGGTCCCTGTCTTTAAGCAGGGTGACCGGAAATGCATAGAAAATTACTGTCTTATACCCACCTTGTCTGCTGTCACCAAGATAATGGAAAAGGTGGTGGAAGTGCAGCTGACAGATCACTTGACTAAATACACCTCACTGTACCCTGAACAGCATGGATTTTGAAAAGGCCATAGCACCTGTACAGCCCTTGCTAAAGTCACATCTGAAATAAGGACTGCCATGGGCCATGGACAGAGGTTCACTCCTGGACTGGTTTCTAACCAACAGGCCAAACAGGATCTCTGTGTTTGGTGTCCTTCCTGATTCAATATCTGACCACTCCCCCATCTAGTGCATCTGGAGAGTCTCCTCTCCTAAAGTGCCCCCCAAGATCATACCTGTGAGAGACTTCTCCAGCTTCAACCTGGCACTCTTTCTTCAACACCTTACAATCTTAGACTGGGACCCAATTCTCTCCACTACAGATGCCACATGTGCCCTTCACAACCTTCTTAACATCCTCCCTTCTCTGCAGGATAAGCATGCCCTTCACTCGTGGGTCCCTTACAGCAGCTGCTCACCTTGCCCTTGCTAAAGGATTGTTTCTTCCCTCTCTCAGCTATGAACTGAGTACCTTTACCCTCGCTACTAAAACTAGTCTCAACAGAATTGCTATTACCCCCCCATTTCTGCTTGTGATGTGTTCTGACTGTGATATGTTTTGTTCTGAAATTGACTTGTGGTAGCTACTCTTGTATACTAACTTTGTATAACTGATTACCTCTACTGTTGCCTGTTTCTGTCTCCTGTATGCTTTTGATGCATTTAACCAATGTAATTTATGCTCTGCCTTTGTCTCTTGTATGCTTTTATGTCTTTATTAAATGTAATTAATTCTGGGTCGCCCCTGAAAAAGGGACCCTGTTGTCTCAGTGGGTCTACTTGGTCAACAAATTTCAATAAATAAATAAATAAACAAATAAATAAATAAATGGCACATTGTCGGGGGCTATCTTTGTAGACTTCTCTAAGGCCTTCGATCTGGTGGATCACACCCTACTTTGCACTAAACTTTACTCCCTTGGTGTGTCCAGCCCTGCCTTAAACTGGTTTTCCAGTTATCTCACTGGCAGACTATAGCTTGTTAAATACAATAGAGCTCTTTCGGATCCTGCTCCTGTTATGACTGGTGTCCCTCAGGGATCTATCCTAGGCCCCATCCTATTTTCTCTTTTCATCAATGACCTTCCTATGGTCCCCACCTATAGTGCCACAACACTTTATGTAGATGACCGGATCCTCATATCTAGCTTGGGTGATGTCAGTGCCATAAATCATAGTTTACAAACTGACTTCAACAAGCTGCAGAATTGGCTCCTGATAAACAAGCTTGTGCTAAACATAAGGAAAACCCAACTCATGCTTTTCAGATCCTCTGCCAAGCTCAAGCAGTGTCCCATCCCACTAAATGTCTTGAGTCATGATGGAGTCCCTGTTGGCACTACATGCTCTTTTAAATACCTGGGAGTAACTCTTGACCCTCAGTTAGACCTCTTTCTACATATTTAAAATATATGCAGGGCAACAAACATCAAGCATGGACCTGCATACAGGGCTCATGGGTCGCTTACAGCAGCTGTTCACCTTGCCCTTGCTAAAGGATTGCTTCTTCCCTCTCTCAGCTCGGTCACAGATTCTGAACACATAGTCTCAATATTTAATGAGCAATTTGGAGAGCTTCATAAATTTAGAGACGTGTTGTCTGAAAATAACAGCAACAAGTCAATTACCCCCAATCATTTGCTACATATGTCAAAATATTAACCTGTGATGTTGTAAAATGTTATTTGAACTGGTACAATCCAAAGCCTAGTTCAGATCAAGACCAGGTGGTCTGGATTACAGGCTTCTCAGAATTGCTGTGGATTCTATGGCCTTTCTGATCATGAAGATGTTTAATTATTCTTTGTGTCACTCTGTTTTTCCACAAGCCTGTAAACTGGTGACCATTCATCCTGTTCACAAAAGTGGTCCAGCTATGGACCCTGGCAACTAATGTCCTATTTCATTGTTGGCCCCTTTATCAAAAATCTTAGAGAGAATAGTTTTTGATCAGTTAAATGATTTTATGGTTAGTTAGGATCTTTATAATTCAGCACAGAATGGTTTTTGACAGAAACAACACTGAGATGGCCTTGGTGAGAATCACTGACCATGCCCATTGGGCTATTAAGTCTGGCGGTCTGGAGGCTATGGTGTTTGTGGATCTCACCATGGCCATTGGTTTGATAGACCATTTCTTACTGTTTAAGGCACTGGCAAGCCTAAACATTTTGGGTGAGGTCGTTGATTGGTTTGGTGAATATTTAACCAACAGGGCATATATTGTAGAACCTTGGTCGATTATTGTTTCCCTCATTATAGGAAAATTGACTATGGAGTCCCACAGGGTTCTGTTCTCAGACCGCTGCTCTTCTCCTGTTTCCTCAACAACTTACCCAGTGCTTGCGCTTCTTTGGAGATAGTACTATATACTGATAACGTGGTACTTTTTAGGGACGGGAAGGAACAGAGGCCCATGAATATTTTGATCCAAAAAGGTTACAGTGATCTGCAACTTTGTTTCAGGTCAAAGAAGACAATTTTAAATGATAACAAAAAAAGGCCATGCTTTTTGCTGGTCAACAAAAGAGGGTAAACCTAGATTTTCAAATTAAATCTCCAGAGAGTGATTTCATTGAAACAGTTAATGAATTTAAATATATGTGCCTAATATTGGGCAGTTCAACATATGGCTCACATATTATTAGATGGTTAAGACAATTCATCAGAAGCTTGTAATGCTTTTTATGATTAGAAAAGATTTTGTCAGGGAAACTTGCAAACTGTAGGTTAACAGCTTCCTATTTTCCACAACTTCTGATGGGCTTGTGTGCTATTCCTCTGCAGAGGGTGGCCTGTTAACCAGTGTCAATTCCTTGCAGTCTTGGTTTTTAGTTTGTAATTGGCCTTCCACTTCAAATTCACCATTGCACTCATGTGAGCATGTGATGCTTCTCTTTTGAAGATCACAAAAATGTTAAACTTGCTACATTCATGCATAAGTAGGCTATGGGTAAATACCCTAAATGCATAACAAGCAGTGTTGGGTATGTTACTTTTTCTATTACTTTTGGAAACTTCTTACAGGAAGCTCTGTGCAGTCACTAACAAGGATGGAGAAGTGCTAGAAAATGTAATACACTTAGCAGTTACAGTTACTTATTTCTTTTTATACAAAAGTAATACGTAACTGTAACAGATTACATTTATTGGAAAGTAACTAGTAACTAACATATTACTTTCAAATAAATGTAATCTGCTATAGTTATTTATTAGTTTTGTATTGTTTTTGTATAAAAAGAAATAAGTAACTGTACCTGTTAGGTGTATTACTTTTTCTAGTACTTCTCCATCCTTGCTAGTGACTGCACAGAGCTTCTTGGAACGAGTTTCCAAAACAAATAGAAAGTCATAGAAAATGTAACTTACTCAACACTGATAACAAGCCTTTTTATTCCTTCAAAGAAGGATAGAGAGATCCATGCAACAGAATATCAGTTTCTCTCATATGTTGTTCCTTATAGAAATTCCCAACAAGAGAGATTTTTGTCTTACAGTGCAATTAAACTGTCCAACAATCTACTGTAAACCATTACTCAGCACATCACTGTTCCTGCTTTTAGACAAAATCTTAGTGCTTAGTATAGCCTGATGTTTATATGTCAGTGTAATCAGCAATCATGATATGTGCTGTATGAATATTGTTTTATTGTGTTATTATTGTTTCCATTGCCAAAGCAAATTGTGTTAAATGTTTAACTTATTCTGGTCTCTTGTGAAAATGGGCATTACTTTGCCTACCATGCTTACCAGTATAATCAGTAACACAAACAGACAACATTTAGTGATATAGTACTCAGCATATTTTTGTCATTTCTTATCCTTCACTTTGTTGCCTACAAACACAAAAGTAGTACCTTCATCTGTGCATGGATCTTTCCTGATGACTGCCAAGGAAGTTGTTGCCACTCTGCTGTCCAACCCTCACTTACTTTGTATCTCCATCATACATGCCAGATATCAGATTAATTCCCCTTTTTAGTCATTCTACATTGGACTAGATAGGCTGCCTCATGCCATGGTGCAAGGTACTTATGCTCCAAGCATGAAACCCGGAATCTCTGACAATATAAGGCCTACTTGGACAAGCTCTTCCAAGGGTGTGTATGTCTGGAGGGGGGGTGTTGTTGAATATGGAAATCAGTGTGGATACATGGTAAAGGATTGGATCTTTTACCATTTGGCTTTGTCCATATTTGTGGATCCTCCTGCTACCTATCTGAACTCACCCTCAAATCATGAGCACTCTGTGATGTCTGCAAAGTCACCAAAACTGCCCTGTATATCGTCTGTCAGCACCCTCATTATCCTATGCTTCCTGGGACTCCAGTGGATGAGAGTCACATGAAGCAAGTCTCACTCTCCACCCCAAAAAAGATAATCCAAGAAAGATGCTTAAGCCTCCTCTGCTAGCTCAACATGACTGTTCAGGCTCACAGCAAAAACCTGTGTTAGCCAGTATAACAACTAATATCCTTGCTGTTGTGCTTTGGGACATGCAATACTCATTGATAATAAAATTAGCTTAATCAGACCCTTTTACAGAGATGCAGAATGTGAGAATAAATTTTCACATGGCTCAGTTTTCTTGTTTTACTATTATAAATAATTACCTCATTCTTTGCCAATCAAGATCATGTCCTTCTAAACATTGCAGCTACTGTTACAACACAAAGAGGGTATGTCATGTAAACACCAAAAATTCTGAAATTCTGTTTTCAGTTGGTACAGTCCATTTGACACAAAGTGGATCTAAAGTTCAGGATTTATGAAATTGCAAAAATACCCACAGCTGTGGGAAAAAATGTGGCACAAGTGTGTTACCACTCGTGGATCTATAAGTTGCTGCAGTTTTCCAGCAGCTGCGGGTAGTCACAAAGGTGGAGCCAGATTACAACTGGATCCACAATTTATGGTTGCTTGTGGGTGATATTGCCCTGGAAATCTTGGCAGCTGCAGAAAACTGTCATGACTGTTGGGGCCAGCTGGATCAGGTGCCACAAGTGCAATGCTATGAATCCTGATCTCCACAGCTGCTAGGACTTTTTGTCCGCACTTGAGTTGTAGCATGGGATTTAGTCCTACAAGCTTTCTTGAATTTAGCCCTTTAATTTTAAATGCAAATTCAGTTTCTTTTGAGCAAAGTTATTTATAATGATTTATAATAAAGTTTACATGTACAGTTCCTGTATCTCTTACGGTTATAAGAGTTTCTTGTCAAGTGCTTTGTGTACCAGAACTGCTCAGCTTTGCTTCACAGTTCTCCCACTCAAAGAACTCAAGAATGCACTCTTATAACCCTAGGAGACAAGTAACTGAACATATACAATAAACAGGAACATTATTTGTGGGAACAAATTGCTTGGCAGAGTTATGATTTTACAATATCTTTGTGAAATCACTGTACAGAAGTACTGTTTTCTAAAATTATAACTAACATTTCTCCTGCCTTCAAGGGCTGGGACTGCTAATATCTTCCAAAGTATATGTGTGTGTGTGTGTGTCTCTCTCTCTCTCTCTCTATATATATATATATATATATAATATACATAAATATATATATATATATTTACATTTATAATTTATTTATTGTGTTGCAATGTTTTACACCCAAGGAGGTTACAAATGTTATTACTGCCCAGTTTTCCAGAAATCATCATATAGTTCAACAAAATATATATATAAAAAAAATAGTAGGCATCAAGGGTGCAACTCAGTCCTGCTAACAATTTACTCTAGCTTCACAAAATGATCCAGGGAAAAGTATTAGCAAATGCCGACATCTGAAGCTGCATCCTGAAAGTCCTGTAACAATGCCTCATAAAAATGATGAACTATGATAAGTGAGCTATCATTAAGATTTGGGTACTCTAAATCCATTTCCAGTGTAATAGTATATAGTGCATTAAAACTGTATCGATGCAAAAGCAATGGTGTGCACTTATCATGCGGCAGTATACCATGGCCTTTCCCACCAGAACAGAGAGGTATGTGACTGTATTGGTCCATGAAAACACAGAAAGACAAAGTCAGTAATTTGATACCTTTTATTGGACCAACAAGACAGTTTCAGTACACAAGCGTACAGGCTTTTTCTGGATGTGAGAAATAGACAAATAATGCAGGACCTGCTCATGAAGACTATAGTACCATAGGTGCCTGGACAGAGTCAGCCAGCCCATCACATAAAAGTCCAAATAACCAGGCACTTACATGACAGATTAGCATCAATTGCAATCCTAAGATTTGAATCTTTAACTGATATGAAACTGATCAAAAAGTGCGTACAAATAAAATTAAAATGTATAAGTTCAAATCCACTAGTCAGTCTGGAGTAACTTGGTGAATCACTCATTGAGCAAGGCACTGGGGAACTGGATCGGTTACTCCAGGCTGACTGGGGGTTCTGCAGTTATGCACTTTATTTGTATACAATTTTTGATCCATGTAAGATCAGTTAAACATCAGAATTGAAGCCCCACAAATGTTGCTCTGTAATTTGTGGGTGTGGTCATTCAGACACTCTTCACTGTGTAGTTAATGCTTGCATAAAGCTTGACCAGACAGTGAGGTATCAGGTATATGTAGCTAATTCAGCACATTTCTACTTAAATACTGTTTATACAGAAGGTCCCACAAGCCTGACCAGAAGATCTTTCAGATCAATCAGTAAAGGTAGAAGGCCACAGGTCAAAATCCAAGGATTCTCTGCTTATGAGAATAGTGCACTTGTTAAACAGGGTTAAGTAAGGTCCTGACTGGGGCCAAAGTTTGGACACTTATGTTCAAAGGGCAGGATGTTCAAACTGTGGGTTCTTGAATATTGATAAATAAAATTTCAACTATTCACAATAGTGGACATGTGCAGTGACCAAAGCAGCATGCATACATAACACTTTTCACTAAAACTGTTCTGGGTCACAAGCCCTCAACTCACAAACTCAAATGTTCTTAATATGAGGGTCCTTGCTTCTTTCAGCTGAACATCTACAAATCCAAAGCCCTCCCATTTCCATTTGAGAAGGTCAAAACACTCTTGGTCAATTGAACACATTATTCATTATAAACAGTTAGGAACACTTCAGCTCTGTTTCTGGGTTCATTTGAACTATTAAAACTTGATAGAAAGGGCAAAAATACATGGGCCCAGATATTCAAAAGGGTTGTGCATGGTGCAACAGTGTTGTGCCATGCACAACCCACTGATGTGCCCCGGCGTGATATTCAAACAGGGATTGTGCCTGGCACAAATCCTGATGTGCCGAAGCACTTCAGTAATGTATGCAGCGCAGGTGGTGGTGGGGGGGGTGCCCATGCATACTCTGCACATCCCGATATTCAGCCCGGGATATGATGAGCCCATGTATGTGCAACCCCTACTTGCTCTGCACACAGGGGAGCCAAAAAAAAAGGAACAGCGGCTGGCCACCCACAGGTGAGCTGCCGTATTGCAGGGCACAACATGGCAGCTGCCACCTGTGGGTGGCCACCAGAGCTCTGGCTGCACCTCATGGCACCCCCCCCATGCCCGATCGTGGGCATACGTAGAACAATGATCCTCCAAAATCTCTGGTGGTCTAGTGGACTGCTCACAGCCCGATCGCGGGCTTAAGTATAAAAAATAAAGTCCTATATCCCTGGTGGTCCAGTGGACAGCGGTCAGCCTGATCACGGGCTTCAGTATTAAAATCAAAGTCCTATATCCCTGGTGGTCCAGTGGACCACTGTCAGCCCAATTGTGGGCATTTGTATAATAAAATTACGTCCAATATCCATGGTGGTCCAGCGGTCCCCTCTGCCAACCTGCCCACTGAACCCCACTGCCAGCTCCCCCCCGGTCAGTGGCGGGCAGCAGCACCCCACTTGCCTGCCACCCCGTGCCCACTGACTGACACCATAGGTAGGGCTGTACACCCATTGGTCTACAGCGTGAGCCAATGGGTGTGCAGCCCCTACTGTACTACACGTTCTAGATATGTGAATGAATCCAATCGCATATCTGAAATATGTAGTACGGTATGGGCTGCATACCCTTTGACTCATGTTGTGGACCAATGGGTGTACAGTCCTACCTATGGTGTCAGTCGGTGGGTGCGGGGTGGCAGGTGGGTGGTGTGCTGCTGCCCACCTCTGACCAGAGGGGGAGCGGGTGGTGGGGCTCAGTGGGTGGGTTGGGAGAGGGATCCGCTGGACCACCAGAGATATTGGACATAATTTTATTATACAAATGCCTGCGATTGGGCTGACAGTGGTCCACTGGACCACCAGGGATATTGGACTTCATTCTTTTTATACTTAAGCCCACCACTGGGCTTACAGCAGTCCACTGCAATAGCAGGGATATTGGACTTTATTTATTTATACCTAAGCCCACGATCGGGCTGCGAGCGGTCCACTGGACCACCAGGGATATTGGACTTCTTTATTTTTCCATTTAGCCTGAAATCAGGCTGCGAGCAGTCCACTGGACCACCAGGGATATAGGACTTCTGTTATTTTGCATTCAGCCTGTGATCAGGCAGTGGGGCACATTGCTGCACTGTGCAGGAGGCATCGGTCCCTGATGGCTGCAGCCTGGCAGGGCGCCAGGTGCAAGTCACCAGGGATTGGCGCACCTGCATGCAGATGGGGCCATAATGACATGCAAATGGCCCCATTTGCACCTTGCATGCATTATGGCCCCATTTGCATGTGCACTTTTGAATATCATGGATGTTGCACCTAGCGCAACAGAACTTGCACTACCGCATCCCACTGCTCAGCTCTGGCCACTTACACTGGCACAGTGCCACTGCACTATGCACACTGCGGGTGGCCAGGGTGTGATATTTAATGATGCTGTGCCATGGTGCAGCTTTGTTGAATATTGCCCAGTCAACGCCCCTGCGCAGCCAAGTTGTGCTATGCCCAGGCTTGCACCACAGCAAGGTGCAGTCTGAATATCCGGGCCATAGAGTGAAATGCTGTCTGTTATATGGTAACATAATAATTTAAGGTCAGAAGGGGCTCTGGGACTACCATGTCCCCACCTGGTCCCCACTTCAAAAGCAAGGATGAATAAATATGCCTTGAAGGCATTTACCACTATTTCAATGGGATTTCCCTACCCACTTTACTTCCCAGGGTAAATTAAGTCCCTTGATGTGCAAAATTTTGTTTAAGCTTACCTTGGAGGCCTGGGCTGTCTTCCTGTCCACTGTCTCAGCTGTTAGGCTGTTTTGTAGGTTCACTTCCATTTGTGAGAAAAAAAGCCTTTTAACATCACTTCTGAATATATCATCTATGAGCTTCAGGGTGTGTCATTGCTTTAGGTATCATAGGTAGAATCAAGCTTCAAGACTTTTGTCCATGATGCTTGCCCATCCCACAATGTTTAGAACTTTGTAGTTCTTTCCCTACGAAAAGAGTTCGATCTAACCTTGAAAGTATCCATGTATTTATTATCCACTACTGAGGAAGGGAGGTTGTTCCAGAAGGAAATTACTCTTTGTATAAACCAGTAATTTCTTAAATTAGAATTCCATTTGGGCATTAGTAATTGCTTATGATGTCTCCTCCCACTACTCCAGCTTGTTTTGAATGTAAGACCTAATTCTTCATGCAGCTTAGTGTCCCCCATAATTTTATAAAGCATACACAAATCTCCTTTATGCCTTCTGTAGTGTATAGAGTAAAGGTTTAAATGCTCCATCCTATCAGAATGAGGAATGCATCTGAGCCCAGCTGCAGATCTTGTAGCTCTACGCTGTACCCCCTCAATTTTTAAAATATCATCCCTTTTATGTGGTGACCACACTTGAGCACAATACTCCAATTGTGGCCTGACCAATGCTCCATAGAAAGGCATCAAAACATTCTCATCCCTGCTGGCAATATGTTGCAAAATACAGTTGAGATTTTGGTTAGCCCTTCTGACCTGGTCTTTACAGTGGGAGCTAAACTTCAAATCAATTGTAATTTTAATGCCCAGGTCTCTTTCTTCCCCGGTGACATATAGTATGTCATTTCCAAGTGTGTATGCAAAGTTTTTATTATGAGGGCCCAAGTGCATTACTTTACACTTAGCTACGTTCAGTTTGAGTTTGTTAGTCTTGGTCCAACTATGGATTTCATTAATAGCCATTTGTAAGGATAAAGCCTCAGCTGAATCATTCACAATCCTGCCCACTCTACAGTCATCTGTGAATTTAGACAACTGAATTTGTGACTCTTTTATTTCAAGGGTGGAAATGAAGATATTAAAGAGGCAAGACCCCAGAACCGATCCCTGAGGGACCCCACTTGAAATTGGTGCCCAATCTGACAGTACCCCTTTCACAGTGACTCTGTTTCCTCCCCTTAAGCCATTCAGATATCCAATTTAGGATGTTGGAATCCAGCCTTAGCTTGGCTAATGTATTCATTAATTCAACATGGGGAAGTTTATCGAATGCCTTTGTAAAATCCATAAAGGCCACATCTATTGCATTTCCCTTGTCTAACTCATGGTTAACTTTTTCATAAAAGGCGAGCAAATTCATTTGACAGGACCTTGACTTAGCAAAGCCATATTGTGAGGGATCAAACAAACTATTTTCTACTAGAAAATCTGGAATCTTTTCTTTTAAGATACCCTTCAAAATTTTCCCTATTAGCGAGGTCAAACTCACTGGCTTAAAATTTTCTGGCACAGATTTGGATCCCTTCTTGTGTAGCAGTACCACAATTGCAACTTTCCAATTCTGTGGGACTGCTCCTCTATCTAGAGAGGCCAAGAATAAGATAGTAAGGGGTAATGACAACAGGTCTGCCAACTCGTGCAATACTCTGGGGTGTACGTCTTCTGGGCCGGGGGGATTTATTAACATCTAGCTAATGCAATCTGTTCCTAACATCCTCAGGGTCAATTACAATTTACCCAGAAAGTGGCTGAATTGTAATAGTACTAGATGGTGAGTCCCTATCATTAAAGACTGAGCAAAAATATTTGTTTTGTATGTCTGCCAACTTTTTTTCTGAAGCCAGTGAACCATCACCATTTTTAAAGGGACCTATGATATCAGAACTGCTTTTCATGCTATTGATAAAAGAAAAAAAAGACTTTTTGTTGTCCTTCACCTTAGCTGCTAAAATACTTCCTGTTGAGCTCTTGCCTTTTTTATTGTGGATTTAACCTTCATTGTAAGGTCTCTGTACACCTGGTAATTATGCTGGATTTTATCCTTTATGTATTTCTTAAAACATTCTAGTTTTTCTAGTAATCAGATTTTTGATAAATGAGTTCATCCACCCTGGGTTTATCTTCTTTTTGGTTTTAAATTTGTGCAAGCTTAGAATATATTTATTAATAAGTTTTTTTAATTTTGTAAGAAACATACTCCACATCCCATCAACTGTGTATCCCATAAAATTTTTAGCCCAATCCCATAAGGAAAATTCTGTTCTAAACTGTGTAAAGTCAGCCCTGGAAAAATTCAACTTAATAGTGGACCCTGGCTGTTTAGATACATTTGTCCCTTTTATCCTGAATGATACCATACAATGAGTGCTGTTACCCAGTGGGAAATTGATCCTAACCTTGTCAAGTGAGTCACCCATATTGGTTAGCACTATATCCAGAATATTGTTGTCTCTGGTACCGTCTAATACTTTTTGGTCCAGTCCAATTTGGTCAAATGCTTCTAAAAACTTGTAATCTATTTTATTTACTCCCTTTGATAGCTTCCAGTCTATATTGGGAAGGTTGAAGTCACTCAAAAGCAGGGCCACTGGAAAATTGTGGGCTCAATCTTTCCACAATTTCTGCAATTTTCACCCTTCTCTGCACAAAATCAGCAATTTCTTGCAATTTCTTACATTTATGGAATTTTTGACTGAAATTGGATAAAAATATTTAAATTCTCAAGGAAATCTACTCAGATATGGTACACAGACTTGGATTTGACCAAAACAGTACAGTGTGAGGTGAGAAGGGGTCAAATGTGACTCTGCTTTCATGTGATTCACTTCCCTGCTTTGGTCTCAGAATCCTCTGGTCATGCATATGTAGACTTGAACACTTAAAATCTATGTTAAAGCAGATGGTCAGAGAACTTTTTGCTGTTACAGAGACTGAAACAATAGTTGTAAGAAGAGGTGCAAAGTGCCCCATTCACCTAAATGAAGCCTTGACCACAATGCTTGTTTTTGAATGGTAGGGTAGATTTTCCTTGTATAAATACTTTCAATCTGAAAGGATTTTGATTCAAATGTGTCAAAAGTTTGGGTGTCCCTGCTGATTATAAACTTGAATGTGCTTCTGAGGGGGTTTGGTGACAGTGATTCCTTACATGTCAGTCTGCCACAACTGTATACTCACATACAAAGCCTACAAAAAGCAAACATTTCTGAAAACATGCTGAACAGGTTAAGTACAGTTAAACAGTTACCTTCAAATAGACAAAATAATTGCAACCCAAGTAAAATCACTGCAAACCGAGTAGAACAAAAGTACAATGTATTAAAAACTATTGTATGATGTAATGAAAAGCTATTGGTATGATTTGATACTTTTATCATATGTTTTTAGAATGTACTTACAGTGCTGATTAAGAACAGTAATCATTTTAACAAAATGCATATTTTTCTTACTAAACCTTTATTAGGCACCCTGGTTATCTGTTTATTTTTTTCTTGCACCAAAGCAAGTAGTTTAAACAGGCTTCATTATTTAACATCTAGAAACTGGCAAAATATGTTGTTTCAGGATGTACTCAGTACAGACTAACTGTAAATTACTGAATAAAATCTAGTTAGCACTGCATGACTTAGATGTCTTGATTTTTAGAAGATATGCTACATAGTGATTAGTTTACAGTGCATTTCAAAAACACACATCTTTCTTCATATTAGAAGCATTTACAAGTAGCAATACATTTATCTAACAATTTATGTGATCAATACATGCTGCAGCAAACAATAAAATATTTATTAGGGAGCAGTGGGGATGCATAATGAACCCCCGCAATTTTCCCGCAATTTTTGCAAGAAAATCCCCACATTTTTGGGTAAAATTTTCCGCAGTTTTCCAGTGGCCCTGCTCAAAAGCAATATTCTTTCAGCAGGGTCTAAGCTGCTTAACTGGTTTAGTAAAATCATATCATTAGCTGCTGAGGTGGAGGGTGGTCTGTAAACTAATCCCATTATTATTTTGGAACCAACATGGGGCAGTAATTTAATCCATAACAGCTCCAGCTCAGAATTGTCCTGATGAATTTCAACACTTTTGATGGATTCATGGATATACATGGCAATACCACCCCTTTCCTTTATACTCTAGATTTATGGTACAAAGTATAACCCTTAATAGATTTTGACCAGGTATCATTGTTGTTCCACCATGTTTCCGTAATGAAGGCCAAATGAATTGTTTGTGTTGTTAATAAAATTTTAAGTTTGTCCAACTTGTTCACCAGGCTTCTGGCACTGATTAACACTTCCTTCCAATCCAATCCTTCCCTAGCAACCTCATAGATGTGTGCAATTGAGCTGTTATCAGTCAATGCAACCCCCCCCAGGCCAGTTTAAATGAAACTGAACAACCTGATTACATTTTTACTTAATACCCTTATACCAGCTTGATAGGGGTGGAGGCCATCAGATTTAAACAAGGATTTGTTGCAAAACATGACCAAGTTATCCATAGAGCCAATATTTTCATTTATACAATATTGTCTCAACCACATATTAATGGTTTCAATTACCCCATTTTTATATGCACGGTGTCCAATGGTTGCTAAAGAAGCCTAATATAATAGTTCCCCCTTCTTTGTTTCTGATCCTATTAGCTATATCACATACTTTAGTTTGGAAATCCTTTAAGCTAGTTGTATTGACATCATTTATTCCTATGTGCAGGATGACCAAGGGTTTTTTAGTATTCTCCAGAAGTCCATTTAATAATTTAGAGACTATAGACATTACCTACCCCCCCCCCCGTAGTGTAGTAACTGTATTGTTTGACTTCCTTCCATTGCAAACTGCAGAATCAACACCCCTTATTATGGAATCCTCTATAACCACTATATCCCTGGTTTGTAAATCTTTGAATGACATCAGATCTGGAATATTGGGATCATAAGTAGGGTTATCCTTGTCTACAAACTCAGGTTTTTTATGTATAATACTGTTCCCTGGTACAATGTGCTTACTGAGACTTTCAAATTTATTCTGCAGCTTTAAGGGAGACTGGACAAGCTAGTTAGGGCACAATTCTTTAGTAGGTTGTTCCCAAGGTAATTCCTTGGATACCTGAGTATCTCCTAAAAACTGCCCCTCATCTTTTTTCTAGATCCTCTAATAATATCTCAGTATCTTTAACTACCTGGACTTCACTGGAAATAATAGCCTGGGCTACCTCATCTTTATAGCTCTCTAGTAGATAAATCTCCATGTGTGTTTCCAGCCTATTTAATAATTGTTCTGTTTCTTCCTGAAGAGTGCTAATTAGTCCTACTGGGTCATAATGTTGTATGCTTAATAGCGTACGATATTATAGCTAACCCGAAACAGAGCTGTCCATGACAGTGCATGGTGCAATACCTCTTGTACTGCTGTACGCGGTATTGCACCATTCACACAATCCCAGGAAGAGGATAAGACCTCTGCTGGGAGTGGATTCTGTCAAGCATCTGCTGTGGCTTACTGGACTGAGCCACAGCAGCAGGAACCAAGTCACTGTCTGGGATTGGTTTGATTCCCGGTCCCAGACATTTAATTTTTTTACACACTTTGTGCACCCCTTCCAAGTTGGACCCCCCCCGGAGTTATGAATCTTCAGTGGGGGTGGTCTGGGGGCACAACCCCCAATAATGGGGGGTGTGGGGGCAGAGCCCTCCACAGAAAAAAAAGTCTTATGCCACATGGCAATGTTGCACTGTATTGGCAGCGTGATTTTGCCATGCAGCATAATGTCTTGTGACATTATGATCCCATGCCCTAATTAGTAAACAATTATCACAGATAAAATCTTTACAGGCCAGTTCTTCAGTAAACATCTTACATTTGGAACAAGCCTTTTTTTTTTTGCTGCCCCTTTTACCTTTAGCCTGTGACACGGTAACAAGAATTAGAAGCCTACACAAGACAATCTAAATGTTTATTTATGGACTTGCTGCCTAAGAGGTGACACTTACCCTTCAGCTATTTATTTTGCAAGATACTTTGCCCAGGTTCCCAGCATAACCAGTGGATACAGCCGACACGCGCCAATACTGTGTCTCTGCCCATGTCTCTGCGTGCACGATGCGCACCCAGCTCTGCTTGCCCTGCTCACAATGGTGCTACTTAAGTGCAGTAGATGACCTGAAAATGGTCCAAAAGGTCACTCAGGATCACAAGCAAAGTTTTAACCAAACTAAAGTGCAAAATTTAAGGTCCACCTGAGCCTCTTATGCGAGACTCTGCCTGTATATACTCTCACACCGTGTTAAAATTATAAAAACAGCTAGTTGCTAGGTTTTGTAGTCCTCAGAAGTACTGTGCTGGACTACAACCCTCTCTTCCTGGTTTCCAAAATCAGGGTCCCCAGAAATAAAGTGCAAAAGTGTGTTAAACAATTCAAGCAAGTATACACAGATTCAAGCATTTCATGAACCCTTGCACCCTCACCATATAGTTTTGTATAAATTACTGCTCGCTCGTAGTGGTGCTGCTTAAGTGCAATAGATTACCTGGAAGTGGTCCAAAAGGTCACTCGAGATCGTGAGCAAAGTTCTGCTGGAAGACATAATTTTAGACATTTGTATCTGTTCAACCTTGTCAACATCCTTGAGTATGTGGAAGACAGAGATCATATCCCCTCTCTGTCTTTTTTTCTCCAAGGAGCTCCAAACAGAATAAATTACAACAGTTAGTGACATTACTGAATACTGTTCGTGAGTTAGTGATAAATAATGTAAGCTTGCCCAGTGGCATAACAGTGGCACAACACCAGCACTCTACAATGCAACTCTGGGTACAATGATTTTGTGCAGACGTAAGTGTCCCATCCTGGGACAAGCAAGAAGCAAGATGCATTCTGAAGGACTGACACTCAACTCACAAGGAGCTTCCACAAAGTAACATTGACATTGGCTGTGAAGACAGCTGTTTGTCAATACCCTTGGTCAGATGTCCAGATAAAGCTACAGTGACTGTAAAGATGAGGATTAGGGCAGGATGAAAATGGGTAAAAAAGAGCATTCAAGCTGCAAAAAAAAAAGATGCAACAGGATATCTAAGATAATTTACAGTGTCAGTGCAGCTCTATTAGCAGCACTAACTCATCTTGTCCACAAGGTCATGGGTTCAAGTCCCACACCAGGATTGTGCTCATATCATAAATGTTAACAATTGAAAGTAGTAATATGGGGATGCTATACTGTTGTAGTGTGCTATAATTAAGATGAGATGTTAAACAAAGGTTCTGTCTGACTGTTCTTTAAAGTTATGTTTAGGCGATGCAAAGATCCCATGGCACTTTCAGAAAAGAGCAGGAGAATTAACTTGTTATCCTGTCCAAATTTACCAGAATCACTAATACACTATCAGCAACTTAATCTGGTTCAGTTCAAGTATGTTTACATCTGTATCTGCCCCTGCCCCACACCCCTTGGGTTGAGACTGAAAATAGGCAGGATAATTTAGCCCTCCTTTCCCAGTCAACAAAAACCTAAGAAAAAAAATACAATTTCATGCCTTTTCATTCAGCATTTTATGTTTAATTTATATGCCTTTTCCCCCAAGGAAAATAATAGAGAGATGAGTGCACAGAGGGTCCTTGATATCATTTGTATTACTTTTTTTTTATCTACTTATATAAGTTGAGCAGTATGCAAAACACTTTAATATAAAATGAGTTTAGTAAAATCACTGGGATTGCTTTTTTCTCTTTTGTTTTTTTTTTCTGACTGTTACTTTTCATTTGAATGCAAAGGATGTGATCTAATGAGGGAAGTATTGCTCCAACATTGCAATACAGCAGATTGAAATGTTATCAACATTATTCTTTGTGACGGCACAAATGATTTCTGCACTGTATCCATTTTCATTATTGCTTCTACCTTCTCTAAGCCTTCATTTACTTCAGGTACAATTCATTTATAGAATTGTCTTGCAAGACGTAGACATCTGCTTTCAGAAAGTATGTTGATTATCTTCTAATTACACTATTGTAAAAAAAAAAAAAAAAACACCATTC
Organism: Neoceratodus forsteri; assembly: GCA_016271365.2. Lineage (NCBI taxonomy): Eukaryota > Metazoa > Chordata > Ceratodontiformes > Ceratodontidae > Neoceratodus > Neoceratodus forsteri. The sequence continues at coordinate 1,243,994,098 of CM057458.1, read as the reverse complement.
TGGAAATTGTTATTTGATTGTTACTTGAATCTGAGAAATACAGATAGTAGGGCCCTCTGAAAGAACCCATATCGCTTAACAATGAATGCATACCAATATAAATTGACAATGTTTACTTCAGAGCCACTGACAGTCTACTAAATGCAATTCTTTCTTTGATAATGTTACACAAAAAGTGAAAAAAAAATAAACAGGCCCCAATTCTTAATCACATGGGACTGTAAGTAAAGAACTGCACCATATTTTAAGGCCCGTTCCTTGCCTGGGACACCTCCAGCTATGCTGTAAGGTCACACACCCTTTCTGTGCAATTAAGTATGAATTTACATTCAACAGGATGGGTCACCATGTGAATGGCAGGCAGTGCTGCACTCAGAATCATGGCTACCCCTTCACACAGGGCACAGAGTTTTGTAACATTTCCTGCACTAGGAGCAAATGATAGTAATACCAGAACACTGTGCAAAGTCTGCACCGATGCATGGGGACAGACATCAGTGAGGGACTGTTCAATTTACATGTGTATGTTGAGGAACTGGACATATGGGGGGGGCTCCATGGGAATCTGGAAATGAGAGGTGGACTTCACTGGATGCTAGGGACTCATAGCAGACTACACTAATGGAAGGAACCTCTGGACCACCAAGGAGGACTGTAAGGGACCAAACCGATGAGTCCTCTCTTATCACCACATGTGAGTCAAAAGTGTGAGTTGAGTAGATAGGGACCTTGTTTATGTGCAAAACATGCTCATGCATGTTTGTGCATAGCACCGTGCCTTTTGCAGACATGCATGAGTTCCTAATCTGCAATGATATTTTGCACAGTCCAAGATTCCACAGGGATGAGCACAGTAATAACTAAAATGAATAATCTGCATTTCAAGTTCTGTGCTGGGGAACTCCCCCCTTCCATCCTGGACCATATGTTTAACTCTTTGAATAGAGTTCCATGGGTCATCCCAAAGGGGTGAACTTTGCATCCTATGAAATTGCAGCTTAGAAACAGGCTCATAATGTCAAGTTTTTGGTTATGGGGTATTTAATCTGAGTATTGTTGAAGGCAATGCAATTTTGTCATTTAGTCTGGCTATGAAGACCTAATCCAGATAATTTCATGGCCAATATATTAAGGATTGGTGACCTGGTTCTCACCCAGCCTCTGTCTTAATCAAAATCTTGACTTCAAAGATCTTATTTACTTAGATTTACTTTGTACAAGGTAGGAACAAACCTTCAAAAGCACTTCTATGCTGTCATGTACTCACTTATAGAGATATTAGGGTGAAAAATCCTAATATAACTGAAGAAATCTCACTGACCACCATGTATAGAATATATGATAGGATCCACAAGAAATAGAAGTCAGTATTAGAAAATAGAAAGAAATGGAGTGGATACATTCCAGGACTCTCAACTGGTGAAGAGAGTTAAGGAACCCCATTGGCAGGCTGCCATCTTCAGTGTGGTACTCATTAACTCTGATGTGGTAGGAGATACAGTATGTGGGTAGGGCAGCCACTGTGTTCCAGGGACTATAACTATATTTGGTTTGAGCTGGCCCATGGGACCAGAAAACTCCAATCAAGGGGTGAGGTCCTTGAAATCAGGACAGCAGACTTCAACAGTATGGGAAAGTCAGTGCAGGACAAGTTATTCAGGGTATACCGGATTGGAGGTGTGCGGGGGGGGGGGCAAAAAAGGGGTCCATTCCTGAGGCATCTAAGTTATGTATTAGAACAGTAATGAAAAAAAGAACTGGTACAAGAGACCAGTATAGTTCTCAGAAAGGGTCAAGAAAGTAGTGAGGGCGGAAAAAAGGCTTCACCAGGCACAAGAAAATGCAAGTGAGGAGAAATGGTGAGAATACCAGTTGAGAACAAAGGAAGCAAAAAAAGTGGTTATGGAGGCAAAAGCACACACTGAGCAGCATTCTGCAGTTGAGGGCAAGGGCAGGGAAAAGTAGTTCTTTAAGTTTATTAGGGAAAAAATGAAATAAAGGAGGATGAATTTTTAGGCTATCTGAGGAAGGTAGGGTAATACACAAGGATGTGAAAAAAGTAGTCATTCTTATCGATTATTTGTGCTATGTTTTCACAAGGGAAGACAGCAGGCCCCTGCCAGACAGTGGCATCTAGGCAGCCATAAATGTGGCCCTGGAGGTGAGGCAGTCAGTATTTACCTGCAAATGGGTCTGGAGTGGGCTAACAGCCCTAAAGATAGATAAGGCCCTGGGGTCCTACGGGATGCATCTGATGGTAGACTACTCAAAGAACTGGAAGCAGAATTAGCTGAACCCCAGGTATGGCTGTTCAATAGCTTGTTACAGATAGGGCCAGTTCCAAAACACTAGAGGGTAGGGGACATAGTTCTGATCCATAAGGGGAGACAAGAAGCAAGCAGGGGAACTGCAGACCTGTCCATTTTACCTCTGTTGTGGGAAAACTGATGGAGTTACTTGTCAGAGACAACCTTATAGACTACTTGGAGAGTAACTCACTCAAGGACAGTAAAGAGCATGGCTCATGGCAGGAAGGTGTTGTTAGACAAACCTGATAGTATTATTTGACCGGTGATGATGAATAGGGACCACGCAGTGGATTTACTCTACTTCAGCTTCAGCAAGGCTTTTGACTAGGTGCCTCAGAAGATTTCTGAAGAAGATGGAGGATCTGTTTGTGGCAAGGGACATAGTAAGATGGGTAGGAAATGGATTGAAGGAGAGGCACCACAGGGTTGTGATTACTGGCATGAAATCAGAAGAGAGGGATGTCAATGGCTGTACCTGGAATACTGAGCCAAGTTCTGGTGTCCTCACCTCAGGAAACATAATGACAGACTGGAGATGGTGCAATGTAGGATGACTAGGATGTTTTAGGACCAGCAGGGCAGATCTTAGGAGGATCAGCTCAAGGCACTGAATATGTATTTGCTGGAAACTACATGAGAGAGAGAGAGAGGTGATATGATAAAGAATTTCAGATTCCTGAAAAGAACTAGAAGAGAATGTGTTTATTTTTAGAACAAACATAGGTATCTTCTGACCATTTTCAAAAATAACCTTATCTAATATTATTATGATACTTCTAGCTAGATTTTGAAAGCTTTAAGATTTGAACAGTTAATACAGTTCTCCTGTGTTGCTACAAGCATATGTATGTCAGTATATTATGTTGAAAATGACAGGACTTCAAAAATGCATTGAACCATTTTATGTTTTTTATTAATATCAGTATATGATCAGTATATGTTCATGTTAACAATATATCTACTTAGTTAGCTCCAACCTTTCAATAAAAAAAGAGTTTCTAGCCCTAATGGTGCCAAACTTATCACATGTAAAGAAAGTATATTTTGAAAGGTGTAACTCTAGAACTGCTGGGGCTAGAGAGTCATTAATTAATTCATTTATTTTATGAATGCTTGGAGTCCATTATTATGTAACAGTAGTAAATCTATTATCATTATAAAAAAGGCTGTTGTTTTCCAGCAATGCTGATATACATATTTACATCATGACATAACTGATTTTTGTGAAATAAATGTTACCAATATACATTTCCACAACAACAAAGTATATAAATATACTTTTTTTAAAACATGGAAAATTTGGGTTTTAAAAAATAAAATGTAAAAAATAAATTTTTGTAACTTTTTCTGAATTTTGGTATTAGTCTCCATACTTTAATTGGTATCTGTACAAGTGTAATATCCATAAACATTCATCTTGTATCTTAAATCACGTGGCTAACATTTTATTCTCCTCCCCAGCAGTACCAGTTCTTCCTCACTGTTGCATCTTTTGGCTACAAACGTATCAGAAGATAATAAACAACGTGAACTGTGAGGAACTAATTAACGTGACTAACAGTTCAAGGACATGGAAGCATGCATGGAAACTGATGGGAGGGAGGTTCAAGAGGGATATGAGAAAGTTTTATTTTTGTGACAGTATGGTGGAACTCTGTAACAGTCTGCCAGCCTGGATGGTGGGTGCCAAAACCATAAATAGTTTCAAACACAGCTGTGACAGAGAGAAGGGTATATTGGTTACTCAAGGCAGTAGTAGTAAGGATGGGAACAGGAGTGGACAGTGATGGTTACTGACCTGTATAGACAACAGTAAGTAAGTAACTAAAGGTTTATTTAGTTAAGCACCCATTCTCAGAAGCTTTGGGTGCTGCTCAAGTGGATGGAAAACATATACAACAAAAGTTACATAAAAACATAAAATAAAATAAGCAGGCTAACAACAATAATAATTATAGATCTAAAAAAAGATTCTTAAAAAGATGTCCCTTTAGGCCCCACTTGAACACTTCTACTATTTGGGCCTCCAGCAGAGACTTCGCTAATGAGTTCCACAAAACGGAGCCCACCACCTCAAATGAGTGATCTCCAGATCACTTTAGGTGGGCCCTGGAAACCACTAGGAGGCTTTAGTTTGAGGAGTGAATTGAGCGCCCAGGACAGGCAGGAGTCAGGAGGTCATTCAGGTACCCAGGGCCCGATCCATGTAGGCTCTTATAGGTGAGCAAGCCCACCTTGAAGGTAGTTCTCCAGCTAACTGGCAGCCAGTGCTGTTTGCACAGAACTGGGGTCACAGGACAGATCCTTGGGAGGCCTTTCAGTAACCTGGCCACCATGTTATGCACCAGCTGCAGTCACCAGAGAACACCTCAAGTGACCCAGAGATATAGACCACTGCAGCAGTCAAGCTGCGATGTCACAAATGCATGTACCAGTTATGGCAGTTCATCAGGTGGAATCAAGTCTTTGATCCAGGTGACATTCCTCAAGTGGTTAAAACCACTCCTGACAACCGACGACACCTGAGCCTCAAGTGTCAAACCACCATCAAGGATGATGCCCAGATTTTTCACCTTGGTGGATGCTGCCAAGGGACAGGACCCGGGAAATAATCCTGTTCACAAACTAGCAGCATCCACATCCTGCTGACATAGAAACATAGACTTTGACCGCAGATAAGGACCGCTTGGCCCATCTAGTCTGCCCATTTCCCTACCTACAGGCTAGGCCGCAGATCCTAGTTAACCAACAGCCTATTTCTTCCTACCCCCCACAAGAATTGCCTTATGTCTGTCCCATGCATTTTTGAATTCTCCCACAGTTTTAGACCCCACAACCTCCTCAGGAAGGCTGTTCCATGCATCCACTACCTTCTCTGTGAAATAATACTTCCTCACATTGCCCCTGAACTGCCCTCCTTCTATCTTTAAATTGTGTCCCCTTGTTCTTGCAAGTCTCTTTTTCTGAAAGATGCTGCCCTCTTGGACTTTGTTGATTCCACTGAGGTACTTAAAAGTTTCTATCATGTCCCCCCTCTCCCTTCTTTCCTCAAGGGTATACATATCAGACGACCAGGCTTAATCACTAGCACCTCCATATTTTCAGCCAGCTAAAGGACATCACGTTCTGGATCTTGGCAAGACATTAGTTTAACACTTTCATGGTGCTGTCAGTCCTGGGTACAAATGACATATTCAGCTGGGTATCATCTGTATAGCACTGTACCATCTAATGATCTCACCCAGGGGAAGCATGTACACTGCAAACAATGCAGGCAAAAGGACTGAGCCCTGGGGAACTCCACAAGGCAGAGATTTGGGGCAGGTTGAGAAAATTCCCATCACCACACTTTGCATCCTGCCTGTTAAAAAGGTCTCAAACCAGTTGATGATGGTACCATTGAGACCAGAGAGCTCCCTTAGGTGATCCACATGGTCCACAGTGTCAAATGTTGAGGACAAATTGAGGAAAACTAGAACTGATCACTCTACTCTATACTTTGCCCTGAGAAGATCATTTAGCACCCAGATTAATGCCGTTTCAGTGCTATGTCTTGACCTAAACCCCAACTGGAAGGACTCATAGATATCATAGGCTGCAAGGAGTGCCCAGAGCTACAGAACCACCACTTTCTCAACAATCTTGTCCAGAAATGGGTGGTAAAAGATGAGTCTAAAATTTATCAGGATATCAGGGTTGAGAGATGGTTTCTTAAGGTTGAGTCTCACCAGCACCTCTTTTAAGGCATTGGGAAAGCAACCTCTGAAAGTGAGCACCAGACAATCTTGACAAACACTGGACCAATGGACTCAATGCATCCCAGTAGGAGATGAGTTGGGCCCACATCCAGTTCACAGTGTGTGGGCCGCAGCTTTGAAATCACCTTGCAAACCTCAGCCACCCCAACTGGCCTAAACTCACTCCAGATAATAGGAGTGCAATTAGACACCCAACTCATCACCACAGGGCCACAAGTGCCCCATTGGGGACATCGCAGCCCTAATGGAAGACACCCTGTCAGAGAACAACAGAGCAAACTCCTTACATGAGCAAGTGAAAACACTTTTTTTGTCTGTAGACAGGCAGGATGGAGAAGGCTGTCCACAGTTTGAAAAAGTAGATTTTGTCTGTTCCTTCCTGCAGCAATCTCTCTGGACAAGAACTCTGACTTCTTATGGTTGATTGCCCTTTGATATTTATTGTAGTGAAGTCTCAAAGCCAGTTTGTGCTCCTCAGATTGGGTTCTCCTCCAAAAACACTCCAATCTCTGCCCCATGGTCTTCGGGTCCTGGGGTTTGATATGGAACTACTGGCAGACTAGATGGAACATAATGTTTTTCTGCTGTCATTATCTGTGTTTTTATGAATGGGGAATGAGCAATTTTATAAAATAAAGTGTCTTTATGTCTAGGCTCAATTTATAAAGAACTAGAATGAATCCATTTAATTTTAATCCATCCATAAGGCTCACAGAGTAATCCTGATTAAAGAAGAAGAGTTGGGAGTGAAACAGTTGCATATAGCCAGTGCACCATGTTGTAAAACAAAAAAGAATCAGCACATTCAAACCGGTTTAGGAAATGAAAAGTGCAAAGTTTAATTCAAAGAAGTCTTGGCAAAACATGGCTGGAACAGCCTGCTCCCATTGCACTTCAAGGCACTCTACTTCATCATCAGTGGGTGTGGCTACTGAATCATGAAAGCAGTGCCTAACTGAAGCTGCCAAACCATCCAGATAGGATGAAATAATTATAGCTCCACTCATAGGGATCAGCAAGGAAGCAATCACTTGGGAAGCTAAAACAAATGCAAAGGTAAATTCCAGAGTTCTGAATGGCAGCAGAGTAGTGCTTACTGTAGGATAATGGGAGAAACACAAAAACAGAGTATCCTCATGTCTACAAAAGTAGTGCGTACAATGCTTAATAATTCCAGAATAAGTCAAGCAAGCATAGAAAACCTGTAAATCTGTGAGAAAAAAAAAAATTAAAAATGTAGCTAATCAAAACACTGGTCCATTGATTCTTGATGCCTGACATAATGATGAATCAATGGGAATTACAGTTGCTCCCAATCTTGATCGTATATGTTTATATTTGTTGTAGTGCATGAGTTCAGCAGGACTAAAAGAGCTGATATAGGATAACATCCTGTATCTGTAAGAGACAAAAGGCAAACCAAAATAGATGCAAAAAAGGGATTGCATATTATTAGTTACTCAAGAGAATAATTAATACTTTCTGTACATATGAAGATATATAATCTTATAAAACACTGAATAATCTAGTTCCTCATTTAACCCTATGGACTGCAATACCTTTATGAAGAAAAAACATACTTGGGATCTTTCTGCAACGATATTTGGAGTCTGTAATACTCTGGATGGAACATATTAAAGGAGATAGGAAATTATTTACTGTCATTTACAACTAATAAATCAATCATAAATGCATAGCAATAATCTCAGTGTGTGTTTTTCACTATTGTTGAAGTGTGAAATGTATTTTTACATGCTGCCCTGTTAATGGAGAAACCTCCAAAGGTTTGACAGGGTTTTTTTTCAGTTGGAAGTTAGTGCATGACAAGCTGTGAAAGGTCAAGTCACAGACTTAAAATTTAGACTACTGCAGTGTACGTGCTAGACTAGCAACGGTTGCAGCTTCATGAAAATTAAAATCACACTCCTGCCAGACTTTATGCAAATAACACCAGACTGAAAAAAAGAAGTAACACTTTTTGGTGACCAACTCAATTTGTTACAACCCCCACTCCAACACACATAAACACACTTGGCCAGCCATACAAATCACTGTTAAGTCAGAATACTGTATTAATACAAACTCTTTGTTTTTCTTGATGTGCTGTAGATATCCACACACTACTTGCTGCTGTCCAGTAACAACACTACCCTCTTGCTGTCCTGAAACACCCCCATCCCATCTGGAGCTTAATTTACCTTCCTGTCCTAGAAGCACCATCCGCCTCCGGTCATGTTTGTTATTCCTCCTGAACAGACCCCAGAATGGGAGACTATCAGTGAGGACAGCAGTGCCAAGGCTCATTGTATGTATGGGCAAGACTGGGATGGGGGTGCAGAGCTAGGACATGGTGAACGGAGTAAGGGAGATCTGCCAATGACATTCAGTGGTACTTGAGATGGAGGTGCTATGAGAGGTAGTGAGGACACCCACAGCAGACACAGGACAATTGCAGAGGGGGGGATCCAAGCAGAAAAGGAGCAAGAGAGATATGGAAAAAGATGGAGAATAAAAAGTGAGAGAGCTAGATGCGTGCAAGCATGAGTGACATGCAGTCCCATCAGAAAGTGATGAAGTAAATGTAAAAAGTCCTGGGATATGTGCTTAGTAAGTAGTAGAGGGAACAGGATGAAGATTGACCCACTGTGGGGTTGAAAATTAATTGGACTACTGTGTAAATATGGGGGTGGGGTGGACTAAATAACAGGAAACTGAGTTGAATGCCAGCTGCTAAAAGATTGATTTCACAGGAGGCTGATGTTGCTTCTGGGACAGGAAGGTAAATTAAGCTTTAGAGGGGATAGGGGAGTTACGGGACAGGAAGAGGGTGGTGTGGCTACTGGACAGCAGCAGGTATTGTGTGGATATCTACAGCACATCAGGAAAAACAAACAGTTTTTATTAACACAGTATCTTGACTTAGCAGGGATTTGTATGGCCAGCCAAAGCCTGTCAAACCGATGGAGGTTTCTCCAATAATAGGGCAGCATGTAAAAATACATTTTACACTTCAATAATAGTGAAAAACACACACTAAGACCATTGCTTGGTATTTATAATTTATATATTAGTTGTAAATGACAGTAAATCATTTCATATCATCTCTAAGTAAGATAAAATGTTGCAAAGTTGCTATCTTGGCTGTGGATATTGTAAAGATATAAACCAACTGAGGTGCTGCAATTGCCTTAGTGTATGTCGTCGAGATATTTTAAATACTGTGGGCCAGATATTCAAAAGGGATGTGCCATGCGCAACAGAGATGCGCCAGCGCAAGTTCGAAAATGTGTCATTGTGCGATATTCAGCTGGAGGCAGCTGCGCTGTACAAGTTGCAATGCGCAATAGCGCAATGGTAATGAATGCATGCACAACCATAGTGGGAGGAACCATGAATAAATGGCACAGTGCGATAGTCAACAAATACACCATGTGCAATAGGGGAGCTAGCAGAAGTTCCGCGATAGCGGAAATGATCCAAAATAAAAAGGAACAAGAGAGAGGCGCAAGAACGCTACAGGGAAGCCAGAGGTGGGAATGAGGTGACAGCTAACACAAACAGGGCAGCAGTGAGTGGGACTGTGAAGGAGCAGGACAGGGCACACCTGGGAACACACAGGAACAGGACAGGAGTGGGGAGCCTGTGCTACTTGTGCAAGACAGACAGGGTAGTGCCACAGTGTACTGAGGGCAGTGGCAGTAGGCAGGACAGCCAAAGGCCGGAGGTGTACCCGGTGCAGGTGGAGCATCACAGAGGACAGCGGGGGTAATGTGCTAACAGCTGCCGGGGGGGGGAACACCAGCCAGGGACATGGCCAGTGCCACCTTCCAGATGGAGGTGGTAATGAGGGATGTGAGAAGGCAGGCAGCGGGGGGGCAAGGACGTGGAAAGGCCCATCGGCGGTATGCCTCCAACAGGAGATATCGAGCCCTCACCACCTTCAAGCACTACACTGACACAGAGATTGTGGGCTGGTACCGCCTGAACTGGGTGATCCTGAGGTGGCTCTGTGAGCTGTGCAGTGATGAGATGCAGGCACCCACATGACGGAGTCATGCTCTGTCAGTGGAGACAAAGGTGACAGCTGTCATGTGCTTGCTCGCCACGGGCACCTTCCAGAGACCAACAGGGGACACAACAGGCATAACCCAGTCGGCCGCATCATGCCTACTCACACAATTCCTCAACGCACTGCTGCCACATGCTGCAGAGTACTTCTGTTTCCCCAGCACACAGGTGGAGCGCACAGCACACATACAGGAGTTTCACAGGGTAGCACGTATGCCTGGCCTGCTCGGGGCCATTGACTGCACCCATGTGGTCATCCACATGCCATCTGGCCTGGATGGTGTTGCATATATCAACCAGAAGGGTTTTGCCAGCATCAACTGCCAGGTGGTGTGTGATGCCAGGGGGCGCATAACCAATGTCTGTGCCATGCACCCTGGGGGAGCACATGATGCCTTCATCTGGCACCAGTCTGCACTGTGCCACAGGTTCAAGAGTGGGGACTTCCTCACTGGCCACCTAGTGGGTAAGTATGCACATCACGCAGGATGACATGGGCAGCTGTGGGGGGGCATAGTCAGAGGTGCCATGGGTACCGGCCTTGATGGCCCATGGCAGAGCGACGCAGACCACCATACTAATGTCCACCTTCTACACACAGGTGACAGTGGCTACCCACTCCATCCCTGGCTGCTCACACCATACCGGTGCCCTGCGACCCCATCGCAGCAACGGTACAATGAGGCACATGCCACCACACGTAATGTCATCAAGCAGGTGTTCGGGATGCTGAAGTCTCATTTCCGGTGCCTGAATATGTCTGGCGGTGCCCTACAGTACAGTCCCTCGAAGGCCTGTGGGCTATTCCTGGCCTGTTGCATCCTGCACAACACGACCAATGACTGTGAGATAGCCGTAGAGGTCAAAGTTGGGGAAAGCAATGGGGACAATGAGGACGCTGGTCCAGATGGTGATGGGCGGTCACCCTCTGGGTGAAGGGAGCCCCGCCTGATCCGGATGGCACAACTGCACCGGGACACCATCACAGAGGAGCACTTCAGCCAACACAGGTAGGTCATGGGGCCATGTGCAACCACCAATGGCAAGGGCACAACCCACAGACAGGCATGGACAAACCTCAGAGGTGGATGGCGGCAAGGGAATGGGTCAGAGTGTGGAACCACACACGTCGTCAGGGATGGGCAAGGTCAAACACGACACGTGCTCACACACACACACACACACACACACACACACACACACACACACACAACAAGATATGCACAAGGGGTAGAAGGCACACCAACCCCGACTGCAACCCCTAGCCACACACAGGTCCACACATGACCATGCCCAGTGGCCGTCACTGTGCGTGTCTCAGACGCTGGGCACCATTGCACACTGGTGGACAGCGCAATGCAGGCATCATCATGCACACGCCACAGTGGCCAGCAGCTGGGAGGGTGTGCACATGGACCGTGTGTGCGAAGGGCTGGGTACCCCACCCATGCATTGCACTGTGCACAACACACTGCACACAGGGCAGTGGCTGACAGTAGCTATGATGGGAGACAGGTCAGTCATGCGGCACAATGCCACAGCCACCACGGCTGCCACGGATGCATGGGTGGCCCCGCTGAGACCTGCCAGCCGTGCAAGGCTGACCATTGACCTCATGGGGTGGCACCTATGGTCCTCTAGGAGTGATGCTGTGGGAACACGACCGTGTTTGCACAGGGGTCTGCAGCTCACCGAACATTCCCACTCCCGGCATGCTCGGTATGCCCACAGGCAAACCCAGTGTTGACATGGAAGGTGTCGCATGATGCTGGGAATGGGGGGTGGACGTGATACTGCACGGTGTCTGTGGTGCATGGGAAACAAATTAGGTGCCCAAAGTGACCATGACAGCAGTAATTGCTTGTGTCTGCCTGTCAATGGCAGCGGTCACATCCTCCCGCTGCCAGACCATCTCTGCCAGGAGCATACCGTGGTCACTGCTGCGCCACTCCTCTGCCTGGCACAGAACTGCACTGAGTGCATCCATCGCCGTCATAAGCCGCAACTGCTGATCCACTGACGCCTGGAGTAGGTGGCTATACTCATCAAAGAGTACATCCACCTGATTGGCATGCTGTCCCTCATGGTGTTCCTGGCCGTGCCGGGCAGCACCCCTTGATGATGGGTGCTGCAGACCAGAGCCATGCCAGTGCACATCCACATGCGGTGCACTGACACTGCCACTCGACACTGTCCCCCCATCACTATTAGCTGACTGCCGGAACTGCCCCTCTGGCCGCTGGTTTCCAGGGCTCACCAGTGCCACCACAGCAGCCGCTACAGCCCCACCAGCCTGGACACACACCAATGCTGCCCCACTGGGGCATACAGGCACAGGCTGGGACTGTGATGTCATGCAGGCCTCCATGGCTGCACCACCAACGGCTACGCCCGTGCTGTTCCCTGCTGTGGGACCATCCTGCATCCCACACGTATCACTGTCTGGGATGTGTGATGCATCATCATCGGTGCCTGATCCGGCACCAGTCCATGTCCCAGCATGTTGGAGTCTGTGGCCACTGTCATGCTGGGACACAGGCAGGGCCTCGTTCACACCGACACCACCATCTTAAGTCCGGACAGACAGGCAGGTATGCAGTGATCCTGACCCTCGGACACCTGTGGAGGTGGATGGGAGCTCCTCCACATCCAGGGCCTTGCCCACGGTGGACACACCCACCACCGCTGATCCATGTACATGCTCAGGAGCTGTAAGGGAACACAGTAGTATTAATGTCTCCACCCTACCCTATGGCATTCCCCCTACCTCCCACACAGTGACAGCACAGGACCTACCATGCAGTGATGGGCTGCCACCAGTCTGGAAGCCACTACCCGGAATGCCCTCTATGGCACTACGCCGCATGCTACCAGCCATCCGCACCTCCTGTGGCATCAGGCATGGCACATCCAGCTGTCCATCACTGGTTGCAGCATGTGCTGCCCTGATGGAAGCCACCTTGTCCTTAATTCTCCTCTCATCTGTGCCGGCCTTCTTTTTACAATCCTGTACAGACCGCTGGGGACTGCCATGCTGTTTCACGGCACGTGCAACCTCACCCAATGCCGCAGTTTGGGCCTGTGGTGTTCCCCGCTGTCCACTGAGCAGCAGTTCCCTGTTGAGGTAGGCCTTGAACAGGGCATCTAATTCTGCCCGGGTGAAGCTGGTCCTCCTCTTTCTCCAACATCCCTGTTCCTCCTCTTCCTCACGTTTGGTCATTATAGAGCCTGTGGGAATGACAGGTGTTACCTTTGATTCTGCAGTCCCATGCATCTCTCACACACCACAGTCCACACTTCCAAACAGCATGCAACCCACCACAATAAACTGCAATACCAAACTATGTCCACTGCAGCCCCATGTCACATTTATATAGCGCAAGACATGCAAATGAGGCGAGGCACAACTTTAAGTGGATGCTAATGCAGTAGCTGTGCCATGGAATTGCTGATGAGTTGATTTGCATATTCCGTCTGAATATAGTGCTGTTGCGCCTTGCACAATTGTGTTGATTGTGCTCAGGCAAAGGCGCAGCTCTGTGACGTGCACAGTAGGCACTGCACGGCGCATGCCCGGGGTGCTGATGCCGATGCCTGCTGTACTGCTGACATGCTGAGAATGGGAGGCAGTGCAGGGCACAGCCACTACTCTGCCAGTGACACTAGTGTGCTGTTCACATGTATGGCACTTATGCCCTTGAGCGCCATAGGCACCATTATGCCAAAGCACAGTAGGCCACTGCAGGGCATCACACACAGGCACTCTACCGTGCTACACGCAGGGAGTCCCAATCACACTGTGGCAGTTCATGTGCAACAGACCCTTGACTCTGCGGTCGACCTTTGCCCCCTAGGTGCCATGCATCTACACGGGCGCACCCCTATCATGCTGTTCGGTGACAGCGCGAATGGGGAATGGCAGCGCTGTACCGCGCAGCATCTGCACATGGTGGGTGTGTGCTACAGAGCACCATTTTGTGATCCTGGCTACAGGAGACATGGCACGGAGGAGAGCAGCTTTGTGGAGCCCTCTCGAGCTGGCCAATTTGGTGGCCATTGTAGAGCCCCCTTGCTGGGGCCCTGTTTGGGAATGACCCCTTAGATAGGGCAAGAAGTGCTGTGTGGGAGAAGGTGGCAGAGGCACTGGAGGAGGCCACCGGGATCGCCCACAGTGCTGAGCAGTGTCGCCACCACTATGGGGACCTCCGGTGAAGGGACCCAGACAGGCTTGCCCATCTACGGGCACGCGCCAGGTGAGGTGCAGTGCCATGTCCAGGTAGCTGCTCCATCCATACACTGGTAGCATCCATCCTGGTATCGCGGTGGGCATGTGTCCACCACATGGGGGGACTGTCCAGTGTGGGCGGTGGTGGTGGTGGTGGGGGGGTTGCGACATGGCTGGGCTGTGTGGGATAGCACACACTGGGGAAGGGTCTTTGCTACTGGTTTGTACTGATGTTCCCATCTCCATGTTTGCACCCTAGGCCCTGAGGAGAGGCCAGAGCCTGTGAGAGGCATGGGCTAGCCATGAGGAGGAAGCTGCCCGGCAACAGGCACGAGCTGGCGGGCCCATACCGCATCAGCGCCCGGATGTTGCGGATGCAGGTGAGTGCCTTTCTTCCAGGATATTCTGTGCATGCTGTGTTGAGGGGTAGGCGGCAGGGCATAGCCACCATCCATTGACACCACTGATGTGCACGCCACATGGTACACTCAGCACTGTCCTGTGGCACTACATGTGTGGGTGTGCATCGCTGGTGGTCCATTCGTGCACCGGGTACATGGCTGTGCCACTGCCCTCGCACTACATAGCCATGTCACTGTACAGCCACGATGGTGCTGTGCGGGATTTGTGCGGTGGGTGTGTGCAGTGGTCCACATGGCTGTGTATGCCTGGGTAGGCAGGTCTTGTGGACATGATCACTGTGGGTGGTCGCACACCATCACTGGTTCGTGGCCCATGGCTGTATGCCATGCACAATGGGTGGGCTGCAGTGGGATGGACATTCACACATGTTGACTCTGCTCCCTTGTCCTAGGTGGATGGCAAATGATGACCATTGAAAGGGCCATGCAGGAGCTCTTGCAGCTGGTCAGGGCATCCATGGAGATCCTCCAGCGAATGGAGCGGCACGGGGTCAGTAGGCAGAGGACACATAGGCACCACCGAAGTGGAGAGTGGGGCGGCTGATAGGCCCTCCATGCCCCCTGAAACACCTTACACCCTCTGGACCCACCCTCTGACCCCTTCTTCCCTCTCCAATTTGTTCACCCCTTACCCCTTACCCACCCCCACCTGGTATATGGCCCTTCCCCCCATTGTAAATATTTGTAAATAGTTTTGTTTCTCACCTCTGTTCAATACATTTGTTTTGTTATGACAACTGCGGTGGTCTATGATTTGCAGTGGGCTACGGGTGCTCAGCTGCAGTGGTGTGCATGGCATCAGGGGTGGTGCAGGCATGGGCGTGTGTGTGTGTCTGGAAGAGAACCACCTATGGTGTGGGTGGGGGAATCAGTCACTGTCTGTGGTTTGTGTGTTGTTCCCTGTGCACTGGATGCCTGTGTGCAGTGGTCCATGGTGCATGTACTGTGTCCATGGTGCCCCTGTCAGACTGTCCATGGCCTGTGCATCTGACACCCTTGCATGTCTGTGATATGCATGGTCTGCTGGCATGTCAGTGGTGGCTGTTCATGCTGGACAACCACTGTACCCGGCACAATGCCAGGTTGCCTCCTGTCACTGGTATGGTGCACGTCTGCCTTGGATAGCACTGTGGCCTCCGTTGTTGTCCCCCCTCCATGCTGTCACTTGTGTCTTTTGCAGGGGATGTGCTCCACTGTCTATCACTTGTGCTCCAGCCGCATGCTGGTGGCGTACAGCTTCATGGTGCATGCACAGGGTGGCTGGTACACCTGTGCCATGGAGGGGTGCTAGCCGTGGGTACACGGCTGCTGTGGCCTCACGCCAGCAGGCATGTTGACCAGCTACTGTGTCCCTGTGTTGGTGTGCCCTTGGGAATGGGTGGGTGTTTGTCCATGCACTGTGTTGCATCCTGTGTGGCGCATGCTTCCATGCACCACTGTGGGAATCTGTGCTGGCTGTTGTGGCCAGTGCTGGGATGGGGTGTGTCCTTGGGAGGGTGTGCAGGGTGCTGTACCACTGGTGGTGGGGTCTTGGGCAGGCCCTGTTGCATGTGGGGTACCTCGTGTGCTGACGCATGGTTGATCTCTCAGCTGTACCTCGGGGGGGGGCCATGCAGGGTGGCACTGTGTCTGCAGTTGTTGCATCAGTGTCTGCTGCTGCCCACTGCAGTGTGCTCACAGTGGGGCTGCCTTGCATGGCTTCATGGTGCACGGGGTTGCATTGTCACAGTGGGGGTGGTGGCATGCATGGGGTGTCCTGCACTGTTGGGCGCTGCTCCTAGGAAGGGTGTCTGGGAATCGCTGTGCAGGGTGTGCTCAGCATTGGTGGGATGGTTTAGCACCGGGTGGCTGGACCTCCTTGTGTGCCGGTCACAGCTTGCCAGGGGGGTGTGCTGGGGCACCATGCCCCTGCTGTGGGATTGTTGCTGGTGTCCATGGGCCAGTGTTTCTTCCAGCTTTCCTTAGGTTGTGTGGTTCATGGGGTGTGGGGGGGCGCTGTCTGTTCTGCTGTGTGCTCCTCTGCCCATATCTTCCATGGGTGATGGAACCCTGCATCCTATCCCTGCGCATCCCTGGTTGTGCTATTGCGCATCAGACCTGTGTCACTGCGCATCCCTGGTTACGCCATGGCGCAGTTAGTGCGATATTCAGTTGTGTGGCGCAAGCGCATCTTGGCCTGCACAGTGTTTGAATATCACGCATGTTACGCATAGGCACACTGGACTTGCGCCCGCTCCTGCTATTGCGCTACATTGTGGCGCAGTTTGAATATCTAGGCCTGTATGTCTCTGAGATAGTCGAAACTGCTTTCCCTAACTGGTGTTTTGGTTCTACCCACATGGATACGTAGGCAGGGACAAATCATAAAGCATACTACAAAACTAGTGTAACAAGAGATGAACTCTGGCAAGATCAGGTGAGGTAAGATAAAAACATGCTGGATTGTAAAGCTAAAGAACAATTAGTATGCTGCCAGACTTTGTAACATTTTATCACTGCTATTCTTGCTTTTTTTATATTATTCCCCTTTGTATTATCTATTTTGTTTTTTGTTGTGCAAATTGTATTGTTTAATTTCTCTGTAAATTATTTGTTGGATTTATTGATTGTAATTATTATGTTATTATGTACTCTGAACTGTGAGACCTCATTGTAAATGAGCTTTGGTTCAACTGAGTTTATCCTTTGTTCATATTTGATATGAATAAAAGCATTTTACTACTACTACACAACTCTCAGATAGTAACAGAGATATTTAAATCATCATTGGAGAACGAACTACAGCTCATACCATGTTTGCAAGCTAAGCTGTGTCCACAGACAAAAACGCCTTTTGGGTATCATGGAAGCCATGTAGGTTAAATAATACTTGTAGGTTTCGGGAGACTATGGACCCGAGTCTAAAGGTCAGTGCAAGCCCTGCCAAAGGTGGCTTGCTCCAATTGCTGATGCACCAGGGACTCAGCTCCCAATTCTCTGTTGGGTAGGGTCCCAGTATCAATATCCCACTGCTTTTGGCAAACTTGTCCCTTTACCACACAGACAGCACAACAGGAAGATTTGTCTGAAGCCGTGGGTTGGCCCTCCAGCAATAGCATCATGGACAGGTGCCTGGTGCCAACACCCCCCAAAGCCTCGATCTCCTATTACCTTGTAAGAATAGTTTTAAATCACCCTGTACATTTAAGGCACCCCTGCCCCCAGTAGCCCCAATCTCTGATCCCCTTGTACAAACAAATGTAGATTGCCATGTAAATCTAGGGCACCACTGCCCCCAACAGCCCCAATCTCCGATCCCCTTGAAACATATGCCAAACCGTCCCTCATAGTCTAGTGGTCCCTCCACCCCTCACTCCAGAAGGCAGTGCCCCACCACTCTGCTCCCCCTATCCCTGAGCTAGTGACCAGCATCCTTCTTCACACCTCTGCGGCTGCCTGCTGACTGAGCTATCAATAATTGCATATTGTTACAGTATGTATTCATTGATAGCTCAGTCAGCAGCCAGTTTCAAAGGTGTGAGGAGGGCTGTGCTGGTTGCCAGCTTGAGGATGGGGGGGGGCAGGGTGGTGGGGCACTGGCAACTGTGGTGGGGAGTGGAGGGACAACTAGACTACTAGGAACTGTTTGGCATATATTTCAGGGGGATTAGGGATCAGGGCTGTTGGGGGCAGGTGTGCCCTAGATTTACAGGGCAATGTACATGGGGATCAGGGCTGTTGGGGGGAGGTGAGTGCCCTAGGCTTACGGGGCAATATATAATTATTTTTATAAGGAGATCGGGCTGTTGGGGGGTTATCCTAGACTTAGAGGGCAATGTACATTTATTTTTACAAGGGGATCAGAGATCAGGGCTTGAGGGGGTGTCCTAGACTACCGATGTGGCATCTTCTTGGGGGGATCGTGACCCTGGTGGCATATTGGAGCAACCCCCAGAGGAGAAGTAAGTACAGTTAGACCAGCCATGGGCTGGTCTAATGGTACTTAAACAGTTGTCCTTTGTAGGGGGTTTTAGATTACTGAATTAGGGGATGTGGCAGCTTGCATCTGCTGCAGGCCCCCTAGCACCATGAAACATCCAATTTCCAGTGCAAGGATGGCACAAGCCCTCTTTGCCACAACCTGCATTTGCCTCAGGCTGCTTTTGGGAATGGCTCAGGTGCATTTTTTGACGCAAGGTGCCACATGCATCATTTATGTTTGGCATAGGTGCCTTGTGTCATTCTACGGGCTTTGAGAATCAGCTCCTTTGACTCATCAAATCTTTTATATTCTTTGTCCTACTATAAGTGCCCTTCAGTCAGTTACTGTAAAGGTTCAGTATACTGCAGTGGTTTAACAATGCCTAATTGTTTGAGATTATTTGTTTCCTTTTGGGTTCCGGAGCTGTAAATTCCAAAACCAAAGTAAAGGGGCATGCTTCACTGTTCCTCTGATTTTTAGGTACCAGTAAGGTACTCCTATCAATTGATGAAGCAATATCCAATATCTGTTTTGAGTGGTCCCTTTGGCAGAATTGGTTAAGCATCTCACAGGACTGTTGAATGAAATCCTCATCCCTTGAACATTTGAAACAAAACTGAAAAAACTGGCCATACGGAATTTAGGAAATCAAAGATGAAGGATAGGTGCATGAGGCATGCAGCACTGTGTCACCAGCTGCTGGCTTACAGAATCCTTGCATAGCTGCCTCCTCTCTTTGAATTGTTGACAACTGTAAAGCTTGAAATTCAGTCTCATAAGGATCTATTTTACCTGTAATAGACAAATTCAGGTCTTTGGAGTTTAGTTTGCATATGGATTTTAATGCAGATTGTTTTGACCCACTCCATGTGAACAAAATGTAATCTGTATACCTGTAACAGTGCACTACATGTTCAGAGTGACTGTTCACTGTGTCATCAAAACCAAAAAAAAATGCTCCCACCATTCTAGGAACAAATTAACAAATGATGGTGCCATAGTGGTACCCATTGACATGCCTCATTTTTGAAAATAAATATCTCCACTGAACATAAAAATATGTGTTAAATTAAAAGTGTCAGGTTCCAAAATGAAAAGAGATATCTGGTGCACTGGTACAGGTATTCCTATATCAAAAAAACTGTTTAGGGCCTGTAGCCTTAGAGCATGGTGGAGTAATGCAAATAACTCAGATTGGCAACTTACATTACTAAGTTGCTGCATGAGATGGGTAGAGACATGGATGTAGGACCTCAAATTAATCAGTAAAGGCTATAGAACAAAATCAATGAATCTATTCAAGTTTTCTTTTAGTAATCCTGCACCTGAAACTATGGCTCTACCCATAGTTGTTATTTTGTGATATTTTTGTGTGTCTTCGGTAACTAACAAAAGGTAGCCATGATGGGATTATTTATTCTTAACAATTCAGATTCCTGCAGTGTGGTAGCATACATCATCCAGCAACTGATAAAATTTCAATTTTAAATTATTGAATGGATCAGTCTTAGGTTTCTCATACTGTATGTGACAGTGTAGCTGAGCAATCTATTATCTCCTGGGATGTAATCACTTTTATTTAAAATGACAACATGTTGCCCATTATCTGCCTCACAAATAATAACATCACTCATATTCATAAGCTCATCTAAAGCCTCCTTCTCACTGGCATCCAAATTGTGCCTACCAGAGTCCAATGGCCTGAAAAACAGAGATTACACCTCATATGTCACTTTAATTTTGAAGCAATAATTTCACAGGGTCTGCTATCCTTGGACAGAATATAGATTTGGGTTTGAATGCATTTTGTCTTTGTGTAACAATGTCACGTTGAATAGTCATTACAGTGTTTTCATCACTTGGTGAAAGGCTAACAAAAATAAATTATGTGGACATACTACCAGTGCCTAATATAGAGTCCAAAGGAGACAGAAGTATATTCAGTGTAATATTTGAGAGTTCGCCTGCATCACATTGCTGTAGAAAGGAATTTTTTTGTTTTGCATTTCTACAATGTCTACCAGCAGCACTGACCATATGAGCATGTCACTTTAGATTGTAGCACACCGTGTTGCCACATGGGAGGCCAGAGTTTGAATGTGAGCTCCGTAATCCCAAATTGAGAGTAATTAGGGACTAAACGTGTCAAAGAGTTGAAGTGTTCAGCTCTAAGTGGTGGTATGTGGGCCTCACATTTGAGCACCACCTGACTACCAAGCAATGCACACCACTGGTGTCAGTGATAGAAAGGCTTCCATTCACTCATTCTGGCTAGATACAGGTTGCAGTTATATTAGTCCTCCTTCTCAAGATGGGGCTCAGAGTACAAAAGAAAAGAAAGCAGGGAGGAGAAGCATACAATTGTTTAATTATCTCCTTCCTATACCATGCACAGATGTGATCTTATAGGTAGCAAGTGGTCACACTGGAAAACCCAGAGAGTTTTGGATCATATATAGCAGCTACAGTAAGATATACAATAACTGAGAGTTAAGCTAAAGTGCATCAGTTGGGTTGCCTTTCATCATGTTTAGAACAGATCTATAGGCTCTGAATATACAGTATTTATTTGCTGGTAGGAAAACAGTAGACCCTTTAAAAATTACAGATTTATTATGCTAGTAAAGGGAAGAATTTAAATAAAATGGTGAAATAAAAATTATGTGCCTAGAAGAAATGCTTAGGAATTTGGTAGAAAACATGGTCAATAACTATATACTATAATATTTAAAGCAGCAATACAAGGGGAAAATGTTTTTCCAAACATGAAATTCTCAGCTAAAATTAATAATGATATTATCATAGCTTTCAAATGTACTTGTTTATGCACCATCTATAATGTGCAACATGAGCCTTTTTTTTTTTTATTTTCTCGATCCTATCTCTTGCCAGGTCTGTAATTCTATTTCTTTGGAAAATGTGGTGGCCACCCTTTTTCTTAAGAAAAAAACTAAATGAAAACATTTATAAAATACTCACATTGTGGTTGAACTGGAAAATTGTATCACCAAATAAAACTGGAGGATGCTTTGAATCTTTTATACTGAAAATAGGGTAGGATCAAATTTTTGGCCCAGTTTTGTTGCATTGCTGCTTTAGTGTGCTGAGACAGCTATAATTATATGTCAGACTTGAGTTGTACCCTGTGTCTGTGGGAAGAAAAAATATTATTGTACAGTAGGTAGCAAGCCAAGGCTGTGTCCAGAGAAATGAGATGTGACATTAAATATGAGCCCTTTATGCAACTTAGTGAAGTATTGTATATGCACTGTGATCACATATCATGGCCACGCTCAGCAATCTAGCAAATCTGGATGGGTGCTAATACTGTGCTAGTGCTAGTGAAGGAGGAACTGTGTGGAGATTAGACTCTGGGAGTGGTAAATAGGGGCAAGGGATTTCCACATGATAACCAGTGCTTTTCTCCCATAGATTCATACTGTATTACTCAAACAAGAAGATGCAGTATATCAGTTTCAGTGCCATTAGAGTATCTTCAACCATGAACAGGGCAGCCTGGACCAAAAAATGATGACTAAGGCCAAAATGGTCATTACAGATCCTAAATAAAGTGCATGAGTAGAAATGAGTGTCAGGGGGCAAGAGAGCTGGTTGCACTTATGTTATTAGTACTTCAGTTTGTGCAACCTCAGCAAGTAATTGACAACAATAATTCTAGCTGATGAACTTCAGTCCAACAACACAGCAACTTTTGTGTCTTTTAACTTTTCAGTGCCTCAGGCCCATAACTGAGCAAGTACATTGTCTTATAGTAAATGTTTTCTTACAATAGGTGGATATGAGGTGTCTTTTTCCTACTTATTGAGCAACAGAAGTAGATTGCCCTACTGAGTACTGTACTTATTTAAAATGTTAATTATTCATTGCACCAAGTGTAATAACATTGATTTGCATAAACCTGTGAAATCAAATTTCATTAACTTGTAACGTTTTAATATTCACAGAGCAATATGCAAAGTGAATGGCTTATATATTTACACAGCTCTAACCTCATTGTTTTGTTTATTTTTATCATGTTTAGCGCATAATAAGCTTGACTAGAGAACACACAATTTAGATATGTTGAATTCAAAAACCTAGTCTTTTTAATATTTCATCACTGGTACTGCAGATGTTCATCACTGAAGACTCTTTCAAACTCATAAACAGGTGCCAGGCAAGTGTGTGTGCACACACACATGTGCATGCTTGCATATGTGTGTGTGTGTGTGTGTGTGTGTGTGTGTGTGTGTCTGTCTATGGATATACACAAACAAATCTTGTAAATATATATGTATTATATATCTCTATGTCTATTTATTTTATTTATGACAATTTCAGATAACACCTTTGAGCAAACAGTGCTCTTTCACAAAGGTTCCATGTCTTGGACAATGGACAAGAATAGACAAGAACAGGCAGGTAGATAACAGTTAATACAATTACAGTACATGAGCTGCCAGTGGCTTTGTCAAGACAAGACAAAATAATTAGTAACAGGTAAACATTACAGAATGCATGAGCTGCCAAAGGATTTGTTAGGTGATGTGCATGAGAGGGCCAGAGGTAGTTGGTGGGAGGGTAAGGTAGTAGGGAACAGGCAAGAACCGAGGGGGTTGGGGATTCAAGGGATAAGGTAGGTGGTAAAGGAGAGGAGTAGATGGTGATGGAGGGGCAGGGAGAAGGGATGGGAGATGTAAGTGGGGGTAACAGGATGGGTGGGTGAAAGAGAGAAGAGTTAGTATGGGCAAGGAGAAAAAAGTAGAGTAATGAGAACTAGAATGGAGTTAAGGAGGGCTAGGGGAGAAAGGAGAGAGAGAGAAAGAATATGAAAACTAGGATGTGCAGGGGGGAATAGGTGAGGGGAGGAACAAGGATGTGATTGGGTGTTGTATTACCTGTAGGTATACAGGTAATACTTGGGAAAGTATGCCACACTGAATAAATTAGATATGTTTGCTTCTCAGTAACCTACAGTGCAAATATAATGATACAGTAGTATGACAAAGCAAATATAACTATCAGGTGATTAGCTGGTTTTACTATTAAAGAGCGAGCAAGTGAACGAGTGTTTTTATTCATGGAAAAGCAGCTGGTCAAAGAAAAGGGGAGTTTGTGTTGGTCACCTTCTCCAGCTTAGAACTGGGTACTAGTGGGAGGAAGGTGGAAGAGGGCTGCTGCTAGGCTGGGGGCGTGGCAGTAGGAACATTAAGAATTTTTCTTAGTGTAAAACAAGTGTGATCGACATTTAGAAAGATGATGGCTGGCCATGGAGGCAGGCGTATTGTGTCCGTCGTCAATCTTGCAATGTTTTAAGAAATCTTATTAAATACCAAAATATTGTTGGTATTGGTGGGAGAAGGGATGGATGGGACTTCTGACAGAATGTTGGATGAGGAAACATTTAGCTGGAATTGGGTGAAGGGAGGAGGGGGATCTTTCTTTCTTTCTTTCTTTCTTTCTTTCTTTCTTTCTTTCTTTCTTTCTTTCTTTCTTTCTTTCTTTCTTTCTTTCTTTCTCTCTTCCCTTCTTTCTCATAAATACTGAATACCTGAATATTTGGGGGCATCAATATAAAATTCAGACCAAATATTTAGAATAAGGTATTCACACACCCTTAGTAAAGAGGAAAGCATCAATAGATCTGAGTGGATAGGAAGCATGTGTACTGCACTTTGAAGAAGAGATGTTGGTGAGATAGGGGAGGCTGGCAGGAGTGACTTGAATAGGAAACACCCAGTGTATAGGAACATGGTATAATGGGGGGATAGCCAACCCAATGAGGAGTAAAATGTGCAGCGGTGGGCTAGTGGGGGGCAGGACAGTGCATATTGGGGCACATAATGGGGAGCCACGAGGAATGAGTCAATACTGGACCTGGTACTTAGTAACAGAGAGAGGGTTCTATGTCATGATAGTGAAAATGTAATGGAAACTCACATAAGAGTGAATATATTTTGCCAAACACAAAATTGGCTCTGCAGCCACCACAGCAATTGGCAACATAGCGACAACACTACAGTGCAATGGGAGGGCAATAAAAAGTAATGTTTAATGTGGGAGGCTATGCCCCCCACACCCTCCTTTGTGAGAACAACCGTCCACATCCTCAATACTAATATAATCAACTTTGAAGGCAGACACTGGGGGACAGAGGAATACATGGGATGGGGGCTACAATATGTAGGGGGGATACCACAGCTGGGGAGACACAGTTGGGGGAATCAGAGGATGCAAAACAAAAAAATCATAACAGCCAAAACATATGTAACTAAAGGCAGTCCCAAACCTGGGACCGAGGTGGATACCACTAAAGCCACAGAGGTGACCGTATCCACCACTCCAGGCAGCCAGCTCAGCAGCAGGAGGCTGCACTCATCCATTTAGCCCTCAACACTATATAACTCTCCCCATCATTCACCATCACTATTCTGTCCCGCCACACTCGCTTTACTATTACATTCGCTACTCCTTCAGGTGCACAAATTGAGTCACTCAGATTTGAGTTGCTCAGTTTGCTTCACCCATATAATGGGATAACCAGGGGGGAGTGTTGCAGATGTCAAGGTGGGAGGCCACCTGGGAACCAGTGATTGTGTGGTTCAATATAAGGACAGCTACAGAACTGAATCACACAAAGACAAGGGTATTGGTATTCAGGAGGGCAGATTTTTACAAAGATGGGTGAATGTCACAAGGATGATCTGAGTGGGATGATTAAGGTTGAGTGAAAGAACAGTGGGTGAAGCTTAAAGAGGGCATAGTGAAGGCAACACATCTTAGCATCAAACAAAATGAGTAAAAAGTAAGAGGAAAAAGAGATGGCTATGATTCTCAAAACAGGTGTCTGAAAAGGCAAAGGCTAAGAGGGTGGCATTCAGAATATATCAGGAGATGCATAGGGAGGAGGAGGATACAGAGATATATCAGGAGAAATACTGCCAAGTAGGAAAAACAGAAGGAATGCAATGGCACAGACTGAAAAGAGAATAGTCCAAGTGATAATGAAAGGGGAAAAGACATTTTTAGATATGTATGTGAAAAGAGGAAGACCAGGGGAGGTATTGTAAGGATAAAGAGGGATGGGAGGACACTGCAGAAAAGGACCAGGAAAAAGCAGGCTTCCTGAAAAAATACTTTTGTTTAGAATACACAGTGGATGGAGAAGGAGAGAAGCCACAAAAATGTAACAGGAGCTCTGAAGGGAGGGAGGTGGACACTAGTCTTCTTTCAGAGGAGAGAGTCATAAGAGCACAGTACTCACTAATCTGAAAGTGAACAAAGCAATACTACCAGACAGTGTACATCTTGCAGTATATTGAGGGAGCTCAAGGAAGTACTGGCTGAACCATTGACAGTCCTGTTTAACTGTTCGCTTGAAACAGGAGTGACTCCAGAGGACTGGAGGAGGGCAGGAGTAGTCTCACTTCATGAAAGTGGTAGCAGGGAGGAGGTTGGGAACTACAGACTGGTCATCATGACATTGATGGTGGAAAAGCTAATTGAATAACTGCTAAAGAAGAGCATAGTGGAATATTTTGAATCTAATGGGCTTCAAGACCCGTAACAGCATGGGTTCATGGGTGGAGGTCATTTCAAATGAATCTGATAGATTACTTTGATTGGGTGACCAAAGAATTAGATCAGGGTTGTGGGTTGGATGTAGCCTACATAGATTTCTGTAAGGCACTCAACAATGTTCTACATGGAAAACTATTGAGCAAGCTTGATAGCTTAGGAGCAGGTCAAAAATAGATGGAAACTGAGTAAGAAATTGGTTAGGAGATAGATGGCAGAAGGTAGTGATAAATGGAGTTCACTCCAAGGAAGGGAGTGTGAGCAGCAGGGTGCCTCAGGGATCAGTGCTGGGACAGGTCCTCTTTAATGTCTTTATAAGTGACATTGCAGAGGAGCTGGAGGGGGAAGATTTGTTTCATTTCAGATGCCACCAAAGTGTGCAATGGGCAGATACTCCAGATGGGTGGTGGAAAGAATGGAAGGAGCCTTGAAAAAGCTTGAGTAGTTAAGGGTATGGTAGCTTTTTTCAATATGAAAAAGCACAAAGTACTGGACTTGGAGCACAGAAACCCTGTGACAGAGTAAAGAAATGGGGAGAATATTATTGACAACTGCCATTCAGGAAAGAGACCTGGAGGTAATCATATTGGATGACCTAAAGGTGGCCAGGCAGTTCAGCAAGGCAGTTGGGAGGGCTGGTGGTATGCTGGGGTACACCAGTAGAAAGAGGGAGGTGTTATTGTCCCTGTACAGATCACTTATAAGACACCATTTTGAGTACTGTGCCCAGTTCTGTAGGCCACATCTCCAGAAGGACAAAGACAGAGTGGAGGCTGTCCAGATGAGGGCAACTAAAATGGTGCTGGGTCTTCATCAAAAACCCTATGAGCAGAGACATAAAAACACAACATGTACACCCTGGAGGAAAAGACAGAGAGAGGGGGATATGACAGACACAGTCAGCTACCTTACAGGGGTAAATAAGGTAAGGGAGGAAAGTGTTTTTGGGAAAAAATAGATACACAAGAACAAGGAGACATGCTATGAAGTCGGAAGGGGGTAGAGTCAAAAGAGATGTAAGGAAGTACTTATTCACAGAAAGAGTGGTAGATTCCTAGAACAGTCTATCAACCAAGGTGATTGGGTCAAAAACAGTGGCGGGTTCAAGAATGCATGGGATAGGCATAAGGGAATCTTAGCAGAAAGGAATGGGGGGGGGGAGAAAGAACCAGATATCAAGTAGGGTCTATGGAGATATTGTAGGTAGAGAAAATCTGGCAGATTGGGTGGGCCAGGAAGTCCTTATCTGCCAACAAATCCTATGTTTCTATGTTTTCGATGTTTGTAATTGCAGATATTGTGAAAAGCTGTATCCCATTTATGATGGATAGATTTTGGGACATATAAGTAAACAAGTGAGCCATATTGGAGGTGTGGGGGGTGAAGAAGAACACAAGATCTAGACTATAGTTAAAAGATCAGCTGATGTCAGATACTGTATATCAGTGGAAAAGTCAAGGGCAGGGACAAGAGATTCCGAGATATTTTAATTCATCCACAAAGGAGAGATGGGAACCATCTGAGCAATAGACCTATAGAACATGGTTTGAGATCTAGAGGCACTTGAAACTAATTTGTTTTTGATATGCTAGTTTTGAATTCAGGAGAAGTTGAGACTGATTTGGGCATTTATGCGGATAGCATAGAGAGAGCTGAAGTAAAGGGCAATATCACTGGCATAGACATTAATTGAATAGAAGTAGGAGACTGAGGATAGATTGCTGATAAAATTGTAGAACACAAGTGGCCCAAGGATGGAGCCTTGAGGAATGTCCCTGGTGATGGGGATGAGATTAGAAGAAGCATCCCCAAATTTAATGTATTGTTACCTACTGAGCATATAGTTGGAGAACCAGGCTGTGGCTTAGGAGAGGCTAATTTTATTTAATTTGTGGAGAAAAAGATGGCAATCAATGAGATTAAAAGCTTCCAACAGGTCAATGAAGACAGCTCCAGTAAGGTAGCATTTGTCCATTGCTGTCCTAATGTTACTAGTCAGCTGAACCAGGGCAGTGGTGATACTAGGTTCTTTGTAACCTGTGTTGACAGTGGTGAAAAGATTGTACTTTTGCAGATAACCTGTTTGCTGGAAGGCCACAATATTTTCTGGGAGTTTATTGAGGATGGACTGGAGTGAGACTGGGCAATATTGAGAGAGTTGCTTATGGTCAGTCTTTTTTATGTTTGCCCTTCTGCTTGCACAAAGCAAACATATTGGTATGATAGTGAGTTTTGAGAGGTGTGTCACTGTCAGTCCAATGCAATGCAGTCTACAAGGGTCTCGGCAGTGTCAGATCAATCATCAGCCAGGCTGATCACGACACTCTTCTGGTCTCAATGAGTGGAAGCTTCACATAGTTCAAAGTAAAGAGCTGCCCAAATTATAGGGCGGCTCTTTCCCCTGATCTGCATAAGCTGTCCAGCAAGCAGAGCTGATCACGGTCATGATCAGCCTGCTGCAGTCTTCTCCTCTATGTAAAAATAATCCGTCTAACCCTCTGTCAAGTGTACCTCCCACTTCCCGTTGCTTTGCCTTTCTTAATTTTCTGATATGGGGTGCTCAGTCAATGGTGCCAGCTAGTACCCCGGGCCAACCTGTTTTCACTGTGTGACACCGAAGAGCCCACCTCCAGTGCCACCAAACATAACACCAACACTTGGATGCAAATCCATTCTGAAAGGTGGTTTTGCAGTAGCTGTGAGAAATCACATTTTGGGCAGAATATGAACATTTTCTCCACCGTTGTTCATGAGTCGGGGCCATGAGAAGGCTATGTTGAAAATTTAGAGTATAAAACATTAAAAAACACCAAAGTTAAGCACATACATTGCACATTTTCAACAACTGCTTGTAAGTTTGTTAATTTTCAATATTGTGACTCCAAATTTTCAATGTAGCTATTTTTTTCACACCACCTTATGAATGTAAAAGCTGTTATTTTTCAGATCCTTTCCTGGCCAAACTATGTCTTCATATCTGTGGTGCAAAATGACCATTTGGGCAGGATTTGAAACATTTCTCCACCCTTGTTCATGAGGTGAGATCATTGGAAGACCATGTTGAAAATTCAGAGTAAAAATCTTTGAAAAACAACAGTTATGAGTGTAAACAGAAATTTTTCAGCACAGACTCATAACTGTGGTAATTTTCAATTTTTGGACCCCACATTATCAACATAGCCATTTTTTCATACCAACTCATGAATGTGACAGCTGTCATTTTTCAAATCCTAGCCAAAATGTGTTTTCAGATTTGTGGTTCAAAATGATGTTTTGGACATTATTTTATAAATGACACCTGTGATGTTCAGAAGGAAAGGTCATAAAAAGACTTATGCTGATAATTTGGGATCAAAACGTGAAAAAACAAATAAGTTATGAAGAAATGTTGAATTGTTCTAATGTTAATTCATAACATTATTTTTGCAGATTTGGGCCCCTAATGTTCAACATATACCTTGGTTTATCTCATCTCGTGAATGTGACAGTTGACATTTTTTAAACCCCCCCCCCCCCAAAAAAAAACAACTTGTTTTTACAGTCACACTGCAAAATCACCTTTTGGATGGAATTTATAAACTGTTACCTGTCTTGATCATAATTGCAGGTCATAAAAATGACTGTTGGAAATGTGGGGTCAAAATGTGGGAGCCAACAGAAAATGAGATATTGCCTCTCACCTGGCCTATCCAGGGTAAATACAATCTAAATATGGGTAAAAGCAGGACACTCTAAAAATGAGATATTACAGGCCCAATTTTAAAAGAGCACACAGACTGGTGCAATTTTCATCAAACCCTGGCTGTGGCAAACTTCCGGTGGGCCAGGGACCCTGCATTAAATTGTGGTACAACAAGGTCCCATTGTCAAAGTCCCCAGAGTTGTCACAAGCAGAGTGGTGAGCCAAACAGGTGGTGCACAGTAGGGTTTTGGCAGAGGTGCCATCATCCCCTGCCCATGGGAAAGCTGGCCTCATGAGTAGAATGGAGGGTTATGAAACCCCACAATCCTGACCATAAGTATAAACTGTGCATTACTGCCTATGGCACCATGCGGCAATGCTGCTTACCTCCAACCAAATCACATAAAAGGTATGCCGGCCATGTCATACCCAGCAGTTCCAGTGTGGAGTACAATATATAGAGCTGTTCGATCAGTAACCACCCGATGCACAGCTCTATGTGAACTTGCATAATTCGTGCCATATTGCAGTATGAAAACTGGTGAGGCAGATTGCAGACATCCACAGGAATGTAAGACTGCAACGAAAGAACAGAAAATATACATGATGTTGGTACTGGTAGCTCACCAGCGAGTACTATTCCAAACTATGTTTGCATAAGCCAGTGGACAGGTATGGGGGAGTCATACAGTTAAACACCCATATGATCATAATGCCAGGTCATAAATAAGACAGCCCACACTCCTCCTTGGCCCATAAGGCTGATTGGAGCCCACTGGGCTGGTACTGCTGATGTGGTCTCCTCCACAAGCAACCCACCTGCCTAGCACAGGCCGAGATGGTGCCTGCTGCCATGTTCCTCCTTGGCCCATAAGGTAACATCTGGATCCAGAACAAGGGAAAGAGGATTTTTGAGCCTTCCTTCCAGTGTGAACTGAAAGGTTCCAGATGGCCTGGAGCGCTGACATTGGTTTCCTGCCCAACACTGCAGCCAATGCTGAAATCATTGAACTAGGGCATAAGACTGCAGAGAAACACTGATCTTTGATGATGTTTCTTGCTTTAGAAACTGTGTAGTGAAGTCCTGATCTTTTTGCTTGACAATTCACTCAGTTGCACACTTCTGTGAGCACTTCAGTGCTGAGCAGCATTCGTGTAACCTTCACTGGTATGTCAGTGATTTGTTGCTTTTTTTTTTGAAGTGTCTACTTTTCCATTTGCAAAGTATACTGTCAACATGTGTAGGTTGCAATCCTCTTCCCACTGCTCTTCCCTAACACTTCTAGTCCTGGGTCATTAATACCTAAAGCAAATTATTAATGTTCTAACATTCAGTGGTCTGATCTGAATTTGTAAGGCTGTATAAAGCCTCTACTACCCTATCCAGAATGGTTTCCATCTCCCTCCTACTCACACCCTTCCTGGTTCTTACCCTTATCCCAGTCATCCCCTCTACACCTATTGCCACTTCTCTCTCCCCTTCCCTTCCAGATATCTCCTTCATTCTGTCAATAACCCCCACAGCTTCCCTTTTAAACAGACCCCACTTTCCCTACTACCCTCCAGCCTTTCTATTTTCCTTTCCTAGTCACTTTATCTTTCTTCGTTTCCTTATCTCCTTCTTTCCACCCCTCCCTCCCTCTTCCCCTCCTCATTCTCACGTATTTCTTTCTCCAATTATGAAAGTCCTAAACTTCACTATTTCATCCTTGACCTCCTCCTTCTTTCATCATGGAATGTCCACAACAAGCCTGGCCCTATTTCTTCTACCCTGGCTCCTTAACCAAATAACATGTCTCCAAACCCCACTTCCATTACAACCCTCTGTAACAGGTTGAAGCTCCTCCACCTGAACATCTGCAGCCTGCTACCTAAAATTGACCTCCTACAAACTCTTATGATTTCATACACCCCTTACATCCTAATTAGTACCAAGACATTGCTCAAGAAAACCA
Organism: Neoceratodus forsteri; assembly: GCA_016271365.2. NCBI lineage: Eukaryota > Metazoa > Chordata > Ceratodontiformes > Ceratodontidae > Neoceratodus > Neoceratodus forsteri. The sequence goes on along the minus strand of CM057458.1, from coordinate 1,243,962,140 downwards.
CCCCTGACAGTATCATTGCTATCCTTGGGTATTCTATCTCCAGACAAGATTGATCGAGTCACGGAGGGGGAGTGGCTATGTACATCCTGTCCTCACTGCAACTTACTACCACCCTATCTACCTCCATCCCAGCTACCTATGAAGTCCTTGTCACCCGCATTACCCTTCCTTTCTCAAACCCAGTCTTTGTGGCTGGCATCTATTGCTGCCCAAGCATTCAACCCTCGGTCATGACTGAACTCTTAGCCGATATCACCTCCCTCTCGCAATCTGGTGAACTTTTCATAATGGTTGATGTGAATCTAAATTGGTTGTCTACCAAGTTAAACAAGCTATGCAATGAAGTCACTGCTCCAAACCTCACTCAATATTTACTTGAGCCCTCACGCCCTAATCCCAAAACACAAAACCACACCCTGCTTGACTAGGAACTCACAACACACCTGCACCGCATCATTAAATCTGGTCTCCTCTCCGATGTCCTTAGTGACCACAACTCCATTTTCATTGTACATAAGGTTCATCACCCCAAACCTTCCCCTAAAATCATACAGCTGCAGTCCTTTAAATCCTTATACCTTACCACAATCAGCTCTGCACTCACTTCCACCGACTGAGCCCCCTTCTCCACTGCCATTTCTGTCAACCAAGTGCTTGACTATTTTAAGGATAAATTCATTGCCACCTGGAATGCCTTGGCTCCTTTCAGAAGGACCAGAGTCTGTGGGCTTCACCTCCCCTGGATCACCCCCGAACTACTGGCCTGCTTCAGGGATTGTGACCAGGCCTGGAGAAAACACAGATCTACTAAACATTCAAACGACTATGCCAAGTACAGAATGCTATGCAATTCATGTACTAAAGCTACTAGACTGGCTAAGTCCGATTATTTCAACTCCTAATTCCTGACTGACATTAACTCTCCATCTAAATTCTGGAGGGTAGTTCATGCCCTATTTTCTCCCCCTCTCCCCTTCCCTCTCCAGTTCTCAAAATAAATAACTCGCTAGTTTCCGACCCTGGCTCCGTGACCAATGAATTTATTTAGTTTTTGTTGACCGGGTAAATGCACTAGACAAATCCTGCTTATTTTCAGGCATGACCCGGGGGAGGGGGATACAGATGAATGCCAAATGACCTTGAACCACATTAAACTGTACTACACCTCATGTGCCAAGTCTCTTCTAAATTCCCTCACCCCATTCTCACCTAATAATTTCAGCCTTTTGCCTCAGCCAGTGCCTACACCTCCCTCATTTTCCTGTTCTATTATTTCTTCTGACAAAGCTCTTAACACTCTCCTATCCTTCAACCCCTCTAAAGGCTCCTCACCAGATGAACTTGATCCTAAACTTCTCTACCTTTCTGCTCCTGCCATTGCTTATCCTATCTCCCTAATCCTTAACCTGTCCTTTATTTCTGCCCAAGTATCCTTATCCTGGAAACACGTTGTAGTCCTTCCACTCCTGAAGGGTGGTGACACATCCACTCCTGGCAACTATTGCCCCATTTCCCTCCTTCCTACCCTTGCCAAACATCAAGAACATTCAGTTTTCTCTCAACTATCACCCTTCCTCTCTGATTCCTCCTTCTTCATCCCCTTCCAGTATGGTTTTTCGAAGAACCGCTCAACAACTTTCTCCCTCCTTAGGCTTACTGACTCCATTCAGGGATGGATGATGGCCTGATCACCTCAGCCATCTTTGTCAACCTAGCCAAAGCTTTCAACACTTTTTCCTATCCCATGCTTCCTGATTCACTCTTTTCAGCTGGTCTTGCTCCATCAGCCATTAACTGGTTTAAATCCTACCTCATTGGCAGGACCCAATTGGTGAGAATCCTTGATTCCATCTCCCCTCCACTCCCCATCAACACTGGTGTCCCTAAGGGCTCAGTGCTTGGTCCCCTACTATTCTCCATTTTCCTAAATGATCTTCTCACAGCCTACTCATCCTCTTCTGTCCACATGTATGCTGACAATACTGTTTTGTACAGTTTTGGCAAAAACCCTGCTGCTGTGCAAACCAGCTTATAGCATGACTTCAACCTTGGTTTGCTTCTCACCAGCTTTTTCTAAACTCCAAGAAGACAGTATCAATGACCTTTGGCACCAGGCTGAGACTCTCCAGGCTCTCGGCCCTACCCACCTTCCACACCCTCGATGGGGCCATCTTGGAGGACACCTCCTCATTTAGATATCATGGGGTTTGGCTGGACTAGCACCTCAACTTCTCTGTGCATATCGATGCTATCCTGAAGAAACTGTGCCCCAAGCTTGGTGCTCTGTACAGGAATTGTAGTTGCATTCCGTGGAATGTGAGGCACGAAAGTGTCCAAAAGATGATACTCCCCATCCGTGACTACTGTGAAGAAGTATATGGTGCTGCTCCCAAACATTCATTGACCAAGTTGGACACTCTCTTTAACTCCTTCTGCCACATTGCTATTGACTCCCCTTCCTTCTCCCACCACTGTGAACTCTATCACTCTCTAACCTTCCTTCCACTATTTCACAGATGCATCTCTCACTGTGCCAATCTAACCTTCAAATTCTGGTCCGGGGGGGCTCCTCTCCTATCTCTCATCCTCTTTCTCCACTCCACCTCCCCCACCAACTCTCTTAGATCAAATGATGCCTGCACCCTGACGGTCCCTCACCGCTCCATCCTCTTCGGTCAGACTGGTTTCACCCATCGTTTCCCTAAAATCTGGAATTCCTTCCCCCCTGAAATACAACACTCCTCCTCCTACTCCTACTCCCTTACCTCTGCCCTACACAATTACCTTTCCCTCAGCTGTTCCTGCTTTAACCCACCTTAATACCTATTCCCAGTTTCTGCCTTCCTACCATGACCCTCTCGGCAGGGTTCTCAACATCCTGAAGGGGGAAATCAGGAAATGGCTACCCCATCTCCTCATATTCAGTTCTTGCCTCTCCCCCTCTCTTCTCTACCTGACCTTCTGGGTCACCAGTGTGCACAACCTAACTCCATCCTTTTTACTCCAACAGCACTTGCATACTACCTCGAGCCTGCTCCTGATAAACTAATGCACTATAAATGGTTATATCCCATTATTACTGTTTTGTATGTTTATATGTTCTTTTGTATGATTTTGGACATGTATTATAATTTATCCAATGTTTCACTACTGTTTATTGTACAATACCTTACGTTCCAACTGTTGCACAATCTTACAATGTTGTATTGTTTGTACTACCCACATACTACTGTAACTGATCATCCTTCACAACCCTATGTAACCCCTCCCCTCAGGTCACACCGTGAGATGAGCAACTTGTTGTTCAGTGTGCCCTCCTGGTGAAACAATTCAATAAATAAAAAAATAAATAAATATTGGACAGTGCGACAGTCTGTGATAGTCTGAGATAGCTACTGCATGGTACTGCTTGTCCAGGTTGAACTGTGCTTGGAGTACACAATGTCAGGAGATGTTCTGCTGCAATATTCTGAAGCTGTATAGTAGTACTGGCAGCAGTGTACATGTTGTACTGTTGCAGAGCTTAAAAATATTGCTGCAGGATGTATTCTGACATTGTGCATCGTAAGCTCAGTACAACCCAGATGAGCAGTGCCATGCAGCAGCCCTGTCAGACTATCATAGACTGTAACACCATCCAACATGTAGGTGTTTAATTGTATGACACCTCCATACCTGTTCATTGACTTATGGCTATGTTCATGAAAATGGTGTACCAAAGTGTGACATGAAGGTCAAATTTTTTTAAATCAAAATATATCAAATTTTAAATGTATTTTGAGATACCATGATTGAACCAATAAAAAGTGGCCATGTGGTAAGATAACTACCTTAATGGTTCTAGTGAATGAGACAGCTCACCGTGGTGTATGTACGTGGACACCATGGTGTATGTACGTGGACACCATGGTGTATGTACGTGGACAACAAGCGGTTGTGAAGTATGTACATGGAAACCAATCAGCTGCTGGAATTGAAAACAAATGTTACTAATAAGCAAATTTATACATTTCAGTTTGTTTTGGGATAAAATGATCAAACTGGTTAAAAGTGTACATGTGGTAAGTAAGTGCCTTAATTGATGCCTGGTAACAATAATGCTTATCGTGGTGTATGTACATTGGACACCAAACATTGGTGTACAAAGGAAGCAAAACAACTGCTGTATGATAAAAAAAAGTTTACTAATAATCAAATTCATAAAAAGGCATGGCAAACATTGCAAAAAATGTAATAGTTACTATGTACATAAACAACTTTAAGCAACAAATCTAAGTACTGTACATAAAAAACTCAAACTATATGAAAAACTTTAAGCAAGAAATCTAAATATGTGAAAAGCTAAGCAATAAATCTAAGGGGAAAAACTTTAAACAATAACTCTAACTACAGAAAGAATAGCAAGCAATACATTTACATCCTTTACCCCTTTAATATACAGTATCAATACTGTCCATTTTATGCCCAAGGTAGCCTGCAATCCTTAATTCCACTATTGTTTCAGTTTGTCATATTTCTCTTGGGTTGCCTGTGCTTCTTCAGAAGTCAGTTTAAAGGATGTCTTCCCACACATGTTCAGTGGCCCATGGAAAACTCAACATCTCCGTATGTTGTCACAGTCTTCTTGTCTGGGCCATGTAAATGCTGCACCCCCACACTGATGCAGATAGCTAAATTCCACTGTCTGTTCAGTAACAGATTTCACTTGTCCAATATAAAAACAGCTTGAATAATAAACTGCATAGAAGTGCTTTATGTTTATATCCAGTCTTTGGATGTTTTTCTTTTGTGTGTCACAGGTGGAGCCTGTGGCAGATTGAGTAATGTTGACTGGCAAGGAGGTGGCCTCTGTGCCGACAGGGGGACTGTCAGAAAGTACATTTTCCAGCGTGTTCTGTACATTGGCATCCATGTTCTTTGCAATATTGACTGGTGTGGGGGTAGGATCTGTGCTGACAGGGACATTGTCAGAAAGTATGTTGTTCGGTACATTTGCATTCATGTTCTTTTCTGGCATGTGGACAGGAAGTTGTTCCGTGGCAAAGGTGCTGTCAATTTGTACAGCTGTAGTTGATGGCACCATGTTGTTGTTCCACTTTCTATTAACACCAGAAGATTCCCTCAGCCTCTTTCTCATCCATGGACCCACATGGCTGGCATTTTCACACACTCCTTCATCAATCCTGCAAGCAGTGCAGAAACGGCTGTAATCCCTGACTACTACAATACTATTTGCCACTGACCTGACACTCTGTATTTTGCATGTTCCCTGTACAGTTTTAAGAACGGGTCCTTCTGGCCTGCATAGCTCATCATCAGCCACCCAAAAGAATGTTCTTAAGGAATGTTTGCATCCATCATCAGTAGGCTGCATTGTTAGGGTTTTTCTGCAGTACTTAAAGAGTTCTTAAACTGAGGATATGACTGCTAGCCTTGATGTCACTGCTTTAGATGCATTGATTTGACAACTCTACTCTCACCATCAGAGGGGCCTTTTCCATGACGAGATCCAAAAAAGGCACGTTCAACGGGGAAGCCACATTTTGTGTGTGCTTGCAAAATGTCATGGAATGCAGACTTCGATTTATATGGCTACCACAGCCATCTGTAAATTGAACCTCCTTAGTAATGGTTATAGCCCGAACTGTTTGAAGGTTAGTGCTTGCCAGTTTGACAAAATGACGCCCGGCATTGTGGTCATGCTTCCAGTCACTTGAAATGAAAACCAAGGATTCCCTCACACTGTTCTCACAGTGTTTGCACTGGTAGTAGGAAACCACTGGGTGTACAGTGGCCTGCTTGTGATGCCAGTGACATGATTCAGTGAAGTCCAAAACCATTAGGATCCATCCCTCAGGCATATTTTTGGACAATGTTAAAAACTGGTGTTGCTGCCATGATGTCACGTGCAGGTGAAGACCCAGAAATGTGAAGTCTTCCTTCATGATTCCTACAAAATTAGAAAGTCCTGTTTTCTTTGTTTTCAGTACTTTACAGGACCTAGTTTTCCCATTCTGAAATGTCACTTTTACAGTCTCCCACTGCTGCCACCTCACTGTATCCTGTCCATGCCATTTCAGGAGGTCTGCAAATCTGTCCTCAAGCGCACTGGTGCTACAACTGTCACAAGTTTTTTCAACACATTCTTTTCCATAAACATTTGGTTCCTGTACTCTTCTGCACATAATAGTTGCCACCATTTCATAAATATCCGGGACTCGACAGTTCAGTGCGTGATGTGTATCAGCAGCACGGTTCAATAAACAAAGCTTTAATTCTGCATTGGCAGAGTATTCACAGAGGCACTGCTCCAGCTTCTGTTCCCTTGCAAGTTTTATGTGCTGTGGCCGCAGAGTATTAAATTTACTTCTTCCAATCAATACTTCTGGATGTTCCATGCAGAATCTGCATGCAGCACAGATAGGGGTTTTGCCAGGAATGACTTTGTTTTGCCTGTTCATTTGGAGAATGCTTTCTTGTGAAGCAGTGGTGTGGTTACCCCTTTGTAGAAGTCCCTCACTTGCTGGATAGTTTCAGCAGGCAATGCATATTTGTGTGTGCCTTTTTGAATGCCCCTTGATATGGTCATCATCCTGTTCCAACTGATGCCGAAGGTATTGTTTTGCAGTTCGTAGCAAACAATATTTTTCAGAATTGACAACCAACTTATTAATTCATGGTTTAATTGTTTTCCCTCTGTTTTTTTGGAGCACTTTAGAGTTCTCAGTTTCTCCTTCATCACTTCCACCAATTTCTCCTGTAGGTTTGTACAGCAATTGAAGTTCTGTTTCACCAATGCTGCCTTCTTTGCTGGTCATGCAGAATGGATAAGGTGGGCAACTGTGGCAGCAAAGTGGGATGGGGATCATGGTAACCCTCCATGTGCCCTTTGCACTGCTTTCCTGATGGCATTTGCTGAATGGGGATCAGTTGTGACAGGGTTGCAACTCTGCTGTGGCATCATTGCTGGTGTCTCTGTGGGGAGCTGGTGGTAACGGCATTCTCAGCGATTTCTGCTGCACGTCTCACATTGTACATTTCATGCCTTCTCTCATTTACCCATCGTCTTTTTTGTGCTGTCATTGCCGCATGCTGTTCCTTTTTCTGCTACCTCCATTTTTTAAGCACTTGATTCTTTTTCCCTTCCTTGGCTCTAGTAGTTATTTTGGCTGCCTCTGGTGGCTGAACACTTTCCTATGCCTACTTTTCCTTAAGCTTCAGTCAGTACTGCCTAAGGCACTCCTTCTCTTTCTCTCGATGGATAGCACACTGCCCTTCATTCATGTTCTCCCTGTAGGCCTTTGCATGGGAAAGGGATTTCAGTTTATATTCTTCATAAAGACTGGTGTTATCATCCTTCTTCATCTTGTCTCTGTCTAAAGTCATGATCTTTCCTTTGCACAGAAAGGGCTTGAAATTACTACAGCTTTCAGCAGTGTGTTTGCAGACATACATGGTCTTCTCCTTTGGCTGTTCATGGCTTAAAATAAAACAAAGTTGAAGACAATCAGTTTTCAGATCAGAGGAAACAGCATAACATGAGTATTCCACTGAGTACTGAGTACACGGCATACTGACGAAGCTCCGCATTCCATTGGATACGGTGTACCTGGGAGGCTGGACATGCTACACAATACGACAGACTGCACCGAAAAGGTCTCACATGGTACACAGGATCACGAACTGAGGAAAAGAGGCAAGACAGCGTACTGACGGAGCTGATCATTCCACTGGATACAGTGTATCTGGGAGGCTCCACATACTACACAATATGAAGGACTGCACCAAAAAGGTCTCACATAGTACAGAGTGTAACAAAATGAAGTAAGAGGACAAAGACCACATAGTGCCCAAGATGGCTGAGCATCTCTGAGCAAACACACCTGGACAAAGAATCAGAATTTGCAGGTTGTGCATTTAAATTAATTTGCCCAAGTGTGCTTGCCCAGCCATGGTCGGACATCATGCTGGCAAGTAACATCCAAAACCACATTTCGGCAATAAATCAAGCAATACAATCCAGCCCCCCCCCAAACAAGCCAAGGCTGCATGCTACCCAAGATAGCCGAGCATCTCTGAGCAAACACACCTGGACAAAGAATCAGAATTTGCAGGTTGTGCATTTAAATTAATTTGCCAGGTGTGCTTGTCCAGCCATGGTCAGACATCATGCTGGCAAGTAACATTCAAAACCACATTTTGGCAATAAATCAAGCAATACAATCCAGCCCCCCCCCAACACACAACAAGCCAAGGCTGCATGGTGTGCAGGAGGTCCGAGTGTCATAAACCAAAAAATCAAGAGAATTTAAAGTCAGGTACATAATTTTTTTCTCTGTCAATAAGAGACAGCAATACATACTGTGGCATATGTACAGAGACACCACTGCAGTCTGTGGCATATGTACAAAGACACAGAGAAGCTTGGTGTCTTTTCACATATATTTTTTAATAATTACACACACATACCATCAATTTAGAGCCCTACTCACCCTCACCAATGCAGGTAAAACAGAAACAAGAGTAAAAGGCTCAGACATCTGGATGGTCAGGTTTACTCTTTCTTTGCTCGAGGATCAATTTAAAATGCTGAAACTGTGTGTCGTTTGTACACACAGCTGATCTGTGGCATTCATTTTGAGGTCACAGCTACGGACACTAAGCAGTCTCGAGGTACTGTTGCCCAAGCAAGAAGAGCTCTGGGCCACAAAACAGCAGCTTTTAAGCTGCTTTAGACACATGCCTACAACACGTCAGTCTCTGAGATTCCTGCAGGTACCGAAAATGAGTTCCCAGCTCCAGACAGTGGTGCATGTAAGTCTGGAAAATGTAGACGCCATGGTCTGACTGGGTCAAAGGTCGCTGGTTGCAACATGAGGTTTGGGCTCACAGATGCCCATAGCATCAGATTCAATAGAGTGAGTCAGGATGAATGGAAAGGGAAATTTAAGTAAATGAAAATACAGCACGCTGCACTGTAGATTTTAAAAATAAGCCTCGTGCTGAAATGGACATGGAAGTGTACGAACGCCTCATTCGTTTTCTGTGCCCCTCATCTCAAAGTTAATGCAAACTACCAAGCCCACAAATAAAAGAAATAAAGACACAAGACCACAGTTTTATTTCAGAAGTAATTTTATTAGCAAATAAGTGTTTAAATGGATGTGCAACAATGGCAAAGCTGACATGGTCTTCCATGTCACACTTTAACAGAGAAAAAGCATCAGTCTTTAGGGTATTGTGCTAAATTTAAAAAAACTGTGCTTGTGCTAGGAATTTTATTTTATCTTTTCTATCCCTACACAGGATCACAAACAAAACAATATAAAAACTCCAGCTAATGTGATATTTTCCCAGCTGTTATACACAGTTGAAATATATTACTGCCTTGGTACACCATTTTCATGAACATAGCCTTATGCAAAAATAGTTTGGTACACAATATGGCAGTGAGGTACCAGTACAAATAGCATAAATATTTTCTATTCTTTCATGGGCAGTCTTACATTCCTGTACATATCTGCAACCAGTCACGACATTTTATTTGTGGCAATACAGTACAAATTATGCATGCTCACAAAGAGCTGTGCATCTGGGCATCACTGATTGGACAGTTCTGTATACTGTACTCCACACAAGAACGGCTGTGTATGACATGGCAGTGAAATTTGTACATGATGCAGTTGGAGGTAAGCAGCATTGCTGTGTGGTGCCACAGACAGTAATGCACAGTAACCACCCCGAACTGTCCCAACATGCAGATAAAGGGCTTTTAGACCAGCTCATGGTTGGTCTAACTGCAGCTGGGAGTTGTGACCACACAGGGCCTTTTAAAATCCTGATTCAATGGATGTTGCAGCCCTGCTGCAGTTCAAGCCCCTTTGCAACATGGTGTACCACCACATTGGATGCATCGCTGGCGCAGGGCCAGTTCAGTGCAAGGGCTCCCATTTTCAATGCACGCTGTGATCAGAAATCAGGATTTCCACAATTTGTGGTGAAAGGAGCCACTTACATCCAGTCTGTTTGCTACAGGCTCCTTTGATCAGCATCAGAGTTTTGAAAATCAGGCCCTGCACCTCATCTGGTGCATCCTGGATAAATATATAGCAAAAACGTGTACAAGCAAAACCAGGGATAACAGCAATACAAGTGGCGAATTTTCAGCATTAACAAATGCGTGTTGGGAGTGGGAGAATTCTGGCAACTTTCAAGAAGGAGAGCACAGTGACAGACATGAGATATAGATTCAGATGTGAGATATGTCAGGGCTCAAAATTCACTATTTGGTGTTCTGTGTAGACCAAAACATTATTCATGGAACACCAAACAATACTGTCTGGTAACCTACGCTTTACACTGGTTTGTGATTCCCTAGCTTGACTGCCTGCCATCATATTAGTTTCCACTGCCACCTTGTAGTGATAAGCAAGTACAATTGGTGCTTTCACCCCTTCCCCCCCATGCACTGTAACAAAGATGCCTGGTGAGGTGATAAAAAGCTATAAATCATGGGACAACTAACCTCTGCACACAGCTCTCAGGCACAGATGGCACTATGCTGCAGCTTGCAGCAAGTCAGTAAGAATTCATTTAGCATTGCCATTAATCACTGCTGCCCCAGCTTGTTTGGCTCTGTTTACTTTCCCAAACACAATAGCTCAAAAGGAAAACAATTGGAAGGAACACTACAGGGAAGAAAATCATCCAAGAGGGGGTCTTCAGATGCAGCTTTCTGCATGTCACAATGGGTGTGACAAGTTATGATGTGTTTGCAGGCTGCCTGCTATGGTAAAATATTTAGAGAGTGCTGGGCTCTGCATTTTTAAAATGTTGCTGCTTTACAAAAAGGCAACTGAGGCAATGCTTACTGTAAATAAAAAAATGAAGTTATGGCACTATTTAATAGTGCTTTGCTGCAAGAAAGGTTAAGAACAATGTACTGGCTGAAGGGAGTCAAAACCAAATGACAGAACTGTGTGGTGGCTGTAACAGAAGCGGCCTGAGTAAAAGGCTATTGTAAAAAAGCAACTAGTTCTCTTGACAAAAACTGATCATATATGGTAAACAGTCATGAATGCCTGTATTTAAACAAAAAAAAGTAAATTGAGCTAACATGGGCAAAAGCTGTAACTAAACAGGGTAGGCTACAATTTACATATAGAAACTGTGCCTGATGATAGACCATCAAGAAAAAAACTAAAAATGTATAACTACAGAACATACAAACATACAAAAAAGCCAGCAGGAGAAGGCCATTTGGTCTGTCTAGTCTGCTCACATTGCAGGGTCCACAGCTTGAGCTATTGTTCCTGACCTCCCTCCCTACTCCTCCCATACTCTCTACCCATGATCCTTACCTTCCCTCTATGCCTATCCCAGCATCTCTTGAAGCTGCCCACTGTCTTCAATGAGACCACCTCTTCTGGCAGCACATTCTAAGTGTTCACACCCCTTTCTGTGAAGAAGTGCTTCCTGACATCCCTCCTAAACCTCCTCCCTCCAGCTTAAGAATGTGCTCCCTCATGTTATGGTTGCCACTCAGCTTCAAGACACCCTCCTTATCTATCTTATTTATCCCTTTCAAGTACTTGAAGGTTCCAATCATGCCCCCCCCTTTCCTACTGGGAGTACATGTTCGGTGCCCTCAACCTTTCCTCGTATGCCTTACCCTGCTGACCAGCTTTCATCTTTGCAGCCCTCCTCTGGACCTTCACCAAAAGGTTAATGATGCTGCAGGCCCCCAGGTAGCTAGGGACCTGCAGCATCTACCAGTCCCCTTTGAGCTGTGCTGTGCAGTGCCAGATCGATGAGTAACAAGACTGCAATTATGGAAGACTATATTTCCTCAGTAATTCTGGATTGCATCACAGAGACCTGGTTAAGTGATGATGCCAGGCCAGTATTTGAGGTGGCTGTCCCTTCTGGGTATTAAGTTGTGCACTGCCTGAGGAGGGAATGCAGGGGTGTGTGTGTGTTCATCTGTTTTGAGATATAGTTTGGGCTTTGCCATGCACCCACTGGGGTCAGCCAGGTCCTTTGAATGTATGGTGGTGTGTGGGGGTCCAGGTGCAGGCTGCAGTATTCTCCTCATTTACTGCCCTCTGTGGTCGGGTGGAGATTTCCTGCAGGAGGTCACAGACTTCCTCATCAATGAGGTGTTGGAGTCCCCCAGATGTTTGATTCTGGGTGATTTCAACATTTGGATCGACAACAAATCCTCACAATTTGGTTTTGACCTCCTCCAGTTGATGTCGTTACTGGGCCTGACACAAGTAGTTACTTCTGTGACTCATCACCATGGCCACATATTGGACCTGATGTTCTCACTGGGGCTTGAGGTGACAAACCTCAGGACTGATCAGGTCATATGGTCTGATCATTGCACAGTGAAGTTCTTGTTTGGGTCTCCCCATGAAAGTCCCTCCCCTGCTGAGATGATTAATTATTGCTCTTTAAGGAGAGTGTCCCCAGAGGGACCGCTGGCGGTAGGCGATATATCTAGTGTAGATTCTGCATGCGCAGTTTGCATTGGTGAGGTGGTGGCTGCCTATAATAGGGTGGTATCCGAGGTACTCGATGCAATTGCACCTGTCCATATATGACCCAACTCTTCTAACTCAAGATCCCCTTGGTTTGATTGGAATTTCAAGACAATGAAGATCAGGGGTCATAAGCTGTAGCATTGCTGGCGGAGGACCCAGTCAGTTGAGGACAAAATGGCCTTGTGTGCTCATTACTATGAGTCCCAAGGGGCAATCAACTGTAGAAAAGGCGCAGTTCTTGTCCAGGGAGATTGCTTCAGGGAAGAACAGACCATCTCAGCCATTTTGGACTATGGACAGACTCTTGCATCCAGTCTGTCTACAGCCAAAAAAAGCCTTTTCAATTGCATTATGTGATGAGTTTGCTCAGTTCTTCTCTGAACGGGTGTCCTCTATCTGGCTGGGAATCCCATTAGTGAGGCAAGCTTTGCCTCCCAGTGATCAGCCTGGAGGGAGCATAGGTACCCTGCTTGCCTGGGGTGACTTTAAACCAGTTTAAGTGGCTGTGGTCATTGAGGTGATCTCAAGGATTTACTGTGAAACACTAACAGGCAGTTGCAGACAGTCATAATTCTGACACCAGAAGCCTGGCACAGAAAATCCTGACAGTGGCAGTAGATTTTTTTATATGTTTTGAGGGGCTTTGCCCCCAGCACCCACTCTTAATTATTATAAAAGTCTTCTCCATGGGCAAAATCCCACTGTCAGGATTTTTGGTGTTCGGCATGAAGCGTTGGGATTTCAAGTGCCAAGCAAACAAGTTTGTCTTACAATATACTTCCGATCTCAAAGCTCAAGCAATCTTATTGTGAACTGGACCTGACCCTGACTCATTTCTTGATCTCTCATCAACTTTTGACACCGTTGATCACATTGTGCTTCTCGATTGCCTTAGAGAGCATTGCGGACTCACCGGTACTGTCATCAACTGGTTTGAGTCCTGTCTGGTAGAAAGCAGCAGATGGTGATGGACAATTTCTGCTTCTTCTCAAATCTCCTGTCATGTGGAGTGCCTCAGGGCTCAATCTTGTCACTGGTGTTATTTGCGGTATACATGCTGCCCTTGGGAGAGCTCATTAGGCATTACATTGTGGGTTTTCACTGCCATGCAGATGACACTCAGCTGTATATGTTCTTTGCCCCTGGAACACAGGATGCCATGGAAGTGCTTAACAACTGTTTGGTTGACATCAACGACTGGATGTCCTCCAGCTGGTTGTGACTAAACCCTGACAAAACGGAGGTCCTAGAGATTGAGTCAGTCATGAGCATGATGGGAGTGCCTCCGGAGTGGTTAAAGGATTGTTCCTGGGATCTGCTCTGTTGATGGCCTCTCCTAGGGTTTGGAATCTTGGCATTATCCTGGATGACAGACTGACACTTGAAACTCTGGTGTCATCTGTTGTCTAAAGTATTTTTTACCACTAAAGGAATATCACCAAGATTAAGCCCCTAATTCCGCCTGAAGACCTGCCTTCACTGATACATGCCTTTGTAACATCCAGGCTTGATTACTGTAATATTCTATACTTCAGGGTCACTGAAGGGACCCTCCACTGGCTGCAACTGGTGCAGAATGCAGCAGCAAGGTTGCTGACCAGCCTGTCTAGGTCCGGTCATGTGACTCTGGTCCTACGACCTCTGCACTGGTTGCCTGTCAGATGGAGGATCATTTTCAAAGTGGGCTTGCTCACCTACAAGACCCTATACAGACTAGGTCCTGACTACCTGTCTGATCTCCTGCAACCTGCCACCTCAGGCCATTCCTTCTGCTCCTCAACCAGGGACCCTCTTACTGTTCCCAGGGCCAGATCAAAAACTTCCTGCGATCATTCCTTATATGTCACCAGCTTGTGTCAGGGAGGTCTCAATGGTGGAACTGTTTGAAAAGGGACTTAAGTCTCACTTATTTTGTTTGGCCTTCCCTGATGAAGGTGATTGATCAGCACTAGTTTAATTTTAGAATACTAGTTTAATTTTAGATATTTCAGTATGTTATTTATTGTTTTTTTTTTAATTTGCATGTTGTATGTGTTATGTATATATTTATATTACCCTGCCTATTTTGTGTAAGGCACCCAAAGCCTCAGGGATTGGGTGTCATATAAATAAACTTGCCTTACCTTTTTGAGGTGTGGCACCAGTACTGAACTCCATACTTTAGATGTGGCCTCACCAGTTAGCCTTACAATGGTAATATAACCTCCTCTTTCCTACTACTGATCCTCCTTCTTAAACTTAGTGGAGTGCTTCATGTCACCAGTGAGCATCACTCCCAGGTCCTTTTCTTCCTCTGATGCATATGCTTGGACTCCAGCCAGATAGTACTCCGTCCTGTGATTCTTGGCTCCAATGTGCATAACTTTACATTTTATGGCATTGAAGCCAAACTGCTAGAGCCCAGACCACCACCCTAGCTTTTCTAGATTGTCCCGTAGGTCCTGCATCCCTTCAACTGTGTCCACTCTCCCACAGAGCTTGATGTCATCTGTGAATAAGCACATTTTTCCCTTAATGCCATCCCCAGTGTCATTAATGAAGACATTGAACAACACCGGTCCCATTACTGAGCCATGTGGGAGCTGACAAGTGGCCTCTCTGGTGCCAGATCACTCCCCCCCTCATAACCACTTTCTGGGTTCTGCCCTCAGCTAGTTTTGTGCCCATTTGGGCAATCTTATCCTCAACCCCAAGATCTGCCAACTTCCTGATCAACCTTTTGTGGGGCACAGAGTCAAAGGCCTTGCTGAAATCCAGATAGAGAATGTCTACCACTTGGACCCTGTCTACTGTCTTAGTGACCCAGTCAAAGAAGTCAATCAGATTCATTTGACACAATCTCTGCCCCCCCATGAATCCATGCTGCCTCACATCCTGGAGACCATGCTTCTCCTGATATTCTACCAACCTTTCCTTAAGTATGGTCTCCATGAGCTTGCAAACAATTAAGGTCAAACTGACTTGTTTGTCATTCCCTGGGCCATCCTTGGGACTGCTTTTGTGGAAGGGCACCGCATATGCTGTTGTCCAGTCCTGTGGAACCATACCTGACTCTAGTGAACTATTACATAGGCCTGCCAGTGGCCCTGCCAGTTCCTCAGCCAGTCCACTTTGCACTCTGGATGTTCTCTGTCCAGGTCTGGTGATTTGTCCATCTTCAATGCCAGCAACTCCTCCCTCACTCTGTTCTCCTCTATCGCTACATCTGTGTTCCCCTCCCTCACTGGTCCTTTTCTCCCTTCTGAAGGCACTGATCCATTCTTCTCCCTGGTGAAGACGGAATAGAAGTATTGATTTAGAATCTATGCTTTTCCCCCGTTATCCTCCACTCACTCATCTCCTTTCTTCAGCCTAACAATCCAATCCTTCTTGTCTCTTCTCTCACTTATATAGCGAAAAAAGGCCAACTCTCCTTCTTAATTCTTTCAGCTATCTGCAGCTCCTTCTAAGTATATCTCTATTATGTTCAGAAAATTAGGTAAGGAATGTTTTATATTTTTTATAATTAATAGCATACCATCTGCAAATACACTTAATTTTAGGTGTTCTCCTGGTATGTGTAGTCCTTGAATAGAGGTGTTTGCTCTTATCACATTTAATAAGGGTTCTAATGTTAGTATGAAAAGTATAGGTGACAGTGAACACCCTTGTGTTACACTATTATACAAATCCATTGAATTGGTTAACATACTATTGATTTGAATTTTTATTTTAGTATTCTTATACAGTGTGTTAATTAATATTATTAATTCTTTCAGAATTGCCCATGCTTCAAGAACCCTCATCATAAACTGCTATCAAATGCTTTAGTAGCATCCAATGCCACTGCATAAGTCTCACTAGTATATTTATTACTCCTATTGATTAGATTAATTACTGCTTGTAATTTATAATTAGCCTGAAATATAGTTCTTCCAGGTGTAAACCCATATTGATTCACATGAATATTTTCACGAAAATATTTTTGGACCCTGCTATTTACAGTCTTTACTATAACTGTATAATCAGTACTCAAAATCGATATGGGTCTATAGCTTTCTGGTTGATTTGCTGGTTTCTCTAGTTTAAGTTTATGAATAAGTTTAGCTAACTACATGGATTCTGGAAGTTCCAGTATTTCCAAATTTACTATATCATATATCATTATTTCTAACCAAAGTGTTATTTCATTTATAGAAGCTTGATAGAATGTGTTGGTTAACCCATTAATACCAGAAGTTTTATTATGGGGTAGAACTTTGATATTATATTATATTTTATTTCTTCCGGAGTTATTGGTTCATACATAAATGAAAATTCTTGAAGGTGGGCCTCTTCAATAAATTTTGTTCATGTTGTCTAAATCAGAAATAAAGTTGTTACTATATGTTCCTTTATAATACGCAGTAAATACTTCAGCTATTTATCTGAATTAACTACCTCATTTTGCTGATCACAAATCTTTGGTGTTCTTGTTTTAATAAAGCAGCCACGATTTTTCCAGATTTGTCTGCATGGAAATATGTTGTTTTCCTAATGGTTTTTATTACTTTTAACTGTTCCTGATACACTAAATCTTGTTTTTGTCTTTTATATGATTCCCATTCATCACTGTATTTATTATAGTCTTCTAAGATTAATTTATCCAACTGTTTTATTTAGTATCGATTACAGTATCTTTCTTTTTTTTTATTCTATTTGCTTTTATTTGATACAATATTATGGCCCCCCTAATTGTTGCTTTAAAAGCAACCCATGCTTTAGAAACTGGTAATTAACCATCAAAATTGAAAAAACAGTATTCCTTAATAGTGTTTTTTATTCGGGAACAAAATCCCTTATCCTTCAATAACATATTGTTGAATATCCACTGTTTTGAATATTCTCTATTGTTATCAGGTATTAACAGTTCTAAATAAGTCATTGCATGGTCTGACAAATATATTGAATTGTCACAATACTTATTACTTTATTAATTACGTATTTAGATGTTAATACAGTATGTAATCTATTCTAGTAAATATGTTAGTTTTTAAATCATGATGTGTATCATTTCTTTCATTTGGATTTTTTAACCTTCATGGATCTTCTAGTGATTCCAAAGATATAAAATCAATTAATATTTTTGAATCAATACAATTAGCCCTATTTGGGGTATTAAGTTTATCCCTGTATGGATTCAACATGTTATTCAGATCTCCTGCCAGTACTAAATTATCTGATTGCAATTTTTGAAACCCCTCAGCCAGTTTCACTAGAAACACTGAATAATGAGTAAAAGGGGCATACACTGACCCACATACTAAATCAATGTTATTAAAGAGAAACTTTCATGATGGTCCAAAAAGTTATAGCTTATAGTTATTATATGCAGTACTAGACCTGAAAAGGTGTGTGCATTTGTTATTTTTTGCCAAGGTTTACTCTGCCTTCCATAATTTGGATTTGCTTGTGAGGCCCGCTGCACTTGCCTTTGCTGTCCAGCTGCTGGGCTGCTAGCTCCTGATGACATCACTGTAGGGTAGAGAAGTGACTCACACTGTGCAGTACCATGTGTCACAAATGCACTCAGCAGGTCAGGCCCTCTGCTCCCACAGTGCTAACCTCAGAGTACAATAGTGTGAACAGGTAACCAACAGGGTAACCCTCCTGTCTCCTTTTGGGTCCGTATCACTTTTAGTCTCAAGTTCTGGGGGGATTCAAACTGTGAACCTTATGCTAGTGCACCCAATGTACAGGCTCAGATACGTACCCTCTTTCGGGATTGCAGTACAATCTTATGCTAGGGGCACCCAGCCAGGCTTCCAAAATGAACCCTTTTAACTCTATAAGAGACCTTAGATATATTCTTACCTTTTCACTCAAGTTCAGTAACACCATCAAGCTGTTAAACAGTTTCTTCAGACTTAACCACCTATACATCACATGCAAAAAGATCTTGGAAGACACACCCAGGCAGTATCTTGGGGAAAAAATATTTTTTACTACAAGTTGATAAAAATATGAAAAATGTAAGCACAGAACACTATATCAAAGCGCATCTGAATCACATAAAAGAAAAACAAGGAAAACTACAGAACAAACTCCTACCAACATACAGTTAGATTGTTTCTATCTAATTTATTACCTCTGTAAGTGCAGTTAAATTAAATCAGAGAGCTGTGTCTTTCTATAGTCCCAAGATGGTATATCTCTCAAACAATTCAGACACAAGTATTAGTTTAACTCTGTCTCTCCACACCCCTTCTGTGAGTCACGTAGCTCCTCCTTTTAGAAAATAAAAAAAATGTCCTCTTAGGAGGTATATTAAATAAGGTGACAAAAACTCATTTCCCAAATTATGAGTCTTTGATCCACCAGTTCCTTTGAGGTTTACAACCCTGCAATCCATCACCTAGGTGCAATATAGGCAACAGGAATCAACTAAATGATGTCCTAGCCTATAATAAAATGTATATTTAGTTTCCCAACTTCAAAGCAGAAACAGGCCATAAAAGAGAATAAAATACCCTTTGGAAAGAAGGTAATCAATTAACTGGTTCCTGGTCAGTTTACATATCCTTTAGCTTCACTGAAACCTGGGGGGGGGGGCACCCATGGAAGCCCAGGCCGTCTTATGTGAGACAATCACATACTATATTTCTATACTACAAATATCATACAATAATCATAACAAGCTGGCCAAATGTCACACCATGCAGTTGCAACAATGTTGCAAGGGAAACCTACCAGTATTCATTGTACATACTGAGTTTCCTCTTCCCCAAGACACCCTGTTAGCAATGCATTATGCCAAAATCAAAATCCCTTATTGGTATTTTTTTTTTGTGTGTGAAATTGACTCTGCCCTATAGTGATGTCAACAGTACCACACTGGGCCCACAGCAACAGTAGGCTTGCTATAGAAGCTCTGGTACACCCTGCAGTTTTTAGCAGCTCAATGTGTAAAAACTAACTGTAGTGGACAGTAATGAACTATAATTCCAGAATCAATGCAAGAAGGGGTAATTAATGTATGAAAGTCAAAAGGACTGGAGAAGTTTCTCTTTAATAAATAGTTTGGCCATTATTATTCTACCCTCTGAATCACTAAATTGATCAATAATTTTGACCTCCAATCCTTTTTTTATTAAGATTGCTACTCTCCAACTCTTTTTAGTACCCACACTAAACATGACATGGCTTATCCATTTAGTTTTTATTTTGTTTTTTTCTTTTTCTTCCAAATGAGTTTCTTGTAAACAGATAATATTTGCATTAGATTTTTTATAACATTTAATCGCCTAGACCTTTTATTTGGAGAGATAATTCCATTTATATTTAGGGAATTAACTTTTATTTTATTGTTTTTATGCATTATACAGTTTTTAAATCAAAAAATTGTATTACCTAGGAAAGCAAATTGAGCCCCATACAGAAGGGATGTTTTATCCTCCATCTAAAACCAACAATTATTTTAGAATCGACCACAGCGTGAAAATCATTACCGTCTTTATACGGAAAAGCTCTATTTGTTACTAGATCTATTTTTTATTCTAATTGGACTCATAATGAGATTCCTTTTAACAATACCCATCCCCATCCTCCTACTAAAACACGTAACAATCAACCACACATGTGAAAATAACCCATTATTGTTAATCACAGATCTCACAAAAAGAGCATCCCTCATATTGTACTGTATCTTGTAATCTGCTGCAGAACACCTCCTCAGTCTGTTTTAAATTATCCTCAATTAACAATGAAATAGGATGATTATTCAAACACATTTGGCACTTTAATCTTCAATTCCTTAATTGCATTCTCCAGAGTTTCAAATGTATATCTTTTTCCCTCAGTAATTACTCTTAATTTTGCAGGGAAAACTATAGTAGCTTTAAACCCTTTACCACAAAGCTTATTCCTTAACCAATCATACTTTTTCTTTAGGCGCTTTTACACACAGGTTTATGTAACAGAATAACTGTTACGGAAACAGTATTCCATTACATCCCTTGTGTGTAAATTGCATCTGTTTCAGTCCCTAGGCGAACGTTCGTCCAAAAAGCAATCTCTGCTTTTTGCGGTTTGCACCGTTGTGTATCGTTTTGTCATGCTGTGTAAAATAGCCATTCCGGTACAAAGGCAGAAAACAACATTTGTAGAGCAGCAAACTCTGGTGGAGCCAAAACAAATGGAGACAGGGTTACCAGAATACTCGCAGTGTGTAGAAAGGAACCTGAACGCAACAGAGTACAACGGCACCACACAGGTAAAGCTGATTCCATTTTAAAAACCTGTGTGTAAAAGCACCTTATGTTGCACAGTTTCACGTGGATAATCATTATAAATATAAATAGAAATGTCCATCAGGTTTATTCTATCTTTCTTGTAAACTGCAGACATAAGTATGTGTTTATCTTGGGATTTTAAAAATGCCATTATGATGGGCCTGGGTGGTTCAGAGTCTCCAGGTTTTGATTTTAGGGAGCTATGTATTCTGTCCACTTTGAGACTGATTGTAATTGGCTCTGTGTCCAACATGTCTGCCACAATTTGATTGAATGTATCAGGGAGACTTCTATGAGAATCCCATGCTTCGGGCACCACCAACATACACATGTTCTTCTTTCTTGTTCTCAGTTCAAAATCAGTAAGTTTATTTTTACAGTTCATATTGACTTGCTCAGTTTCTTTTACAGGTGTTGACTCTTCTTGTTATGTATTAAGTGCATCTTTTGTTAAGGCCATTTCCATTTTTAATGCCAGGTTTTCTTTTATCAGATTCTGGGTTAAGGAAAAATAGTTATCTAATTTCTCTTGGATATTTACCATTTTCTCCATTTTGCCAGATATTATAGACATTTGAGAAAAGAGATTTTTAGCCCATGCTGGCTGATCATCTAGGTGTGTTTCCTCAGAGTCATCAGAATAGTATTCCTGCTCAGAACTTAGTTCTTTATCATTTAATTGTTGACTTTCGGTGTTTGCAGGGTTTTGTTTCTTTTTCCCCTACAGCTGATCCAGATTCAGGGGCAGAAACTTTTGGAACTTATACTTCATTAAAACTAACTGTCTCGGTCTAGGTATTTTGTAGTGGGTCATTTATGCTACATTGTTGCACAGTCACATTCTGGGAACATTTTGCTTTTATTTCATGTGTTATTGTGTTACTATCTTGCTCAACAGTTACACTTGCTGTACTGGGAAACACAACACAGCTCATACCATCACTTGCATTTTCTTTAACATTTGTTTCAACCCTGTTATTTAAATTATTTAAAGGTTAACTTCTATGTAAGCAGAAATTGGAGTTGCTTACCCCCACTGGTTCCTCATTCTTCTCCTGTTGCTGAATCTGTCATTGTTCCTTGAAAGACTGGTTATTGTTTCAGTCCTGACTGCTCAGTTTTGTTTTAGCCTGCCTCTCTTCATTTTCTGCATATCCAGAGAAGTAGTTTTACCTGTGGCAGGCCGGGGTATTCCAGCACCCTGTTCAAGTTCCGGGCTTCTAAGCTAGCTCCCAATTGCAGCCAACTCTCTTTGAGCCATCTCAGGTATCGTAAACAGTTTTTTTTTTTTTTTGCTGCTTTTTAACCAGGAGAGACACAGTAAGCTGAAGCTTCTTTTCAGGTGTGACCTGGGATCACAAGGAAGTTAAGTGACTTGCTCAGGATTACACAGTATTCAAGTGGGGGCTGTGGGATTCAAACCCAGGTTTCTAGGTTTGCAGCTCAGAGCCTTAAACTGCTGCACTATACTGCCTCTTTCAACTGGGTTAAAGGGAACAGAGGAGGTGGGGGGGTGGGTTACTTTCTTAACAGAATTCTCTTCCACTGGAAGGTGATTCCTATTCTTCAATGAGTTTCCCTGTGCTTTACCTGTATTCATGGAGTGGGTTTTCGGTCTTGCTCCACATGGATTAACCAAACCTGCATTCATTGTCAGACACCAGTCACAACAAAAACAGTGGGTTTACATAGCAGCATCTAGGAGGTAAGATGAATATATTGTTCTTTCTACTGTCGTTTATACAGAGACATTTATTTTAAGTTGCCAAAAGCAGCTCCTTCTGTGCTTTAACTCACTAGACTTTCTTTCTTGCTTCATTAGACAACCTTAGGTAAGTTCCCCTATCTACCTCTCTCTTGGTCTTTCTGAATTTTTTATAGGCTAACCTCTTTTCCCTTACTGCCTAGTTAACTCCAGCATGCCTACAAGGCGACTTCTTAGGCAAGTTGTATTTGTATGACGCCCATCCCTGGAGGCTCTGGGTGCCTCACAGAAATATATAATAAACATATAATACATCAGTATATAAATTCAGTATTCATTAAAAGCCAGGCCAAAGAGGTGTGCCTTCAACCTCTGCTTAAAAACCTTTACCAAGGGGGCCTCCCAGACTGCATATGGAAATGTGTTCCACAGGGACAGCACAGAAATGCTAAAAGCACAATCTCCAGAAGTCTTGAGCTGAAACCTGGGAACATCCAGGAGGCCCTTCAAAGAGTTGTGGAGGGAGCTAGCAGAGGTCACTGGTGTCAGGAGCTCTAACAGATAGCCAGGGCCCAGTCAATTTAGGGCCTTACAGGTGAGAAGCCCCACCTTGAAAATGACCCTCCACCTGACTACCAGCCAGTGCAGGGCATGCATAACAGGGGTCATGCGACTGGATCTAGAAAGGCCAGTCAGTAACCAAGCTGCTGCATTCTGTACTAGCTGCAGTCTGTGAAGGATCCCTCCTGTGGCCCTGAAGTAAAAAGAGTTGCAGTAGTCGAGCCTGGAGGAAGCAAAAGCATGCACCAGCATCGGCAGGTCCTCAGGCAGAATGAGGGCTTAATCCAGGTAATGTTCTGTAGATAATAAAAACCACTACTGACTACAGATGACACCTGATCTTCGAAAGTCAGTCTGCTGTCAAGGATCATGGCCAGATTTCACACCCCTCAGGGAAGCTGTCAACTGGGTAGAACTGAGAGCAAGACCAGAATCAGCCCTAGACAGCAATCCATCACACCCACAACCAGGCTCGAATACCAGCACCTCTGTCTTAGCCGGGTTGAGTCTTAGTCGGCTGGAAGCCATCCAGTCATTGATTTTAGCCAGACAGTTGTTAAGCACATCCACAGTTCCTGATATTCCAGGAGAAAATGACAAATACAGCTGGGGATTGTCTACATAGCAGTGAAATTCCACACTGTATTGTCGAATGAGCTCACCCGGGGGCAGAATATACACTGCAAATAACATCAGTGACAGGACAGAGCCCTATGGAACTCCACAGGACAGAGGCATTGGGGAGGAGGAGAAATTCACCATCACCATCCCCTGCACCCTGTCTGAGAGACAGGACTCAAACCACCTGATGACAGTACCGGCAAGTCCACAAAACTCACAGAGTAAATCCAATAGCACAACGTGGTCCACAGTGTCAAAGGCTGAGGACAGATCGAGGAGTACAAGAACTGAACTGTTTCCTCTATCTCTAGACCTGAGCAGATCATTATGCGCCCTCACTAGAGCTGTTTCAGTTCTGTGTGTTGCCCCAAAACCCAACTGAAATGGCTCATAAATGTCCAAGGACACCAGGTGATCCTCGAGCTGTTGCACCACTAACTTCTCAATAACCTTGCTCAAAAAGGCAGGTTGAAGATAGGATGGTAATTCACCAGGACATCGGGATCAAGGAAAGGTTTCTTAAGGAGGGGCCTCACAAGTTCCTCTTTCAAGGCAGCCTGGAGAACCCCCTCCATTGAACACCTGGCAATCCTGGTGAACACTGGGCCAACAGTCTCAACACATCTGATTAAGAGCTATGTCAGGGCTGGGTCCAATTCACAAAATGTGTGCTTCAGCTGTATAATCACCTTAGTCACATCAGACACCTCAACTGGCCTAAACTCTTCCCAGACAGGCAGAGTGACTCTGTTCCCCCCAGTCCAACCACTGTTAGGTGAAAGCCTAACTGATGGAATCCCTGACCAGATGGCTGACACCCTGTCAGAGATGAACAGAGCAAACTCTTCACATAAATTGGACTAAAAACTCTTTTTCACTGTAGACAGGCAGGCTGTAAAATCCTGTTTACAGTTCAAAACAGTGAGAAGGTTTGTTCTTCCTTGCCGCAATCTCTCTACAGAAATTCTGCCTTCTTACTGGAGATTGCCCCCTGGTACTCAACATAGTGGTCACGCAGGGCCAACTTGTCATACTCCAGCCGGGTCCTCCACCAGTGATGGTCCAACCTCTTACCCCTGATCTTCATTACTCTGAGATCCCATCAAACCATGGGTATCTCATGTGAGAAGACCTGGGTCATAAATGAACTGGTTCAATGACATCCAGAGCTTCTGAAACCACACTATTATAGGTGGCAACTGCCTCTCTGGTGTCAACTGCACATGCTGCATTAACCCTAGATAAATCAACGCCCGCCAATAGTCCCTCTGGATACAAGCCCCTTAAAGGATGATAATTGACAATTTCTGCATCGGAGAGACTTTCAGGGAGGCCCCAAATGTGAATTCCATGGTGTAATAATTAGACCAAATGACCTGATCAGTCTTGAGGTAATCAACCTCAAGACCCAGCTGGAACACCAGATTGAGTGTGTGGCCAAACTGGTGGGTAGCAGGAGCAACTGCTTGTGACAGGCCTGGAGGCTGCATCAATTGGAGGAGTTCATAACTGAAATACAAAGATTCATCATAGATCCAAGCATTGAACTCCCTCAGAATTAGACATCTGGTGGACTCCAACACCTGGTCAATGATGGAGTCCTTTATCTCCTGCAGGAAATCTTCCCCCACCCCAGGGGGGGCGGTAAATAAAAAGAATCCTGCAACCTGCACCTGCACCCCCATGGATGGCAATGCACTCAAAAGATTGGGTGCTATTAACTGGGTGCACCAAGAAGCCCAGGCTGGATCAAAAATCAATGCCTACTCCCCACCTCTGTGATCCTTCCTCATGCAGTGTGCCATGGAGTACTTGGAGGGAATGCTGGCCACAAGGACTGGGCCAGCATCATTACTCAACCAGGTCTCTGAAATGCAGGCCAGATGGACAGAGGAAATCAAGTCCTCAAAAATAGTGGTCTTGTTCCTTATCGACCTGTCATTGCATAGCACTGCCTGAAGAGGACTGGAGGATGCAACTGGCCCTCTAGCTACCTGCCCACTCAGCCAGGCGGGAACCAGGGGCACAGAAACTAAACACGTCTGGCTTATGCCCAGGTACCACTTATGCCCAGGTCATGTTCTGCACCAAACAACCTTGCTATTACTAACCACCCCCTCCTCCACTGCCCAAAACTCATTACCCCTCCACCACCTGGTTATCCTGACCTCCCTGCAGTGCCTTGTTGCAGTAGCTGGAACTGGGAGGTTGATAAAGGGGTGGAGGTCCAGAAGAAGGGCAGCAGCATAACTAATATTGGCAGGGTCATGGCACAGATACATCTTGACCTGGCAATTCAGTCACTCAAATAACACAAATCCCCTCACACCCACTAACAATATTATCAACAGAAACACTCACATTCAATTAATGATGCCTCTCACTCACTCACATACACACTAGTTCATACAAAAATCTTAACCACGCACTCCCAACCACAATACACACCTCACTCACCACTCAAGGTAGTTAAAACACCTCACCCCCCACATACAAAACCCCTTCAACCACCCCTCACAATTTGAATGTATAAATAGCAGTCTTGGATTCAATTTTCCAGAGAGCAGTGTCCATGCCGCAGATCAGCAAAATAATGCCGCAGGGGGCAGGTCCTGTACCAATAACATAAAGATGAAATTAATTGCAGTAAGATAGTCAAGTTCCCAGCCCAGAGGTTCAGTAACCAGGGACCATCTCACTGACCCTAGTCACTGCTTGGCAGATTAATAAGGGACACAGAACAATTGAGGAGGAAAACAGTCAAGAAGGGATCCACCCAAAATCCAACTGGAGCTTCTATCACTCACTCCGGCAGTAAGGGCATGCAGAAGATGACAAAAAAGGGGGTTTTATCAGCTGGAATGGATAAACAGCTTACCATACCTATTGTGCAAGCCAGTACCTCTCTCAGTGGCAAGGCCTGCACTTAGTAGTTTGTCTCCTCTGTGGGGCAGCCCCTTCAGTAAATCAGTGGCACACTCAACCAGGATAGTCAATACAATCCCAGTCCAAGGGAAGTGAAAGTCTACATGTGAGCCAATGGAATAAGCCAAGTGAGTGAATATGGCAGTCAGACAGTTCCACACAATCTCCTTCAGCAGATTAAATCCATGGGTAGTTCAGGAATCAAGACCACAGACCCCACTGTTACTGACATCCTGGCATCTGCATCTACCCGAATAAGTCCCCAGCTAGAAAATTATCTTGGATGCAAAAGTTGGCTCCTCCACCTGTGGATGAAGAGCACCTCATAAACAAACTGGATCTTCTTGTTCCAATGCTTAGCCATAGGAGATACACAGTCCAGAAAGCAGTCTGTCTGGGAGTCGGGGCAGGCCTAACAATGTTAGCCCCTTCATAGAAAAGTGGCACCTCCAGCATCTAGCTGGCACACTGAATCCAGCATGTAGCCCCAGAGGTTGTTTGTCACTCGGTTAATCTGGCAGTCACTCCAAAAAGGCAGTAATCATCAGCCAGCTGGCCTCCACAATCTTGAAAGGAGCCACCTCAGAAGGTAAAAGTTCCATCTTCCTGAAGTCTTTCCACCTAAAATCCAAGATTTAGGTCTTAATCAGGATGCTTTCCCTGCCCAAATCCAACTGGAACCACACTGTGCAATGGTCACTCCCTTACACAGAAGTGTTAGGCCATGTGGATAAAAACAGTGCTGTGGATTATTGAGATAGATGGGTTTACATTTTGCAAGACAAATAAAATTACCTGTCATCAAAGTGCATCATACCTGCATGTACTGAATCTTTTGTTGAGAATAGTGGACATATTCTTGTGAGTGGGGGACTCCTACCTTGCGTGTCATTTTCTTAAATGAATACCTGTAAAACAACTTAATATTGCTACTTTCTCATATAGTACACAGACGCTGGTATAAAAAACATTTGTTGGCATACCAGATTTTCAAATGGAATACCAAAACCTGTAACCTGATATTCCATGAAATACATCTGAGCCTTATTGAATTTCTAGCCCTGCATGAGGTGAACAGGTATTAAGGCATCTTATTGAAGAATTCTGGTTTTAATACCACTTTGGTTGGGGATAGTGCCACGAGGGAGAGAAATAAGTAGATTATAAATCCCCTTTTATAAAAAACTTTTAGTAGAAAGTGGGAGAGGTTGGGGTGGAAAGAGGGTGGGAGCTAAGTGGAGGATAGGATCAAGGAAGAGGAGGGGCTGGTGGAGTATGCAGATAGGTTATCAAAAAGAGAGCTATTGGCAATGGTAACTTGGTTATTACAGTAGACCCTGTTAATGAGGATATCCTTTTGGGACATTCTGAAGGAACTACCAAGTAGGCCTATGACATGCCTTCAGAAACTCTGAGAGTTGCCGACAGAGGCTATTAGTTGTTCTTTACAATAGAGGCTCTTGGCTGAGCATGTGGGCCTTTTTGCATTGATTTGTCAGGTTTATGTACTTTCCTGTGTGTTGGTTCAGGCCTTTTAGGCAACATAACACTTGCCTCTGTTACTAAAGAGAGAGAGAAGGTTACTGTGTGCCCAGTGGGTTGCTTTGCTTCTCACTCCCTGCTTAGTGTAGGGTCAGATAAACATAACCTTTAAATTGATGATGCAGGACTGAAACAGGCAAAGGGCCAAGTTGATATCAGAGTCAGAGAAGATGGGGAAACCAATCTATTTGTGTTAGGTGATAGTTAAGGGAGGTCAGATCAAGACTAGAAAAGTCCCTGAGAGTATTTTCTTTTTTTTGGGGGGGGTGGATTTCAATTCATTGGCTTTCCAGAGGCAGAAAGTGGGGGAGTTGCCACTTAGAGCATCAGATAGGACACTAGACAGATGCATTCTATCAGGTCTGTTGGCAAACATTCAGTCAGTAGTGAGCCATGTACACTATTAATTGAAAGATGAGTAGGGTTAGAGGTAGTTTATCTTTCAGCTGGCTCTCAGACTACCTGTCAAAAAGGTCTCAGTTTGTAAACTGGAAGGGGTATCTGTCTGATAGGCATCTGACCTAGGATGGTGTACCCAAGGGTCTATACTGGGTCTGCTACTATTTTCACTTTATATTAATGAAATGCCAACATACTGGTGTGGCGAAACTATGGTGAGCAATCTTAGACCCAGTACTCTCAAATGGGGACGGAGAAAGAATCTCAGATTTAGAAGTGGGTAGCCATCTGGGAACAAGCGACCACCAAACAGTGTGGTTCACGATAAACACAGCCATACAATCAAGCCATACAAAAGCAAGAGTACTGGACTTTAGGAGGACTGACTTTGGGAAAATGTGAGAGTGCCTCAGAAAAGCACTAGCAAACAGGCAAGAAGGAGGGGTGGAGGAACAATGGGGAGTGATTGAAACAGCCATCACAGAGGCAACAAGCCTTTGTGTAAAGCAAATCAATAAAACACAACAAAGGAAAAAAAATGCTATGGTTCTCAAAAGAGGTGGCAGGGAAGGTTAAGGAGAAAAGGACAGCATTCAGGAAATATAAAGAAACACAGAAGGAGCAGGACAGAGAACTTTATCAGTTAAAGCAGAAAGAGGCTGGGAAGGCAGTCAGAATAGCAAAGGCACAAACCGAGGAAAGGATAGCCAATTCTGTTAAGAAGGGGGATAAGACCTTTTATAGGTACATTAGGGAGCGAAGAAAGACCAAAGGAGGGATACTGAAGCTTAATAAAGGGGAGAGAATGTGGGTAGAAGGTGACAGTGAAAAAGCAGGGATACTGAACGAATATTTCTGCTCAGTATTCACAAAGGAAGAGGAGGGGGAGTTACCCAAACCAAACAAGAGAAACAATCTAAAGATGGGGGTCGATATCAGTCCATTTACAGAAGAAAGGGTTCTGAAAGAACTAATAAAATTGAAGGTGGACAAAGCAATGGGGCCTGATGGGATTCACCCAAGAATTCTAAAAGAACTAAGGGTAGAACTAGTGACACCGCTGACTACTCTCTTTAACAAATCATGGGAGGATGGGGTGGTACCCGAGGACTGGAGGAGGGAAGATGTGATTCCTCTTCACAAAAGTGGGAGCAGGACAGAGACAGGAAACTACAGACCTGTTAGTTTGACCTCAGTGGTAGGGAAAATGATGGAATCACTTCTAAAGGAAAGGATTGTTGAGTACCTAGAGGCTAGTGGGGCACAGGACCCAAGGCAGCATGGATTCATGATGGGAAGGTCATGTCAGATGAATCTAATAGATTTCTTTGACTGTGTGACCAAAGTAGTAGACCAGGGAGGGGCTGTGGACATGGCCTACCTAGATTTTAGCAAGGCATTTGATACAATCCCACACAAAAGATTAATACACAATATAGCCAGCCTTGCAGTGGGTCCCAAGGTGGTAGCCTGGATAAAAAATTGGCTAGACAACAGGATGCAAAGGGTAGTAGTAAATGGAGTACACAGTGAAGAAAGAAGGGTTACTAGCGGGGTACCGCAGGGTTCAGTACTGGACCGTCCTTTTAATGTCTTTATAAGTGACATTGCAGAGGAACTGGAAGGAAAAGTATGTCTCTTTGCAGATGACACAAAGATCTGCAACAGGGTTGATACACAAGATGGAGTGGAAAGGATGAGAAGGGACTTGGCAAGGTTGGAGGAATGGTCAAATGTACAGCAGCTCAGATTCAATGCAAAGAAGTGCAAGGTAATGCACATGGGAAACAAAAACCAGGGAAGCGTACACAATGGGGGGTGAGATACTGACAACAGTAAAAATAGAAAGGGACCTGGGGGTAATTATATCAGATGACCTAAAGGTGGGCAAGCAATGTGAGAAGGCAGTAAGGAAGGCTGGGGGGATACTGGGGTGCATAGGAAGAGGCATCAATAGTAGAAAACAGGAATTTTGTTATCCCCCTGTACAGACAGTTGGTGAGACCCCATCTGGAGTACTGTGTGCAGTTCTAGAGACCCCATCTCCGCAAAGACGTAGACAGAGTGGAGGCTGTCCAGAGGAGGGCAACCAAAATGGTGCAGGGTCTGCACCAGAAGACATACGAAGAAAGACTAAAGGAGCTTAATATGTATACCCTTGAGGAAAGAAGGGAGAGAGGGGACATGATAGAAATTTTCAAGTACCTCAAGGGAATTAACAAAGTCCAAGAGGGTAGCATCTTCCAGAAAAAGAGATGTGCAAGAACAAGTGGGCACAATTTGAAGAAAGAGGGGGGACGGCTCAGAGGTAATGTGAGGAAGTATTTTTTCACTGAGAGGGTTGTGGATGCATGGAACAGCCTCCCTGAGGAGGTCGTGGAGTCAAGAACAGTGGGGGACTTCAAGAATGCATGGGACAGGCATAAGGCAATCCTAGTGGGGTGTAGGAGGAAGTAAGCTGTTGGTTAACTAGGATCTGCAGCTTATCTGTTAGGTAGGAAAATGGGCAGACTGGGTGGGCCAAGTGGTCCTTATCTGCCGTCAAATTCTATGTTTCTATGTTTCTATTACTTTATGCTGATGGTGTGGTACTATATTGCAGCTTTAACAATAGCACGGAAATTAATAATCTGCTTACTTCTGAGATACACTTACTAGAAAACTGGCTTTAACAAACAAGTTGGTTCTTGGGGTGTGGCTTGGACGCCAAGGAAGATGGCCGCTTGAGCACTTAGCTTGAACCCCAACTGAGCGAATCCAAGCAAGAACGTGTGTATCCAGGGATAACCCTTCCTAATAATACTCCACAATGTCCCTGTAGCCACCCCCGGTTCAACTGGTGAGGAAATCTTTACGATTGAGACATGGTCAATCGCCTGGCAGCGCCATACCCTTACGTGACTCGACCAGGATCGGAATAGGCTGGCACTCCTCCAGCCAGACCAGATAATCAAGGGAGCTAGGCAGGGCACCAGGAAGCATTCGAACTCTGGGGTCTGTACAACTTACACTCTATTCGGTGCCATTTTACCTTGGGCCATATCGAATGAATAAGCCCCAACTGGATCCCACCTCCCTATGGCCTCCTCCACACAGCTACCAGGAGGACCGATTGCTATGGCCTTGGAGTCCTCCACTCATCCATCTGAGATCAGCAGTTCACTTCTCCACATAACTACCCTGCTTGAAACACTGTTATCCAGGGTTGAATCTATATCGACAACATTAACAGGCACTGTTCCAGAGGTATGGGTATTAAATGACAAAATGAATGTTGTTGAGCAGAAAACTGAGGACTTAGAAGGAAACCAGGCCAGAATTATGCAACGGCTCCAGGAACATGAAAACAGACTAGCCACTCTGGTGCAGGGCTGAGGACCCCACAGAAGGAGCAACAATATCAGAATTATTGGCATACCCAAAGGGCTAGAAGGTTCCCACACTAAGTGATTCCTAAATGAGAAAATCCCTAAAATGTTGGGGGAAAGATGGCATGGTCTGATTGATGTTGAAAGAGTGCATCGGATCCCTGGAAGCCGTCAGCCGGTGGATTCATCACCATGACCGATAATTGCTTACCTTCTCAAATACTCTACCAAGGAGAGAGTGTTAAGAGCAGTCAGAGACCTGGGAGAAATGACCTGGCGAGGGGTAAAGGTATAATTTTTCAGAGACTTTTCGGCTGAGGTGGCAGCCCGCAGAAAGGTCTTTATCCCAAGCAAAAAACTTTTGGCACAACATAACTTCAAACATGGCTTTCACCAATTAGTCTACCTATTTGTTTCCAAAGAAAGGAAAGATATAGTGGCTGAGTCCCCTTAGGAAGTAGAGATGTGGATTTCTAAGCACTGGCCACGTCTGCCCCTGAAGACTCAATTTCCCAGAAAGCTTTGGTACCCAGGGCAAAGGGAATTAAGTAAAGGGAACCAACTTCCTGGTAACAGCTTCCAGAGGGACCAAAATAATGGTTGGACTGTCCCTCAATTAAGTGGTCCTCCCAGGCTATTCAGCCCTTCATGAGCTGTGGCATCAAGCAAAGATGACTCTGATGTACACCACAAGGAAATCCATGTCTCTTCCCCTCCAGACGACAACGGGCAATCCATACAACTAGGATAAGGTATCGATCCCACAGTTATTTGGATTCCATTATCGGTGGACCTAACGCAGCACCTCCGGCTAAACAAACCAAGGACGAGTCTCCTCCTGCCCATTTAGACTCTGCGGACATTCCTGATGAGGTGTTAATGGAAGTTGCACTTCTGGACTCTTGGGCAGATTCCTCATCAGAAGTAGATGAGCACCTCACTTCCACTACATTCCCAGTTAAACTGGGACTAATGACCTTTGCAGAAGCATTAACAAAGGATTTGCATCCAAATGAAGATGCTACTCCACCAGACTGATTGTCCTAAGTGTTATCCTTGGTCATTTACTTCTTTCTCCTGGGGACCACAGTCCCCCCGCACAATGCACCCCTCAGATGCATTCTCTGCACCTGTGAAAGCATAGACGGGGTAAGAGAGGACCGCGAACCACTTCTCCTTTTAGGTCTTGATTTTTAGTGACTAATAAGCACTAGCATTATGGGGGGGCTACCCAAATGGGTGCACTTACTACTTCTGAAGAGAAGGCTTCTACACATATAATTTCCTTCTACAGTCCCGTGGCAGGGAGGGTACTTCCCCATTTCAGGGGCTTCCCCTCCTATATAGGATGTCCCTCACCAGGGCCCCCCCTCATCAGCTGAAGTATCAAAAGGAGATGCCCATCCTGGCTCAACCGCTGCTCGTACAACTTCTGAGCTGAAACCAGATTCCTAGTCATCCTACGACATCCGGACTTTAGCCTCCCCCCACTTTTTTTTTTTTTGCTTAAACTGGATGCCCACCTCTTTACTACTTTTTTGAGGTGGTGTAAATAGCATATGATTTCCTTGGCAAAGCTGGGGAGAGAGCCCGAAAATGTCATTAGGCTTAACTCCTACTCCCTTCCTTGGGTATTTGGCTAGCATGGCAGAGTGCTTCTCCTGGCCTTTGGCGAAGGACTAGTTCCATTGTGCATACCCCAAATTTTGCCAGCTTATTGCTTGCATTTCATTACAGGGCTCCTGATAACTTTGGTAGTCAATAAGTTAATAGTCATTTTGTTCTACCCACATATAAGTGGGTTTATCTATTAACTGTTTAGGTTCTTATTGTTCTGAATTTATTATAGTTAACTGAGTTTGTGTTCTTCTCTTTTCTCATCAATAGGTCAATCTCACCATGTTACTCTCTAGCATACTCACCTTGTCTCCTTTTGCTGATCAAACATACTTCAGGTATCCTGTTTGCTCATATCACTCCATCTCTCTTGTTCCTTCAGGGCGAGTACCTATCCTTTTAAATCTCAAGTATAGCTGAGCCGTATCTCAGTATGGGGATTAAACTTATATCTTGGAATGTGAAGGGGCTGAATCACCCCACCAAAAAGGCAGTGGTTCTCAAGCACTTACACTTCTTGCAGGTGGACATAGCGCTCCTTCAGGAGACACACCTTACTGCAAGAACTGTAGTATGGCTTAAAAAATCATGGGTAGGGGTAGTAATTGCAAGTTCTGCAGTGACCAGATCCAAGGGGGTTGCCATCCTAGTCAGGAAAACATGCCCCTGGACGGTGGACAAAACTGTCACTGACACCCAAAACCACTGGATAGCAGCCATATTCTCTTATCTGGGAGGTCACGCAATCCTGGCCAATGTTTACGGCCCCAACATAGATTCACCTGAGCTATTCCTAGATTTGAACCATGCCCTGGATACTCTTGCTCTTGGCCATCACAATATCACCATAATGATAGGGGGGAGATTTTAATTTAACCCCTGATATATTCTTGGACAAATCCAAACCTACCGCACAAACACACCCCAAGGCAGCGGGCATACTGCAGGAAATCACGAAGGAATGGGGAATGGTTGATATTTGGCAGAGGGACCACCCCACAGGGAGGGATTACTCCTTCTTCTCATCAGTACATGCCACTTATAGCTGTATAGACCTCTGGCTCACTAACGCAGCCGCAGCTCAGGACATAGTGTCATCTACAATAAATAATGTTCTAATTTTGAACCATGCCCCAGTATCTTGTATATACAGTAGCAGCCACAGACACTACCAGCTTTTCCTGAAATTTCTGTGATATTTCCAGATATATCTAATGCTTTCTCCATTTCTACAGTAGGGGCAGCAGAGAAAAACTCTTTAGAAATTTCACAACTATCTGGAGATAGGTGGCAATGTCTGTGGCTACTACTGTACACACCCACTGGACAAGAAGGCATGGACACCAGATGGCGATGCAGCTCCTTACTGATTAAGGATCACTCTTTTCAAATCATGGTCAAGGATCTGTCTCAGGATTATTTTACTAACAATAAGCAAGGAGACACCTCCACAGCCATGGTCTGGGATGCCTTCAAAGCAGTCCTCAGAGGGCACATTTTATCATTTGTGGCTCAAAGAAATAGGGAGAGACGGGCGGAGCTTGCCAAGCTTCAAGCAGAATTGTCAACCCTGGAGGCCAGCTTCAAGACATCATCAGTTTGGTGTCCAGATGGGGAGAAACTTCGTAAGATAGTCTGTTTAAAATACCGCATGAACACAATGCTTCACTAGCAGGTGGAGTGGCTTTTGGCTAGGGCCAAGCATGCCTATTGGGAGGGTGGGGACAAGGGCATGAAGCTGTTGGCCTATCAGTTAAGAAACAACAAGCCGCCTCATTCATCCATGTCCTTAGGACTGCCAAGGTGGAGGTGGTCTCTGATCCCAAACAAATAAACGATTGCATGAGGGAGTTCTACCAGCAGCTGTATCAGTCACATATATCCCAGGAACAGAGTCAAACAGGATGCCTCTTAAGGGATTTCTGCTCTGCGGCACATATCCCTCAACTCTCAGAAGCAATGAGAGATGCACTGGACAGGCCCTTCACTGAGCCTGAACTTACCTTGGTACTCTCCCAACTAGCCAAGGGCAAGTCCCCATGGCCCGATGGCATGACCACCGAACTTTATCAGTTAATCAGCCCAAAAGTTAGTGCCCCACTGCTTGCCACATTGCAGGAGGCACACACAACTGGCACTCTCCCACTGACTATGCGGGAGGCTCTAATTACCCTTATCCCTAAGAAATCAAAAGCCCAATTGAATTGTGCAAACTTCTGCCCTATATCACTAATTTCCATGGACACCAAGACCATGGCCTAAATCCTTGCCAACTGCATACTGGATGTTATACCTATGCTAGTTCATCCATTTCAGGCTGGATTCACCAAGGGAAGGGCAGTAGTGGAAAAGATCCATCTAGTTTTGAACCTCAAATTTTTGGCCATTCACTCTCCCAAACCCATGGCAGCAGTAGCAGTTGATTTTGCGAAAGCCTTTGACTCTGTCGAATGGCCCTATCTGCATGAAGTATTCAAACTTTATGGTTTGGGGCCATACTTCTGACAGTGGATTCACATCCTGTACAATTAACCCATGGCCAAAATACTCACCAATAAAGGCATTTCCCCTTCATTCTCTTTGCAGCGAGGCACTCAGCAAGGATGCCTACTATCACCAATACTATTTTTAATAGCACTGGACCCCCTTACTTGGGTTCTGCAGGCCAACAAGGTGATTAAAGGTATCCAGCTAGGGGACCACTCATACTTAACGTGTGCATATGCTGATGATTTACTCCTTACACTCACCCACCCACGTGAATCCCTGTTCCCAGTTTTAGACACTCTACAAACCTTTGCCCATATATCTGACTTACAAATCAACCAGAAGAAAACCAGTGTCACCCCACTGAATGCAGCCTGTTCCAAAGACTGTTTGCAGGGATTGGGACTATCCTGGGCCCCTAGCAATAGGTAATACTTGGATATTCATATACCATTTCACTGGGGGTAGACTGAGTCCAGGAATTTCACACCCCTGCTAAATCAGCTGATGATTGAAACAGCTCACTGGAAATGACTCAATCACTCCCTACCAGGAAAAGTCGCTGCAATTCATATGCTACTGCTGCCTAGGGTATCATATTTACTGAATAACTTGCCGATAGCCCTATCTGACAAAGTCTTCTGCTCGTTGGACAAGTTAATTTCATCTTTTTTATAGGAAGGGAAAAAAAACAAGGTGAGGCACTCCTAAGCTCTGGGCACATTGGTCTCGAGGGGGCTTGGGCCTTCCTTGGCTACAGGGCTACCATTGGTCATTTATAGCAGCTCAAGCTGTTAAATGGTTCACACCTACTGTCTCCCCCCCATACCATGGGTATAGCTTGAAAGGCAAATTCTGCGACATACCCTTCTCAGCCTGCTCTTAACCAATGCCACCATTCCCTCATTCAAACTCTCACCAGTTATTGCTGAGACCAGGAAAGCCTGGTTCTGCATCATGAAGGCCACCAAGACTAAGAAACAGAGTGCTTTTTGTCCTTTTAGATACCTTGAATTATGGCACAATCCACTTCTATGGATGGACAATAAATCTCTCCATTGGCCCTCGTGGGAGAAGAAAGGAATATACTATGTCCAAGACCTCTAGCTACCAAATACTACCACACTCATGTCTTTTAAGCAACTTAAAGCCCACTACTCATTGCAATCCCAAGACTTTGGGAAATTCCTGCAGCTTCGTAATGCGGTGCGGTCCTTAGATTAGACTGACACAATGGAATCCAGGTGGCGCTAGCTGTCCTCATTACACCTTAAACCCTCATCCCAGGGCCTGGCCAGCAGATTCTATACTACCATGCGGGAGGCTCAACCCGATCACATTGCTACCTGCAGAGAGATATGGAGTAAGAATCTGGGGCTTCCCATTGCACTAGATACTTGGTCCTGCTGTTTGCACTTAGCACATTCCATGTACAAACACTCTAAGAGTCAACTGATTCAGCTAAAGAGCCTTCTTTGTTGGTACCGTACTCCGGCTATTCTCCATAAATGTGGGATTCTTCCTCATGCACAATGCTGGAGGTGTGGGCACAGCCCGGCCAACACTCTTCTTCTTCTGTGGCAATGTCCTATTTTAGTTCCCTTTTGGTCCACTATAGCAATGGACTGCTCAGTAGTGCTGGGACAGCCCATAGACCTCTCTCATTCCATGTTGTATTTGGGAGATCAGGCACCGTTGGCACATCTCAAATTACAGCATCAAAACTGGGTGCTGGTGGTCCTGCTGGAGGCCAAATGGCTCCTCTTGATGCACTGTAGACAGCCTTTGCCACCCTCTATCTCCTTCTGGCACTTGGCAATAGCCAGGCTAGTTACCTTTGAGAGACTCACTTATGCTAACAGAAGACAGCTTCCCTCTTATTTCAGCAAATGGGAAGCCTATCTTTATTCAGCATTGTGCTGAGTTGTACTCCCCCAACCTAGGAACCCCACCCACCTAGACTGCAACCTAAAGGACACCCCTTACATGTCTATTCTAAATGACTGATTTCAAGTTTAGCCCTTTATACACCTACCTGAGCTCTCCTGCTTCCGCTATACCAAGGCTCAACTTCACTTTCCCTCCTTTTTCTCCCTGTCAATTTATGCTCTAGAGGTATATTTTTGCCCCTTAGGGGTAGGTAAAAGGTAGGCTAATGGTATTTGTGATCTATAGATGTGCCACAACAGGAAATGGTGAATTGTTGACCTGAATGGAATATACTAGTAGTACAATTGTATAGAAGAACACTCATTAGATAATTTTGATACCTCTTTGCATTGAAAGTAGGCAGCTTTATTACTGCTGCACACATCTATGGTTGTATACATTGTTAATGTGCCATAAGGCATTTTTGACTGTAGGCTTTTGAAGTTTCTGTATTATGTCTTTAAAGTATGGCAGAATGGAAAGATGAAAATATGGAAAATAATAAAAAATATTCAATGACAAAAAAAAAAGAAGTTGGTTCTTAACAGTAAAAAGACTAAATCCATTCTCTTTGGACCTAAGAGCTTAGGCCCCCAAAGGGGTAACCTCCTCACTCTTTCCTCCTCAAATGGAACAAACATTGAGTCGGTTGACTCCATCAGCTATCTGGGCATTCGTCTTGACCAAGATGTCACCTTTAAAACCCATTTTGAATATCTCACAAAAATGTCTCACCAAATAGTTGGACTGCTATAACATCTGAGCCTCTACCTCTCCAAAGTCTCCCATCTACATATAGCCACTTCAACCCTTTTCTCAATCCTCCTGTATGGCTCTCCTGTAGTACTCTCAGTCAGATGCTAGATTCCCTCCAGTGGCCCTCACTCCCTGACAGGCTTGAATATGCAGGCTATGCCTGGCTTTTAAACTGATAGACCCATATGCCCCCTCCCACCTACATGGTCTGTTAATGAATAAACCTTGCAGACAACCTCTCAGATCTTCTTATAGAAAGTGTCTTCTGGTCCCTAAGGCTAAAACTGCTACTTGGCGTAGATATTTGGCAAAATATATCCCTACTATCTGGAATTCCCTTCCAAATACACTGCAGGTACTCTCTTCTTTGGGGGGGGGGGCAAGAAGGACTTTAGAGCCCATATATTAGAAAGAAACCAAAGCAATTGTTATTGCTGATTAACCTTTCTCCCACATATGCTGATTACTTGGTATTGACAGCACTGCAGTCTGCCCTTGTCTGCCTTAGTGGCTAATTTTATTATTCTAGTATGTACACCGATGTGGAATTCATACTGTAGTCTAAATGTATGTTTATTGCTAACCATTAAGTTATATTTGCCATGTAATCTGTTCCAAATTATACTACCTACAGCCTGTATCACCCTATACTGTATTCCTGTTTTATAATTCATATAATTAATCCCAAGTTGCCCCTGAAAAAGGGACTCTCTGATGCCCAGTGCATTCACCCAGTAAACAAAATTCAATACTGTAGGTTGGGTTTGCTGATCATTAATTCATAAGTTCTAGTGTGTGGGCCAAGCCAATCAAGTTTTATGTGCAACATAACCAAAATATCATTCCTATCAAATTTTGCAGCAATTGTTTAAAAGAGGGAAGAAAGCCTTGAGGTGCCACATTTTGAAAGGTTGTAGGTACATAGTAGTTGAAATTTCTGTGTGTGTTCTAGGAGGTGGGTGGTACAGAGTATTTAACACAATGATCCATTAAATGGATCTTAGGGGAACCTTGGAGACATTTAAGTGGGATCTAAAATTATATTAACTATCCTCCTCCCCTTCTGGAGGACAGACAGTTGGCTCAGTAAAAATTCCTGTTAGGAATGCTGCAGAGGCAGATGGATGTATTTGGTTTAAATCACAACTCTGAGATGCATATTATGTCAGGGGGAGCAGCGAGCCATTAAAGCCTCCAGTTCAATCTTGCTTGTCAGGAGGCTATGAACATTCATTTATTTTATTTTATTTTATTTTATTCATTTATTTATTTATTTGCTTTTGGTAACCGGGTAAGTGCACTAGGCAAACACCTGCCTATTTTCAGACATGACTTGGGACAGTACACATCAATTACAGAGGTACAGGTAGAAACACTGGGATTAAAAGATACTAGGCACATCAGGTGACTACATTAGAGTCTCAGGAAACAACAGATGGATAAATTGGGCATATATGAGTCCCCTTAAGTTCGGCACAGGGAAGGGGGAAGGGAAGGGGGAACAGGGAACCTGGATTAGACTCAAAATCACCTGCAAAGCAGAGCTATCTGGCAGAGATCCAAAGGGCAGTAAACTTTCATGAACTCCACTCAGAGAGAGAGAACCAGTGTTTGTGACTGTGGATGAACTGCACTAATTTGTGTATCATTTTGACTCAGAATTGCAGTAGGTTTAATTATCGGGGAACAGGATGTCAGCAAATATGAAAAGCTGAAATCCAAGAGGGGGTTAGGGGAGGTACCTCTGGGG
The DNA here is from genome assembly GCA_016271365.2 of Neoceratodus forsteri. Lineage (NCBI taxonomy): Eukaryota > Metazoa > Chordata > Ceratodontiformes > Ceratodontidae > Neoceratodus > Neoceratodus forsteri. The sequence continues at coordinate 1,243,921,686 of CM057458.1, read as the reverse complement.
AAGGAAGAAATTATCTGCCAGTCAAATGGTACACAATAGGAACCCCCTCCAATGAGGATAAAGGTACATATGTGCATGTCAAATAGAGGCTCAGATTTCCTGGTGAAGATAATGATTAGCAGTTGATAGCCACACCTTTCTAACAGATAAGCTAACAAATTGAGTGTTCAGGGCTCTTTATGCTAGGAGCAATAATGGAGACAGTGGATTTGGCAACTGACAAAGCTAGGGATTAGAAAGTAGTTCAGATTCCCTCAGGTACATAATGCCTGAAAATATTCATTGATATGGTACCAACTAAAGTAAGCGAGCATAAAACACTGTAAGCATTATGTTATTGAGCCAGTAGTAGTAAATTGTTCAATAACACATGAAGGAGCTATTTTTATTTTATTTTTATTTATTCTTTTCTGACTGGGTACATACACCCATGAATGGTACCCAGTTTGATTCAGTTGCTGAATTTAAATACTAGGCATAACCTTGGATCCCTGCTTCATGTTAGACATTAACTTAAGCAAGACTGTCAAGTCCATTAACCAGCTATTGAGGCAGCTCTATTTCATTCAAAGGCACCAGCGCCTTTTTAAGATATGACCCAGATACCACAAGTACAGTGTAACAGCAGCAAAAATATGATACAGTACATGATATAGTAATGGAACAATGTGAATATGATACATCAGCAGTACAAAAAAAGTAACACAGTTGTACAAATGTTAACATAGTGCAAATAGGCATAAATGTAGCAGCAAATCTGATAACATGAAATATAGCAAGAAGATCAGTGAGGCAGAGCAGGAGGCAGGAGTTCAGTAGCACAGGCACATCCATTAAGGCTCAGCAGATGATACTTCATTTCTAGCACAAAGGTTTTTGGAGAGCTTGACAATCTGATGACCGAGTGTATTGAGTTCCAGAGGGAGGCATCAGGTATTTGAAGGATCTCTTCCCCATACCTGTACACCTACGTGGGATCATAAAGTAATTGCCTGCAATGGAGCTGGGGTTTGTGAGGTTACTCTAGGTGTGAGTAACTCAGTGAGACACGGAAGCATGCTTCTGAACTTAGTCCTGTACACAGAATTGGCTAGAGTAAGTTGCACTCTGCCTTCACGTTGCAGCCATCCAAGTTGCTCAAGACTGGCACAGTGGTGGGATCTCAGGCCCATGCAGGCAGCAAAGCTAGCCAACTTGTGGTATGTGACTTTTTGTCTTCCACAGATAGCCTTAGGAGATGGCATCCATTACAATGGCACCTTAATTCAGAAGGAGGTTGCTTTGCGCTATTCTTACTTTAATGTCTGCTGTGAGGTGCCTGTGAACGTGATAGAGCTTCCCCAATAGCTGGTTAATAGACTTGACAGTCTTGTTTAAGTTGGTGTCTAACAAGAGGCATGGATCCAAGGTTATGCTTAGTATTTTCAGCAAGTGAAAAAAAAGCTACTGCTCACACTTTCACTCGGTCTTATGACAGGGGACATACTTCATAAATTCTCCCTTTTGTCCATTGCCCCTACTCAAAGTACTGATGGAGCCCATATATTGCCAGCACTGTGGGACACTCTTGACTGTCTATATTGCCCAGATAATGGGTCACTGTCCCATTTGTTGGGAAATGCATCACTTCAAAGCACAGCTCCACGAAGCTTGGGGTGAGATCAACTGTCTGCGTAACCAAATACAAAGGGTCACTCAGTATGGGACAGGTACTCCAAACTGCCAGTACCAAATCAACATGCCACTCCCCCAAAGAACCACTAAACCTGGGAGCTTACAGTGGTTAGGAGAAAAGGAGGCAGATACCATGCACAGCACCCAAAAAATCAGAACCCTTTACAAACGGTGAATAGCTCCTCGCCTCTTGGATCAGTTAGGGTTGAGGATGCAGTGGAAGTAGAGAACCAGCACAGGATTGATCATAACACAGGGATTAATAACCATGGCATCCAAAAAAAGAAAACAATAGAAAAAAACTGCTCATCATTGGAGACTCCATGATTCGAGGAGTGGATCCCCACCTCAGGCAAAACAAGTGCACAGAAGTGCTGATTAGATGTCTCCCTTCTGCAGGCAGAGACACTGACCAAATCATTAACATAATACAAACAGAAGGAATGGGTGCATACCTCCTGGTACACCTGGGGAACAATGGCCTCACTAACAAACCGGTAAATGATGTAAAAGAGAGCATTATCCAGCTGGGGGAAAAACTAGCTTCTCTTTCATCCGACATTGCCTTCTCAGAGGTTCTGCGTGTTTGGAAAAGATGGAAAACAGGCAGAAAATCAGGGGAAAAGAAATAGAAGAACTAAACACGTGGCTAAGGGACTGGTGCCAGAAAAAGGGGCATCAATTCATCAGAAATTGGAAGGACTTCTGGGTAAGGGAGTTCTTTAAGTTTGATGGCCTTCACCTGACAAAAAAGGGGGTCAGGGCACTGGGTCAGAAATTTGGTGTCCATACAAGTAATTTAAACTGGCCAGTGTGGAGAGGACAATAGCTCTAGAATCACCTCATGTAGAGCCTGACGCATCTTCCCTTCCAGATAGTACAGTTCTTACAGATCACACCACAATGGGAGCCACAGCAGGCAGAAAGCACAATATCAATATAGATTCTGCCAAACACCAAAACAACTATACTGGAAACAACATGGTGAAAATGAGCGGATTCATAAGCGCAAAGGACAACCATGAATGGAAAGTGTTAAACCTCAATGCACACAGTCTGGCTAACAAGATACCAGACCTCACTGTCACATTAGTGGAGGCAGGACTAGACTGGCTTGCAATGACCGAGACTTGGTTCACAGACAATCATGACTGTGATATAGCAATCCCAGGTTTAACCTGTTCAGGAGGGATCAACCTGTAAAAAAGGGGGGTGGGGCAGCCATTTATGTTAGGGACACCATCAAAGCAATAGAAATACAGGGGTTACCGGGGCTGTCGGAGGCCCTGTGGATCTCGATCAGAGCCAGAAACAAGGTGTCCATCTGAGTAGGGGTAATCTACAGACCTCCAAATCAGGAAAAAGCCAGGGACAAGGAACTCCTGGAGAACATCCAAAGGATGGCAGACAAAGGGGACATAGTGCTAGCAGGGGATTCAATCTGCTAGACATAGATTGGAGCTCCCACACTGTAGCATCGATAAGCAGTAGGGACTTCCAGGTTGCACTACAGGGGGAAGGACTGACTCAATTGGTAAAGACACCTATGAGAGGAAATGCAGTCTTGGACCTGGTATTTACAAATAGCGAAAGGGTACTAGGTGTCAAAGTGGGGAATCACTTGGAAACCAGTGACCACTGTACTGTGTGGCTCAGAGTAAACAAAATGAAGGACTCTGGTCACTCTAAACTGAAGGTCCTGGACTTCGGGAGGATGGACTTCTGAAAAATGAGGACCTGCATAAAGGACAAGCTCATTCACGTGACAGGAGCGTAGAAGAAAGTTGGACTAGATTGACGGAGGCAATAGACTTGGCCACATCGCAATGCACCCGTCAGGTTAGTAAGACCAAAAAAAGGAAGAACTCACTCTGGTTTTCCAAAGAGGTAGAAGTGAAAGTAAAGGACAAGCATGAAGCATTCAGAAGGTACGAAGACACAATGAATGAGGGAGACAAAGCATAGGGATAAACTAAAGGAGGCAGTAAGGGTAATAAGACACACAAAGGTGAAAACAGAGTTAAGAATAGCTCAAGGAGTACAGAAGGGTGACAAAACCTTCTTCAGGTATATACAAGAAAGAAGAAAGACCAACGGAGGAACTGTCAGAATTTTAGCAAAAAATAGTCAGCACAGAGGGTACTTCTGCTCAGTCTTCACCCAGGAAGCAGATGGTGATGGTCCAACCCTGAGTAAAAAGGACTGGCCAGCAGGAGGAATCAACTCAAGTCCCTTCACAGAGGAAAGGGTCCTAGAAGAACTCAACAAAGTGAAGGTGAAGAAAGCAATGGGTCTGGATGGGATATGCCTGAGAGTACTGAAGGAACAAGGGAAGGAATTAGCAGCCCCCCTAGCCAGGCTTTTCAACAAATCATTGATGAGTGGGGATGTTCCAGAGGAATGGAGAAGGGCAACAGTGGTATTGCTCCATAAGAGCGGGAGCAACGAGGAACCTGGCAACTACAGACCTGTCAGCCTCATATCAGTTGTGGGGAAACTGATGGAGTCCCTGTTGAAAGAAAGGATAGTAGCCTTCTTACAGGAGAGTGGTCAGCTAGACACTAATCAGCATGGTTTCATGACAGAAAGGTCCTTCCAGACAAACCTAGTCAATTTCTTTGATTGGGTCACCAATACTGTATATTGGGGGGGGGGGCAGTGGATGTTCTTTACCTGGACTTCAGTAAGGCCTCTGACTCTATTCCACACAGGAGACTGATCTAAAACTGGAGTCTATGGGAATTGGCCATAAGGTAGTATGCTGGGTTAGGAACTGGTTGAATGGGAGAACACAAAGAGTTGTAATTAATGGCACACTATCAGAAGAGGGTAGTGTTTCCAGTGAGGTGCCTCAGGGCTCAGTCCTGGGACAAATCCTTTTTAACATATTCACTAGCGACATCATTGATGGACTGGAGGGAAAGGTAAGCCTGTTTGCTGATGACGCCAAGATCAGCAACAGAGTTGACACATCAGAGGAGCATCAGTGCATGGAATCCTATCTCCAGAATCTGGAGGAGTGGTCAAAAAACTGGCAATTGAAATTTAACGCAAAGAAATGCAAGGTCATGCACCTAGGAAAGTGTTACCCAGGCAAAACATAGTCAATGGAAGGGGAACAGCTAGCAGCTACCAGACAGGAATGAAATCTGTGTGTTATCATCGCAGAAAACCTAAAGGTTGGCAAACAGTGTGAAAAGGCATCACTAAAAGCTAGTGGCATCCTGGGATGTATAGGAAGGGGTATCACGAGCAGGAGGCAGGAAGTGATCATTCCACTGTATAGGTCCCTGGTAAGGCTTCACATAGAGTACTGCATGCAGTTCTGGAGGCCACACCTTAAGAAGGACATAGATAGGCTGGAGACAGTACAGAGAAGAGCAACAAAAATGGTGCAGGGCCTGCATCAAAAACCGTATGAAGCAAGACTAAGTGAGCTCAACTTATACTCCCTGGAGCAACGCAGGAGTACTCTGTGCAGTTCTGGAGGCCACACCTTAAGAAGGATATAGATAGGCTTCAAATAGTACAAAGAAGAGCAACAAAATGGTGCAGGACCTGCATCAAAAAATGTAGAAAGCAACACTAAGTGATCTCAACTTATACTCCCTGGAGCAATGCAGAAATAGGGGCAATATGATAGAGACTTTCAAGTACCTGAAGGGAAAAAACAAGATACAGGTGCAGAACCACTTTCAGGTAAAGAATTTTAACAGGACAAAATGGCATGACCTTCGCTTTAAAGGATGAAGTTTCAGGACCAACACAGATAAGTTTTTCTTCTTGGAACGTGTGGTTGAACCTTGGAATGGCCTGCCTGAGGGGTTGGTAGGAGCTAACACAGTGGGTGAATTCAAGAGAGCATGGGACAGACATTGTGGGATAAACAGGCAATCAAGCATTACTAATAAGGTTTAAAAAGGGGAAGGAGGAAGAACAATGGGCAGACTAGATGGATCACATGGTCCCCATCTGCTGGCAATTTCTATGTTTCTATGTTACACATGTTGAGGTTGTGAGAGTGGTGTTTGATTTTTTCTGCTGTACCAAGTAGCATGGCTTTCATCTTGGACACATTTAAGACCAATTTCTCATAAAAGAACCATTGTTGAAGTGAATATAAATTGTGCACAAGGGCATTGTTGATGTCAACTTTATTTCTCTCATGCACATAGACAGCTGCATCATCTGCATATAACCAGGATTTAGGATGAAGCCAGGTTGTTAATAAAAACTGAACAAAATAGAACCAAGAATTAATGCCTAGAACACACCACACATGATGATGTATGCATTAGTGGTTACTTTGCCAAGCTTGACATATTGAGACCTGTTTTGGAGGTAGCTTATGAACCACTGGCAGCTTCTGAGCCCAGGCCCACTGTGCTAAGTCTATGCAGAAGCAGACTATGACCAATCAGATGAAAAGGTTTGAACAGGTCCATGAACAATGCACCTGTCATCAAACCCTAACTGCTAGCTTGGTAGATTAAATCTGTGAAGCTGAACAAATCAGTGCAGATTCCACAGCCCTTACTGAAGACATGCTGCTCCTCACAGAGGATCTTGTGCTGGTCTAGGTCAGATGTTACTTGGCTATGGAATGTTCTGTCTTGTACCTTGGGTAGGACAAGAGGATGGAGATATCCACATATGAACAAGCTAGACAAAAAAGGACATTTAATCTATCTAATCTGCTCATATTACAGGGCCCTCAGCTTGAGCTACTGACCCTGCGCAAACCTCCCATCCCTTCTGTCCAAACCTCCCTTGACCCTTACTTTCCCCCTAACTCTTATCTCGGCATTTCTTGAAGCTGCCAACCCTTCAATGAGACCACCTCTTCTGGCAGCACATTACAACATGCTACAACACAATCCATGAAGAAATGCTTCCTAGCCTCCCTCCTAAACCTTCCCCTCTCCAACTTAAGACTGTGCCCCCCAGGGGTTCCATTGATACTTGGCTTAAAGAGACTCCCTTAATCCACACTATTTATCCCTGTCAAACACTTGAAGGCTCTCTCTCTCTCTCATTTCCTTTTCACCAGGGATTACATGTTCAGGGTTCCCAACCTCTCCTCATATGTTTACCCTGTTGACCCTATAGTTGTTGAGGACAGTGTTTGTGTCTTTATTAAATAAAAGCACCACTGTGGCTGACTTCCAGAAGTCATGATCTGAACTGAGTCTCAAAGGAAAGGTTGAACATTATAATTGGTAGGGTAGTTTCAGATGCAGTTAACTTAAGATACTTGGGAGGTAATCCATCACTGCCAGCAAATTTATCTATGTTTAATCTGGATAGAAGTTTGTAAATGTCATCAACTGAGACCTTTTTGAGGCAGAAATGAAGAAATCAAAATCTAAGGTTGGCTCGTGTACAGCTATATTGGGCTCTCCACCTGTGACAGGTTGGTCATATTTCTTTAAACTGCAGAAGTGGTTCTTGAATAAATCTGTCATTGTTTTTGGATCACTGTATTTGGCACCTTTAACTTTGATGACCATGTGGCCCACAGTGATCATAAGGCTCAGTATGTTATTTATGTATGGCTGGAATTTGTGGGGGTTGCTTAGGCTGGCCACTTATTGAGCTTTAAGATATAAGATCTTGGCTAGGTTGTGTTTGTGTTTGCATCTATTCCTTAGGTGCCTGTTGGCCTCCCAGGGCATTTTGGAGTTGAAACAGACCACACCAGGTCGCTGGATTTCATCACTTTGAAAAGGTCAATGGTCAGCCAATCTGAATTTAGATTCTTATTTCTGCACCTGGTCGGGGAAGGGGGGGCATGCTTGTCAAGAAGCTGTATGAGTTCAGGGATGAAAAAATCCAAAGCACAACTGACCTCTGTGATTGTGTCCAGTAAAGACCGATTAATAGCAGCTGTCAGCTTGGAATACTTGAGGGTCGAAACCTCTGTAACTGTACTAAAGTACTTCTTTAGGGTCAGAGTTACATACAGGACAATTGGACCAGAGGCAGTAGATAACAGAGCAGTCACTGATTGTATATCACAGGTAGATGGATAACCTGATACCAGAATAGTTGCTGACTAATACCCAGTCTGTGAGGGAATGGCATTCTGTTTTATTATTTAAAAGCTGGAGCACAAAGAATCTGCTTCTGATTGTTATCGACCAGCACTTCTCTATAAGCTGCAGTGCTGCATAGCCAATTTAAGTTGGTATCACTTATTGCTATTGCTTCAGTATGACCCAATCTAGATACCATGCATGCCACATCTTTGAGGCCTACAATACTCTTTTTGATGGGGTTGTAAACACAGCATAGATTAACAATGTCAGGTAATATAGATTGGCATAGAGCCCAACATGATGGCAACCAGAGTCACATCTCTGTTTAGGATGCAACTACGTATTTCCTTAGTAGGCTAGACACCTACCTACCTAGTATGCCTAAGTGGCTTGCACAGGACAAGTTGTGCCCCAGCCTTCACTTCTTCCACTGACTCAGCAGACTTATCACTTGACTCATGCCAATCAGGGCTAGGCCACTCATGGTAGATCACTTATAGGTCTGGCATTAAGAACAATGAGGGGGCTGAATGTCTGTTACCAAAATCACATTGGCTGGAAGCAAAAAAGGGCACACAGCTTGTGTGCAGAACTTAGATGTCCACAGCTGAAAGCCTGGGATGAAGAAGGGCTCTGACAAATACTAAGTGCTCATGGACTCTAGGAGTCAATACCCAAGGTTGCCTTAGTGTATAGCCTAAGTTAAGGACAAAAGTTAAAAAAATAATAAATAAATGGAAGCAATAATTTCTGCCACTTGTAACATAAATCAAAGCAATCCTTCTTTTGTTTGACCATTGGAGCACCAAAGCACAGTGGCCCATAAGGACCCAATCATTTATATGGCCACTGAGGGACCCAAACCTCATGGAAAAACCATCCAGCTACTGTGTCCCCCCCATATTTTTGCCACATCCTGTGGCTATTATATAATTAGCTCCTGGGGTGCCCAATCCTAGTGGCAATTCTTGTAATTCATGTAGCCACTGGGTTTTCCATGCCCGGTGGCTATCCCTAACTGATATGACAACCGGCTTGCGCTAACCTAGTGACCATATTCCTAATGTAATCCCCCCATGCTCTTAATACCCATGCCACCCACCTCCTCCCCTCTCCCTACATGACTTGTTCCTGTGAAAAAGCAAACATCCCACAAACTCATCTCTTAATAAAATAAACATGTAAAAAAGAAAATGGTCCATCACTGTCTTTCCCCCATATATCATGAAAAAAATTCATTGTTTCATCTCCCACCAACCAATTCCCATCCACATCCTGACTCCCCTCTAACACCCTGCCAAACTTTGACCCACAGTCACCAACTTACCTATATAGGGGTCCGCCATAATATTCTTCTTAGAAAATTAGGATGTTTACAGTACCACATTGAAGACCTGACTGAGATAAATACACATTTTGGGGCATTTTCTTTACTGTTTATTTATTTATTTTTTTTTACTTTTATTCATAACTTTTGAATTTTTAATATTTTGACTCCAAATTGTCAAATGACCTGTCTTCACCCCTCTTCATGAACCTGATAACTGCCATTTTTCAAATGCTGGCTGAAATGTGGTTTCATGATCATACTGTTTAACAATATTTTAGACAGGATTTGAAAAACAACGGTTGTCAGGTTCATGAGGTGGGATGAGAAAAGGCCATGTTGAAAATCTGGATTAAAACTCTTAAAAAAAATTAAGAGAAAAAGCTGAAAAAACATGAAAATGAAAGTGAAACCCCCAAAACAATATTAACTAGTGGTGCCAATGGTATTTTTTTGTTTGAGATTTTGAACCCAGATATTCAACATGGACTTTTTTCACCCCTCCTCATGAATTTCACAGATGCCATTTTTCATGTCCCACCTGAAACATTGTTTTACAGTCATTTTATGAAGCAAACTTTCAGGTGGGATTTGAAAAACAGCAGGTATCATGTGCATGAGGTTAGCTAAAAAAAAAATACCATATTGAAAATTTGGAGTCAAACTCTAAAAAAATAATACAAAAAGGCCCCCATGAAATTAGGGCATATAAAGTTAGTGCACAGTTCCTTTGGGTGCTGTGCAAAGCAAGTAAGGACCAATGGTACCTGTGCAAAGCAAGTTAGGACTTACCTCCTGACTTGTACCAGTTCTGTTGCATGCAGGGCCCTGCTCAAAGCAAATTAAGACTTACCTTCCAAAGTATCCTGCAAGAAGCATCTTCAGATTTATCTCCCTGTTTGCAAGCTAGAAGTCAGGTCCTGTTTATAGCACAGGGCCAAAAGGACCTATGTGTGTCCTGCTTTCTGAATCTGCATCAATCAATTTAGGACTCATGATCAGGGACCCTGGTTTTCCATTTTTACCGGTAACACCGGTAAAAATCACAGAATCCTGCTTGGTTAGCGGATTTTGAATTCTTGTACCAGTGCCTCACGGAAATTACATGTCACTGCACAGAATCTCTAAGATTTCAGCATCTTTTTAAATTTGTTTTAATTTTCTATTTCTATGTCCCCTTCTCACAACATCAGTCTCCACTTTTCAGAGATCCCTAGACTGGGTATCCCTTAGCTTCACCCCCCAGGTAACGCTCATGAGCTCCTGTGGTCCTGCCCCATCCTGCCTGGATTATGTCCCCCCAGGTGGGAAGGAAGGCAGGGGACCCCAGGTCACCCATCCACACTCCCTTAGTGTGTTTTGGGCAGCTCAGCGGGTCCCTCATGGAGCCTGGCTATGAGGTTTGGGGCACCTGGGCCCCTTCTGCCAGTGGCCAATGTGGGATGATTGTTATTGGTTTTCTGGTCTCTGTCCCTGAAGGCACCGGCACTAGAGGAGATCCAAGAAGGTAGGTCACATAGAGACATGCCACTGCTCCAGATCCTGGCTAGCATCCTCCCCTCCTGATCACTCTTCAGCACCATTGCATCACCCCCGTGGTCACACAGGTGGTGGTAAAGGAGCAGGACCTGCAGCTCACCCTCCCCGGAGGAGGAGGAGAGTAGTCCCCCAGGTGCTCGATCCTACTTCCTGGCCAGACCTCCAGCAACCGAGTTCACTTCTGACCCTGGGTCGCTGGCATTGCAAGCTATTAGTGCTACCGTACTACCAGCGGCTGACCCAGATTTCAACATCTAAAATGAACGCTGCTGTGCTTTGCATTCTTTCTGCTTTGCTGCATATAGAGTCAGTAAGGAAATCACTGCACTGCTTTGTTGTAATCAGCCATTCAGTTTAACCACCCATGCCTAGTGGTTAGAGTAACAAAAGTGAATAAACTGAGTACATCCAGCAGACTTAGGTTTGATTCCCACAACCTCCACTTGCATACTGTGTGACTCCAAGCAAGTCACTTAACCTCCCCAGTGCTTCTAGGTCACTCCTGAAAACAGACATTCTGCCTAGTGGGCCTTACCTGCTTTACAAAGAATATAAAAAAAATACCAATATATGTTTACTACATCATAGAATAGTAGTCAGGGTATCATGCAATTTACCTGGGCTTTACTTTGGGCTGAAATGATTTTGTATAGGTAAAGATAAATGTTCAGATGCATTTTATGTGTTTTAGATTTTAGTCAGGTTTTTATTGTATTCTTTGCAAATAAACATCTAGGTTGTAGATTGCTAAATGCAGGATCACTGTTACCAACTAGCTTATTCAAGTTTATAACCAGTAGGGCCATACAAAATCCTCAGTTGTTTGAATGAAAACTAGTCTGAATGAAAGTATGTTCACAAAGGAGAAAAACTGCCTTACTACTTACAAAAAGACTTCACAGTTAGCACCCCATTTAGGTGAATTGGATAATTTGCACCTTTTCTCCCACCTGCTGTGTCAGTCTCTGTGACAACAGAAAGTTTTCTGATAAACTGTTTCAACAAAACGCAAATGTTAAGTATTTAAGTGTACTTATGTTTGGCCAGTGGATTTTGAAAGCACAGTCAATGACATACAGAAGGTAAGACCCCAGGGGCTGTATGATGCTGGTGGGCAGAGTGGTGCTCAATTCACATCTGAACAAAGACATGAAAACTGAGAGACACCTTTTTCATGGACACCAAGTAAAAAAAAAAGCATCCACACGTCTGGGAGATGCATAAATCCATTTGAACATCCTCCACTAATCACTTGTGAGTTTTTAGGTGAAGACACTTTATTTCAAAGAAGCAAATTCAAGCAGTTTTTTTTTGCTCCTCCTACCCCTGGCAATTCACTCCTTCAGGCCTGCCAAGGCTCCCTACCACTGCTGCTGATTCCCGACCACCATCCAGTGCCCCTTACAGCTGTGCTACCAGGTTACCCAAAGTAACCCTTAATCGAGTGGGCCCCTACCCCTGTGGGAGGCTACCAGGAGAGGAGAATTACCCAAAGTGCTTCCTGTGTATCCTGGGCATGGCAGGGATCAGACGGACACATGTCTGGGGCTTCCGGCTTATGGAGGGACCAATAGCCATCCCGGTTGGTCAGCGGGTGTTTCCCATTTCTTGGGAGCGTGATGTCAAGGCACAAAGCCGGCGTCCATCACACTCCCTCCTGCAGTGAGGGCTGACATGTTGTGGTGCATCTGACCTCCACCAGGGGCCAGAAAATGCTGAGCAGTGAACCCACCCTCCTCATAGGAGAAGGTGAGTGGTCGCTGGACAATCAAGCCTTCATCCACCAGCTGGCCCTCCAACACCCAAATCTGTTCCTAACCTGGTCAGCGGTGTCACAGGCAGAAATCAATTCAGGCAGTTAAATTATAGATAGGAAAAAACAAAGGTAGTCCACCTTAGTGGTGATGCTTCAGATTAATTCACATCTGAATTCTAACAAGCAAAGAGACCAAGTCCTTTGTAACTTGTGCATGTGGGATGTGGGTGTTGAAGAAAGGGGATCATAGTGCTGTCATTACTGCCATTACCCCAGAGGGATGTGGACTGCATTGTTGCTACTGCCATCACACCGAAGGGGTGGGGGCTGTAGTGCTTCTGCCATCACCACTGGTGGATGGGGAATGTAGTACTGCTGCCGTCCCACCTGAGGGATGGGGGCAACAGTGCTGATACTGCCATCACACCTGAGGAATGGTGAACGTAGTACTGCTGCCATCACACCTAAGGGATGGGGCCACAGTGCTGCTGCTTCTGTCACACCTAAGGGAGGGAGGTCATAGTGCTTTTGCTGCTGCCATCACACCAGAGGGATGGGGGCCATAGTACTGTGTTGGTGCTGCCATCACACCTGAGGGATGGGGCCGTAGTGCTGCTTCCATCACACCTTAGGGATGGGGGCTGTAGTGCTGCTTCCATCACACCTTAGGGATGGGGGCTGTAGTGCTGCTGCTGCCATCACATCTTGTACCTAAAATAACTTTAAATTGGCACAAGGATGGAAGGATATGTAATAGTGGAGGTCAAAATTGCTAAAATGCATGTTAGCAGAGTTCAAAATTGTTAAATAAAGTACACAAAGCCAAATACAGGTAAAACCGAATTTTGGCTTAGCAGACACCGGTGACAATACCGTTTTTTACAATGTGCAAAATGGAATATGCCCTTTCTCAATCCCGGTAAACCAGTGTCCCTGCTCATGATCTGTTTTGCACAGGGCTTGAAGGACTCTGCATGAAGCAATTTACAATATGCCTCAATTCCTACTTTTTACAGGGCCTGAGGGCCCTGCATGATGCAAGATAGTAATCAGGTCCTGTTTCACAAAGGACCATACATGTTTTTTGCTTCAAACAAGGATGGCAGGGCCCTGTGTGAAGCAAGTTAGAAGTCAGGTCCTGTTTTATGATGGGCCTGAAGGGCACTAAGTGAAGCAAGTGAGGATCCATGTCCTGCAAGTTACTACACCATTTTTTCCCAAAAAAGATATTACAGTAACTTCCTTGTACACGGACCTTTGGACTAGGATTTGGATTGTGCTTTGGCATTTAACCTGATGGAGTTCAAGGGGGTTGTGCATGAGCTCGGGGGAAGTGAGAGTTGAAAAATTCCCTAACATTAGATATTCCTACTTTCATACTTCAAAAACTCTAACTGGTGCATTAATCTATTTTTTTTTGCCACAAAGCTATATATATATATATATATATATATATATATATATGTGTGTGTGTATACTTCTGTTCCTATTATGTTTGTCACTTCTTACCATTTTCAACATCTACATTTTGAGCTGTTGATTCTAGATTGACAAACAAATGGACTGAACTACCAAATGATTGATTAAACATACTGCATACTGTACTATATATATATATATATATATATATATATATATATATATATATATATATACAGTCCAAGTCACATTAAACTGTTTCTCCAATGAGTTGCTCTAGCTTTTCTGACTGAGTTGCATAAATGTTGCTGGATCCAGCACAAAGCACTGCAAAAACTGTTTCTTAAAAGTTAAAACTCAGGTTTGCATTGCAGTGTGACTGGACTATAGATACATTCCAAATGAGTGGCAAAAACATTTTATAAACATTGCTCTTGAGCTGGTTAAGCATTTAAAAATAATGCAGCATGAGCTGCCAGTGCATTGCCCACTGTGAAAAACAATGCAAAACCAACTCGTTGGTGAAACAGTTTAATGTTACTTGTACTGTACATGTGTGTGTGTATATATATATATATATATATATATATATATATATATATATATATTATAATGTATGTTTTGATATAAATCTCAGGATAAAATGTTGTATCTCAGCCAGGTCATGGAGATATCAATGATATCTTCACATGTGAAGATATCATTGATATCTCCATGTTCCTATACGTCATCACAATGAAAGTGAAAGTGTTTCACTTTCCATCCTGTGGCTTTCTCAAGTTACTTACAGGATCTCCCCCAGCGACGTTCTCTTTACAAGCAAGACCCCACTCCCCCATGCATCTCTGAGACCTGCTTCCACCTACACAAATAAATATTTTAAAATCATATCTGGTTGAACCTGCCACTTTCTTTTATCCACATCTTCTTGGAATGCAGCGTGACCGAGCAGCTATCCCCAGAAATATAATGCGACCAAACGCTATGAATCTCAAAACCTGAGGCACTGCCTGATATTAAGAATAATGGAGCCACTACTGCCACACTTAGAAGAGTGTAGTTTTTTATTCTATCACTATTTTGTCAAACAAAGCTGCCAACAGTACTCAGACGAGAGCTAGGGGTTGGCAGCTTCAGCGCACCAGACGAAAGTGTGAGCATGTGTTGTTATGACAACATATACTCCCACTTCCGCCTGGTGTGCTAAAGCGCCGATTCCTTCTGTCGCCTGAGTACTGTCAGCAGCTGCTTTTGACAAAATAGCGCTATAATAAAAAATACACTGTTCTATGTGCGGTAGTGGTCTTTGTTCTTAATATAAGACAGTGCCTCACATTTCGATATTCATAGCTACACAACCACGCTTACATTTCGCGGGATAGCTCCTGGGTCACACTACATTTCAGGTGAAGCAGATAAATTGAAGTCACAGGATCAACCAGATATGTTTTCTCACTGTTTATTTTTTAAAAGGTACATGCAAGATCAACCACAAATGGTTTAATAAATAATTTTAAAGTGGCAAAATCAGACATTTTTTAGATGTGACATGTAATCAGTGGTGTTGGGGGATTATGCAGTGTTATGTTGGGTTAGCCACAGTTGGATCAGTCACAGTCCAGTTTTTTTTTGTTTTTTTTTGTAATTTTAAAGTTGCAGGATCAATCACATATACTTTTCAAATAACATATGGCATCTCTTGTGTTAGGAGACATGCAAACTTGAGTTGGAATAGCCATTACCTCTATGTGAGGGATTATATCAAGTGGGCATTTGGGGGTTGTGTTCAGTGGGGCCAAAAACATACATTGTATAAACAAAACATGACATCGCCAATCGTGAGATATCATGATATCATTGGCCTCGAGTGAAGATAAATATGATATCTTCAGTCAGGCCATGTCATATCCCCTATATATATATTTTGCATGCCTCTGGATACTACAGTATATGCTATTTTTGCACCAGCCCTCCCCAGCCCTTGACTGAAAGCACCTACTCACTTCTCCATTCTGCACCAGGCAGTATTTACATACTGTATCAAGTCCCAAAAAAATGATTTTTAAAGGCACACCTTTGCCTACTCTTGCCCCTGCAGAATGAAATAAAAATTCTGAGCTCCTTAAGCACTCTGTCATTCACAGATTTGCTTTAAATTGCAGCTCTTCCTACACCTGACAGAACCTTTCAAATGGCAACCTACCACTGTACTTATTTTACACTGAACTTAAGGATTACTGCTTCAATTACTGTTCATAATTGGGTTATTTTTCCTGTTTTATTAAAACAGAAAAAGTCCATCAATAGAACATATTTACTAACATACTAAAATGCCAGCAGAAAAGGCCTAATGGTCTTTTGTGTCTGCTCGTTTGGGCAGCCCCCACCTTGGAGTTGACCTTGCTGCCCCCTCTTCCTCTCTGGCTTCTCCCTTCTCAGTCCTGGATATTCTCGCTGCACTGGTTTTTGCTTCCAGAACCCTTCCCCTGGGCAGTGCATTCCATGGCTCCACCACCCTCTCAGTGAAGTAGCACCTCCTCCTTTCTCCCCTGAATCTCCCCCCCAGCTTCCACCTATGCCCTCTAGTTTTCCCCACTTCCTTCAGAGCACCCTGACTGCTCCTCCCCTCTTTACCCCCTTCATGTACCTGAAGACCTCTATCATGTCCACCTGGTCCCTTCTCTCTTCCAGTGTGTACATATTTAGCTCTTCGAGCCTCTCCCAATAGGTCCTATCCCCCAAGCCCCAAATCATTTTGGTTTCCCTCCTCTGGACCCTCTCCAGGATTTCAATGCCCCTCTTTAAGTGTGGCTTCCAAAACTGCATGCAGTACTCAAGGTGCAGCCTCACCAAGCAGTTATACAGTGGGAGTATCACTTCCCTCCTTCTGGAGGTGAGCCCTCTAGCAATGCATCCAAGCATCCTGTTGGCCTTTGCCGCTGTCCTCCTACAAGTCTCCGAGTTGTTCATCGTGACATCCACCACCACCCCCAGGTCCCTCTCTGCCATCAAGACTTGTAGTATCCCTCCCCCCAGGGTGTACACTTGGCCCAGGTTTCTGGCTCCCAGGTGCAGTACCTTGCATTTCCCTGCATTGAACCTCAGCTTCTTCTTTCTAGACCACCTTTCCAGAACCTCCAGGTCCCCCTGTAGGGCCACCCTCCCCTCCCCTCCCCTCCTCCCCATCCACCACTGCCCCCAGTTTTGAGTCATCCAAAAAGATACTCATCTCACTTCTGATACCCTTCCTTATGTCAGAGATTTAGACATGGAACAGGAGGGGCCCAAGGACCGATCCCTGAGGGACTTCACTAATGACCCTCCTTGAGGATGAGACTATCCCACCAACCACGACCCTCTGGGTCAGGTTCTGCAGCCAATTGCCTATCCATCTGACCATCTGGTTCCCCACCCCCATTTCTCCCAGATTATCCAACAGGCCCCCATGAGGAACAGAGTCAAACACCTTGCTGAAGTCAAGAAAGAGGACGTCCACTGGTCTACCCAGGTCCAAGGCACTCATCACCCAGTCATAGAACTCCACAAGGTTTTTCTGACATGATTTTCCTGGGATGAATCCATGCTGTCTATCGTCCAGGCACCCCAACTTTTCCAGGTCCCCCCAGTCTCTCCTTGACAATGCCCTCCATCACCTTGCCCACCACTGATGTCAGGCTGACAGGCCTGTAGTTCCCTGCCACCTCCCTTGATCCCCCCTTATGGATAGGCACTATATGCACCATCTTCCAGTCCTAGGGCACCCACCCTGTCCTCAGAGAGATGCTGAAGAGCTTCACCAGGGGTTTCACCAGGACATCCACCAGTTTCTTCAGCACTCTGGGATGTAATTTATCTGGCCCTGGTGCTTTCTCCATTTTAAGGGACCTGAGGGCTTTCCTCACTCTCTCTGCTGTGATTTCCACCTCTGCTACCTCGTTCCCCTGCTTTGCCTTCCCTCCACCCACCAGTGATTCTCCCCCTCCCCAGACCCACCAATATGTAAGGGTCCCACCCCTCCTCAGTTTCACCGTCTCCTCCCATGTTTTTATTAAAGGTTTTTACTGTACTATTTGTTACATGTTTGATTATCTACTTCTTGGGTGCAATTAAGTGCGTAGAGATACTGGGGGGTTGTGCTGAATCAAAGTCATCCCAGTTCCTACTGTACATATTTGAACTGCCGATGCTACTGCATCCGAGGTACAATAATATGATGAATGCCTTGCATTCCAAGAACATTTGTAATTAAATTACAATGACCATAATGGAATTTGTGTTAAATATATAACATAATGTGTCTGACACAAATTCCATTATGGTTATTTTAATTTAATTCTAAGTATTACATCTGGCAGAACAAGTCTCCCATCACAAAATGATTATCGTAACAGCTGTGACGATGACCTGGTATTGAATCTCTGCTTCAATGTTCTAGACTTGGATGCTTTTGCATTTGGATTTTCATACTCATGCCCTTGTACTTGATACAGAGGAATGCCCCTCATTTTTTTAAATAATAATGTACACTGTCTGAATTAGGAATTGATAAGTTGTTCTAAATAAATTTAAGCTATTCTAATGATTACATACTTGAGTAAGACTGTGCAAATCAAATCTTATGATCTATTCATATTCAGTTATATTCTGAGTCTCTTCCAGGTAGGTTCAGGAAAATATCTGTAAACAACAAAACTTTGTAAAGGAATTATGGCATGAATGCAATATATACAATAGGGTGTGAAAAAATCAGCTTCTTGAGTGGTCAAAATCTAGTCACATGGGGGTTATACCCCATGCTCTGTCATGTGCAACTTCTTATGAAGAATGTTGTGAGCACTCATGAGTGAAATAAATTGTATATTTCTCAACAGGTTAGTCTGTTTACTTTCTTACTCCAGACATATAGAATGTTGGATGAGCAACCATGTACAACAAGCCCATGTTTCCATCAAGAAGATTCTGGTGACACTATAAACCTTGACAGTGAAGCTCAAGAGGTCTTTTTTTATTAAGGAAACTTCATTTAAAGCACTAACATACAATAAACTACCACCAACAAAATACATGCTGGAAGACTACAACACATAGAATAGCCACAACCACCCTCCCCCCATCCAATCCCCCATCCCCCCCAAAACTGTGCTCTGGAGTAGTCATGGGATAGTAGTATCTTACAGACAGAGCCATATCAGAATTGTTAGGAGGCAGTAATGCACCCCAGAGTGGACAGCCAGGCATCCAGAGGAGTCCAATGGTAAATGTATGACTTAAAACAATGGTGAATGGATGCCAAAGTGTGTTCCATCCTAAGAATATCTAACACCTCATTATGCCATTCGGAAAAGGATGGAATAGCTTCATCCATCCAGTATCTGAAGAAGACTTTAGCTTCAGCAGACTCCCCAAGATGGAAACTGATGGGTTGGGCATAATTGCTCATCTATTTTTTTTTTTTATAATAACTGGGGAGCATTTTCTTCCATAGCGAAACCGGGTAATAATTCATCGTTATAACCCACGGGTTATAATGGTGAACACATGTCAGGTTTCCCTCACTCTGCCCATGCGCTTGCTGTCGTAATGGGGTGCACACACACTGTCTCTCCCCCGATCTGTGCAGCACCACCAGGACTTATCTTGGGACAAGTTGGTTACACTTTTGAGGTTTTTATGTTCTCATTTAAAAATGTGACAGCTCCAAAAGCTCCAGGCAGTACTTCTTTTGCTTTCTGCTTGGCAAAAAAAAAAAAATGAAATGGCACTTTCCACCCTGCCCAGTCACTGTGCCTCAACTTATAACACAACACACAACAGGAAAGTTGAGAGACAGGGACCTGCAATGCTCTTAAAAGAGCAAGGAATTAAATTTGGGTGGAGGGCTTTAAGCACCACCACGACCACGGATGCTGCTTAAATGATTTCAGCAGCAATACCGTCTACTGCATCTGCCAGTACTGATTTCTATAATTGTTATACAGTGTTTTCAATGTGAGAAAATGCTCCCCAGCAGTTATATAAAAAATATATGGAGTTCAAAACTCGAATTTAATGCACACCATCAGGGTGGGATACTTTAATAAACCTGGTTGTGCTCTCGGGGTTATGTAGCATCCCACCCACTTGGGTGTGCATTCAATTCTCATTATGCACTCCTCCCCAATATATTATTCTATATATATCTACACTAATTAATGCTATATACCAACACTAGTAAATCAATTAAAGGCATATACCTGCACTAATAAAAAGTACACACCTGCACTATATTAACCCTATGGGATATCACAAATAGCACAATTAACACAGCATTAGGAAGCTAGCCAAAGAAATTAGCAAGCTGTAAAAGAACCTGGAAAAAAAGACACTTACATAAAACCCTCCCAAACACTGAAATCCCCCAAACTCATACCTGCATTCACTACACACCATTCTCTTCTTGCTGCAAGTGACCTTCAGGTGCCATAATGTGATCGCAAATGTGATGGCCAAAGCAATAACCATCCTAATGTATTAGACTGAACAAACAATGGGTAAGGGTGATACACTCAGAAGTATACCCATCTCGGGGGCTAATTAGTGCAATAAAGCCACTCATCTTTTAGGCTCATGGCCTTATAGCCCTAATTAGTCTAATCAATGGGTCTACATCCTTGGATACCACCCTTACCAATTATTTATTCTATATACAGTATATGCTGTATGTGTTTTTCTTGTATTTGGTTTTCTTCCACTCCCTGAACATAAACTCTTGCCTTTTTATACAATATAAATACACCCACCCACTCTCAGCTGCTTAAATCCACCAGATCCCAATGCATACTGTAGTATTATATGTGCTTAGAAACAAATGGACAATATTATTACATTTTATAAAAATCCAGTGCAGACTGAGAAGTAAGACCCATGATCTTCACAGTCAGACTTTTCAACTGAATCTGTTTAATCAGTAGCACAAACATTGAATATCATTGGTCTACCTTCAGGCCCAGATATAGATTTTCCAAAAAAATACTGATATTCAATAGTTTTGAAATGCAAATAATACCGTTGGGATTTGTGAGTTTAAGCAGCTGTGCATGGGGTGGGTTTATGTTTTTAAAATTATAGAAAACATTGTCACATTACCGTGCTGCAAGAGGCTGTTTAAACTGCTATGTCTTCTGACACATTTCTCTTGTTGTGACAAGTTAGACTATCTGCACAATGATTTTGAGTGTAGCAAAACACAGGTGGCATGAGATTTAAACTATATAGAAAACTGTTGTACCAAAGAAGAATAGGGAATCATTTTATAACCTTAAAAATGTGGTGCAACTGATTTTCGCTTATGTGTGAAACAGGTACAATAACCCAAAACCATATACCCTGTACTATGGTTGCAGCATTAGATAGATTCAGACATTTCCAGATATTTCATTATTTATCTAAGACATTCTTTCTGGTGCGGGCACAGTGGTACTGCATGCAGGCAACAAATTTCTCTAGAGATGTTACACAGATTTCACAAAATATCTGTCTATGTCTTTGGTTGTAACTGTATATCAATTTTTTTTTTTATAAATGTTAAAATAATCACATGTGGAAACAAATTGGATTGCAGCTAACCATCTTTGGCCTGATTTTCAAAGGCCGACATTTGGTGCAAAATGCCTGTGCCAAAAGGAATTGATGCAAGCAGCACCTTCCACCAAATGTTGTGACACTCACAATTTTCAAATGTAGGCTGTGTTGAAATTGGGATGCCATGTACCAAAGCAGGCCTGTACCATCCCTGCACCAGACATGCAAGTGCTCCAGGTCATAAGGGGGCTTGCACCACAGCAGGGCTGCAGCATCCCATTATTTAGGATTTTGGAAGCCCCACCATGGCTACAACTCAGGGTTGAAGGTAGATCAGCCATGAGCTGGTCTAACAGCCCATGCACCGAGTGTCTGATGTAAGCTGGATTGGTAAGGAGATCTTGCATGGTACAGTGCAAGTGGACCTGTGGGTTTAGTTTATTGTTCTAGGAATTACTACCTTTGAGCCAGAGGCTCTTTTACAAAGGTTCCACGTCAATTAGGTACAGTACTAAAAAGGTTACAAAGATAACACAACAATTTGTGCTGTGTCAAGAGCGAGAAAAACATATACAAATACATATCAAATCATTTGTGCAAAAGGACATGAGATATCAATAATCACATTATTATTACAAGAAAGAGGTCATGCCAGATTAGGAGAAACAAACAGGGAAAAAGTCCAGAACAGAGAGGGTAAGTGAAAGGTGTGGGGAGCAGACAATAGCAGGAGAAAAGGTTTCCCAAACATGTCTTTGTCAAATAACGGAACAGGGTGGGTAGTGAGAAAATAGGAGGTTTAATCAGGGCAGTCACAGGAGTATGGGTATGCCAGTAGTGGGCAGCATGGGCATGACAGGGTGTGGAAGGGTACACTGGTGGCACTGGGGCAGTTGTGCCCTGGACTGTGCAACAAAGTCATGGACTGGGTACTGGAACACATGCTGGTACAGACAGTGACCTGGACCCCCTGATGCTAACAGCCCTGCCAGATGTCCCACATCATGCTACTTCCCCTTCATGTTGTCTGCCAGACCTATTCATGGCATCTGCCAGTTGAGGTGCCCTTCCCACCTGCCATAATTATTACAGTACATCTGATTGTGCATCAGGGCAGGTGGTGCTGCCCAGGGATACATCCTTCACCAACTGCAGCACCTCATAATGTGCTACCATGGACTATCATGCCCTGTTGGGGAGGAGGCATGATGCAGAACAGCTGGCAGGACTTGCAAAATCAGGGAGTCCAGGACATGCTCTGAGCCAGTGTACGTTTCAGTACCCAGTCCATGGCTCTGTTGCACAGTCCAGAGCATGACTGCCCAGGGACCACAAGTGTACCTTCCCATATACTGTCATGCCCATGCCTCCCCACTACTGGCACCCCCACCAGTTCAGCTGCTGTGTATCATGCAGTCCACCTCCCCAACATCATGGGTCTTTGCAGGGGGTGCACTAGATCGGGGGCTTGTTGGGACCCTCCATCAAACTCCTCTGGTGCGCCAAAGCTTTGACGCAACCCTCAGACTATGGCAAGTCTCGGGATTTGGCGCCGGACCCCTTTTGCACTGGAATCAGGCACAGGTCCCTGATGCATTCCAGAGTTTACTGCAGCTGTGGATCAGTGAAACTTTTGCTGATCTATCAGCCCCTCAGACATTCATGAGCCATAAGTCTAAGCATACACAATGCCTTTGTGACATCATCTGAAGAGTAGGCATGAATTGTATGTCAGAAATTTGAGAGATGTTCTACCCAAACAGCAGATCACAGAATGTTCAGTCCTCTGTTTAATAGTCTATGAGATGTCAACTTCTCATAAACAAGAGAAATTACTAGTGTCTAAGTAAAGGGCTTGGTTGACGTTGTAGGCATCAAACTAAAACATAGCCATCACTCAGGGGCTGCAACAAATAAAACAAATTGGTTTTCCCTAACATCCCTCAACTTTGTTTGTTTGTTTATTATGCTTAACAGGTAAGCACACTGGACATTTAGTGCATTTATAAATGCGACCTAACACACACAGACAAAACATGTAATAAACATACATAAATACAACAATTACCATACATAATATATAATAAAAGTACATGAATCAAATCAATCATAACACTTACATTCAGACAAGGACAAAAAATGCTGAAACAAAATTCTAGAAAACAATGTGCTTGATTCAATATTCCTGATGTCAATAGGAACAGCATTCCAGTTATTAGGATCAGCATAAGCAAATGACCATTGCCCACAAGAAGTTTTCATAAAAGGAAGTTTAAATACATTAATGGATGGAGGGTCCCGATGTTGGGGGGGAGGTGCTGCCTGGTACAATGCAGCTGAACCAGTGGGGGTGCCAGTAGTTTGCTTAACCTATGAATGAGTAATGGCTGCTGTATGGATTTTAAGGTAAAGATATTCTCTGCCTGCTGCCTGTGCATATCCCCTCCTTATTCCTACCTTGCTCTCCCAAAGATTGGTATTGAATATCCATTGCAATTCTACCTACCACATTCATTTAACCTACCATTCACTGTCTCTCAGAGACACAATGGAATTGTCAGAGTCTATTCCATTATTTCAACCTGGCTTGTCAACAGGCTGTTCCCATCATTATTTCTCTGCCTATTTCCTCCTCCCTTCCTATACCTGGGTTATCTGAATTCTCTTTTCACATCTTTTGCAGCTTCCTATATCTCTTCTGCTGTATTGCCTCCCCCCCTCAAGCTGTTGCTTGTTTAGATCCTTGAGCTGCACCCCTCTACCATTAGCTAGATGTCCTACATATTGCCCATCAAAGCTGTTGTGGCTGCCATTGCTGCCCCCCCAACCCTACTCCATCTACCTTTTTAATTCAAGTGTTTATCCACCTTTCTTCATCTAGTCTGCTCTTTAGCCTGGGTGTGTGCCATCTCCAAGGTACTTGCCCCTTCCTCCACTCTCCATGCTTTGCCTCTAATTTCAGGCCCTTTAGTTTGTCCTTACCTCTCCAGAGAGTAGTATGTGGTGTAAGTCGGTGCCATGTTTATTGGTGCAGAGTCTGCAGAGGGCAGAATTTCATCATACAGGTTGGGTCTTTCATAGGGGTGGGAGAAAGTTGTGAATTCCACTTTCACGGAACTTCAGCGAAATTTTGGAAATTTCATGGAAATTGCGGAACTTTTTTGGCAAAAGTAGGATTTTCCGTGGATTTTCACCGAGTTCTGCAGACTTTTTTTGTGAACTGTGGAAAAATGCATTAAACTGTGGAATTTATTCTTTCCATGGTTTAATGAACTGTCAGTGAATGAGTGCCTGCTTGTACAACCATGTGGTTATTCACTGACAATTCATTCGGCCACTGGTAGTGGAGGAGAGAGGAGTGCTGCTCTGGTGGCCTGCTCAGGGGAAGAGTGGGAAGGGGAGTTGGTGGTGGCAGATGAACTGTCAGGGTGGTGTTTGTGGGGGACTAATTGACACCAGGGAATTACTACTATTTTTTTACAAGGGATCTGGGATGGGGAAGTTTACTAGATACCACGGAATACTGGGAATAGAGGGGGATGAGTTGGTGGACTGATAGCTGTTTATTTGTGGACTAAGGAATCCAGGATAGGGAGGGGGTCTGCTAGACATCAGGAAAGTAAAATGTTTGGGGAGCCATGATCGATGGGTGGGGGGTCACTAGAAACCATGAGGGTCCAAGGAAGGGATTGGAGGTATTTACTGGGACCCTTGATCAGTAAGGGGGTGGATTAATGAGTTAAACTGTAGTTAAAAAAAGCCTCAGAAATTACCACTGGCAGTGATCCTTTCTGCAGATTTTTTTCCTCAGTTTCATAAATTATCCCACAGTTTTTCATATTTTTTCCACAGTTTTAAGGCATAATTTCTGTGAAAGTTCCAAAAATTATTTCTGAACTTTCACGGAAGCGAAATTTCCACATTCTCCAAAATTCTGCTGCTAGAAATTAATTTTCGCACATCCCTAGTCTTTCATCATTTTCTTGGTTCCTCTTCACAAGTAAAATACCAATGTGAGTGTGTGTGTGTGTGTGTGTGTGTGATATGCTCCTTGGATACACACAACATGCTTCTGCCTAGAGAACAAGTTCCCTGGAACACCAGCAGGAGCTGCTGTGGTACCAGAGCATACCATCTTACTTCTCCAGCTGGGAAACCCTGTGAACAGCAGCAGGCTTCCCATGCCTTATCACCTAAGCACTAGCATCCAACTTCTCTCCTGAACCCAGGTTGCCAGCATTGAAGTACAACATGATTTTGTTGGGCCATCAGGAAGTCTATCATCCATCTATTTTTACCCTACCACCCCAATCCCATCATATTCCATTACTTCTCCATCACCCTAGTTGTGGTCCACCTTTCCCTCTTTGTCCCTCTCTTCCAGTAAGTCTCATCTCCCAGTTAATCTATGTACAGCCCGATCATTCCCCACTCATTGTATTCTCTAACTCCTAATTTCCCCTTATACTTCCTGTCTCCTATGCCCTTTCTCACCAGCCTGTTCCTTTCTTCTTTGTTCCTACTTTTCCTTCCTCCCTCCTCCATATTTTCTCCTCCTTTACAACAATAACACTCCTAACATCATTCATACCTCTTCTAACAACCACTGCCCACTTTCATATACAGTATCCTGACATCCATCCCATCTACAGTTCACTGACCTCACTACTAACCCATCCCCCATATTTTTACCTATGACCCTGAACTACCATGGTCTGTTTCTTTTCTAAATGACTTTTCCTCCCTCCATTTGTTTCTAATGGCCTTATTATGGCAACCTCATTCCCACTATAACTTCTCTATCTCATAACACCCCTTTCAAAAACATTAACATTAGTCTACTAATTGTTCACTTTCTGAATAAATGAGTCTTAATTCATGCATTATTATTGACTGGAGTACTCATACATTCTGCCACAATGAAACATGCCAAACAGCTGCAGTGTTATGGATAGACAACAGGGCAAGGCTCAAATCATTAATTTCTCAGAGGCAAGTGGGGAGAAAAAGAGAAATGAACTCTGAGTTCAAAAACACCTGAGAAAGGACAGAGATATGCTGGAATGTAGGGTCATCGGTACAGCTGGGTAAAATTAGCAAATTCTGAATTCACAGAAGTTTTGTGAAATTCAATGAAATGTTTCTGAATTTTCAGAAATTCTTTAGTTGACTATAATGTGGTTGATTTTGCAGCTAGAGGTCTGCAAGTTGGCATGCATATTTTCTGGTACATGCCCTAAATGTGTGTTGTTTTGTAACATTTGAATGAAGGATGGAGTAGTTATATGGGTTCAAATTCTGAAAATTTAATATTCATGTGAAAATTTCTGAAAGTATTTCTATTCTTACATCTTAACCACCTTTGGAGCTTGAACATTGAAAACATAGATGCATACTTGGGGGTAGAAAGAAGTAGGCTGCTGGTTAACTAGGATCTGCAGCTTATCTATTAGGTAGGGAAATGGGCAGACTGGGTGGGCCAAGCGGTCCTTATCTGCCATCAAATTCTATGTTTCTATGTTTACTTTCTTGGAAGAGTCATAGAAAAGTACAGTTATGTAAGAACTTACCGTAACAGTAGATCTTCAAGAGAGGCTCTTGCAGTAGGTAATTACATATAGGACTGACGCCAGCTGGCATCAGAACCCAACAGAAAAATTTCTAGCTAGCAGTCTCTGGTGGGGGATTGCCCCACCTCAGGAGACCGACATCATGCAGTGTCAGTATAAAGGGGCAGTCCTCCACATCCTCCTTCCAGTTCTTTCCCACCAAAGGTCAAAAGGCAAGATGAGAGAGAAGTGTATATTTCCCTTCCTGGAAAAGGAGCTGAAAAAGCTTAGGGGGATGGAGGGCAGGAAGGTATTACCTACTGCAAGAACCTCTCTCGAAGAACTACTGTTACGGTAAGTTCTTACGTAACTGTGCTATCTTACTTCGAGAGGGCTCTTGCAGTAGATAATTACATATAGGACTGAGTCCCAAGCAGTCTGGAACAAGGAGAAGCAAACAGGAGCAGAAAAGCTACTTAGAAGTAGACCCTCTGGTTGTGAAGGCCTCAGGACAGGAGATCTTGCAAAACAGCCAGCCTGAAGCCTACTCTACAGAAAGAGGCAATGTCCAAACTGTAATGTTTCATAAAGGCATGGACAGAAATCCAAGTGGTGGCTGCACAAATGTGAGCCACTGACACATTCTTGAAACAAGCTGCAGAGGCAGCGACCCCTCTGGTGGAGTGGCCTCTAACTTGACCAAGCAGGGTCTTGTTGTACTTGTCATAACAGAAAGTGATACAATGAGCCAACCATTTTGATAGGCATTGCTTAGAAACAGCATTTCCTACTCTTTTATGAGCAAAAGAGATGAACAGTTGATCAGTCTTTCTGAGATCCTTCATCCTGTTGGTGTAGTATCTCAGAATTTGGCGAACATCCAAAGTATGCAGGAGGTACTTTCCTTGATTGGAGTGCTGTGTAAAAAAGGCAGGCAACTCTGTGTCGATTCCACTACCACCTTAGGGAGAAACTTAGGGTTGGTACGTAAAGCCACACGTTCCTTATGAAAATCAGATACGGGATTTTACACATCAGGGCCTGAAGCTCGAGCAAAAGTAATGGCCACTAGGAAGAGAGTCTTCCAAGAAAGGAACTTTAGGTCCACTGAGGCTGCCAGCTAGAAAGGAGGCAGAGTAAGCTTCTCTAAAATGAAATTCAGATCCCAAGGAGGGGGCAGGAACCCATATAGGGGGCCATAAGTGAAGGACCCCTCTCAAAAGGTCTTAGAGACCTCCAACTAAGCAAATGTTCTGTCTGCAAAGGGGACATGATAGGCCGAAATGGCCACCATGTGAACTTTTAAGAATGAATGGCTGAAACCCAGATCGAAGAGGTGTTGCAAGTAATCCAGAAGTTGGCCGACAGAGCATGAGAAGGGCTCAACATCATTGGAGGCAGCCCAAATGGAGAACCACTTCCATTTCATGGCATAAGTAGATCTGGTTGAGGGTTTCCTGGCATCCACCAGAATCTCAGCAACTCGGGGGGAAACCCCGAACCGGGCTTGAGCTACGTCTGCAGGAGCCATGAGTGCAACTGAAGGGACTTGAGGCCTGGATGGACCAGGGTCAGCAAAAATAGCAACAGACCAAGAGGAAGAGGAGGTTCCTCTGAGTACTGTTGCAGAAGAGAGAACCAAACTTGCCTGGGCCAGAAAAGAGCGATCAGAATCATTTGAGCTCCTTCTGAACTGAGTTTCTGCAAGACCCTTGTAACCAGTGGAATTGGGGGAAGGCACAGACTAATCTGCCCTTCCAATCTAGAGACAGAGCATCTCTCCAAAAAATGCCGCACCCTGGAGCGAGCCAGCAGAAGACGGGAAGTTTTGTGTTTTCAGGAGAAGCAAACAGGTCTACCTGTGGAGTTCCCCAGTGCAGGAAGATGTTGTCTATGACCCCCTGATCCAGTTCCAATTCATGAGCTAGAGCAGATGACCAGCTTAACCTGTCTGCCAGCGTGTTCTCGACCCCCGGGACATGAGATGCCATGAGGTGAAAGTAGTGCTGCACTGCCCAGTCCCAGAGTCTCATTGTCTCTCTGCAAAGGGGGGTAGGAATGAGTTCCTCCCTGTTTGTTGATGTACCAGACCACACACATATTGTCCATCTGTACCGCTAGGTGACCAGGAGACAGATACAGATGCAGAGCCTGAAAAGCATACAGTACTGCCCTTAGTTCAAGCTCATTGATGTGAAGAGATTTCCTGAGCTTGGACCAGGAGCCCTGGGTCCTGTGGGGACTGAGATGGGCTCCCCAGCCCTCGCCGGAGGCATCCATAGTCAAAATCTGTGAGGGGGGAGAGAGACTGAAAGGAACTCCCCGGCAAAGGTTCTCCTAAACCATCCACCACTGCAAGTCCCAAGCCATGGGAGTGGAGACCAGGACAAGTTTATCCAGGTCATCCATCAGCTGATCCCATTGAGACCGAAGCCTCCACTGAGTGATTGTCATGTGGAGCCGAGTGCGAGGGACTGTCGGAATCACAGCCACCATTAGCCTGAGGAGACAAAGGACTGACCTGGTGCTGACCCACCTGCAGCTGGGCAACAGGCTGACCTGGGCCTGGAGAGTGGCCACCCTGTCCAGTGGCAGGAAGACCATGCCAGAGGTCATGTCCAGGATTGCCCAAATAAACTGGAGCTTCTGGGATGTGAACAGATGGATCTTGGCCTGGTTGATGTTAATACCCAGACAGGCAAAGACCTGCTGGGTAAGGGAAAAGAAGTGCAGGAGTTCCTCCCTAGATGGGGTTGCCAGGAGCCAATCATCCAGGTAAGGGAAAACCTGCACCCCTGGCTATGCAGGTAGGCCGCTAACACCAAAAGACATTTGATGAACACCCGGGGCACTGAGGAAAGATCAAATGGGAGGGCCTTTGGTCCCTCTGGAATGCAAAATGCAGGTATTTGTGGTGGGAAGGGTGGCTAGGGATATGCAGGTAGGCATCCTGCATATCCAAAGTGCACAGCCACTGTCCCAACCGGAGAAGAGGAAGGAGGCTCTTCAGTGAGAGTATCCTGAATCTCTTGTACTCCACGAACAAGTTCAGGGAGCTGAGGTCGAGAATCGGCCTCACGCCCCCTGTTTTCTTTGGGATCAGGAAGAAATGGGAATAGTACCCCATTCTCTGAAGAGGAATGGGGATGGGTTCTATTGCCTCCTTCAGCAAAAGTGCTGAAATCTCTTCCTGGACCAGAAGATGATGTTCCTGAGAGTATGACGACCTTGGGGGACTGTGCTGAGGGGGTTTCTGAAGAAACTTTATTGAGTGTCCTTCTCCGATCAGCTGGAACACCCAGGAATCTGAAGTTATCCTCTCCCAACCTGGGAGGTGGCGGCAAAAACTCCCTTCTGTCAGTTCCTCTGGAAGGCCCAGAGGCTGTGGAAGAGGAAAGGAGTCAGCTTTTGTAGGGCAGCATCGCGGCTGAAGCACCCACTGCTTTTTTGGGCGGAGGGGGCTTGGCAGTTGAAGGGGCCCGCCGTTTATTGGCCTACTTTCCCTGGGGTTTTGCCATTTGCCAATTCTGCCTGTGAAAGGGACTGCACTGCATTTGATGGGGTGGTACATGGAGTCCACAGACTTCAGTGCAGTCCCCTTCTCCTGCAGATCGGTGATAATGTCCTTGACATCACCACCGAACTGTACCGAACCCCGGAAGGGCACTTCCTGAATAGCGGACTGCACTTCCAGGACCAACCCTGACACACAGAGGCAGGCATGATGCCATAAGCCTATGGCAAAAGCGGAGTTCCTACCAGCAGTGTCCACTGCATTGTATGTAGCAAGAAGCATGTGCCGACTGGCCGAATGTGCAGAGCGGATGAGGTCAGCCACTTCCTGTTTGACTTGAGAGTCAGGAAGGGAATCCAATTTGGATTCCACCTCACTAATAATCACCTTCTGGTAATCCCCCATGTGACCAACATAATTTAGGGTCCTAATTCCTAGAGTGGAAGAAGCAAAGATCTTCTTCCTATACTGGTCCAGAAGATGGGATTCTTTGTCAGGTGAAGACGAGCTCAGATGTTTCGGGTTAGCTGTCCGGCCATAAGCAGCGCTAATCACAACTGAATCATCTCAAGAGTGAGAATCTAGAAAGCCAACACCCTCGGGAGCCTGATATAGCCTGTTCAGCTTCCGAGGAAGCGGGGCTAAAGCTGATTGTTGCTTCCAAATAGTGGAAACAAGATAGGCATGAGACTCAATCCAGGGTGGCACTAAGGTAGGAGCTGTCTCAGGCAGGTTCAGATGCTCAGCGAGTTTCTTATGGTGTGGATCTGGCTGCAAGGAATGCCACTTGTGAACCTCCTGGATGTTGCGCAGCAACTCCGTAAAGGAAGGATCCTCCGGAGGAGACTTCAGAGGCATCCTCGGCCTGGGTTTAGATGGAGACCGTGGCTCGTCGTCTGGCTCGAAGCAACTGTTGGAGTCATCTGAGATGTATGAGGAGGAAGAATATGAAGAGGAAGACTCCCTCTCCCAGCATGGGGGGAGAAACGGACCCCTTGGAAAGTCCTCAGGGAAGCATATCCTGCCCAGCCCTGGAACCAGAGGGCTCACCCCTGGTGTTCGGAGGTGGAGAGGGAGTCTGTCATCATGGATGTATGGGAGCCAGAATCGGCACCATTGTCGTGAGATGACTCTCCACCTCTCTGGTGAGCTGAGCCTTGGCCTCAGCCCACCAGGAGGCCGGAGTCTCCTTCAAGTCCACTGGTGGCTGAGGGGGTGGTGGAGGAGGAGGAGGGGGATACAGGTATTGATGGTACCCATAAGGCGTGTATCCATAACCTGATGGCAGGAAACCCAGCTTTGGGCATTCAGGCGCTGAGTACTGAGGTGTCGGATAGGCTAATGCTGGGTACTGGGGTGTCAGATACTGTGGAGCCAGGTAAGATGGCATTGGATACGATGGCGTTGGATACTCGGTAACCAGGGGGTCTGCTGAAGATGGCCCAGCCTGAGGGCCCACGGGCAGGCCTGGAGCAGAAGGACCAGTGAGCAGAAAGCCCAGCATTGGAGCAGCATCTGGGAGCGGGATGTCACCCAGCATCAACAAGACTGGCATTGGAGCCAACGTCCAGAGAACTGACATCAGGTCAGTCAGCCCAGCAGGTGGACTGTCTGATGGGGGTGCAGCAGGAACCTCAGCATCACCCAGGGATGGAGGTGAAAAATCCCCAGGGTCAGACTAAGGAGAACCAGGGTCCCCGGAGGGCAGTGAAGGCTGCAGGGAGCTGGGAACGGTGAAGGTGAAAGGGTCCAGCATCTGCTCTGCTGCTGTGTGGGTGTCAGGCAGGCTGACATCCAACTTATCAGCTGAGTCTGGGTGGACGCCAGAGAAGCCGATGTCTGACTTATTGGACCCCTCGCCCGAGGCAGGTTGCAAAGGAGGAGCAGCCTGGTCAGGTGGAAGAGTGGCCATGTGCCACCCTGAAGGGTTGGGTGACTTAGCGACCGTCTCCGTGCGGGTGTCAGAAGAGCTGACGTCCGGTTTACCAGAGCCGCATGAACCAGTAGGCCACATGGTGGTGGCTTTACTGGGAGCGGAGGCCTTCAATAGCTTGGAGGCACCCAAAGTGCCCAAGTACGAGCCAGACGAGCTGGCCGATGCTGCCTTGGAAGCCTCCAAGGTGGCCATTGCGGAACGGTCCCCCAGATGAGACGTTACCTGTAGCACGGTGACTCCTGAAGAAGACGCGGTGGATGAGGAGCCCTTATCCCAGTGCTTCTCCTTGTCTTTATTCTTGCAATGGCTTCCAAGGGAAGTGGATGCCTGCTGGAGCTTTTTTAACTCCTTCTCCATGGAGAACATTTTCTTCTTTAGTATGTCGGCTTCCAGGAACTGCTGCCTCTGTCTGCTGGTGGCAGCATTGAATTTAAGGCAGTTCTGGCACTTCTCCACCTGATGATCCGGGCATAGATAGAAGAGGCACTGGGAATGGCCGTCCTTGTGTGGGAGTTGGGCGCTGCATGAGTCACACTTATTTTTGTGCTCGGAAGGTGTAGGGGACGACATACACCGATGAATGCCTGACGATTTAGTTGAAGAACCGAAAAAAAAAAAAAGACTGTAAAAACTACCGACTAGAGAGCTGATGAGCATTGAACTTTACCATGAGGCGCTGACACAAGCTAACGGTGGGAAAGAACTGGAAGGCAGGTGTGGGGTACCACCCCTTTATACTGACACTCCATGACATCAGTTACCTGACTTGGGGGCAGTCCCCTGCCAGAGACTGCTGGCTAGAAATGTTTCCATTGGGTCCTGACTCCAGCCGGTGTCAGTCTTATATGTAATTGCCTACTGCAAGAGCCCTCTCAAAGTAAGATCTGCTAAACAGTGAAATACTGGTTATGTAAATTGTAAGTTTTAGCCATGACCTGCCTCCCAACATGACTTCCTGGGCTCACTTCTGAACCTGGGTCATCAGCATGGCAGCATGTTGCTGGGCCACTGGGGTTGCCATAAAGCGTAATATTTAGTGTCAATGAACCTAACAAAATTGGTGATATTCTGTCCTCTAGCTTTAATCATATAAGAGCTTAAAATTCAGCAGTTTACATACAGTAATTGCAAAACATAATTTTAAAATTTCTGAATGTTTGGAGCCTTACAACTCAGTCACCTTTAAAGACAGAGATTGAATACTTGGCACACATATGTATGGGTATTGGTGAAGTCACCATACCAAAACTGGAGTAATTTGAACAAACACTTTTAGTTTATGTAGCTATTAACTATAATTTTAAAATTTCTAAACATTTGGATTCTTATAACTCAGTCTTCTTTAAATATAGAGATCTGAAACTTAGTACACTTCTATATGTGCATGGGTAATGTCAACATGCCAGACATTGAGCAATTTATATAAACACTGTTTAATTTAGATGGAAATAACTGTAATTGCAATTTTGGCAAAATTTCACAAAATATTTATGGAAATTTTGTAAAATTTCATAGAACAAAATCACATTTCACCTGAATTCCTCTGGCAGAAGATACATTTTACCCAGTCCTAGTCATCAGAATGATCTAAGGCTCATAGAGTCAATCCTATCAGGAATGGCTGGAGACCATTAACATGTACAGTCTGATGGCCAAGAGGGAGAGGTGTGACAATGCAGAGACATAAAAGTTCCTGATGGGAATTTGCAAAGTGAATAGTGAGGATCTGTTCACCAGTAACAGTACTGTAATTATGAAATAGCAAGAATGGAGCCGCTTCAGTGAGAACTTTAGGAGAAACCTGAGGAAATTCCACTTCACTGAGAGTGTGGTAAAGCTGTAGTGGAGGTGGTGGGGTGGGAAAAATACAGTAAATGTGTTATAAAATGGGTAGAGAAGATATATTGAGCTGATAAGACCAAAAGAAGAAGTTAGTGATGTGGGGGTAGAGGGAAGGTTGGTGGCTTCTGGTAGGCATTAGGGCTAAATGCCATTATGAAGTAGTAGTTCAGTGGGGTAGGTATAAGTAGGATATTTTTTTAAGCAGACTGGATGGATCCATGGTCTTCCTTTGCCAGTAAAATATTTGTTTCTATGTTCCTATGTTTCAGAACTCAATTTAAATCCACGCTAGCCTCTTCAACTAGGCAAACCAATCTGAACTATTATACTCAAGCAGAAGTTGCTATCCAAATCTGAAAAAAAAAATAGCAGATTAAAATTATAAATAAATTAGAACCCAGGTGGGGAGGAAAAGGAAAATGAAGTCTGAGTTCAAAATGTGGGATAAAGTTTAAATCTGTTTAAACATTTACAGACAATCAATTCAAGTCTAGTCTTGATTTGCAAATAGATTTCTGAGTCCTAAACTATACAAAAGTCTTATCAGTTCAGTTAGAAATTAATGAGAGCCAAACTGAAAGAGATTTCCATACAGATAGTATGTTTCAACTTTCTCGTTTTCTTCCTTTCTTGCAGCTCCATATGGTCTCCTTCCACTGATTCATGCTTGCTGCTCTCATTCTGAGCAGTTGCTTGTATCCACCAAACTATGCTTTTTTGACTCCTAGATCTCTAGACTGACATATTTGATTCATTAATAAGGCATGGCCTGGCTTACCTCCATGGGCTACATATAGAATAATGCATGGAGTGATGTGTTTAATGAGATTTTAAACACACCCCAAGGTGGATGCTACATAAACCCCAAGAGCAAAGCTCAAGGGGTTTATTTAAGCATCCAAAACAAAGTGGTGTGTGTAAAATCTCGAGTTAAACACATCACTACATGTTTTATTTTATATAATTGCTGGGGAGCATTTTATCACCACAGCAGTTCTACAAAAATAAAAGTACATCCCTGTTGGGTTTAAGCCCAGTTCATGAGCTGGTCTGTCATCAGGCTGAAGTGCTGGGTTAAACTTACATATATTTTTTTTTAGTGATTCTCTCAAGTAGCTCTTCTAAAAAAAGTTACAGAGAAAAATGATTTTCAAAGTCCCTTGCCTTTATAATAGCTGACTACAGTCCACAAAGGAGAAGTAGGGAAGTAAAGCCTTGGTCACCAGTTTATTCGAGGATGGGAAAACGGCTGCAGTAGCATGTGCAGAGCAAGGGAAATCCAGAGCATATTTGCCATTCTAACCCATTGGTTATAACAGCGAATCATAACTGGGTTTTCCTCTGGGAGAAAACTCTCCCCAGTTATTATATTCTCTATTATTAAGTGTTAGGAAGTGGAAGAGGAGGTGTAGTGCTAATGGCAGCTGAAGTACAGTAACCCTCTATTAAGGTGGGGATACAGAAAGTTTCATTTTACTAACTGGGTTCATTTTCCACATGTATCCTCAACTAGGCAGTATCCCAGTGCACATAGTTCTTCTCCACCATGCCTTGCCTACAGCCCTGAGGAACTTGTGTGGACAAACCTTCTTCCCTGGCCCACTAGGAGGCTAGTGTGCAGTAGGCTGAGTTTCTCTCCTGCCCTCCTTTGAAGTTAAAAGAATATCAATGTGGCACTTCCAGGTCTGGGCATAGACTTGAGTATCAAGGAGCACTCTTGCTGTTGCACCAATGGCGAAGACCAGATTCCAATAGTTTAGAGTTCATTACTAAGTTTTCCCAAGACATTTGAATACTGTAGTGCTAATAACATTAGTAACAGCTGGGATATTACGAAAGATGAAAGAGGCAAGATTTAGGCTTCAGATCTTACTAAATCTTTTGAAGTACTGTCAAGGCAACATATTCCCTTAAGCAGATCTTATTTATTTATTATCACTGGATGCAGATTTTTCTGATGTTACTTTGTCAATCAAACTACGTAGTTTTCAAAAAAAAAAGCTCAATATGCATTTAGTTCACTGACAGTCAGTCTTGCAATTATTTTATAAAGGGAGTGAACTCACTTATCTCTGTTGTGAGGACACTCATGTAGTGGTAGAGGCATAAGGCTTATAATTTATAATACTAACAAAAAGATCTAATTTCTACTTACTACAGCTACTGTATTACCTGGAGCTTTGATGAAGAGTGTTTGTAAGTCAAATGCATCCAAATTATATCCCACTGCTTCTAATATTTGAGGTGTGCATGATATTTATTAATAATTAAACTGGCAAAATGTATTAAATTTGCAACACTGATTCAGTGCGTGAGCAGCTAAAAAACATATATATTACAGGATAGCATTACATTAATGGATGATACTGTTAAAGGACAATATTTCAACTTGACAACATTCTGGCCGCTTTTACCACACAGAAAAAAAAAGTTTCATATTTTCACAATACATACAGATGTAAAAGCAATCATGGTCACCAACATTTTTATGGAAACAAATCTCTTCATCAAGGGGAATTAGGAATTCAATCACAAAAGCATTAATTGATTTGAAGAGCAGCAATCAAGTATGCTACAACATTTCTACTACTGGTGCTGATATTTTGTAATTAATATTGTTCAAGGAATCGTGGACAGGGTATTTGTTATGTTAAATTATTTAGATAGATTGAATAATCATCGTTGTTTGCTGGAAATAGGCTCTAAGGTCACTGAGAATATGGCTACTGAATAAAAATTACTTCATACTTACAAGGAGCTAATTTAATCAATCCATTCACATTTGCTTTCAGCTGTATATGTTCTACAAATTCAGCTAATTTATTTTTACAGACATATTCAGAGATGCCTTGACAGGGTGATTTAGTTGGCGTAATTTTGCTAGATTAAAACCAATCATTTTGCAATGCACATTTTAGGGACAATTTCCCTCTCTGTTAAAGCAGCAGTGTTTGTTGGTAAACAAGACACTTCATCTTACAAGTTTTTTTTCCAGCAATAATAAACTCCTATGATTTTTAGCTGCATCATGGGTGCAGTTTTCATTTCTTCAGAAATTTTTAAAATAGCTGTAGAACTACTTTTGTGATTATTAACTTAAGCCAATAAATATGGCTGTCACAGGCAGTTTTTAAAACTCTCTCCTGAGTTCACATTTGGAATGTGAATACTTCATGTATAATACTGTGGAAGTGTTAGGATGGTGGAAGCATTTTCCTTACAGTAAACAAAACAACTCATAAAGATGCATAGCTTTCTCACTCTGAGTCTGAAAAAGAGCAACTGATTTTGGAGACTTTTCAACTTTAGACCCACATACAGTATCATACTGCAGGAATTGAATACACAGAACAGAAAAAGGCATATGTTGATGTTTTTGTTTGTACTAACTGCTGATCACAGTTTACTATCTACTGTAAAATGCTGAGATCCTGAGGATCACTAGGGCAGAAGGATCGGAGAGAGAGTCGGATGTCATTGTCTACCTGGGGACTAATGACCTGGCTAGGGAGAGGGGTGGGATAGTGTACAAGGAGTTTAGGGAGCTGGTAAGGGTCTGATATAGGTAGCTCACTCAATGGCCTTTCCTGAGGTGCTGCCTGTCTACAACAAGGGGGAAGAGAAGGATCTTTACACCAGGAGTTTCAACTTATGGCTGAAGGAATGGTGCAGAGAGGAGGGGTTTGGCTATATTGAGGGTTGAGGACCCATTTAGGAGAATAATGGCCCATATGGAGGTGATGGCTTGCATTCATCTGGGAGAGGAACTGCAGCCCTCAGTGGATGGTTTAAATGTTACTTCAATGAACATTTAAAACAGTCATGGGGGGTTGCAGAAGGATCTGGGGAGGCAGAAACTGCCCCACCCACAGGCTGAAATAGAGAGTCAGGAAACCCCGAGGGGAGAGGAATCCTCCATGGTGCAAATTAATAAAGGAAGCAGGGTGGTAGTGATAAAGGAGGAGGGAATGGGAGCATTAAAAACAGTAGAGGAAAGGAGGGAGGGCAAAAAGGAAGAAAGGGGTGCAACAAGCAGAGTGGAAAAAATCTATGAGGCCATCTGTGCAAATGCTAGATGTCTAGGAGATCAAATTATAGATCTAGATGTCATTGTGGCAGACACAAATCTGGATATTGTGGCCATTACCAAGTTTTGTTGTACTGAAAATCATGATTGGGACATGGCAATATCAGGTTGTACTCTGTTCAGGAAGGACTGTGTTGGAAGGAAGGGGTGTGATACTTTATGTGAGGGACAACATAAAAATGATTGAGATACATGGAATACAGGGGGAGGCACAGGTACTGTGGGTCACCCTAGAAATGAGGAATGGAGTGACTATTCAAACAGGAGTGATCTACAGAACTTCAGCACCAGGGGAGGAGTTAGATAAGGTACTGATGGAAGCCACTGGCAGTCAGGCAGAAAATGGGGCGGTGCTGCAGGTGGGGGACTTCAACCTGATGGATGTAGATTGCAGCCTCCCAGAAGTGGCTTCAGCTAGAAACAGGGACATCCTGGAATCTCTTCAGGGGACATTTGTTAGGCAACTAGACAGTGAACCAACTCATGTCACGATGGGGAAATACTGCACTTGGTATTTAATAACAGGGACAATATTGTAGACATCAAGGTGAAAGGCCACCTGGGGATCAGTGATCTCTGTATGGTGTGCTTCAATATAAGGATGGTGCAGAATTGAACCACACAAGGGTGAGAGTTTAGAACTTCAGGAGGTCAGATGTTATAAAGATGGGCAAATACAATGGGGATGACCTAAAGGGGTGGATAGCCTGGTTGGGGTGGAGGGACAGAAAGTGAAGCTAAAAGGGAGTATAGTAAAGGCAATAAACCTCTTCATCAAACAAGTGAGCAAAATTAATGGGAAAAAGAGACTGCTATGGGTCTCAAATGAGTCGAATGAAAAGGTAAAGGCTCACAGGGTGGCATTTAGATGGTACAAGGAGATGCAGAGAGAGGATGATAGGCAAGTATATTAGTGGAAACACAGGGAAGCAGGGAAAGCAATAAGGAATGCAAAGGCACAAAATGAAAAGAGAATATCCCAAGAGGTAATGAAAGGGAATAAGACATCGTGGGGGTATGTAAACGAAAAGATGGAGGCCAGGTGCAAGATTGTAAGATTAAAAAGGGAAGGGAGGGACTGTGCAGAGAGGATGAGGAAAAGGCAGATATCTTAATAAATACTTTTGTTCAGTGTTCACAGAGAAAGGAGAAGGGAAGGGGCCACAAAAAAGTATCAGAAGCTTTGGAGGGAGGGAGGAGGGAGGTACTAGTCATTTTTTGGAAGGGAGAATCCTGAAGGGACTTCCTAATCTAAAGGTGGGTAATGCAATGGGGCCAGAGAGGGTGCATCCAGAGTATTGAGGGAGCTTAGGGGGATACTGGCTGTACCTGTTGTAGTCTTATTTAAAGAGCTGGTGACACGTTCAGGAGAACTTTAACAAAACATAATATTTAGACATAGTTTGGTTTGCATTTCCCATTGGTACTGTATTCCTACTCCACATTAGTTATTACTGAGTTTATTTTGCATGAAAACAGGATCTTTGCTCTTGAAGAGTTTTTATTTTTATTTATTTATTTATTTTTAAAGTCAGATTTACAACCTTTGAGTCAGGGACTCATTTACAAAGACACCTCATCACAGGGAGGGTAGACATGGTTACAGTGTGAGATACAACAGTGGTAACATACAGGTGCAATACAGATAAAAAAATCCAATATAACAGTGGTTTACGGGATAAAGTTACATGCAGTAAATAGCAATTGTATAAAAAAAGAAGGGGGGGGCAGTCCAATGGACATTGTCAAGGCAATGGTCAAGAAACGGGAAGGGCCTCAACATTAGGTTGATTAAGAGCAACTACAGCTTTGGGTACCAAAGAGGTACTGAGAGTGACTTTAAAGGGACCAATTTTGGTAGACTTGGTGACAGAGACCAGGAGGGAGTTGAACCATGTGAGGGCGCGGTAGTGGAAGGACCTTTGGGCTAGGGAGGTCTTGGTATGGGGCACCAGAAAGGTGGCCTTAACAGAGCTACGGGTGGCAAATGATGGGGATGCAAGCCACAGGGATGCGGTGACCCCTGGGGGGGGAGTCCTAGCAAGGATTTTTTGGCAAGTAAGCAGGTTCGGTAGCGCAGGCGCTCCTCCAAGGTGAGCAGGTTGGTAGTGTAATAGAGCAGGCAAGTATGGGTGTGGAGGGATGCACGGGTCAGGAACCTGAAGGTCTTGTTTATTGAGATCTGGATTCTGATGAAGGGTGGTATTGTCAGCCGCAGTGTAGATAGGTAGGTGCAGTCCACTAGGGACAGGACAGAGGAGTTGATGGCCAGTCGGACAGCAGTTTGGGGGAGGCAATATCTGTGGCGATAGAGAAGGCCAATCCAAGAGTTTATGGCTGAGGACAGGGTAGTGATGTGGGTGTGAAATATAAGAGCCGAGTGGAAGGTGATGCCCAGGTACTTGTAGGATGACACTTGCTCGAGAGGGAGAGCATTACTGGGGAGAATGCAGAGAAGGGCATTTTTGGCCTTATTCTGATGATGCGAAAAAAGCATAGATTTGTTTTTTTTGAGGTTAAAGACCAGCCTGTGGTCAAGGAACAACTTTTTGGCTTGGTTGAATGTGTGCTGCAGGGATTCCTGTAGAGATGCGGGGTTAGGGTGGGAGGCAAGGAGAACAGCATCATCAGCACAGAGTACCATATTGCCTGAGCAGGAGCTGGGGAGGGTATTGAGAAATAGGCTGAATAGAACAGGGCCCAGGATAGAACCCTGAGGGACCCCAGAGTGAACAGGCAGGGTATTAAACAGGGTGCCATTTATCTTCATGCACTGTGATCTGGCAAAGAGGTAACTGGTGAACCAAGCCAGTGGGCCAGGAGAGAAGCCAAGTTGGTGGAGGGAGTCAAGTATAAGGGGATGACAGACAGTTTCAAAGGACTTGGCGAGGTCAAGGAACACTGCACCCGCAACATGACCAGAATCGAGAGCAGAGTGGAGGTGCTGCAAAAACTCCAGGAGAGCTTTAGTGGTGCTATGTCCAGGGTGGAATCCATGTTGTTTTGGATATAGCAGGTCATATTTAGCTAGATATTCGGAGAGCTGAATGGCCACTATTTTTTCTAGTGCTTTGGAGAGAGGGGGGAGAATGGAGATCGGCCTGAAATTGTTAGGAATAGTTCATCAATTACTGCTGCCTTCTCCCTACCCAAAGTCATAGAGCACTGCTTGTGACCTCACAGTTACTCAAATGGCAACAGACTGTGTTGTCACAACAGAGGATTATGACTTGAAGTAGGGAGTAAGCTACATAGGCAGATGAACTCAAAATGAACTCTAAGTGATAAAGATCTTATATTTATACACATTTTCTTATTAATGAATTATGGGGAGGAGAAAGATATAAAATATAAATGCAATGCAAGCAGAATTGTACCTAATTATTATGTTTTTTAAAGTTTTCTTTGAGGCATCAGTAGATCTTTCACAGCTCACTTGAAACGGGAGTGGTTTTAGAGGATTGGAGTAGGGTAGATGTAGTCCCACTACACGACAGTAGTAGGTGGGAGGAGGCTGGCAATTATAGACCAGTAGGCCTGACTGGACTGTTGGTGGGAAAGTTAATGAAATCACCACTGAAGGAAAGTATTATGAAATATCTTATATTCAGTGGATTACAGGACCCAAAGCTGCATGGATTCACAGTGATGATGTCATGTCAAACAAATATGATAGAGTTGTTCGACAGGGTAAGAAAGGCCTTTGATCAGGATGGAGCAGTGAACATGGCCTACCTAGATTTCAGTAAGGCTTTCAACACCATGCCACATATGAGACTAGTAAGCAAGCTGTGTAGTATATGAGTGGGTTCAAAAGTGGTAAACTGGATAAGAACTTGGTTAGGGGGTAGGCGGCAATGGGTGCTGGTAAATGGAGTTTACTCCGAAGAAGGGTTGGTGACCTGTGGAGTGCCTCAGGGATCAGTGCTGGGACCAGTCCTCTTTAATTTCTTTTTAAGTGACATTGTGATATGTAATTTATTAAAGCCTATTTTAGTAACATACAGTGCTTGGTGCCACATTTTTTTTGCATTTTTCTTAATTGGTGCTTGTCCATGTCACAAGCAATGGGGAGGTGGTCCAGTGTTGTGCTTTGTTTTTAAATCACTGGTAAGATCCCAGCTAGAGTATTATGTCCAGTTCTGGACAGCACATCTCTAGAAGGACATAGACAGAGTGGAGATGATTGAGAGAAAGGCAACAAAAATGGTGCCAGGTCTGCATCAAAAGCCCTATGAGGAGAGACTAAAGAACCTTAATATGTACACCCTGGAAGAGAGCAGGTCAAAGGGGATATAATGGTGACCTTTAATACCTCACAGGGGTAAATAAGGTACATGAGGGAAGCATTTTTTCAGAAGAACAAGGTGCTCAAGAACAATGGGATATGCTCTGACTCTGGAGTGGCTAGATCCATGAGATAAGTGAGGAAGTACTGCTGCACAGAATGAATGGTGGATTCCTGGAACAGCCTTCCAGTGGAGGTGATGGATGTGAAAACAGTAGTGTGGTTCAAGAATGCATAGGATAGGCACAAGTGAATCATTGTCAGTGGGGGGCTGTAGATCAACTATGATATGTGGTAGGTAGGGAAAATTAGCAAACTGAGTGGGCCACGTGGTCCTTATCTGCCATCAAGTTCTGTTTATGTTTCTGTAAGAGAACATTACTGAAATCCAGCCATTTATAAAGCTTTGTAGGAGACAGTTTAGCATAGCGGTTAAGGGCACTGACCTGCAAACCTGTAGATCTGGGTTTGAATCCCATCTTCCCTCACTTGCATACTGTGTAAGTCACTTAACTTCCTTGTGCTCCCAAGTTGCACCTGGAAACAAGATCTGGCTTAATATGCCTTTCTTAGTTAAACAATTTCCCCTTTCCCTTTCCCTTTGTGTTGCCACTACTTGGGCACACACACTTACACACCAAATACATATATCCCCTCATTTCCCAAGGTAGGAAAAAACTCAGGATCTCAATGCTGAATGAATGTATAACACCAGATAAGCAAAACAAGCAGCTCCACTATTTTCCTT
The DNA here is from genome assembly GCA_016271365.2 of Neoceratodus forsteri. Classification (NCBI taxonomy): domain Eukaryota; kingdom Metazoa; phylum Chordata; order Ceratodontiformes; family Ceratodontidae; genus Neoceratodus; species Neoceratodus forsteri. The sequence continues at coordinate 1,243,878,409 of CM057458.1, read as the reverse complement.
TAGACATAATCTCTTCCATATTCAGAGCCAGTCACAAGCTCAGTGCAGGCTGCAGCACTTCACTCAAAACAGCACACTGCTAACCATAAGCAATATTCAGCCAAGAAGCACAGACTAACTGGAGTGTACTAACTGAATAATGGGCCATGACAGTGCAGCACTAAGCAGAGGTGCACTGCATTGACATGGCCCAAGGCTGCATATGGCCCATAGGCGAAATTGCTGCCTAAAACAGGATAGTGCCAAGTCTCCAGCTGGCCATACTCAGCCTGGGCATGCAAATGTGCTCAGTGGGCAAGCAAAGCGCTAAGAGGCCATCTGCATGTCCATTACAAGCTTATTGGGATGGGCACAGCAGACCCACAGCATCAATTCAGGGTGTCGGTGGTTGAAAATCACAGACAGTGTAGTGGATTGCCTTTCCCTCAATTGCCCTTGTATCCTTGTTTAGAAAATGGGACTTAAAAATAGTGAATCCTGATTGTCGAATAGTCCCCTCTAGCAATACATTTATCTATGTAAAGATTTAACACTTATTTCCTGGGAATGCTCCTGGTATGCGAAGATTAGAAGCCATCTATTGGCTCCTTATGCCCTGTTGGGAAATTACATGGATAGGCCTGAATTTATGCTAGTCCTCATGACAACAGAAGATGCCACATCGACCCTTACAGAAATATATGTACACTGTGCACATGCAGAATGCATACCACATGCTTAACTGTGCAATGTTTGCATGTGATTCGCATACACTAAGTGATCCTAAGCAAACCAGGTCTGAAAAGTAAATCAGATCTGCATGCTGCAAGCTAGACTTGACTTCAGCAAAGTTGCCCTGCTGCTGCTACCTGCTGGCAGCCAGACCTCTGCATCCAGCATGCCACCCCTGACCAAGGAAAGCAGCCACAAGCCCAAACCAGGCTTTCCACTTCAACCGAGTGGCCCTGGTGCTGGTACCTGCTGACAGCCGGACCTCTGCATCCAGCCCGCCACCCCTTGACCAAGAAAAGCAGCTTCAAGCCCAAACAAGGCTCTCCACTTCAGTTGAGTGGCCCTGGAGCTGCTACCTGCTGGCAGCCGGATCTCTGCATCCAGCCCGCCACCCCCTGACCAAGGAAAGCAGGTACTTTGGTCAGCTCCTAGTTCGGAGTAGTCAGGCTTCAATCCCCATAATTGGACTGGCTCTTGGGGACTGTGACTGCTTCCCAATTGGATTCTGCAGATCTCCATTGAGAAAGAAAGCAACCAAGGCACCTTTTTCAAAACACAGCTTGGCCACTGCCTTGCGGTACTGCTTTCTGAACAGTTTTTCTGATGAATTTACTGCTCATGTGGAAATAATTTTTTTCCCTCCTCTTGGAATTTTCTGCTGTTTAGCCTGCTGTATTAGCTAGGCCTGACTTCTATATAGCTTATGGCTTGTACTGCTGAATATTTTTACTGCTTAAACATTTTATCTTTAAACTGTTGCACTGTATATATAGGAATTGCCTAGCAGAGTATAGCAGAGCTGTAGTGAACTTTAACTGATTGCCTGACGTTTATGTAGCTTAGTGCTTGCACTACTGAATTTCTTCTGCTAATTGCCCGTTATTGTAGAATAGCTAGAACTGACTACTGCCTGCTGTTTTTTCTGCCACACTCTTTTCCCATCACAGTTCCTCTCATTCATCCTCAGACTGCCTTCTTTTTTTCCCTTTCTCTTGCTTTTTCTCTTTTGTATTTCTCTCTCTCTATTCCCCACAAAGATTTTCTTCCATCTAGTGGACCCTGATTCCCTCTCCTGACATCCCACTGAACCAACACATTCTGTAAATATTGCTTGCCATTTTGAGCCATCTTCTCTACCCAGTCCAAACTACCCTGAGTGCTCTCCACCACATGCCTCTTTCCCAGCTCTCCCTGATCTCATTCAAGGGGCTTCTCCCCACCCCCTCAACCTCCTGAATCAGCCTTTTGTTTTGCTAAATTCCCACCTGACACCTTTGACCAGACCTCTCTGCAGGAACCTTTTCTCTCCCACTATTTGCACCTACTTCTGTCCTGAGCACTAAATTGCCCAGAGCCCTCCTACCAATTTACTTAACCTTTGTCTTTGACTTTTTAACTAACAGCCCACCTTTTCTTCTGCTCTATTTTAGCCACAAGCCCAAACCAGGCTCTCCACTTCAGCTGAGTGGCCCTGGCACTGCTACCTGCTGGTGGCTGGACCTCTGCATCCAGCCCGCCACCACCTGACCAAGGAAAGCAGATACGTTTGGTCAGCTCCTAGCTCGGAGCTGTCAGACTTCAATCCCCATAATTGGACTGGCTCCTGGGGACTGTGGCTGCTTTCTGATTGGATGCTGCAGATCCTCACTGAGAAAGAAAGCACCCAAGGCTCATTTTTCAAAACACACAGCTCAGCCACTGCCTTGCTGTACTGCTCTCTGGACAGTTTTTTTGCCCGGCCCCCCAACCCCCTCCTCCCTCCTTTATTAAGTGCACTTCCCAGTGATCTCTGCCCCATGAGGCCTCACACTAGTCAATTACAGCAACTTATTAAAGGGGCTCTCCTTTCTGTAACTTCTTAAAGGGGTGATCCTCTTTCATGCTCAAATGACTTATCATCCTCAATGCATCTGGGATCAAGTGAATTGACACTGACTATGGTCCTCCTCCTACTTCCTACACCAGCCCCACCTCATTTAGGGCCATCACTCTCTATCCATAGTACTCCCCCTCTTATCTACAACACCTCTACCAGACCCCCCAACAATACCTCCCCCTCGGTAACCCCCCACACTTCCACCCTGTTACCTCCTACTTCCCACTCATACCTTGGTCTCTTCTCCTCAATGCCTTTCCCACCCTTCGTACTCTACCCATCCCTTATACCCCAGCACCTGGCCCTGTGTCCTGTTGCAAGGGGAGATGTCTCAATTGCTACCATGCTTTGGTGCGCCTAATCACCCTCCTGTTGTTTCTATCAGGTAACATTCATCCACTCATGGTTCCCTGCCCAACCTTATGAACAAGCCTGTCCAAGCTCAAGGACTCCACATAGCTTCTATAAATATTTGCAGTCTCCATAAGAAGGCTGCTGCATTCCAATGCTGGGTTTACTCAGCACCAACTAGACATTGTAGCACTTGCTGAAACCTGGTTATCCAAATCCACCCTGACTCCTTCTTCTACCTCCCTGGTTACACCCTTTTCAGGGAAGATTGGGTGGGTAAGCATGGAGGTGGTTGTGCTGTCTACATGCGTGACTCCCTCTTTGGACATGCACTTCCACCACCCAAGCTTGCTAATGCGGCACAAGCCCTCATGCTAAAAATCTCCCCCAACCATGGTAAGGGCCCACTCTTTCTCACCGTTGCCTATATTCCTCCCAGAAAGCAAGATCTTGCCATTCAGGCACTTGCTGACTACCTCTCTGGCCTACCACCCAAAATGGCTCAGATAATTGTAGGTGACCTAAATATCAACTGGCTCTTTGCCACAGCCTCCCAAACTAAAGATATCTTTGCCGCCCTTGAACATGTCTCAGCTTGTCAACACCCCAACAAGATTCAACCCCTCTACTGACTCCAGAACCAACCTGGATATCATCATTACCAACCACCGCCAGAGGGTGCTCGATATCCGTGTACTTCCCAACTCACTTAGTGACCACTCCCCAGTCGTATCTCTTATCTGCTGCCAACTGCAATCCTGCACCACAAACCGCCCAGTGATGTTGCCTACTCCCAGGTGGCCTGCATCACCTTAAACTGTACCTCTTACAACTGGATTGGGCCCCAATCAGGCTTGCACCATCCATAGATGAGGAATTGGATTTTTTCACTCACACCTTTATCACTGCCTGTGACCTCTATGCCCCCTTCACTAGAAATCTCACCCAAAAGCAAAGCAAGCCCTGGGGCACCCCCTCCCTCCTTCACAAACTTAAAATGAGAGACAACCGATGGCACAATGCCGTGGAATCTGGTAAGCCAGCTGATAGGCAAGCATACAACACTGAGCGCAATAAATGTACTTGAGCCATTCGACAGGCCAAAGCCCAGTACTACCAATCCGCTCTTGTCTCCTCCTCGGGGTTGGCTAGAAACTTTTGTGATAATGTAAAGGAGCTGAATGGGAAATCCTGATCCCAACCCCCCTCTCAACTCTCCTTTAATGGAACTGTCTTCTCTGACCCCCTTGGATTGCAGACTGCCTAAACCACACTTTCTCAGAACTGAGTTTAGTCCTGCCCAGTAACTTCTTTGACCCCATCCCAGTAACACCCCTTCCCACTCTCCAGAGAACTCCTTTTTATCTACATACCATCTCCCCACTGGAGGCTAGACCCCTTCTGCAAAAATCCGATAATAGTAGTAGTAACAACCTCGTCACCAACATACTGGACACTAGGCTACTTTGTCTGATATTGGATGCTATCCTGGTCCCACTTACCGAGCTGCTCAACCACTCTCTGTGCCTGGGGTAGTTCCCAGCACATGGAAAACTGCCATCATCACTCCCATCCTAAAGAGCAGCAATCAGGCGACCCCGGGTAACTATCAACCTCTTTCCATCCTGCCCCAAATCTCTAAGGCCCTTGAAAAAGTAGTTGCCAACTAGCTTGCTGAATACCTATCCATGAACAATATCCTGTGCCCTGAACAGCATGGTTTTTGTGCAGGTCACAGCACCACAACCACACTACTTGAATTCTCCAACTTCCTGTACTCTGCTCTTGATGCCAGAAGTCCTGTCTGTGCCGTGTTCATTGACCTCTCCAAGGCCTTTGATGTGGTTTGCCATTCCCTCCTGCTTGACTCCCTCAGATGCCTTGGTCTCTCCTCCAGCCCCCTTGCATGGTTCTCCAGCTACCTCTTTGCCAGAACTCAGTATGCAAAAATCAATAGCACCCTATCTGACACATGACCTGTCCTCTCTGGGGTTCCCCAAGGCTCCATCTTAGACCCTCTCCTCTCCTCTTCAGTCTTTACCTCAACTCCCTCCCCTAGGCCTGCCTAAGTAAGATCCTCCTCTACAGGGATGACGCTGTGATCTTTGCCTCTCACCCCAACCCCAACACACCCCAAGCCACCCTCCAACAAGCTTTTGATAGAGCTGAGCATTAGTTCATATCACGAAGGCTAGTCCTGAACCTAAAAAAGACCAAAGCTATGCTCTTCTCACATCGCCAAAGCAAAGCCAGTGGTGCTCCTCTCGTGATACTGCCTAGCACACTAAACCCCATTGAGCAGGCTTCCTCCTACAAGTATCTGGGCATTATCTTTGATTTGGCAATCTCCTTACATTCCCATATCAATGCCCTTTCTGCTGGCACCAGTGTCAGGATTGGACTGTTATACCACCATAGGGACTGCCTACCACAAGAGGCTCTTAGATTGGCAATCACCTCCTCTGTCCTGTCACTAATTGATTATGGGCAGCCCACCTATGCTGCAGCTGACAACACTGCAGTTGCAAGAATCCAGCTCTTTATAAACAAAGCCTGCAGGCTAATGCTGGGAGCCCCTAGGGCACCCACACATGCCCGCTGTACTCCACCACCAACTAGCTCAACCTTGAAGAAAGACACTTCTTCCGAACCTGCCTTCTTGTAAAAAAGACCCTGCTAAGGCTCTGCCCCCCCTGCAGTGTGCCTCCCCCTCAGTCTACACCCACAGCACTGTCAAAACCTTCCTTATTGTCCGTAGGGTAAGGACCTCTATGGCCCAGAGATCCTTTTGCTATTGGGCTCCCTCCTGTTTCAATTCCCTCCCAGCCAGCATAGCTGACTCCACTAAGCTTGGTCCTTTCAAGGTCTCCCTCAGAAGCCATCTGACAAGCACTCGCTGCTGCAACTGCACATAATCCCTCACCTGCCCCTTACCCTCTCCCCTAGGCTGGGTCTGCCCTGTCTACTATTGCTGTACACTGTATGCCTGGGGTCTCAGGCAATATCTGCTGACTAATGCAATAAAATATCTCTGGTTGCTACCTGATGTGGTACTCACGTACCTATAGTGTAACTACTGTGATCTACCTATTATCAAGCTTGTACCACCAGTGAATACCTGTAATACTGGTTACTTTTTTAATCTAAGCGTTATGTACTGTACTGTTTTATTTGCTGTGATGTATTGCTCTCTTGACAAGGTGGCTTTGTACAGTAAACGAGTCTTTGACTCAAAGGTCTGTAAACCATTGATCTAATAAATAAATAAATAAATAAATCAACATGTGTGCAGCAGATAAGCTGGTGTGAACATCTTTTAAAAATTACATCAGGTGCATGTGTTGCATGCTTGACATGAGTGAAGCAGTTAAGCTGGTGTGAACATCACTGAAATATCACATCATGTTCGCATGCTGCATGCTTGCCATGTGTGTGAAGCAGCTAAGCTGGTGCAAATCTCATCTAAAAAAACCATCAGTTTCTATTTTTTATACTACTGCTAGCAATGACAGTCATTAAAATACATTTTTATTTGAATTCCCATAAAAATTAGGTAAACTCATTAATGCTGATCCTTTTACAAGTTGTTTAATGGCTTTTTATTTTTGTCATTAAATTGCTATTGACTTGTAAAGTATTATTTGCTTTACTGCATTAAATGCCTAGGATATAGCCAGTCAACATCCCACATTCAAGGTGTACATAGAGGGGCCTCTGTGTTGTGAAGCCTATCCTTTTTGTTTTGGACCATGCAAATCCCTTATGCATATTTAGTGCTACAAATGTGTTTCTCCATGACTGTTTCATCTCACTTATTTTCCCTTTTGCCATTTTGTGTTGAGCATATACACTATGGCCATGCTCAGCACTCTTTGTGCTGAATAGGGTCTTGGAAACATGCACCATACCTCACATTTTGTCACTGAAATGAGGGACATGGACTCTCAAAATGAGGAACAATGAGGGACACTAACCCCCACGATGATCAGGACACTTCTTGAAACATGGAGATACTGCACCTCAGAACACAGTGGAAACCATTGCATTAGCACCTGAGAATGAATTTCTACCATTAAGCAGGGGTGCCATTTAGGTAGGGCAGAGGGGGGCAGTTGCTCCCCCCCCTCAATATTTGTGCCTAGGTTGTTCTTATGGTGTGACAATAATGACTTTAAATTTGGATTTAATCTTTTGTGCAGTAAGTTCCGATCTGGCCTATGAGTGCTCACGTTGCAGGTGCTCTTCAGACTCAGTTGTATCTGTATTGTGTTGTCCACTGTCTCCACCTATAAGTGGCAGCACAATCACATGTGATGTGGATCAGCTCCAGCAAAGAAAAAGTACATGAGTCTTGCAAGTGCAACACTGTCTTTCCCACCTCAGAGTAGAGAGACTGCACACTACAGTTTGGAGGAGTCAGTGAGCACTGAACTCTCAATACCAGTGTTGTGGCAGCATAGTTTTGTTGTTCTACGCTTAGTGAGTCTCCATCTCCCCTGGTGGCTGAAGGTGCAGAGGCTAATCAAGAAGCTAACACAAGACTAGGCAACCTACTTACTCTACTAGGCTTTCCTTGCAAGGAAAACAACACAGACCCCCACAGCAGCAAGCTAGGCTTAGTAGCAGTGGTGACAGCAGTGTGGGTGGCCTTCATAGGCCTTGATCAGTGCAGTGTGGCAGCCACTACAGCAGCAACCAATCAAGAAGCAAGCAACCAAGGTTGGGTGTGTTCAGTTGGTGAGGTAACATGGTCCTGGACCCCGTAGGGGATCTGTGATGGTTGATTCTAGCATCCAGCTTCTGGCAGAAGGAGAGGGGGGAGTGGACTGAGAACTGCGCTATTGGTACACTATGCCAGGCTGCAGGTTCTGGCCATATGGCCAGGTAAGTAAAATAACATTTTTTATATATATATAGGGGGATTGGGGAAGGAGGAAGGACTGAAATGTTGATGTGTTTTTCAAGTTTCTTCACCTTTGGGTAGCTTCATGACCCATAGAGGATGGGTGCTGAATGGAATGGAGTTGAGGAAAAATATTGGGACAAAGTTATTTTTTGGGGCAGGGCATAACTTCAGCCAGGAAAATAATTGGTTAGTAAATGGGTGGGTTTAAGCCCAGATCTGATGCACTGCTCCGGAATATATACAGATGTATCTTATACATTTCAATTTTTATGATTTGCATATCACTTTTCAGTCAAACAAAGTAAACTTTACCTTTTATAGATGTTACTGACATTCTAGAGCTGTCTCTTGCATTCACAGACAGTTAAATGGTATGGTATGCACAGACTATTGAAGCTCCACTATAGTCAGACTTATGCCCCCCCCTCGTGAAGCTGACCTCCACATCTCCCTGCTCAGGATAATAGTGACAAAGGGAAAAGAAGACTGCAGGGGTGTGCACCATTGAAATGAATGGGGGTATTTTTTTATTACTATTTTATACATTATTGATGGAGAGTTGGAGATTAATGAAGGCTAACACTTGACTAACAGGGGCCTTGTTAGTAGAACAGTGGCCTTCATTATTCTCTAACTCATCATCATAACATATAAAATAGTAATAGAAAATAACTCCATTAATTTCAAGGGGATACACCTCAGCACTCTGATCCATGGACATCATCTCTTAAAGAATCCTGCATCTGGCTCCCTAGTACTCAAGTAAAATATGTTTTACTTATATCTATACTTGGTGAGTTGCCTGCAGCAGCATGGCCATATCTGCCACAGTGTGTGTGCATGGGAGGGACTGGCCATGTGGGTATGTGTGTCGAGTTATTGCTACTTTTGTGTTTGCACCTTAAAGTCTGTTTGCATGGAAGCATTCAAAACTATGGAGAAAAAATAGTAGTACAGGCCAGACAGAAGTAAATAAGTGGTTTTGTGGGTGAGTTTGTGTATCGGGGTGGGAAAAACCACATGTGTTTCCATTGGTATGTGTGCTACAGTTCAACTGTGAAAATGAGATGAGGGAGAGAAGACAATTGAAAAGCATAACAGTGGCTACAAGCATGCCATATGAATGCAGATGTATTCAGATACAGTATGTATTGAAGTACAAGCCTTATCCTTAAACAAGGATTCATAGCTTACTACATGCTATCCCTTTTCACCCTCTCCCCCTCATACTCCCCCAACCACATCCCACTATTCCTTTGATTCCCAACACATGTTTTTTCTGTTATGGGTATCCATATCCTACAGTTGTACCTGTTAGTTGTTAATGATCTCCTTCACTATCACACACTTGGCTCATGTATTCTTTTGACTTGATTAAGCCAGTCCACAGTTTCCTGTGGCTTCCTTGGGCTCCCCTCCTTCCTCTTCCTTTCATCCTTCCTACTTCTATCACCCTTCTCTTCCCTTCCCACATCAATCTAATCCTTTTTACTCTGTTCTGTATCTGTTATCACCTCTTCCTTCACTGGTACCCTTCAGGCATTTGTGTTTTATTTTTTTACATCAATCAATGAAATTCCTTACATATTCTGTAAACATTACTAGACCCTGCTGTTTGTTATCATTTTGTTCATTGTAACTGCCATGGCTCAAACTGTTTTAAATGTTTGGCTGTTGTAAACATTGTGTTAAATTATGACTATGTATACTGTCCAGGTCCATCTTGAAAATGAGCATTGCTCAATGTTGTTCACCTGGTAAAATAAATAATTGATTGAGACGTGAGCCATATGTGTGCAGATAGTATGGCTTAGTGGTTAAAGACACTGAACTGCAAGCCAGGAGGCTTGAAGGCATGAAGACCTGGGGTTGAATCTCATCAACTCCCAGTTGTGTATGGTGTGATCCTGAGCAAGCCACTTAACTTTTCCATGTGCAGTTATCAGTGACTACTTGCTTTTTTGGATGCATGCCACATGAATACAGTCTTTCCCAATATAATATAAAAACCATAGTTTCTAAACTTGCTTGCTGCATGCATGCCATATGCATGCAATCTGTTCCAATGTAACATTTAAATCATGCTTGCAGCATGAACTTCACTTGGGTAGTTTTATGTGTGCAGCATAAAAAAATGTCATATAATTATTTCTGTAAGGGAATAGAGGAGGTTGCCAAATCATTCTTCTCTGTCGAAGAACAAGGAAGAAGAAAATCTTAGAATTAAAGAAATATATAGTCTCTTGAAGCCAACCTGGCCCTTAATAGGCGCATAAAGAAGTAGTAAAAAAAAAGCTCAGTTACTACAGATGGAGGAAGCACCTACTAGACGTGACTGATTTATAAATCAGTTGTCAATTTTGTACTATTGATACAGTTTGAACATGTTATATGTATTTCTAGGACTTATTTAAAGAATATTTATGGTTTTAATTACTATGTATTTATGTTGAAGATTTAAAACCTATCTCCTGGGAATGCCCCAGTATGTGAAGATTAGAAACCATCTATTGGCTGCTTATGTCCTGTTGGGAAAAGACAAGGATAGGCCTGAATGTATGCGAATCTTCATGACAACAGAAGGTGCCACAACAATAGAGGAGGTTCCCCAATTCTTCTTCTCTGTCAAAAGAACAAGGAAGAAGAAAATGTTAGAATTAAGGAAAGATATCTCTTGGGGTCGACCTGGCACTTAATAAGTGCATAAAGAAGTAGTAAAAAAGCTCAGTTAATACAGATGGAGTAAGCACCTACTAGACATGGCTGATTTATAAATTGGTTGTTAATTTTGTACTATTGGTACCATTTGAACATGTGTTATGTATTGCTAGGACTTATTTAACAGATAATTATGGTTTTAATTGCTGTATATTCATGCATGTAACTTCTTTTTTTTGAATAATTTTGTATTTTTATTACATGAACTGAATGTGTTTTTAGTTGTAATGACCTTGAGTTGAACAATAAAAACAACTGAAAATTTATTTATACAATGCCTGGTAAAAAATGCCAGCTGACAATGCCTGTTTACACAAAAATATCCTTTTGGCCACTTCACAAATGACCTGGAAGCTATTTTTCCCCCTCACTTGGCAAGAAAAGGCACCCTGCCTCATTCACCTACCACTGTCATCAGCTCCTATCATACCCTGCTACTTACAAGAAATCATTTTGGAGAGAAACCAACACAGCAATGTGTTTTTATTTTTAAACAAAACCCCCAACACAGATGCAGCCATTCCTTGCAATGCTTATGTTGCAGTAATGGCTCACTCCACCTGCCCCATTTAAGCTAACAGTGTAATGCCACCTTACATGCCTCACTAACTACAGACGGTGGTAACACCTGAAAAAATGCAGAGAGACATCTTTTTTGTTTGTTTAACAAACCCACTAGCATAGACATGGCCAACCATTTGTTTCAGTGCTAGTCTCACACTACTTTCCCGCTCATCAGAAAGTGACTGTATGCCTTACCAGTCGCAGAGCTGCCATATGCAAATCTGTCACCCAATGTGCCATTCCAACTGCAATGCCAACAGTGCTGCAGTGACCTTCACATAACACTTAAAAACGGACCATGGTGTATGTGGAGGGGGGCATGGGAAGGCAGCTTTCACAGAAGCAAATGTGAGCAACTGTAAGTGTGTGTCGGGAGGAGTCTCTGCACGGAAGCAAGTATAAAAGACTGCAGTACTCTCTACTGGCAAATGCCAGTGGAGGCACTATTTTACACCAAAAAACCCTTGACAATCATCTGTATATTGTTTTGTTTTGTATTTTCTTGGCAATTTTTATTTCTTACATAAAAGTGCCATATGTATCCCATTTTCTAAGTGTAATAATACCCTCCAGGGTAGGCGGTATTAGGATATACTGTACCTTCCAAGGGCTATAAGGCCCTTCACCTATTGCACAGTTCCTCATTATCCCCCCTGGGCAATCCAATATATTCCAATACCACCCACCACAGATCAAACATAAAACCTCATTGCAGAAACTATCAGGTGAGCTAAAGGAGAAGCTGCTCCTGTCTTGCTAGCAGAAGACTGCGTTATTGTACTGTATATAGTAAGTCATGTCCATTAAATGTTCAAAGGAGAGAATAAACTATCATACTCCTTATTAAAGAGTTTTAAATGGAATTTTAGGGTAGCTTAGTCATTCATATATACAACCAAGAACAGTTCAAACTATACACTGTTATTCGACAAAACAAAATATGACTCTAGATTCAATTAATTGTGTACAGTTTTCATTCATTGCATGTTTACATTAGTTAGAATATTCATATGTTTTAAATTTGTGAGACTACTGTCATCTTTTCACTCTTTACTTAGGTATATAAGAATTCTTTGACTCCAACAGTACCAATTTCCACATTTTCATTTTCAGCCCTGCATACTCTGTTTGAGTCTGCCATTGACATCAAACAAGTTGATCAATATGGCAGCACAAGTGAGATCAACTGTTCTTAACAGACTGCTTGCACTGACAGGTCTTTTTCCTGGTACAATTTAGTGCCATGATGACTGTAATTTGTTGTGGAGGAGTAAATATACAATTCTATGATAAATAAAACAAAAAAATACACTGTTGTCTTAGACGACAGTTCTGCTTCTTGTTCACAATGTGAACACAATTGTTAAGACCCCCGCTTTCAAGAGATGAGTGTCTCATGAGGACCAGATATTGGTGTAAAGAAACTGACAAAAACTGTTTTAGTCTAGGTCTACTTAATAACTAGGTTTGCTGGCATAATGTACCTAGCTTCTCCTGAGCTCTTTTCTTCTATGGTTTGCTTGAAAGGGAAGAGCAAAGAGCAAAATTAACAAAGCAAGGAGAAACATTAAGGCTTCTTTGGGCTAAGCAGAGTTACTGTTGTGTTACTATTTTGTTCTGTGCTTACGAGTTGCACTTTCAGATTTTATTACTGTTTAGTGCTTACAGGCTGCACAGTTTGCGGCTTTATTTTTCTCTGATTTAAATGGATTTTTGCAGTGTATATTTTCTTTTAGATTGCTGTGCAGGTTGTCCCACTGAAAGGAAGGAAAACACTCACCAGGATGGTGGGTCAGAGCTGTAGCAGATTGTTTCTGGAGGGCACAGGCTTGGTCCTGCCCAGCCTGCCCCTCACCCTACCCATCTCAAGCACATTATTTCCTTTATACCAGAGTTTCTGACATCAAGTCCCCAAAAGAGCACTGAACATACACCTTTTATAACCTTAACAGTAGCAAGCTGCATAGGTGGCAGACACAGGCACATTCTCATACACACTAACAAAAACTGAAAAAAAACTAAACAGGAAGAGAGAGAGACATATGGGGAGTTGTTCAATGCACTGGTTATGGGGAAGAAGTCTTTCAGGAGACATTCTGGAGGCTGCTATGCTGCCCTATATGCAGGCAACTCTCTTTGTCTGAGGGAGGAGGTTGTCTGTCTCCAGGCCAACCTGGCAAGGATTCAGAAATCCTCCTCTCCCACCCAGGGTCCACCAGGGCCACTGTATCAGAGGTTGCCAAAAAAAGGAGTGGTTGAACCATGGTGGGCTCAGGGAGGATGAGGGTGGTAGATCAAGGACGCAATCTCCAGTTGTACCTCTTCACAATTCATATGCCATTCTGGTTTAGTGTGGTTCCTCTATGGAGGCACCCACAGTGGAGACCAAGGAGGATGCTGAGAACCTCAACAAAGGAGACCTAGAGGAGGGTGGCATGAAATCCTACAGGGGAAGGAAGCAACTCCTGGTGGGGGACTCAATCATTAGGAGAGTAGAACTGGGGAGAGAGGGGGAGAAGGAGGTAATGTGCCTGCCTGGCACCATGGCTGGCAGGGACAGGATCTGAATCCTCAGGATTGTGGGAGCAGTGGCACGAGAGAGGGAGCTGGACATCATTGTCCACCTAGGGACAAATGGCTTGACTGGGAATGGGATAAGAGCAGTGCAGGAGGAGTTTGTTGAGGGCCTTAGACAAGTCACATGCATGTTAACCTACTTGTAGGTGTTGCCTGTCTATGGCATGGATGAGACTGGGGTACTCCGCACCATGGGATTCAATGAGTGGTTGAAAAACTGCTGTGGAGTTCAGGGTTTTGGCTTCATTAGGAACTGGGGGTCTTCCTGGAGTGATGCAGGCCTATACTGGTGTGATTGTCTACATCTGTCAGGAAGGGGAACCAGGATCCTAGGTGATAGGTTTAAATGCTGTATTGGCAAGCATTTAAACTAGCCATGGGGGGAAGGCACTGAAAAGAAGCATAGAAATCCCAGCCCCCCCCAACAAAACAGGGTAGTTAGTGAGGTAAACACTAAGGTAGAGAAGTCAATAGGTAGCAGGACAGGGGTCAATGGAGAAAAATGCAAAGACAGTAAGGACAGGGATGGAGCTAAAAGGAGAAAGGCTATCAAAAATGGAGGACGATGGGTACCAATGCATGTAGTCTGGGTAAAAAGCTCCCTGAACTAGTGGCCTTGATGGAAGAGGGATACCTGGATATTGTTGCAGTCACAGAAACATGGTACACAGAAAACCATGACTGGGATGTCCACATGCCAGGGTACACAATCTACAGGAGGGACAGGGAGGGTAAAAGAGGAGGAGGAGTAGCTCTCTATATAAGAGAAGGGATCAAAGCAATGGAATTAAAGGGTAAACAGGGAGGAGAGGAGGCACTGTGGGTCACCCTGGAGACAGGAAATGGCACCACAATCTGTATGGAGGTTGCATGCAGACCTCCATCTCAGGGGGAGGAAATGGACAAGGAAAGGATAGAAGGCATCCTTAGAATGGCAGAAAACAGGGATTTATTGTTGATGGGGACCTGAATATACCAGTTGTTCACTGGAGCACCTTTGCTGCAGCCACATCCAAGAGCAGGGTAATTCTCAATGCCCTACAGAGGGCATGCCTCAGACAGCTAAAGTTGTAACCCACTCTGGAGGGAGCAATCTTAGACCTGGTACTCTCAAACAGGGACAGAGAGGGAATCTTGAATTTAGAAGTGGGTAGCTGTCTGGGAACAATCAACCACCTAATAGTGTGGTTCACAATAAACACAGCCATAGAGTCAAGTCACACAAAGGTAAGGATACTTGACTTTAGGTGGGCTGACTTTGGCAAAATGGGACAGTGCCTCAGAAAAGGATTAGCAAATGGGCAAGCAGATGGGGTGGAGGAACAATGGGAAAAAATCAAGGCTGCCATCACAGAGGCAACAAATCTATGTGCAAAGCAAATAAATAAAACAAAATGAAGGGAAAACAAACAGTATGGTTCTCAAAAGTGGTAGTGGGGAAGTTCAGGGAGAAAAAGACAGCACCCAGGACATAGAAGGAAACACAGAAGGAGCAGGAGAGAGAACTGTACTACTTTAAGCAGGAGGAAGCAGGGTAGGCAGTCAGACTAGCAAAGGCCCAAACCAAGGAAAAGATAGCCAACTCAGTTAAGAAGGGGAATAAAACCATTTATAGGTACATTAGGAAGTGAAAAAAGACCACGGGAGGGATAGTGAGGCTTAATAAAGGGGAGAGGGTGGGCATAGGGTGACAGTGACAAAGCAGAGATACTGAATGAATACTTCTGATCAGTATTCACAAAAGAAGAGATGGGGAGGTACCTAAACCAAAAAATAGAAGCACACTGGATATGGGGTGTCAATACCAGTCCATTCACAGAAGAAAGGGTCATGAAAGAACTCCTAAAACTGAAGGTGTACAAAGCAATGGTGCCTGATGAGATTCACCTCAGAATTCTAAAAGAACTAAGGGGAGAACTAGTGGCACCATTTACTACCCTTTTTAACAAATCATGGGAGGAAGATGAGGACTGGAGGAGGGTGGATGTGATTCCCCTTCACAAAAGAGGAAGCTAGGTAGTGGCAGGAAACCACAGACTTGTTAGTTTGACCTCAGTGGAAGAGAAAATGATGGAATCACTTCTGAAAGAAAGAATTGTTGAGTACCTAGAGGCCAGCAGGGCACAGGACCCAAGGCATCATGTATTCACAGTGGGAAGTTCATGTCAGACAAATCAAATAGATTTCTTTGACAGGGTGACTAAAGTAATACACCAGGGAGGGGCTATGGGCATGGCCTACCTAGGCTTTAAGGTCCATAAAAAGGTATCCCAAGGTTCCTTTAACTATTTTTGTATATATTTTACATAAATAAAGTGGGGGAGATTGGTAAAACAGATAAACTCAGAAGTACTAAACAAAATACCCCTATCTCAACCCTCAATGAATACAATCACACAATATACATTCTCATTAGTCCTTATATTTATTGTCTTCCAGATTTTGGAATTCTTTTATGTTGAGCTCCAATAAATGTCTAGTAATGCTTCAGAACAACAAGTTCCTTCATCAGACTTTGGAGCAAATCTCTATAAAAAAGCATGAACATCAGTTTTTAGAATGTCTCATTTACAAAATAATTTTTTGTAATAAAATGTTAATTTTTAAACTCAATTAATTCAAACAGGTGGAACTGACCTGTTTGAATTAAATGAGTTTAACAATTAACGTTTTATTACAAAAAAATATTTTGTAAATGAGACATTCTAAAAATTGATGTTTATGTTTTTTATAGAGAATTGCTCCAAAGTCTGATGAAGGAACTTGTTGTTCTGAAACGTTACTAGACATTTATTGGAGCTCAACATAAAGAAATTCCAAAATCTGGAAGACAATAAATATAAGAACTAATGAGAATGTATTTTGTGTGATTGCATTCATTGAGGGTTGAGATAGGGGTATTTTGTTTTGTACTACCTAGCCTTTAGCAACGGATTTAACATAGACCCACACAAAAGATTAATAAACTAGTTAGCCAACCTGGGAGTGGGTCCCAGGGTGGTAACCTGGGCAAAGAATTGGCTGGACAACAGGACGCAGAGGGTAATAGTAAACAGAGTCCACTCCAAAGAAGGGGGGTTACTAGCAGTGTACCACAGGGTTCAGTACTGGGACCAGTCATCTTTAATGTCTTTATAGGTGACATTGCAGAGGGACTGGAAGGAAAAATATGCCCCTTTGCAGATGACACAAAGATCTGTGTTGATGTACAAGAGGAGGGGTGGAAAGAATGAGAAGGCACTTGGCAAGGTTGGAGGAATTGTCAACGGTATGGCAGCATAAATTCAATGTAAAGAAGTGCAAAGTAATGCACCTGGGAAACAAAAACCCAAGGGAGGAGTACAAAATGAGGGGTGAATGTATTAACAACAGCAAAAATGGAAAGGGACCTGGGGGTAGTCATATCAGATGACCTAAAAGTAGGCAAGCAATGTAAGAAGGCAGTAAGGAGGGCTGGGGGGATACTGGGATGCATAGGGAGAGGCATCACCGGTAGAAAATAAGAAGTTGTTATCCCTCTGTACAGACAGTTGGTGAGACCCCATCTGGAGTACTGTGTGCAGTTCTGGAGACCCCATCTCTGCAAGGGCATATACAAGATGTAGGCAGTCCAGACAAGGCCAATTAAAATGGTTCAGGGTCTGCTCCAGAAGCCATATGAAGAGAGACTAAAAGAGCTTAACATGTACACCCTTGAGGAAACAAGAGGGAGAGGGGCATGATAGAAACTTTCAAGTATCTCAAGGGCATCAACAAAGTCCAAGAGGGTAGCATCTATCAGAAAAAGAGATGTGCAGGAAGAAGGGGGCACAACTTGAAGAAAGAGGGGGATGATTCAGGGGCAACGTGAGGAAGTATTTTTTTTCATGGAGAGGATGGTGAACACATGGAATGGCCTTCTTGATGAGGTCTCAGGGTCAAAAACCATGGGGGAATTTAAGAATGCATGGGACAGACATAAGGCAATTCTAGTGGGAGGTAGGAGGAAGTAAGCTGTTGGTAAAACTAGGATTTTCAGCTTATCCAATAGGTAGAGAAATGGACAGACTGGGTGGACCAAGTGGTCCTTATCTGCCATCAAAGTCTATGTTTCTGTGTTTCTAATTAAAGCAGCAGATCCATTTCTCATTATATTTATATT
The DNA here is from genome assembly GCA_016271365.2 of Neoceratodus forsteri. Taxonomy (NCBI): domain Eukaryota; kingdom Metazoa; phylum Chordata; order Ceratodontiformes; family Ceratodontidae; genus Neoceratodus; species Neoceratodus forsteri. Next base: position 1,243,860,565 of record CM057458.1, on the reverse strand, counting down.
GTTTAGGAACTCCTTCACCAAGCATCACAGTGATGAGGGCACTCTGTTTTGTTGAAAAAAAGTATTGTCATTCCGTGCAGTCTGTTAAGAACAGTTGATCTCACTTGCACTGTCACAATGAATGTCACTCCTTGTTTTACATCTTCAACCCACACATTCAGCATAGTCATTTTGTTAACTCATCTCATGAGCATGGCAGGTGTCATTTTCAGATTCCCCTCCAAAACCTGTTTTTGTGGTTGTTCCACAAAAATCACATTGCCAGTGGCATTTGATAAATGACACATGTCATGTTCATATGCTGGGATAGTAAAAATACTATTTTGAAATTTCAGAGTGACATTCTAAGAAAACAACAGTATTATGTGAGAACCTCTTAATTTCACAATCGTGACAATTTCACTATTTTAACTCACATTATTAATTTGTTTATTTTAACTGCTGTGCAATATATGCCCAACAAATACGCAGCAAATACAAGCAAGAAAACATTTAGTGCTCGCAAGTGCTTGTTTCTGCAGAAGCTTATTTTCAAATACAGGTTTATATTCCATTCTTGTTCTATATTTACTGGCCTTTTATATAGACTACTGTACATCTCTGAAAGGACATAGACAGGAATACAGACCGGGTGGAGTGATATTGATGACCCAAAGCAGGAAAGAGACCTTGAGGTAATCATATTGATTGATCTAAAGGTGGCCAGGCAGTACTACAAGGCAGTTGGGAGGGCTAGGGGGATGCTGGTGTGTAGTGGTGGGCGAAGTGGGCTCAGTCCACTCTGCGAAGTGATTCATGGAGCAAAGGCGGATTCACGGAGTGCTCCACAATGCAAAGCGGAGTACTTTGCATTATAATGAGGAACGCGAAGTGCACTGAAAACAGCTACTTCGCATTCCTCCACCTCCACTGGTCACTTCTCTTTCAATTTTTAAGGCAAAGTACATTGGTGGCAGTTCATTTTGCCTCACTTTGCCTTGTTTTTGAGCTCTGAAGGAGGATTTTGCAGTGATTCATGGGAGTTCAGGTCACATGGGCTCTATAGTGATCTGCACAGCCTCAGTTCGAGGTAGTATGAGTAGGAAGGAGTAGGAGACAGTGTGCTCTGATAGCTGACTGTAGGAATCATTTAAAAGCTGTTCAAAAAACATTTTTGCTTTTTTTTTGTGATACAACTGTAGTTCATCGATTGTAGGAAACACTCCTGTGCTCACATCATCGAGCGTTTTTGTTTGTGTGTGGATTTTGAATGTAAATTTACAACATTGAGTGTGTGTGGTGAAAGACAGTGAAGTGTGCTGTGTGGGGGAAGGGCGTATCTGTATGTAGGTAGATTTAAGTTGGAGAACTAGTGATTTCTTTCTGTTTTGGTAATATTTTTGTTATATAACTGTGTTACTGTACACATAGTAAAATTGTCAGAGATAGTACAAATTTTCTTGCTGCTTGTTGTGTGAATGTGGGGCAGCATTTCATAAGGTCAGTTTGTTTAAAATTACAAATTTAGTTTACGTGGCACTGAGTACACCGAACTTTTGCATTTGCATCGCATTCCTCATTCAGCATTGTACACAAAATGTTCTGTGTTGTGTGTGCAGTGTTGCGTGCATCAAATATAATACACCTTTTAAAATTTGTGACACAGATCAGTGTAAGTGCAACTAAGTGCAGCAGTGTGAACCTGCTATCCACTGCAGCTGCCTGATTTCATACTGCGATCATGTTCTCTGTTCTTAGTGTTGCTGCTTGTAAGGCCGTAAAAATCAGCACTGTCTGTATTCAGTGCCCCCCCCCCCCCAACGTTGAAAAGGTATTTTTTACCCGACTGAGTTGTTTTTGTGACCCCATCAGCACCACTGGTTACTGAAGTTGTTTTAATTCCATGACAGTGTTACAATACAGTAGTCCCTTATCTGTTGCCGAAGCCATAGCTGTTTATTTTGTTTTACATCCAGCAAGCGATTGTAGCGAGTAGCGACCCTCCAGTCAGAAAGTGAATGTATCAAAATCTGAATTTGGTAATAATATTGTGGTTGATCCCCCAAAATGCCTGCAAAGAGATGTGCAAGTAAAGCTGTTTCTGGCCATGGCAAAGTTGGCAGTAAGAGGGTCTGTGGGCATGGTAGTAGTATGCGGATGGAGAAGTGCATTGCTGATGTGAGGAATGGTATTTCTCCTGCAATGTTTTTTACAGCCCAATCAGTAGCTTCACTGATAGTTGGAGGAGATGATGTTTTCCCAGCCGGTAGTGTTAGTGTTACTGGTGTTAGTGGTGGTGGAGGTAGCATTAGCATTGTTGCATCAAGTTCTAATTCCAACCAGTGAACCGTATCCAAACATATTGAGTGTGAAGCAGTGCAAGTGAGTGACAGTGTATATGATGTCATACTTCCCAGTAACATCCCATTAACTGAAACTGATTCTGATGATCATGTCAACGATAGCAAATTATGTGATATTCCATCCACTGTGGCACTTAATGTCACTCATTTTCCATGCAACAGTGATTCACAGTGCGGTGAAAAAATATCAGGTGACGGTGGTGTAGATGCTGATGATGAATGTGATGATGCTGATGATGATGATGTTGCTGTTGTTGCAACATGCAGTCCACATGTTAACATCCAAGCAGGAGATGTGGGTGTGTGTGACAGTGATGTTGATGAATATGATGATGATTTAATTGACCCCAGTTGGGAACCGGAGAAAACGAAATTAAAAGTGACTGTGTCTGAAATTTCTGAATTTGTTTGCAGGAATCCCCCCATGTAAAAACTTGTGGTTTACCAGTTTTAGTGGATGATGATGATGATGATGATGATGACCCAGTACTCAATATGATAGGTAGTCATGGTGGTCAGTTGCATTCCAGGTGTGCAGTGCCAGAAACGTCACATACCCCCCCACTTCAGTGCTTAAAATAACAGACTTAAATAAGTCACATCATCATGGACATGTTAAAAGCAGAGCATCACAGTCCCTTGTTTGGGATTTTTTTGTTCAAGATGCAAATGATGATTCAGTTGCAATTAGACAGGTTTGCCATGTGCGTGTGAGTCAAGGTGAAAAGGGGAACCATCTTGGAACAGGAGGACAGCATACGCATCTTAAGAATAGGCACTTGGCTCTGTGGACCCAGCACAAGCTGGTAGCTAATACCAGGCTTGGGCATTCACCCGTATTACAAGCGGCAACCATCGCCAGCATGTTATCCCCTTCCATGACTGTTAAGCCCAGTAGGAAATTAAACGTGTGCAGTAGTGCGGTAATAAGAGCAGAGGATTACTACAGGCATGTTGAGGTGGAGGACCATAATGACTTTGAAATGTTGTCCAGTGCTGGTGAGAGTAGCAGTTGTTGTGGCGGTGGTGAATGCAGTATGTCTAGTGCAAGTAGTACATCAACCCCAGTTGGCAAATCCGGAAAAATAACATCATTTCTGGGTTTGTCATCATCACCTGTGTAACTGTCTTCATCAAATGTCCGTGCTCCACCCCCTGCCAATGCCATTCATCACAGAGCACAACCATTTGTGACCAACAACACACACCCTGTAAAACGTTTAAGTCAGCCCACATTACAGAGTGTTTTTGCACATAAGCTGAAGTACCCCAGTCATACAGTGTCACGTGAACTTAATGCTGCTGCAGCAGAAATGCTGGCAATCAATCTTTTGCCCTTCTCCTTTTTGGAGAATTCTGGGTTCTGGTGGTTTGCTGCCTGTGCCTGTCCAAAATGGAAAGTCCCATCCAGGACATACTTTTCTACCCGTGCTGTTCCCTAGTTGTTCCGCACTGTCTCAGACCCAGTAAGACATGCCCTTCAACATTCATCCTCTCCATTCATCCATTTAAGTGCGGATATGTGGACAAGTGGCAAAACAGCAGGGAGTTCATATCTGTGTATAACTGCAAACTGGGCGCAGGTGCCAGGGGTTGTTTGTGATGCTGGTAGTGTGAATAATCAGGCAGGAAGGTGGATTGTCATGGTAGCAATCTTTCTGGAATTCACCAGCATGCACCAATTGCTATGTGCAGTGTAACTTGTTCACACACTGGTGAGAACATGTTGGACATGGTACTGACTAAAACTGACAGATGGTTAAACCCTCTGTCCCTGAGAGCTGGGTTCATAGTAAGTGACAATGGGTCAAATGTGGTGAAATGCATCACGAATGGTGTTTTTTTTCATGTTCCATGCATGGCCCACTGTTTAAATCTTGTGGTTCAGGAGTTTCTGCAGCACCCTGACATAAAGGAAATGCTGACCATTGCACAACGTATCTGCTCTCACTTTTCAAGATCTGGAAAGGCCCGTGACCAACTGCAGCAGTTGCAGATACAAAACAGCCTGCCTCAGTACCGCTTGAAGCTGGAAGTTGTCACCTGATGGAACTCCATGTTATACATGGCAAAGAGGTTGTATGAACAATACAAAGCCATCACAGAATATCTTGTTATGCACACTAGCTGTGACAGTTCTGGGGCCTCCATGTCTATGTCGACTGAACAGTGGCACCTCATGGACTCTGTAATAACAATTTTGCGGCCTTTTGAACATACCACACAGGCAGTGAGTGGCTAGTCTGCCTCCATTAGCCAATCAATTCCACTGCTGCGGGTGCTGAAGCAGACATTGCTGAATGTACAGCATAGCCTTGATGTTGTCAGAGACAGTGGTAGCAGTATGTTGCTGCAACACATACTGACAGTATTCAACCAGAATGGTCACATTGTGAGCATTCAGCATAGTGACAACTTTGCCATGGCAACAATGCTGGACCCACGATACAAATGTGGAATTGCATCAGTACTGGAGGGAGGGCCTGAACAGGTAAAAAATATCAGTGGTCAACTGGTTTGCTTGGTTCTTGGGGCACAAAAGTCACGTGCCCAGGTTTGCAAACCTCAGCAGCATAATCCAGCTGAAGGTGTAGCTGGAGGACCAGCAAGCATATCATGCAAGGGTAAGGGGACTGTATTTACTGGTGGTCTGTCATCCAAAGTGGTTGATGTCAACCCACTTTGGGAGGCTTTGTCCCAAGTGGGTATTTGTGACATCAATGATTCCGGGGAACAGGCTGATGCATCAACAATTGGACTTAGTGTGGCACAGAGAATTGTTGAGTCATATTTGTCTGAAAACAGGCATCTGACAATAAGTGAAGATCCTCTTTTGTACTGGAGTGGAAAGGTCAGTGAATGGCCAGAGTTGACTGCAGTGGCACTGAATTACCTCACATGCCCACCCTCCAGTGTAAATGTTGAGAGGGTATTCAGCTGAGCAGGTGCAATAGTCAGGGATCATCAGACAAACCTGTCTCTTGCAAATGTTAGTTTGCTAACATTCATTAAAATGAATGAGAGGCACATACCAGCACAGATTGCAACCTCGGTATTCGTACCCTGGCCTAGTCATGGTGGTCTTGTTGATGTGGAAATGGAGCATCCTGGAGGCACAGGCAGTGGCTGCCTGAAACGACCCACCACTGACGTAGATGATGACACAATGGAGAAAGAATTTCCCAGTGGTCAGACTTCAGACATCGATGACTGTGAGGGCAGTTTTCTTTATGAGGATGATGATGTGGTTAATGTTGGCAGGTTTTAACTGCAGTATTTAAAAGGTGGTGTGCCCCCCCCACCCCAGACCACCACCACCACCAGGACTGATGTTTTCCAAGTCTGCTGCCACCAGGAGTCTGTCTGCCCCCCCATGGACCACCACCACCACCACCGGGACTGATGTTATCCAAGTCTGCTGCCACCATGAGTCTGTCTGCCTCCCATGGACCACAACCGACCACCACCAATGAGATTGATGTTATCCAAGTCTGCTGCCACCATGAGTCTGTTTGCCCCCCATGGACCACCACCACCACCACAACTGATGTTATCCAAGTCTGCTGCCACCATGAGTCTGTCTGACCCCATGGACTACCACCACCACCGGGACTGATGTTATCCAATTTTTCTGCCACAATGAGACTGTCTGCACCTCATGGACCACCACCACCACCAGGACTGATATCATCCAAGTCTGCTGCCACCATGAGTCTGTCTGACCACCACGGACCACCAGTCTACAAGTGCACCACCACCACTAGCTTCTTCATATTTAAACCATAAAGTGAGTATGTGCACTCATGTTTGTTATGCTGCCTCACTTCCTTAAGTTGTCTGTTTTGTTTTCTGTAGCTTTTCAGAGCCACAGTGGCAAAACACATGTAGTACACTTATTTTGTTTCTTTTACAGGAGAACAAAAACAGGCCCCATCGCTAATATTACTCGTTGGGAAAGATGCTGTAGCTATACCATACAGACAGAGAAGAAGCGATGTAATGTCCATGTGAAATCCATTCTGGTAAGCATGAAGATTTTATTTCATACATTTCATTGCTTTGTAAAGACTGCTGCAAATATTGCAAACAACAGGTTGTCTTAGTACTTGACAAGATGTGTCTCTGAAATGTAACTTAGTTGACAATAGGGATTGAGATTTCAGAACCAGGGAGGGACACATAACAATGAAGTTGTAACTTTTAAGAAGTCGTTCATTTCTTTTTTTAGGAAAATTTGCGATACTTTGTTGTTCTGTCAAAGTGACCTTATCCAAAGAAGTTTGTCAACATGATCAGGCACACCCCGACCCGACCTTGCTTGGGCACACATGCAACGTGCAGAAGTAGTTTCATTCCATGACCATGACCATCATTAAGAACCGGACTCCAGAAGGATGCTGATGAAATCTGTGAAGAAATAAAAAAATAAGAAACCAATACAGACAAAACTGAAAATATGACCCCCCCCCCAAAGAAAATGTTTACCTTCATGTGCTTGAGAGTTATCCATTTCCATTTAAGTGTAAAAAATTCTCATTGAGCACCGGACGGTGCACAGCAACAGTTCGGAGACGGAGTCACCTGTGTGTGCTGCAGAACAATTGCATGAATACATGTCCATGTCAAGTTCAACCCCCTTCATCATCACCTACAAAATACACAACTATATATATATATATATATATATACAGTATGTATGTATATATATATATATATATATATGTATTATGGTAGCACGGTAGTGCTACCATAGTTAGGGTTGAGGAGCCATTTCTATGTTAAACCCCAAAACTTTGCACCTTAATAACTTTGCAACTGTTTGACAGATTTAGCTGAAATTTGGAATACACAATCAAGAACCATAGGCCTTGGCATCTGCCAAGTTTTGTACCAGTTGGATACATGGCTGCGGAGTTATTAAGCGTGATTTGCGCGCACATTTACGCTTTTTCTGGAATTCTACGGTCGCGCATACAGGTCGCACGGCTTGCACGACTGGCCCAAAATCTTCAGGGAACATGCGGCCAGGGTCCCCAATGTGCCTTTTGAAGCTTTGGTGAAAAAATATTAAACAGTTCAAAAGTGATTCAAAACACAATTTCCCATTATAAGTCAATGGGAAAAGTTAAAAAGTTCAACACTTTCGCAAATGCATTTTTACTTTAGCAAATGGGCCTGTTACTTTAACAAATCGGCCATTTTGTTTTCAGTTGGTGATTAGAAAAATGCTTGGCATTTAAATTTGGGACCCTCTAGCAACCTAATTCTTTTTGTATTCACCTAGTCGGACCCTGAGGATTGCTAGCCATGTCTTTATTTTGGGGTAAAACACCCCAGAAATATGTTTTCAGATTTCTGGAAAAAGTACTTTCACAAAGTACTTTCATGTACTCCTAAGTATGTAAATGTTGGCGAAAGCTTTCTTTAAATTGCGAGTAATTTTCTAGTCTGTGGAAATGACAGCAATTTTTGGCACTGCACTGCAAAAGAACGGTTGGGAGTTTGGGCTGAAATTTGAGGAACGCGAATTGACATCTCATGATGTGCCTTTCAGTGTTGTATTGAAAAATATTACATGGCAGCAAAGTTACGACACTCCAAAGTTGACAGGTTTTCCCATAGGATAACATTACGGCCCGATGCATTACAGGAATTCTTTGGCACCCTGCTGCAAAATAACGGTTTTGTCTTTTTCCTGAAATTTGAGGAAGACAGCCAACAGCCCACAGATGTGCCGCTCAGTGGTTTGGTGAAAAAATATTACAGGTAGGCAAAGTTATGGTGCTCCGAACTTTCCTTTTTTTCCCATAGGATAACATTACGGCGTTCACCGCGCCTTTCAGGGCCCGTATCTCGGAAACGGTGCAAGATACAGACTTTTCATCTGAAAAATTTTTAGCCCCCCTAAAGGGGACTAAGTACAAAACTAGCCAGGACAGTCATAAATCATACGACTTTTAAATTTTATTTCTACGTCATACGGTTCCTGAGATATAACCTAGTTAGTATTCCAAGTCCTCATTTTCTGCTCCGATACCCAGTATTATGCATACATTCTTTGTACTCACTGTCTTTCTCTATTCAGCTTTTGGGGAAAACCAGCCTGTGCGCTTACATTACTGTTACCATTGCCCTTTCCGCTTGCGGTTCCATGCCCATTTCACTTACCCTTGACGCCTCACGCCACCACGCAAGGCCATCCTTTATGCTTTATTTGCACTTCAGTGCTTGTTATTTTTTGCCATTTGTGTCTACAGTACTGTTTCTCTTTCTGTTTCACTTTGCATCACCATGCCCATTGACGTTTCCGTTTGCAAGCACCATGTTACTATGTGACAACACATCACGTGGCAGACTGTTTCCGTCCATGCCACCATGTGCATTGCCCTTTCTGTTGTCATTTGCGCTTGCATTACCATGTGTGCCACTGTTAGCACTTCTGTTTGCGTTGCTCCTCCTGTTACTATGCCACAAGACATCATGTGGCGGGAGCGCCACCGCATTACATTCACTATTTCTCGTTATCATTCTCAAAAAGAAGAGAAATTAGAGGCAAAAAACTCTGTTTAATGCATTAGTTAGGGTTGTTCCACAGCGACAAAGTGAGGAAATTTGCTGTTAGGGTTGAAAACCCTAACTCTGAATTCACCCCCCCCCAGCACCACACACACACACACACACACATGCAAGTATGGGGGAGGACCAAGTCAACACAACCAATGACAGACATCCAGCAGCAGGTGACAGAAATAACAAACAATTGTCTAAATGTACTACGAGACATCCCTACCCACCTGACCAGGTACTGCATGCTCAGTGGAGATCAATAGCAAAACTGAGGCCATGTACAGCAAACGTACACAACCCTGATTGCAGTTACACACAACATACCACACTTAGTGGTTGCATGGCCTTACCTACCGATGCCCCACACCACACCACACCACAACTGGTACTGTGCCGTTAGTCAATATAAATGCTGAAGGTGCATGATGACAGTTGTAGAAAGGTTTTAACACTAGTGAGCATACATTAATTAAGAGAAGTAAATAAATTAATTACAAGACACTAGCATGCTCAAGATAAAAGTAGTGTTACATTTAGTATGTGATTTACATAGTAGTACATTTACTGCAACGGTTTACTCAAGATAGAGAGGCTGATGTAAATGTATGGAAAAGCATTGCCTGTTCAACGCTGTGAAATTCGTACTGCCAGAATCAGATGCATTCTTACTGATGAAGGTGTACTGCTGATGTACAGTACATACATAGACCTTCAGTGTGTTTCAATACTAAAGATGCAGTAAGTATTCTTTGTAAGAAACAGTGTAATTGCATGGCTCAGGCCAAGCAACTTCTAAATATCATAGCACTACTGAGCCAACAATGACGTACCTGTATCAGAGATGTATATAGGATAGATTTTTCTGTAGGCACTTACTGAGTATGTTGTACCTGATAAAGACAATCTCATTGCATCTGTGATGACTAACTTATTCAAATAGTAATACATTTACTATTGTTGCAATGAGTGATCTATGCCACTTATGGACACAGTGTAATTTTTTTTTTAACAGTTGTTTCATACTCAGGCTGTATGCCTAGTGTTTGGGTTTGCCACACTTCTGTCAATGATGCTATCAAAGTGATAACTATGTTAATTGTAGTACAACAGGAATCAAGTAGGTATGGTGTAGATATAAACAGAATGTCTTTTAGTACTGATTTAACTCACAAATGGGTAAGTGTACTAGGACAGCAGGGGTTATTCTCTATCACTGACTCTGTCAGTTATAATCACACTAAGGTTTTGATGACTGTAATGATCAAGTTACACTGTTCATCTTCATGAGTTCATATTCACAGCCATTCTCCAGTAACTAGACAGTGTATGGTGTAACTGGGTGGGACACTGTGTTGCAAAACTGCTGCAGTGCCTAGCAGAGGGAGAGTATCTACTTATAAAGACAATTAAGCAATAAGGCATGACCAACAGTTATGTTAAATGGTCTGTTAATCACCCTGTAGGGGTTTAATGTTGAATGAGACATAGCCGAGTGCCACATGTCGCTAGACAGTGATAAACTGACCATTAACATAATACCTGGGAGTGGCTTATTGCTATCAAAATAAAACTGTTTTTTAAACAACATTAAACCATGTTCATCATATGGTTAGGCTCTACATGTATGTTAATAAAAACTAAACATAAGGCTGTTACAATGTTTACAGTCAATTAGAAAGCTGCATTTCTCAAACCCTTGTTATAATCAGAGATATTATGCCTGTACAACTCCTTGATTTTGCTGAACTCTGTTGCTCAGGTGGCCCACCACATGTGGTGTGGTCTGGTGTGGGGCATCGGTAGGTAAGACCATGCAACTACTAAGTGTGGTACGTCGTGTGAAGCTGCAATCAGGGGTGTGTACGTTTGGTGTACATGGCCTCAGTTTTGCTGTTGATCTCCACTGAGCATGCAGTACCTGGTCAGGTGGGTGGGGATGTCTCATGCTACATTTAGACAATTGTTTGTTATTTCTGTCACCTGCTGCTGGATGTCTGTCATTGGTTGTGTTGACTTGGTCCTCCCCCATACTTGCATGTGTGGTGTGTGTGTGTGTGTGTGTGTGTCTGTGTGTGTGTGGTGCTGGGGGGGGTGAATTCGGAGTTAGGGTTTTCAACCCTAACAGCGAATTTCCTCACTTTTGTCACTGTGGAACAACCCTAACTAATGCATTAAACCTCTAATATATATATAGATATATATATATATATATAGATATATATATATCTATTCACCAAGGCTACTATTACTGTACATCCAAAGGGCACCTTTCAATCCAGTTGAGATGATCACTTTTCACTTTTCTGCACACAAGGAGGATGCATTCTGGGCCTGCAGAAAAAATCTGGGGACTCTGTGCCACTGTTGTGCGCATGACTGACTGTGCCATAAATTCTGGGGGACTTTGTATGTACTGAAACTGTTTCATTTCACTGTCTTACCACTTGTCTATTTTCTGGACACATGGAGGATGCATTCTGGGCCTGCAGAAAAAATCTGGGGACTCTGTGCCACTTCTGTGCACATGACTGAGTGCGCCATAAATTCTGGGGGACTTTGTATGTGCTGAAGCAATCTCATTTCACTGTGTTACCACTTGTCAATTTTCTGGACACAAGACAGATGCCTTTTGTGGATGCAGAAAAATGAGGCACCAAAACAGCGCACACACACAAAACGCACAGACACTTAACAGAAGGAAGGGGCCCCAGAAAGCAAAATGTAATGCATACTGAAGACACAAAAAAAGGGCATAATTACATACAAGGGTCAGGGATGGTGGAGAAATACATTTTATGGCACAGCAAGGAAGGTGGGGGTGAACATGGTGTGAGGAAACAAAACTAATGTGGGATCCTATGGTGATCCAGCAGCAATTCCAGCATGGACATAATTTGAAGCTGATGTCCCTCTATGTCATCCAGCCACTGCTCCACAGCACTCATCCTCTCACTGTTCTCCTCAACAGCACTCCAGAGAACTGCCAAGTCAGACAGTGTTACACGCACTTCTCTGGCATCCACTTCTTCCACAAGCTGACCTGCTGGTGGTGGTGATGGAGGTGCTGGTGGGGCAACAGGTGCTGCTGTGGCCCTTTTCTTAGGGATGCCATGCCCATTATGCACAGCGGCACCCTCTACCATGGAACAGCCAGCAGGTGCAGACATGGTCCATTCTGTGGCAGCCTGCCACTCCAACTGGTGGTGATTAAGCATATGGGTGTGCTGGCCCCCAGACCCCAGGTGACTTCCCCAGGAGCCACAGCGCATCTCCACCACACATATGCAACATTTCACCACACTGCTGTCCCCCCTGACACAGTCAAAAACTGCCAAACAACAGAGGTGCGGGGAGGACCAGGCACAGGCAGGGAAGGGCCAGATGAACTGGCAGTAGGCTGCTCACACTGCTCAACAGTACTGATGGGATCCACACCTGGGCCTGGGGAGCAGGCACATCCTGCTCCAAAGGACCTTGTGCTGGACTTGGTGGTAGTGGTGGTTGAACTGCCTCAGAGTCAGGAGGTGGTGCTGGTCCTGCTTCTGGGGGTTGGACACTCATAAGTTTAGAGCGGTTCAACACAAATGGGCTTCCGATGCCCCCCAACACATGTGCACGGTATGATGACACATACTACTATGCTCTCCCAGAGCTGCACCCACCCGAGACATTCCCTCACCCTGCTCCATCTCATGACACATGCACAACACACACAGTCACACACACACAGACAAACAACTAAGTAGGTAAGAAAAATAAAATTTACAGAAAGAACAAATTAAGTAAAAAACAGTACAGAAAAGACAAAAAAATGTAGCTTTTAAAAAAAGCTGTTGGGTTAAGTATCAAATTGTAACTCTCCTCCTCTGCAGTCAAAACTCTCCTCTATCTAGTACACACTCCTCTCTCTCAGTCTGCACAGGAGAAAGTGAAACTGTCTGTGTGACTCACTTCCTTCCTGCCTGGCTAGAGAGCATGTGACTTACAGTACTGTAGGCCATGTGATGTGTGGGGGGGGGCTGCCAAGTCTGAAACACCAAGTGGATCACTTAGAATCATAATGAGGAACGCGAAGTCCATTGAAATCAATGACTTCTCCTTACTTCACGTTCTCATTATGCCAACGCGAAGTGGTAATGACAAGGCAAAGTGAGCACTTTGCATTGCCCACTCCACGTAGCAGAGTGGCAACGTGAAGTGCCTATTTCACGTGCACTTCGCCAGCAAATTTTAAATTCGCTGCATCTCTACTAGTGTGCATAGGAAGGGGTATCACTAACACAAAGCTGGAGCTACTCTTACCCTGTACAGATTGCTGGTAAGTCCCCCACACTGTGTACTATGTCCACCACTGGAGAATACATCTCTGAAAGGACATACACAACGTAGCAGTAGTCCAGAGGAGGGTAAATAAAATAGTGCATGGGCTGCACAAGAAACATTACAAGGAGAGTATAGGACCTCAATATATACATCCTGGAAGAGAAGAGGGAGAGGAGGATATGATACAGACCTTCAAATACCGCACGGGAGTAAATACAGAATGGGGAGGGGAGTATTTTTCTGAAAAAAGATTATTATAAACAATAGGAAATGCAATGAAGCTGGAAAGAAGTAGATTCAAGAGAGATGTGGGGAAGCACTTCTTCACAGAAAGATTGGTGGATGTCTGGAACAGTCTCCCACTGGCAGTGGTGCAGACAAAAACATTGGTGGGGTTCAAGAATGCATGGGATAGGTTAAGGGAATCTTAGTGGAAAGGATGAAGGGGTAGAGCGAGATATCAAGTAGTAACTGTGGTGACACTGTAGTTAGGGAAAAAAGGGTCAGGCTGGGTTGGCCAAGTGGTCCTTATCTGCATCACATTCTGTGTTTCTATGTTTCTTTTAGTGATTTCAGTGGGGTTTGTTATTCATTCACTGGTGGCAAGGACCATTTTAGAATTGCATCATGTAGTTGAAGTCATCGCTCAACTTTCATTGTTGCCACAAAGCAACTGTTTTCTTACAGAGATCATTGCTGCAGAAGAGGCCATGTATTGCATCACATACAGTAGTTTTGAACTGGCATCTACCACTAGTGTATGTCAGGAACACTCATATATTTTACTAAAAGGCCAATCAAGATTGAACAATAACAGAATGGCTCCATTATTTAAAAGAGTTTCGATAGAAAAAAAAGACTAGCAGGCTCAACACAGATCTCCTTTAAGGTATCCTTATTCTGGTCCTGATGCACTATAGCTTACACAAGGAATAATGGTCAAATGCTAAAGCATAGCCAGCACATTTTTGTGTTTGTTGTTTTGTTATAAAGTACTAATAAAAATTAACTGCCAGTCCTTTCACTTTTTTTTGAGTACATTTAAAAGGCAGAATTTGAAATTCAAATGCAAGCTCTGTGGGAAAGGTTTGCAAGGAAAGGATACAGATATAAGGTTCTAGATGATGGAATGGTTAAAGCAACAAATCTAAAAAGGGAAAACAGATTAATTCCACAGAAGATTGAAATTATAAGCCAACACCCTAGTGTGTTACAAGCTTTAGTAGAACCTCTGAAAAAGCTGAAGAATTATATCACAGCTAGTGGCAGCAAAAATGACAGGTAGAAAATCTTATTTTAATTGTTAAAAGTAGCCAGATGTTCATTTTTATTTCAAAAATATATTTTTTTCTTTTTCTGTTTGCTCATTAGAAGGTTTCCAATAGGCAGCCCACAGGTGTAGCAGTAGCATTACCACTCATGATGCTGAAGACCCAGATTCAGGAACGAACCTGAGTTGTTGGTCAGCCAGTCAGGGGAGCGAAATCAAGCATCCCAGAGGGTGCTCTCCTTGGGGGAGGGAGGGATGTGGCTGCCACTAAGGAAATGCCACCTGGATGACCATGCCCATGTAAGGGTGGACAGTTGTTAACTGGTTGGTCAGAGTACCTGCCTTGCATGCATGCATGCATCTGTCACAAGCCTGCCCCAGCAATTCTCAGGGAGTGAGGACAAAATGGAGGAAAATGCTGCAGTGCAGCAGGATGAGACAGCACTAGTGCTTTTTGGCCCCAACACACTGACTAACCACCTGCCTCCCTGAACTAAGTTGTTCAAAGGGTTCCCACCTCGGGGGGGGGTCTGAGGTAAGAGGGGCAGGTTAAGAGGCAGAGAAAGCATGGGTGGGGCTGGGAGGTTGCCAGGGTAGGTGAAGAAGATGTGTGCAAGTGTGAGGTGAAGGAGGGAAGTGGAACATTCAAAAAGAATGTTTCCCATCTAATAGTATCCGAAGTGATGTGAAGAGCAGTACTTTTCCTGGAGACTGACATGTCTAATTCTATTTCTCTTCACAAATCATCAACATTGTGTCTCTCTTATTGCAACATCACAGATGACCAATCTGACAGCAGCCTGGTAACAGGTGATTGGCTCTCCTTGATCAGCTGGAATGTCACAACCAGTGGCTGATGCTCTTCCACAGTGTCCCACCAATGTTTATTACCCCGACAATGAAAGGACCATTGCAAAAGGATAAGATGATAGTTTAGACTCCTGGCTTATTTAATCATTACTATTTAAAGTCATCTCCAAATCTGCCGCATTAGGTCAACACCTATTATACATGCAGGTCATGGCCTGAACACTGACATACAAACCAATTCTGTAGGAGCTCAGTGTTGTCTGTGCTTTGCTCTAGTACTGAGCCTTGACAGCTCAAGAAAAAGGAATAAAGAGACAGCTTTCACATAGTATATCAAATATAGTGAATATTAGATGGTTAGACTAGACTTCTGTTGATATTATATATTCATTTCAGGATCATTCAAACAGTGCATACTTTCCATGGATCCAGACACAACAGTGAACCAGCCAAATCTAATATCTGGACCAAGCAAATCTATTACATTTTAAAGTGGACTTCACAGCTTTCATATAGCCAGTCTGCGTAACCCTAGGCAACACTCTGGTGTATTTGATTAAATGTATTTATTTTTATTTATGTATTTGTTAACCGGGTAGGCACACTGATCTAATGGACCATTTTCAGGCATGACCCAGGCCATGAAGATGACACAAGGACAATTCAGGATAATTGCAAGTACAAAATACAAAAATTACAGTACAGGAAATACCGAACAAAAGTTACAAATACTGCATAGCACAAAACAACAGTGGGCGTTATTGCTCTTAGGTATGCATTTTTTTTTTTTTTTTTTTTTATAAAACTTCTGTCCTTAACATAAAGAAAACTAAGATAATATTCATTAAAAAAGTGATGACAATAGAGACAAAGGGCATTTTCTGGCAGTCATTGACTGGCTGGAATTGCTGATGGCCCAAGCTGCAGCATAGGGCTATTAACTGAGTCAGTTATTGGATTTCACTCAGAATGAGCTGAACCTTTATTGTTGCCATTATAAACTAGTAAAGTGGATTTTTAGAGAGTAAAACGTACACTATCTGTTCTTTGCTGCCCTTGACATATGATATTAAAAGTTTTAAATTATTTTGATTGTCTGTGTGCTCTGTTTCTTGTAGATAAAGAATGTATAAATTAGATAATCAGATAGGTGAAATAGTTAGTAAATATTTCAATGGACCAATTACTCCTAATACCAAAAGGCATGCAATAAGAATTAAGAATAAGGCCCAATTCACAAAAAAAAAAAAAAAAGAAACAGGCTGCATGCAATTCCAAATTTAGCTTGCCTATGACACAATGTATACCAAAGCAAGTCCACATTGCATGGTATCCTCAGTTCTCAGCCACCCCTTTTCATGCATGTGGAATAGTGTGCAGGGACAGGAGTTGTTTCAGGGGCAGAGCCAGACCGACCAAATCCTGGTTCAGCTGGAGAGTAGATCTCCTGCTCTACATGACCATGGCACTGTTGATATGTTTTGTATAGGTAAAAGTACCATATTTCATTCTTAGGGTAGCTATTAATCTGTGATGGCTTTTCTGACATCCTTACTCTCCAGTGACCTGGCCATTTAGTCTTCCTTACTTTTGTATTTCTTGTCTTTGGGACTGCTGCTTTTGGAAGCAGTGATGGCACCAAGGAGTAAGTGAGGACCATGAGTAGTGTGCTGCTGTTTTGTAGAAAATGGCGGAATAGTGACCTTGAGGCAGGTGAGGAAGAAGACAGGGTGGGATTGGGAATGTGTTAACTGGAATAGGCAGAGGAGGTACAATGAGATGCAAAGCTGCTAGCCATTATAAAGAAGAAAATTTTCATTTTTGTTAGAAGCCATGGGAGTAAGTAGACTGCAAAGCCTTTGAGAATAATATTGTCTAAATCCAAAATGCATCAGGTGAGAGTGGGCATCTGTGTATCTTTAGCCCTTAATAAATGTGCGGTACCTTCAATATCTACATGGATGTTGACTGAGCATTATTTTTCACATGGTGGTGAGTGCCCAATTTTATAGTTTGTATAGACTGCAAAAGTCCAGCAATGGTCCACCAAGAATGCTCAGTATTGCACTCCAATCAGGGTAGCATCGTGCTATGAAAAGCTACAAGTCCATAGTTCAATAAATGAGATCACAGCCACACCAAAGCAAATATTTTCCCATATAGTTTATTTTACTCAATAGCCAAGTTTGCCATCCACTGTCCCACTGTTTCACCTACAGTATAACTGGCTGCATTAGGGAAATGGCAAAACCTTAAAAACATACAAATTAATAAAATTAGTAATTAACATGAATGTCATGTTAAATCAGTTCACCTAATTTCAGATTTTTAACAGTCTATTACATATACTGTAAATATTGTTCTCCTTACTTGTTCCCATTCACTGCTACTTTCTACTGTAAGGTCTCGTCAAGGAGCACTTTATTAGGTGCATTTTAAATCAACATCTGCAAGTTCATATAGTCACAACAACTGTACTATAAATTAAGCATAAAGATGCATCAAAATACCTATATTCTTACTAAATGCGAGAGGTAGTATCTGTGTTAGCAGTGCAGCATTCTCCAACAATGATTACCCTCTTTAAATCATGAACCACCATAAGGCCAGAGGCCTGCATCATGCATTTCCTTACACATCATTTCTAAACACCAAATGCTTCTCCATTTCAGTGCTGAAAGTTAGAGATTTGTGAAATATACACAAAGTCTTATAAGAGCAATTCACTGCTGGTTATTGTGAGGCAGGGTTTTTTACCTGTGGCTCAAATAATCTTTTTTATACATATAGTGTTGGAGGTACTCAAAAGGTGTTGTGGTGTACTTTTTCAGAGCCAGTAACGATTTAAAGTGATATGTACCATACTCAGTGGCTGTGGGGTAAGCTTATTTCTGAAGTGCCTCTGATCGTCCTTTATAGTTTCAAGAACAAAACAGAACTATAGTCATTTCAGTGTTTTCATGTTCATAGTTTTGAGCACATCTAAGGTAAGCCACTTCTACTCACAAGAACAGCTGTTATCTCCTTCCTGGTAGTGTTTGTCAGGCATTCACTAATGCTATGAGTGTCTGAAGTGCTCTATATATAGTGCTGGTTTGAGAGTGGGTCAGGTCACATTGAAGGCATCTGCAGTGCAATGTCAATGATGTCATCATGTCTGCACCATCGCCATCCCTGAGACTACATTATTCAAAATGGCAGCACTGCAACGACTGGGCAAAATCAACTGTAGGAGAACCTGCCTGCTAGTTACCCTCAGGAACTAGCTGTATTTTGTGCTGTCACTTGTGTTTGCAGAAATTAAAAGGATGTTAATACTAGGAAAGTGTCCCTTCTATCCTCAATAAAGACTAATTTATACCCTATGCCTTATGTTCAGAATTAGAGTGTGTCTTAGTGCCATACTGGGAAGGTGCTGAGCAATAGCATGGTCATGGGGGTAGGGGTGGCACTGACATGATGTTGTCACAATGACATCATTGCCAGTCACATGAGTGCAAGCACATGCACGCTCATGGAGGTATCTCCATTGCTAGCACTGAGGGCTCTGGTGCAGCCTTTGAATGTTAAAGTAACTAAGAATATGTGTTTTGAGCAAGCAGAAGCAGATCTAGGCAATTAAACCAGAAGTACATTGACTGCTGCAAAACTTTGCTGCACTTGAATGTGTGTATTGACACTGTCAGTGTGGATTTCTCTGGAAATGAAGTAAACTCAAGGTTCAGTAAGAAATAATATAAGTCTCTTGACATTCTGCTTTAAAGAGTGCAGATAAACTGTCAAACAGAGTCTTATTTACAGAGAGGTTGTGCATACAAAAAATTATTTAACAAGCTGTTTGTGCTAATTAGTAATTATATTTATGAGTATGTTTTTAAGGCACCACCTTTTCCCTGATAAAGCCATTATAATGAAACATTGGGTCAGTAGATGGCAGACTTGGCTATTGAATAAAAGAAACCACATCAGAAAAATATTTGGTTTAGTGGGGCTGTGATCTGCTTTGGTGGACTTATAGTAAGTAAACTCCCCCATCTGGCACTGTGGTGCTTGAACCACTTCCTGGGGAGGGAGGAAGGGAAGCAGCTATTATGGTACACGTTCAATTCAATATTTCATTTGTGAGTAGCAGTGACAGAAACAAGATAAACTGACCTTCCTTAAGAGATTGATCAACTATAGTTTTCTTCTGATAAAATAAGATGACAGTGTCTGTTCAAAATCTAACTGTTTTGCATTTTCATGTTTACTGGTTATATTTGGATAATGCGGAAAGAGAGAGACAATTGTGTGATACATTTTATTGGTATTTCATCATTTAGTTGAGCACCCATAATTAGAAACATGGAAACATAGAATGTGTCAGCAGTAAAGAACCTCTTGACCCGCCTAGTCTGCCCAGATAGACCCTGCCTAGTCTATTTCTACAGACCATAACAGGTCTCAAGGGACCTTCCTTCCACCCTCCCTGCTTACTCATATTCCCCTACATCCATCCCATGCATACTTTAAGTCCCTTACTGTTTTTGCCTTGATCACTTCAGCTGGCAGTCTGTGCATGGCATTTACAACTCTCTCAGTGAAGTAGTAGTCCCTCACATACATCTCAGCCAACCCCCCCTTCCAAGTTTTGTTTATATGCTATCTGGTCCTGCTGCTCTTTTTCATTTGAAAGAGACTCCCCTCCTGTGCTTTGCTGGTTCACACCTGTGAGGTACTTGTAGGTTTCTAACACTTTCCTGTCACTCTCCTCTCCTCTCCTCTCCTCTCCTCTCCTCTCCTCTCCTCTCCTCTCCTCTCCTCCAGGGTGTGCATGTTGAGATCCCCCAGCTTCTCCTCATACAACTTTTGGTCCAACCCCTACATCATTTTAGTTCCTTCAATTGGACTGCCTCCAACCTGTCTATGTCCTTTTTGAGGTGTAGCCTCCAGAACTGAAACAATACTCCAAGTAGGGTATCACTAGTGAGTTACACAGTAGCAACAACACCTCCCTCCTCCTGTCTGAGATACCTTTCCCTATGCATCCTAGAATCCCACTGGCCTACCTACATGCATCCTAGAATTCCACTGGCCCTACCCACTGCTTTGTCACACTGTCCTGTAACTCTGAGGTCATCAGACATGATAATCCCAATGTCTCTTTCCCGCTCAGTGACTGTCAGTATCCCCCACTGTATACTCAGCTTCTTGGTCACTATGCCCTAGGTGCCTAGGTGTATGATTTTGCACTTTTTGGAATTGAACCCCAACTGCCATGGTCTTGACCACTCCTCAAGTTTCCCGTGATCCCTATGCATTTTATCCACCCCCTCCTGAGTGTCCAACCTATTACAGATTTTGGTGTCATCTGCAAAAAGGCATACATTCCCTTCTAATTCTTCTGCAAAGTTGCTCATGAAGACATTGAAGAGAACCAGTCACAGTGCTAAGCCTTATGGCACCCCACTGATTACACTCTCATCATTACAGTGACTGCAATTATTCACCAACCTCTGTCTCCTCTCCATTAACCAGTGTCTAACTCAGTTCACCACTTTGGATCCCACCCCATGCTGCTCACATTTTTATCAATTTATTGTGCAACACAGTGTCAAAGGCCTTACTAAATTCTAGATGCACCATGTCCACTGCCCTCCCCTGATATATTTCCCTGGTCACCCAGTCAAAGAAATCAATCAGATTCATCTGGCAAGTACTCCTTCTCCATGGGTTCATACTGCCTGTGGTCTTGCAGTGCACTGGATTCAAGATAATCTACCAACCTCTACTTAATCATTGTTTCCATTAATTTCCTCACCATTGAGGTGAGACTGACTGGTCCATAGTTACTATCCTTTTCCATGCTGCAGCTCTTATGTAGAATGACATGTTTGCTGTCCTTCAGTCCTCTGGAACCATGCCTGCCTGCTTCCACAGAGATGTTGAATAATGGCATCAGTGGGGCAGCTAGCACCTCTTTGATTTCCATTAGTACACTTGGGTGTGTTCCCTTCTGTCCCATACTTTTGTCCACTTTTAGAGGTCCAACTCCTTTTAGGAATCTTTCCTCTGAAAATGTTGTTGTGTCAATCTTCCTCCTTTGTGCCTGCTGCTCCCTGGTGGTCCATCCCCCATCCACTGAGAATACTGAGCAGAAGTATCCATTTAGGATGTATGCTTTGTCTTGGTCCTCTTCTGTGCAGTCCTCCCCCCCACTCCTTGTTCTCACTATCTCACCCCTTGCCTTCCTTTTCTCAGTTATGTATTATCCCGTTTAGCTACCCACTTGGCTGGCCTTTCCTCTCTCTCTACCTTTACTCTTCTCAATGCCTTACCTGCTTCCCTCTGTTTTACTTGGTATACATCCCTGTTTTCCTGCCTCTGTGTTTCCTTATACCTCCTGATTTCCACCATTTTTTCCTTCACTACAATGGCCACCTTTTATTGATTTATTTATTCATTTTAAATCTTGGTTACCAGGATAGACACATTGAGCCGAGGCTCATTTCCAGGTGCAACCCAGGGGTACAAGCATAACTGGGAAAAATAAGCAGGTCATATAAGAATACAATACAATTGTTGGTGATTGGCAAGGGCACACATGGTGATTTGACAGTAAATGATGATAAGGAAGACTTACAGTACAATAAGATGAGACAATACATGTTGATTACATGGTTGACAGAGAATAAGGAAAACTTGCAATTTGATTAATACTGAATTCATGGGGCATCCATGGTACTAGGCTAGTTACTAGAATTCAAGACAAACAATTTGAGGGGAGAGAGGAAAGGTAAGTTAAATAGGCAGCAAAAGAACTCACAGGTAAGTTAGGATGAGACCAATGAGGAAACAGCTAGAAACAGAAGAAGAGGGGGTGAGGGAAGGGAAGAGATAAGAGAGAGGAGGAAGTAAGGCAATAGCAAGGGGGGGACGGAGGAGGTGGATGTGTTGCTTGAAAAGGGAAAGTGGGAGACTTATGGAGTTGAAAAGGGGGAAGGTTTCAGTGGAGAGGAGCCTGTAAGAGAAGACAGATTAACCGGTAGAGGTTCAAGGATTGGGGAGGGAGCAAGAGCAAGAGCAAGGGTTTCTGGTGAATAAATCATAAGAGGATGGGGCAGCAGGTGACAGCTTGTAGGAGAAGTGGGGGGGAGTAGACCAAACCAGAATTTAGTAATGAAACTTAAAGAACTAGTAGAGCGCCTGAGGGGGAGCAGGAGGAAGGAGAGAGAGGAGGAATAGAGACTGCAGTGGTGGGTGCGAGGGGTGGCATTGGTGGCAAAATGACAGAATGAGTTCAGAAGTGTATTGAGCTTTGAGAGTGAGGAAGCCGGAGCAGTTCCATAGACTACATCATCGTAGTCGAATATTGGTAGAATCATTTTGGAGATTCATTTGCGACAAATAGGGAGGAGGAGACAATCCTTGTTTCAGTATACTAGTCCCAATTTTGGATCAAGTTTGGAGCATATGGAGCTGATGTGGACTGCGAAGTCTAGATGGTTGTCCAACCAGACACAGAGGTATTTGAATTTGGACACGTTATCAAGTGGAGTGCCATCCAAAGTGGTAAACTCCAGTGAGGATGAGGTTCTGGCTGACTTTTGAGTGGTGCCAAAAAGCATAGCAATAGTCTTTTTTTGTGTTTACCTTTAGGTGATTGGCTTGAAACCAAGCTACCACTTTGTTCAGGTCTTGCTGGAGTGTGGCATGAATGGTGGCAATGGAGGAACCAGAGATAAAGAAGACAGAGTCATCCACATACATGTGTATTAGGAAATTGGTGCACACTGAAAGGAGATCATTTTTAAACAATGAAAAAAGATGGGAACCAAAACGGACCCTTTAGGGGCACCATCATGGATTGGGAGGGGCAGAGAAGAGGAATTACCCACCTGCACTTTTTGCCTCTTTAGAGAATCATAACAGTCTCTTTTCCCTCGGTACTGACCCACTTCATTCACATAGTGGCTGATTGCCTTTATTTTACCCTCTCTTATTCTTCCCAACTGTACCTCTAACTCTCACTGGCAACCCCCCCCCCCAGTAGTGTCTGAAACAGTTACAAATTCTTTTAAATCGATCCTCCTAAATCCAGGACCCTCATCTTCATGTGGCATGCCTATGTTCTTGTCTTAATGTTAAACCACACTGTATATCTGTGATCATCGGTACCTAGGGGATTGCCAAATGTGAAGACTGCAATGCCCACTGTTTGTGAGCTGCAGGTCCAACACTGGACAGTCCCCACTGGGTTCACGGACTATCTGCCTGATAGAAGCCCCTTGTGGTAAGTCAAAGTTGACCCTATTTCTTATCAGAGCTGCAATTGGGAGGCTCCAATCCAAATCTGGTATATTGAAGTTACCAACTAGCAGCACCTCCCCTTACTTGCCATCCTGATGATGGCATCCCCAAGTGACTTATCCAACTCCTCTATATGCGCTGGAGGTCAGTATACCACCCCTGTACATATAGTGGCCGAAGCACCTGTCTCCAGGATGACCCACAGTACCACTAGCCCTTCCTTTTCCTCTGAGTGTCTGTGCACTTCTGTGGTCTTGATTTCTTCCCTTAGATATGGTACAACTCCTGCTCCCTTTGCTGTCTCTCCTGAACACAGAGTAGCCCAGTAGGATCACATCCAAGCTGTGGCTGACAGTGCACCATGGCTCAGTTATGGGAGCCAGTTCCAGGTTAGCCTCCACCATAATGACCTCAAGGTCCAGAGTTTTACTTCACAAACTCCTTACGTAGGTCAAGATGGCTCACCACACTTTACTCCCTCTCTGCCTGCTTCCCTGCTTCTTTCTGCCTCCTGCCTTTGTGTTCCCAGATGTTCCACCAGCTCTCTTCTTTCCTTGTTATCTTCTCCTTCACCTGTCTCATTTACTCCTTCCTTCTTGCTTCTCTGATTTATACCCATTGTACTCTGCCTGCTATTTGTTGGCTGCTCCTAAGTGAAAGTGGCTTACAATCTAAGAAGTATAGCATATTTAAATAAAAATAAAAGTTTGTGATTGCAAGCCTGCCAACACATCATGGGCCTGATTCTCAAATATATCTCTCAGCTGCTACGAATTTTGCATAGCACTATGATTTTTACACTCAAATCTACCCTTGCTTCACCAAGCTTTACTGATGTTCCTCATAATGTAAGAGCTACTTCTGGACACACAAACTACTAAAGCATTGAACTAACTTGTAAAAAGATTCCTTATTACTGTACTAAACATATGGGCCCACTGTTCATAAACACAATATTCTTCGAAATGAGAAAGTGCTACATATTCTGGCCACTTGCTTTGAATTTTAAAGCCCAGTGATATGCAATTTAATGCTTAGAGGTTGAGAGGTAGGTTCTCAAATGTCTGGGTTGGTGCATGATGTGTGTGTGCCAACCGGGAATGCTGCAAGGGGCAACTTGCATCACATCGTGTGCCATTACCGATTCAGAGATGCAGCCTGCACCAAATAGGGGTCTGCCTACAACAGCTGGGCTTACACCACTCTTGTGGCAGACACACAGCTGTGCTATCGTGGGAAGGAGCTTGCAATATGGTGATGTTGCCAGATCCCCTTTTGTTAGATTCTGAAAATGTTGAAATGGGTACACTGCACTCCATGGTTCAGATCAGCCCACAGCTGATTTAGCAGCCTGTGTGCCACTTGCTGGGTGGAAACCATCATCTTTTGCTGCACAGCTATGTGCACCAATTATACACGACATTGTGAGCACACTATGTTGTGATCAGAGTCAATGGTCCACACAGTGTGCACCACAGGAACTTTACTGTGACTGGACACGTTACTGATTCCCAGGACCACTGGCACATAGTCTATCAGGTTCATGAGTAAAACTGTACACAGATCTTACATGCAGTCTCCATGCAAGGGCTCAGCATGGCACAGAGCCCAACAAGCAGTCATTCAAACTCAGCAAAGATTGGGTATTGCAGTGGCATCACCACAGAGCCATCCTACAGCTTGTGGCATTCCCCTCCTGTGTACCTTTACTTGAATGCATAGCAGCGGTTGCTGCAACATGTGGGAATTTGTCACCAGGGCACCTCCCATTCCTGAAACAGATGTAGCATCCCTGGTTCACCCTCAAGCTACACAATCTACTGTTTATCACAGCTTGTGTCGAACTAGGGTTGTTTTATGACTCCAGCTCCATGTCTTTTTGTAGGGCTGCAGACAATTGTCAGATGGACTTTATTCTGCTCAACATCTTAGGGGGCAGCACAACTGGGGGACAGCACATCAGACTTATTATGGGGATCCCAATCTCTTAGTCTAGACACCTTCTTGGAGGCCTCTGGAGTGCACACCTGGCACTGTAGATGACCACACATGCTGACTACATTTAGGGTTACCTCCTGTCCCTATTTTCACAAGACAGTCCAGATCTGGGCAGCTGTGTCCTGCAAAAAAAGCATGACAATTACTACATGTCCTGACATTATAGCAGAAAAAAATGTTTTCTGGCTTTCCTCTAAATGCTGCAAAACAATATAATACCTTAACTAAAATACCTTAAAATGATAAGAAACACTAGAAACAGCTAAAAAAACTACAACAATTAGTCTTAATTCTAATTATTTAGCGAAAACAAGTCTGTTGCATCGGTTGAGATTACATATTGTCCTGCAAAAAATCATGTTTCAGTAAGAAATGTCACACTTTGGGCTTCTTAAAAGGTGATAACCCTAGCTACATTTTCTTTGTGGCCTTTGAAAGACCAAAAGGGAATGTGAGAGTGCCTCTGCAAGGATGAAGAGGATCCTGTGTTTCCTGGACGCTGCCCTATGAACCTTCAAGGGGGTGCACAGGGCTTCATGAATAGGGTCCTAAGATTGATAGTTTTTTTAAATATATGAGTAATTAATTATGTTCTTAAAGAACTGTTTTTGATTAATACACAGACATTTTCTTACTGTAAAATAAAAATATCATTATACATGTCCAAATAATACAAAGTGTCATGGAAAGTGTGTGTAAATACCCAGGAAAAAAATTAGGTTGTCTCTGTTTTAAGCAGAACTGAATGGTGCTAAAGATCTCTCACATAATCTACAATGGCCATAAATACCAGACACACGCATGTTTGGTGCTTAAGTGTGTCGCAGTTGTATTTCATCCCTGAAGAAGGGGGGGGGTCACCACATGATGGGCGTAGTCATTCAGATCATAGTGAGCCCAAACTGGGAAAACATTTTTAAAGACAAAGAATCTCAATACAAATTAATGGAAGCAACAGCTACCCTGGAAGGGCATTAACAGTAAAGTCAAGTTTTAAAGAAATTCAAAATTACACATACCTATACAAAACATTCTGAGGAATTATATGCACATCCCCATTAGAGGTTTTTGGCTGGCTCTGTTTTAAACAGAAGTGTATGGTGCCAAATGGCCTTTGACTCAATCTACACAGGCTGAAAACTACAAAGACTGAAAACTTAATGTGTTTTTTTTATTTAATAAATCATTGTAAATTCCACAAATTTATACTGCTTTTATAATTTTAAGAGTTGACTATTGTAATGCCTTGCTACCTTGCTTATCCGGAACTTCTCTATTTAAATTGCAGCATATTATAAATGCAGAAGCCAGATCTGTAACTAGTAAGTACTTCTCCTAGGGAGCATATTATACCAATCCTTCAGAGCTTACAATGGATTCTGTAAAATTCTGATGTGACGTTAAAGTTCTTCTTTTGAATTATGAAAGTCTTCATATCCTTTCACCTAAATACATATCTGAACTGATCACTCTCTCTGTCTCTTTAGTCCCCTTCTAGGTAATTAGGCTCAGTGCATGCCACCTTACTAATAGTTCTCATTTTTAAGTCGAAGACAGTGGTATGACAGGCTTTTCCACAAGGGCACCCATGCTGTGGAATGCACTTCCTTTATTGATTTGCCAGGCTGAGTCCTTAGATACTTTTAAATCACTATTAAAAATTCATTACTTTTCTCTGACTTAAAGGAAAACGACACCCTCATATCTTGTAAATTTTGTTTCCATGTCAAAAGACAACTTTTTTTCCTGTAGCTGTTAGGGATAAGTGTGTTAGCTTTAATTTGATTTCACTGTACATGCTAGTCCCCTGTAACTATCCTGGGGTGCTCCATTTTATGTTTGCCGAAAAGTCACCTTACAAGATAGCTGCATTAGCATATGAGAACAAGATGTCACGTCCATCATTTATACCATGTATAGTATATAGCGGAATGCTGTTATGCATGAAATTCCATGCCTGGAATAAGTTTGTTCTGCTGCAGTAGTGATGTTACTACTGCAGCAGAACCACTTGGAATTCTGGCACATTGTTGCTTTCCTCTATTTAATTCTGTGGTGACAGTATTCTAAAACCTCTAGAGACTTTTCAAGTCAGTTTCATTATGAAAAACAGAGAAAAAACACAAAGCACACATTTCACATAATACTACTATACACTATAAAAAATACAGGATGAGCAACTTTATGCACAACCTGTGTGTTCTGTCACCTCGGGGTTCTGATTCCCATGGCCCTCTCAAGCTTTGCTCTCGAGGTCAGAGGGAATCAGAACCCCTCTGTGGCAGAACACACTGTTGTGCATAGTTGCCCATCCAGTATTCTCTATATCTTTATGCTGAAAGTACAAATAACCTGAAGAAACTCTCTGGAAACACAAATGCTGAACACAGTTTAAGGGGAAAACCCTACCTTGCCACTCTGACAGTTTGAAAAGCTAACTGAAGGTAAATGTGGTATTTCACACTTTGCTGCAACTGGTTTTGTTGAACACTGATTAAGTAGACAGGCATATTGTGGAGTCTAAAGTGTGCTGGCATATCATGTTCTCATAAGCTAATGCAGCTCTCAGTGACAATGAGATTCAACAACCAGAAAATGGAGACCCTCCAGGATAGGATAGTTACAGGGAGTGGTATGAGCAATGAAAATAAACTAAAGCAAACACATATATATCCATCATCTACTTGAAAAGGGCTGTATGTTAACAAGGAAACAAAATTTACAAGAGATGAGTGTGTAGTTTTCCTTTATGAATCAACTTAAAGGTAATCTGCTTCTTGTTCCTATACTGAAAATGTATATTACTTGTACTGTAACTGCTTTGCATTCTGTGAAAGATGATTGTATCAATAATGTCTGTTGTTATTCTTGTGTTTTTTATTAAACTGAATGCTTGTTGTTATAATTGCTGTGAGCTTTCTGGAAGAGGTGCTGTATAAATCAAATGCATTGCTATGGACTGGATTAAATTCCAATAGTAAACTGTATTCTAAAACACTCTTTGTGGTAAGTGAAGGGAGAATGGAAAGTATCTACTGAACCAGTTAGTGAGCCTTCCCTCAGAACAGTCACCAGTAAGCCAGTAGAAGTCTAGCAATCAACAATTAGAAAATTACTTGCTAGTCCAAGTCTTCAAAATGTAACTGAGACATCAACCAGGAAACAAGCAACATACTATATTCCAGACAAACAGCAGTGAAAACAAGCTAGTCAGTCACCGGCAGGCACATGTTAGAAGGAGGTGTAGAAAATATTTTCTTCTTTGTATTTTTTACAATGTTAGAATGCTTACAGTTTTGATCGATGTCTATTGATTCCATACTGAGACTGTTTTCCTCATCGCCAGAAAAAACTGGGTGTTGCAAGGGAAGAAGTAAACAAGCACATGATGGTGATAGAAATTAAACAAAACAAAAAAAAACTGCTGGTCTTGGATTGAATCTCATTTTTTTAGGTTTTGGCCTACTTTAGCCTGGGTAAAGAATTGGCTGGAGAATAGGACACACAGAGTAATAGTAAATGGAGTCCACTCAAAAGAAAGGAGGGTTACTAGTGGGGTACCGCAGGGTTCAGTATTAGGACCGGTCCTCTTCAATGTCTTTATAAGCGACATTGCAGAAGGACTGGAAGGAAAAGTACGTCTCTTTGCAGATGACACTAAGATCTGCAACAGAGTTGATGCACAGGGTGGGGTGGAAAGGATGAGAAGGGACTTGGCAAGGTTAGAGGAATGGTCAAATGTATGGCAGCTTAGATTCAATGCTAAGAAGTGCAAGGTAATGCACCTGGGAAACAAAAACCCAGGGGAAGAGTACACAATGGGGGGTGAGATACTAACAACAACAAAAATGGAAAGGGACCTGGGGGTAGTCATATCAGATGACCTAAAGATGGGCAAGCAATGGGTGGGCAGCAAGGAGGGCTGGGGGATACTGGGATGCATAGGAGAGGCATCACCAGTAGAAAACAGGAAGTTATTATCCTCTGTACAGACAGCTGGTGAGACCCCATCTGGAGTACTGTGTGCAGTTCTGAAGACCCAATCTCCGCAAAGACATAGACAGGATGGAAGCTGTCCAGAGAAGGGCAACTAAAATGGTGCAGGGTCTGCACCGGAAGACATATGAAGAGAGACTTAGGAGCTTAATATGTATAGCCTCGAGGAAAGGAGGAGAGGGGGACATGATAGAAACTTTCAAGTACCTCAAGGGAATCAACAAAGTCCAAGAGGGTAGCATCTTTCAAAAAAGAGGTGTGCAAGAACAAGAGGGCACAATTTGAAGATAGAGGGGGCCGCTCAGAGGTAATTTAAGGAAGTATTTTTTCACAGAGAGGGTTGTGGATGCATGGAACGGCCTTCCGGAGGAGGTTGTGGAGTCAAAATCAGTGGTGGAATTCAAGCATGCATGGGATAGTCATAAGGCAGTTCTGGGGGTTGGGGGAAGGAAGAAGTAGGCTGCTGGTTAACTAGGATCTGCAGCTTATCCAGTAGGTAGGGAAATGGGCAGACTGGGTGGGCCAAGCGGTCCTTATCTGCCGTCAAATTCTATGTTTCTATGTTTCTATGTTTCTTTTTGGCTAATCTTGCAAACTATAGGGAACTGGTTGAAACAAGATTTAATTAATTTATTTATTTATTTAATTCTAGGACTGCAAGAACCTTTGAGCCAAGGCTCTTTTACAAAGGTCCCAAGTCAGACTGAGTACAGCACATCAAAGTTTCAACAGTACAAGGTACAACAGAAATGTAAGCAGTACAGCAGAAGGTTTGGCAGCGATAACAGGTTAATCAGGTTAAGAGCAGTTTCTAGTGGTGGGTGTAGAAAATTGTGGTAAGAACATGAACAGTAATTACTTGCATGTTTAACAGCTTTGCTATCAGATACAAGAGAGATGCATACATATTTGGTAGAGCATCAACATTCAAGATCATTGGTGAGCAACAGATACAAGACATGGTTAGGACACGGGGGGGGGGTAAGCTGCCTAAGGCATTGTCAAGACATAGAGAAGTGCAGGCAAGGGGTTGGAGGGAGGAAAAAGGGTGGAGGAGTGGAGAGGTGGAAAGTGCTTATTGTGATGCCGGGGTAAAGACAGGGGTGGCAGCTAGACTGGCAGGGCATGGCAGTCACAGGTACTGGAGGCAGAGAGAGCGAGAGATGGAGCCTAGTTTTGAAAGAACCAATCTTGGGGGTGGAGCAGATATCCCTGCTGAGATTATTTAACCAGTATGGCACCCTATAGGCAAATGATCATTGGCCCAGCGAGGTAAGGCATCTTGGAATCAGCAGCAGTTGAGAGTCAGATCCCCTAGTATGGCAGAGGTTTCAACTAGGGCTGAGGAGGGCTTGGACACCAGCCCCAGGGTTATCTTCTTTGCCATAATGCAGGTTTGGTATTTAATCCGGTTTGATAGGTTCAGCCAGCCAGTTTGGGTGTAGAGGTCGCAAGTGTGTGTAAGGCGATGGGCACCAGTTATGAGCTGACATGCTTTGTTTAGAGTGACTGTGATGCATCTGAGGGCTGTAGAGGTGGCAGAGCCATAGATTAAGAGGCCATAGTCGATGACAGAGACTACGGAGCTTAGGAGAGTGATTCTGAGGGCCTCAGGGGTTATGTATGCCCTATGTCTGTAGAGGAGACCAAGTCATATGTTAGCCTCCATGGCTACGCTGTCTACATGGGCTCCATAGGGCAGGTTATTGTCAAGAGAGATTCTGACATATTTAAATGAGGGAACCTCTTCAATTGGCACTCCAAGGTAATTTGTAATGGTCAGTGGATGCTGCCTGCTCTTGTTATGTGAGTTACTGAAAAGCATGTTTTTTTGTCTTTTTTATAGTTAAGGATGAGTTTTTGTTTGCAGAACCAGTTCTCTATGGCTGTGAACCTGAGTTGGAGCTTATACTATAGGGATAGTGGGTCCTTATGGCTGGCATGGATGACAGCATCTTCAGCATACAGAATGAGTTTTTCCAGGCATGATTTGAGGAAGTTATTTAGAAATAGGCTGAAGTGAAGGGGCCCCAGTATGGATCCCTGGGGGACTCCAGAGAGGACTAGTAGTGCATTGGAGAGGAAACCTCCAATTTTCACTCTTTGTGATCTGTTCTCCAGGTAACTTTTGAACCAGGCTGTGGAGTCAGGGGAGAGCCCTGCAATTTGTAGCTGGTCCAGGAGCAGGTGGTGGTGAAAGATAGAAGATGTAATAAGGTGAGGGGAATGAGCAACCAGGTTGCCAGGCTGCCAATTTTTATTTATTTATTTAAAAGCTGGTAACCAGGAGAGGCACACTGAGCCAAGGCTCATTTCCAGGTTTCACCCAGGGGAGGGGGAGAAGGAAGCAAATAACATACTTACATAGTGTATGACAGTTACAGTGATACAAACCAACAGTACAAAGTACATAGTGTCAAGCAGGTAATAACAGGTTGCCCAAGGAAGTGGCAAATACATTGCCATAGAGAGTCATACAGTAATAAACAGGGCAAGGAGCAAAACAGGTATATAGTACAGGTACATAGTACCTGGCAGGTAACAACAAAATTGCCAGGGTAGGAGGCAAATACATAGGTACAGTGTGTCAAACGATAAACAGCAGAGCAAGGAGCAAGGAATAGCAATATGCGTAAGATTAAAATAAAGTGCAAGGTTTACACCAGGTGTAATGATACGTGCTAGTGAAGGGCAACATTGCATGAAAGGGGCTTCGGACTATGTAGGCAAATGGCATCAGTAAAGTTAGCCAGGTTGGAGGCAACAGCAAGGTAGAGGTGGGGGTGGTACAGGGTCAGTTTAAAGAGGTTTATCAATGCTACCATATGGATTGAAGAGGGAAGGGAATTCCACATATGGGGGAAGTGAAAGGAGAAAGTACCTTGCCAGAGTTGGCGTGAGGTTAGGGAACAGTGAAGGAGTGGGGTTTGCGTGTGTGGAGGCGGTATTAATTGTGGGAGGGGGGGAACAAAAGGGAGGTGAGATAGGGAGTGAGAGTGCTGAACCAATACTTGGCTGTCAGGATGGAGGTGTGTTGGTTTTGGTGAGATACAAGGGAGGGAAGTGATAGAGGCGAGTAGAGGGTGCAATGATGTGTTCTGGATGGGGTGTTTAAGGTGAACTGACAAAAGGCATTGAAGGAAACATCTAATCTGGAGAAGGTGGATGCAGAGGCTGACCTGTACACTTCATCTGTGTAATCAAAGAGTGGAAGGATTGTCCTGTAGAGGAGACTCCAGAGAACTGGAAGGGAGACGGCATGTTTGTTTTGTAGAGAGTGCCAAGCTTGGGGTGGAGCTTGGAGTGGATGTAGTTTATATGTGTAACGAAGTCCAGGTGGCTGTCAAGCCAGACTTATAGGTATTTGTAGGCCAGGACTATGTCTAAGGTTGTGCCATCAAGATTGAAGAAAGGGGGTTGGAGTTTGACCAGTTTTTGGGGGGTGTCAAAATTCATGGAAACTGTATTAGAAGTATTTAAGTTGGTTTGCATGAAACCAGCTTAGGATTCTAGTGAAATCAGATTGTAGATGAGAGGACACCTCAGAGGTAGATGGGCCAGAAGTATAGAGGATGGTGTCATCAGCATTCAGGTGAATGTAGGAGGGAGAGCACATGAGTGGGAGATCATTGAGAAAGATGGAAAATAAGATGGGACCGACGATACAGCCTTGGGTACACCTGCTAGGATTGGGGGAGAGCGAGTGTGTCTCCAGCCTGCACACTTCAGGTGCGATCAGAGATATATGAACAGAACCATTTGACTGATAGAGGGGAGAGATCAGCAAGTTCTTATTTGGTGAGCAGGAGATGGGACACAGAGTCAAAGGCTTTAGCTAGATCTATGAATATATCTGAGGTGAGGTGGCCTTGGTTCATTCCAGTAAGAATAGCATCTGTCACCCTGAGTAATGAGGAGAGAGTTGAGTGGTTCTTTCTAAGGCCTGATTCATAAGGTGACAGGAAATTTGAGGAGGTAAGGAAGTGGGTGAGTCTGGTTAGGATGGGGGATTAGTGGAGCTTGGATATGAAAAGGAGGAGGGAGATGGGGCATTAGTTACCTGGTAAGGAGAAGTCAACACCTTTATGAAGGGGGATCATCTTTGTAGACTTTCAATCCTGTGATAAGCTAAGGGTAAAAGAGAGATTGAGCAGATGGGACAGGGGATGGGCAATTGCTGGGGCTGAGATCTGGAGAAGGAGCACCTCTAGTCTGTTGCCCAGAACTAGAGATGCAGTGCATTTTAATATTACTGATGTAACGTGTACAAAGTTAGAAACTTTGTATGCATACTATGGTGATGTTTCCCATGTTCACACCAGTTTTATGCAGTTAATTTTATATTTTGAACATTAAGCCTTATTTTCACTGTTTAAGCAATGTACCAACCCACTGTAAGAAATGACTCCTTCCCACCACCCACTTCTTTAGAAATGATGTTCCCCCACCCTCTACCCCCTAGCACCCGCCGCACAGTCACTGTGATGTTTACTATAATAAAGGTATGTGAAGATAGATAGCTCTCAATTAGTAAGTGCAGTGTGTGATCTTTCACTGTAAACAATAAATAGCACTTGTGAGGTGTTTGGACAAGACAGGTGAAGAGATCACAGCTATCTAAAAAGTCTTGGCTCAACAAATGCTACTCACAACACAGATAGTTTTCTTCTATTCATTTCACTTTCTTATAGCCAACAGGTCAAACGTTATCATACTCAACATTTCACAGTGCAACCTTACTGCTTCTTCAGGAGAAATCCTTTGACCTTATCTGGCTCTCTCAAGTTACTAATGCTCACTGGCATCTTATTCATTTCATTTGCTGATTGCTTTTATATTAGCACTCATCTAATTCACATGCTTCTCACTTACTTGTCAGGTTCTGGTACCTTTATTTGTTTAGCGCTGAGCGCTACAGACCTATTTCATCTGTTAACCTTTAAAAACATGTTTTTTATTGTCTGTTCCAGAATGCTATTATAAATCCATTTGCTGAGCCAAGACAATCTAGACAATAGATATCCCTCCTTCCCTCCACCCACACCATGTCACTTAAAAAACACACTACCCACCTTCACCATGCCATGTATGTCCCGCCAAGTCAACAATCACGTAAACCCCCAACCTTATAGAACCTAACCTCACTCCACCTCTAACCCCAAATTTAAAGGATGTACTGATGACCTGTAAAAAAAAAAAAGAAAACTGTTGACTGTAGTAAGCACAGAATATTACTTATGTTGCCATAGTGGTCCTTGTAACAAAAGATCCAGAAAAAAAGAGATGATTTGATACCTTTTATTGGACCAACATAGCTGTTACAGAAGAAAACAGGAGCTGAGCTTGTTGTAGGGGGGATGACCTCTTCACTCAGTGCCCTGCAGTAGAACAAATAAATGGTGACATCTCTATAAGAACAACTGATTGACATCTTGTCTACTAGTCAGATGTTACCACAGCTGAGGATGTTATCATTTATTAATTATATTACAGGGCACTAAGTGAAGGGTTATGTCACTCCAATGCTGGACGGTTTTCTTTTTTTACAGGTCTGCAGTGCATCCTTTAAATTTGGGTCTGTTGGTAGAGGGAAGATGAGTGGTGCAGGATGTGGTAGGTGTGGGGGTCATTGTGACTGTGAACCTGGGAGGGTAGGCACATGGTAGGAGGATTGGGTAGTGTGTGTTTCTTTACTTAATAAGGCACGGGCAGGGGATGGGTGGGATAGTTGTCTATACATATCTTTATTATAATAAACATCACCTGGACTGTGGGAGGGGGAGTAGGAAGGTACAGTGCCTTCAGAAAGTATTCACCCACTTGGATTTTGTCACATTTTGTTATGTTACTACCAGAATTTTTAATGCATTGAAATTATTTTTTCCCCCTTGATTCACACAGCATACTCAACAATTTAAAGGGGAAAAAATATTTTTATTGTGTAACAAAAATTTATGAAACATTAAAAACTGAAATATCTTGTTTACTTAAGTATTCACCCCCCCCTGAGTCAATTCTTTGTAGAAGTACCTTTCACAGCAATTACAGCTTTGAGTCTTCTTGGGTATGTCTGTATCAGCTTTGCACATCTGGATTTGGGAATTTTCACCCATTCTTCCTTGCAGATTTGCTCAAGCTCTGTCAAGTTGGATGGGGAGCATCGGTGAACCGCAATCTTTAAGTCTTTCCACAGATTCTCAATAGTATTCAAGTCTGGGCTTTGGCTGGACCACTCAAGGACATTCACCTTCTTGTTCTGAAGCCACTCCAGTGTTGCTTTGGCTGTATGCTTGGGGTCGTTGTCCTGTTGGAATGTAAATCTTCGCCCCAGTCCAAGGTCTATTGCAGACTGATGCAGGTTCTCCACAAGAATGTGCCTGTATTTGGCTCCATTCATTGTTCACTCTATCCTGACAAGTGCCCCAGTCCCTGCCGCTGAAAAGCATCCCCATAACATGATGCTGCCACCATCATGTTTCATAGTAGGGATGGTGTTACACGGGTGATGAGCTGTGTTCGGTTTGTGCCAGGCATAGCGCTTTCCATTCAGGCCAAAGAGTTACATTTTTGTTTCATCAGACCAGAGAATCTTTTACCACATGGTCTCAGAGTCTGCCACGTGCCTTCTTTCAAACTCCAGGCATGCTATTATGTGGCCTTTTCTCGGGAGTGGCTTTTGTCCAGCCACTCTCCCATAGAGGCTACTTCTGTGAAATGCTGCAGAGATTGTTGTCCTCTGGACAGGTTCTCCCATCTCAGCCATGGAACTCTGTAATTCTGTCAGGGTGGTCATTGGGTTCTTGGTCACTTCCCTGACCAAGGTCCTTCTTGCTCAGTTGCTCAGTTTGGGAGGACGGCCTGCTCTAGAAAGAATCTGGGTGGTTCCGTAATCTTTCCATTTCCTAATGATGGACTTGACTGTGCTCCTGGGAACTTTCAACACCATAGAAATGTTTTTATACCCCTCCCCAGATCTATGCCTCCTCACAATTCTATCACATAGTTCTACGGACAGCTCCTTGGTCTTCATGGTAGAGTTTCTGCTCTGACATGCACTGTCAAAAGTGGGACCTTATATAGACAGATGTATTTCCTCTGAAATCATGTCAACCATTTGAACTGACCACAGGTGTACTCCATTCAAGTTTTAGCGTGATCTCACAAGGAAATTGGATGCACCTGAGCTCAATTTGGAGTGTCATAGCAAAGAGGGTGAATACTTATCAAATCAAGACATTTCAGGTTTTTATTTTAAATTACATGTACAAAATAATTCCAGAAGTTTCATTCCACTTTGACATTATAGAGTAATTTGTGTAGATACGTGACAAAAAAATCACATATAAATGTATTTTAATTTGAGTTTGCAACATCACAAAATGTGACAATATCCAAGGTGGGGTGAATGCTTTCTGAAGGCACTGTAAGTGATACAGAGTGGCAGGTAGGAGTACTGTAGTTCTAAAGGTGTTGCTGGTGGGAGGACAGTTTGACACAGTGTGTGGTGGATGGCTTAAGCAGTAAATGAAGGAAATTTTTTTAAGAATATCGGGTAAATTTCAACACTAAACAAGTAATTGTATGGGCAGTTTGCTGACACTTGCACAAGTGAATTGCTACTATGTGTAGTCTTTGTCACCAGAGGTGAGACTAAGTCTACCTGAGCATTTATTCCCCTGATCCTTTTTAATGAGTGTTTAAAAGGATGCATGGATGCATGGATGGATGGATGGATGGACAGATAGAAATATAGACAGACAGACAGACAGACAGACAAACAGATGATTGGTTCAAGATCAGATCAGTTTTTCCTAGATTGGAAGAATGAGATTGCAGTTCAAAGTAATACAGAGTAGCTGAAAGCAATTGTGCAATCCTGTTACATGATGTCAACAAGGACTCCAAATCTTTCCTTGGATAGGGTGATATTGAAAAAGTTCAGAAACATTGTTTTCCTGTTCAGCAGGAGGGTACGTCATGGAGTTATGTAATAAAGGGAGGGGACCAAGCAACTTGGCAGTAAAATACTGTAGTTCCTGATAGCTCAGCTAGAGGAACAGTTGTTACATTTTGGTGGTAGAATTATGTTTGAGAGTCACAGGGTTGCAAATTCAAATCCCCAGTTCTGGTTCCAGTACTAGATAATGATCAGCAAGTGATAGTGCTGGCAGAATCGTCACACTGACCTACATTTTCCTAATGTTAAAGCTTTGTTACCATGTACTAGTTCTCATTTTATGTTTTATTTTATTAATGAATAATTGCATTTAGTAGAGGGAACATTTTTTGCACTATAATTATAGTACGTAATACAAAATTTTATGGTACTCAATTAACTTTTTTTGTTTTTTATATTCTTTTTTTTTTAAATGGGTGCACTTTAAACTCTTACTTTACAATAATGTTGCATATTGTTGTAGTAGTGTGCATTTGCCATGTATAAGTAACATGTATGATTAAATTATTAGATACATTACTATGTGTATATATGTGCATTATAGGATAAGTGACTGTGACCACCAGGGGCTGTAGTGCAATACAGTATATGTGAATTGTAGCAAAGCTCTAATTACCCCTCCCAAAAAAAAAACCCTCAGAAAAATAACCTGAGATTGTATAGTCATATTGTTTCTTCTGTTTTCATGTTACAGTACCTCTATCTGTATGGCACAATGCCATAATGCCTCTTAGAATAAGGAAATATCCATCCCTCAGGCTCGTTTCAAAAATGTTTCTGTGCTCTCAAGCTTCAAAAACATTTTCTGTGCTAGACCATGTTTATTTCTGGAGAATAGAAACAGTCTTAGATGAGAATAAAATGTAGTTCTCTAGCCTAAAGCCAGATAGAAAAAACATGGAGGTGTTCGCAGGACACACCTCATATAGCCAGGCTCAATGTTACAAGTGTTACAAAATTAGCTGGTGGCATGTCATTGAGAAATGCTGATAGGTAAAGAAACTTATACTGAAATTGAAAACTCTAAACAATGTTTTAAGGTATAAGCATGTTTGTAATAGCACTGAGTGGGAAAAGTGATATTGAATAATGTGTCATCTATACAAATTGTACATCATAATATGTCAAAACAGGGGTCAAAACAGAGGGTGGGAGTATGCAGTGTTACAGTACTTTTTATAGGCACTTAAACAAATTCTTCTTTCAGCCCCCATGTACTCACATCAGTCTTTCAAGTCAGATTAGAAAAAAAAACTTCAACCCCTTGAAAAAGTATATTGAATGATAACTGCACTGAAGTCGTAAGTCCTTTCACCAGCAGAAGCTGTTTTTAAATACTGGCTCCAATTGTATTATTGTTTTAGCTATAGTAGACATTTAGTAATACCAGGCAGTGTTTTAAGTTTTCACTCTGGTGGTGGGGACACTACAAATTTAGAGCTTTATAAAATTTGTAGGTTACTATCCTGTGTTCTGACTGCTGAGAAGGTTCTGAAGGAATGTGATTTAGCAGAAGAAGCAAATGCCTTTGTACTTCTTCCAGCAACCAGGCTGCAGTACATCAG
Source organism: Neoceratodus forsteri (assembly GCA_016271365.2). NCBI lineage: Eukaryota > Metazoa > Chordata > Ceratodontiformes > Ceratodontidae > Neoceratodus > Neoceratodus forsteri. The sequence goes on along the minus strand of CM057458.1, from coordinate 1,243,821,448 downwards.
AACATCAATACCTTCCACTTTTTTTTTATTTCTATCCATCTTTGTATGGTAAATGTTCTCCCACTTCCCACAAACTGTAACTTTTCAAAATCAGAATTTTTTATACCATTTACACCAAGTAATACCCACTGACCACCAATAACAGACATAAATATTGGAAAACATACCTTTGAGCACTATTTCTCCCCCTCATCTGTGAACAGTAGGACTTGTTTTCTAATCTCATTCTTTAATTCTACTATTAACACACAAGCAGTAAGACATTACTTGAACAATCATTAAAGAGTTTCATCTGACATTGTGCCATGATGTTTACTCAGCTTACTTTTTTTCAAGCTTAATATGTTTTGATTTTTATGTTATTTCTTCTAGGAAGGGACAGTACCCTCTCATTTGTGATCCAGCGCTGTAGCTAAGCTGGAGTCTGCTGTCAGCCGTTGGCAGCCTCTTTAACTTGCAATCACAACTGCCACTTTAATAAATTAATATATGGGCTGCTGATTTTTGATTGTGTTCACACTCACCGGTTTATTGTCAAAAAGGGTTCTTCTGCAAGTTGAATTGCTACACTCCAACAAATAATCCCATTTCATGCCGTATGCTGGAAGGTAAAGCCCAAAATATGCTCAGCTACTCTCAATAAATGATGAAGGGATCAGTCAACTCCACATTTTGTGGACACTTCCCATGAGTATAAGAGTCACTGTGGTGCTGAGTACTGCCCTTCCCCCAGCCAGCAAAGAATAACAGTTTGCTTCTCTTTTCATTATTTTCTATCTATAAATGCTGAAACATCCTCTTCAGCTAACAGCAGACTCAATAGTAATTAAAACCCACTTTAAAAATGTTTTTGTTTTGTTTTCAACAGTAATTTAAGCGTGTATAAAAAAAAGGGAAAAGAACACACCACAAAATACATTTCAGTCCAGTAAAATCATGTCTGCTACTCAGTGAGATAGGGAAGAGTCCAAGAGGTGTACAGAATATAAAATATCACTATGAGGGTAATGACACATGGGACTGCTGGAGGTGGGACAGATTACCTTGTAACATGGCAGAAAATATCAGTCTGAAATGCAGAATAAAGATTTGTTGAAAACCATCAGGTGACCAAAAGCGAGTTGGTATTAATCTACCAGTAGAGCCCACTCGCTAGTGCATGTAGGAGCAATACACACCAAGTTGAATAGAGGTAATGCCGGGGGTGAGCCCAGTGAAACATGCAATTCCACCACCGGGTATGAGCAAGGAAGGTGAGCAATGTTTGGGAGGTAGAGATAGACATCAGCTGAATGAAGAAGTTGCTTGGAGGGACAGCCGAAGAAGGCAATGCAACAAAAAAAGCCGTGGTCTGTTTTGCAAAGCATGCACCCACCACAGTTAGTGAAACACAATGGGCAGCATTAAATGTAAAAGACATGGGCACAAAAACCACTGTTGCCACATCGTGCTCATAGGAAAGATGTAGAAATACAAGTCCCAGAATGCACAAAGGCCATGTATCTCAGTGAGCTAACAATGAGGGGCACTGCAATTAAACCACCACATAGAATCTAACAGAAACAATAAAGTTGTGCGTGTTTCAGATGGCAATGTTATGTGAACATGTCCTAAAGTTCTGTGGACACAACATAAAAGTATGTGAGCCCTGTGACATGCAGGCACATGGTCTTACATCTGCAGTGTTAGAGAGTCAGCAAACTGCTCCATAGTTTCTCCACTGCAAGTGCCAATCAGCACAATCTGTATGCCATTGTACATATGATATGAGTGTTACAATATTTACCCACCATTTGCCATGTTACAAGAGCATTAATCCCCTCCAGAGTTGGTCTCTACTAGTGGATTAATGCCCAGTGGGTGGTTGGAAGAACTCAACCTGCAGCCTTGTGCACCAACCCCCCAGGCATTAATCCACTAGTAGATCCCTCCTCTGTTTTGGATTAATGTTTACATGTCTGTTTATGAGTCTGAGGGGGTGAGGCTGTATTGGAAAAGGGTTGGGGGTGGGTTGAGTTGGAAGTGGATGGCAAATACTGTTTGTGTGTTCTATCTCTAGTGGCAAACAAAATAAAGGCATCTGGTCTAATCAGTGAAAGCTTGAGGCATTGTGTTCTCTCCTTTTACTTGTCATTCCTGCATATTTATTAAAGAAAAAACAAACAAAGAACACAAGTGTATTTCTTATGTTTTGCTTATTACCCATTTTATAAGTGCAAAAAGATACTCCAGCCTGTGAATTTCTATTTGTAAACCAAACTCCAAGGTAGATGAAGGCACTCGGCACAAGTGCTTTGTGCCTCACAATGCAGCTGGGCAAGTAGTTTACAATGAGAAACCCACACCCTGTCATATCTGATTTTTTACATATGGTGTAGTTCAGGTGCTTTGCAACCACAGAGTTCCATAGAAAAACACTGAATCATTTTGTCAAGTGTAATAGCTTTACAATGACATAAACTACAGTATATCATACAGTTATAAAATGGTATTTGCCACCAGTGTGTTAATCAGAAACACACACACCAGGATAACAAAAAAGCCTGTATAGATAGAATGATGTTAGAAATGGATCCAGTATTTGAAAGGCTGCTTCTTCGGGGGACAACAATCAACAATTTATAGGTTCAGCACACTTTTCCCTTAAAAGTTTGCAAACAGTCTACAGTACATTATAAAGACTAAAAACAGCATGTTAACACCAGTGAATGTTTCCGGCTGAGTTTTAGAGAAACTTTCTTCTGTGCCTTAATGTTTTACTTTAAAATGCTGACTTCTATTGAAGTAATTGTATGTAAGAAATAGCTTAGAAATGCCACAGTACAATTGCATTTTCTAAAACAAAAGTGTCAATTTTACTTTACTGCAAATCCTGTAGCTTGTATGGAAATGAAACAGTTCATCCTTAGGAGTAACGTGACACCAAATTACAATAAATAAAGAATCCAGTTGTACTAAAAAGCTATACCAGACACTGCACTAATTTATTGGATGTTGGCAGATTTAATGCTAATGTACAAAAAACAAACAAACAAAAAACATGGTAACCAGATTTTGTATTTTTTTTTTAATTTAGGACTGAACAGAACCTCCCATAAAATGTTTGAGTTGTTTGAAACATAAATCAGCAATAATTCTCAATTTAGCACTTGATTAGTAGGAAAAATATGCAAATCAATACTTTGAAAAGTGGTTTGTGAAACAGTGAGTGCATTATGGAACAGGGAAGGGTGATTTTAATTAGAACTGCAACAGATTCATCAAACAGTACATCTTTCTTTCCTGTGCAGTTCTATGGCAATGTTTACAATGACTGTGCCACACCCTGGTTTGTAGTTCATACAAACAACTAAATAGGCTCCCAATTCATATAAAGCAGGGACACCTAATGAAATTAAGTGGCTGCTGTGTTATATTAAAGGATTCTACATATATGGTTTAGCTGATTTCTAGACACCTCATACAATCAAAGTTATTTTTAAGGCTACAGAGGACATGTGATTGGAGCCTCAAGGGAAATGGGCCTTTCTTTCACTGGTCCTACACTGTGGAATTTCCTCCCTATTATGTCCCTGCTCTGGTTCACATTGCTCAGTGACCCATCTTGTGGACTGGTTAGAAGAACGAAGTGTTACTGATAGGACTTGTTGCAAAAATGACTAGAAAATTAGGTTAGGAGTAGTACTGATGACTACCAAGCAGGAAGGAGACCTAGGGTAATCATACAGCATCTATTAGCATAAAGGTGCCCAGGCAGTGTGACAAGGAAGTCAGTAGGGCTAATAGGATACTAGGGTGCATTGGTAGGGTAATCTCCAGAAGAAAGAGGGCGGTGGTGTTACCTCTGTATGGATCACTGGTAAGACCCCACCCAGAGTACTGTGTCCAGTTCTAAACACCACATTTCTGGAAGGACATAGACATGGTGGAGGCAGTCCAGAGGAGGGCAACTAAAATTGTGCAGGGTCTGCATCAAAAGCCCTGTGAGGAGAGATTAAAGGACCTCAGTATGTAAACCCTGGAAAAAAGGAGGCAGAGGTCTTCCACATGCTAGCCACTGACTGACTGTGTCCACCATCCATTCTCCTGTGGCTGCTGCATACCCTGTCAAAATGCTTACAACACAATCATGCTGTCAAAAAACATGCGGGCATAAATGCATGTGCGGTCTCGGTGTCTGTATAAATAATGTAGCATGGTTTCAGACTGCACTTAGATTACAGGGACCACATGTCGTGGTTTTGCCCACAACATTTTTACTTTCAGTGAATTGACCCAGTTTCTGGTTGATAAACTCCCTGTAACAATGAGGACCAGACTGACCAGGTGGCAGCAGTCAGTAACGGCACTGAGACCAGCCTGCTGTGATGCAGTTGAAGGTGGCAGGGCATTCCCTCTTCAAAGGTGAGCCACCGTAAGCAGCGCTCCACAAAGCAGCTCTCCACATGTGTGGCTCTCACAGGAGTGGTGAGAGTTCTCGGCAAGAATCACAGGCGGGATACTTAGAGGGAGGCTGCTAAAACAAGTTTTGTTTTCATGTATTGGTAAGTCTAAAGGGGATTTATGTAAACTGTGATGTTTCAGAAAAGTGTTATAAAAATGTTTGGTAAAACTACTGAACACTAGCTTTTACATGTGGAGTTGTGAGTCACACATTCAAATGGTAACAAAGGGACTATTGGATTTAAAGATATTTTTTGCAATTGTAACTCTGATGTTTGAAAATGCTATAAGTAAAGGAAGGAACATGGAAACTTGTGTAGAAGCACAAATTAGAACAATATTTAAAGAGGAGGAAATGCAAATACAAGTAGTATTGAACACCGAGCAGAGAGTAAATAAATTAGAGAAAAGTGTAAATTGAAAGAATCTACAAAAAAAAATCACATGTAACACTCTTAAAGATGTAGAAACACAGAAAACAGAAATTATCTCAATAAGAGTACCACATAGAATAAAAACATCAGGACCATCAAAACACAGGCAAAAAAATTAGGAAAATGTTATAAAAATTCCAATTGTGAAATCCTGTGTACCTGCTTTATTAAATACTAATGTCACTCCTTATTAACTAAAGTAGATGAACTTGAAGTGATTTTGAAACAAAAGGCAGTCCATATTGTTGTGATTACAGAAACCTGATGTAGTTTAAATGTGCCTACACAGGTGTTAGCAGTTACAGACTACAAAATAGAAAGAAAGGATAGAAAAGTGAAATGGGGGGGGGGGAGGGCATAGCTTGGTACAATCATGAACATGTACCATATAAGATAGTATAGGAACTGGAAGACAAAAAACTCAAAATGATGTGGATTGAGATTTGAATGCCTAAACTTCCAAGATCTTGTAGACCATTATTTATGGGGAAGGGGGGTTATCATATGCCCATAAATAACAAAAACAATATGGTGGATCACATAAATTGGTGCCTAGATAGGATTTTTGTAAAACACTGTATATGCAAGGTTGTAATAATGGGAGATGCAAATAGACTACCTATAAGTAAAATCACAGGAGACAGCAAATTGCAACAAATTAACAAACATGATACTGGGGGATGTATTGTTAATGTGGTAATTATGAAACTTAGCAAATGATGTGAGCAACCAAAACTCCTTTCTGAAATAGGGTCATCTGACCACATGGTGGTGCTTATGTCAGGTAGTAGTGAAGGTTATAGATTACTGAGAGAGAGTGAACAGAAATTTTCTGGTAGAAAATGGATAGAACAGAAACAAGAGTGGGGTTTTGGATATGGTAACTGATAAATTATAGTCAGAATATTTTTCTAAGATAGTGCTTATGAAACATGGTCAAATGTAATAAGTACATTACAGGAAATAATGGATCAAGTGGCCCCCCATAAAAACAATAGTGAAAAAGGGAGGAGACAAACAGTGGATAAAAGAAAACTTTAAAAAGTTAATCCAACAGAGACAAATTACATTTAAATGTAATGAAATAAATAAATATAACAAACTAAGAAAAGATATGGATAGGAAAAGTAAGTGGTTGAGGAGAAACTATTATAAACAACAGATTAAAAAGTTAAAGAAATCAAACCCACAAAACGTGGGTAAGAATTAGAGAATTTTTGAGAAAAGGAAATCAAAAGGGGCAATTATGGTAGATAAATGGAAACAGTTGTGATGACAGCACAGAAAATGAAAATGAGTCTTTTGTGACAAAGTTAAACAAGGTACTGTGTGATGTTAGTCGACAACTGGTACCATTAAGAGAAATGGGATGTCCGTGAAAGTATTTAATATAAGTTGCAGATGTAAAAAAAGGAATGAAAAAAGATTAAAGAAAACAAAGCTACTGGAGCTCACGCAATACCCAATTTGGTGTGGAAGGAGTGGCCAGATGTGTTAGCACCCTGGCTTTGTAACATGTTTAGCAAATCAGTGATTTGGGAGAAAATTCCACAGCAGTGAAAACAAGTGAGGGTAACCCCCATTCCAAAGGTAACTACACCTAAAGGGTATTAAGTTAAAATGATGAATGCAAAACAGCATGGGTGAAAACCACAAAGTCAGAACAGCTAATACAAAAACTGCTACAGGGATAAAACAGCTACAGGGACAGAATAGCTCATACAAAATTTAGTGTAATCCCTGTAGCTGTTCAGGGAAAGGGGGAAAGCAACTGCTGCAGGGTGTGCTGCTGACCAACTGATGTGGCATAGAGGGTAGGACACAGGTAGCAGAGTTCAGTGGAATGAGAGTCCTGCGTGCTTCGAGTCCCATGGCAGGAGATTCATTTTTTCCTTTCTTTGGACTTAGTCTTTTTTACCTTCTCCCTCCTGACTCAGGGCTGGGTTTCACCCACCTTCCCCAAGGATTCCCCCATCCCTGCAGTTCCTTCTTGTCCCTGAGTTGCCTCCCCCCAGAGGTGATTATATTTAGCATGGATGAAAAGGCCAACATTCAATTGTACTGGTCAACCATTTTAAGAAGAGGAGGTCTTAATCAGAGTGATCTGGTCTATTTCTATGTAACCATTGTCAAGCCAATGTTAGAATATGGAGCAATTGTTTGGCATGGAGGACTAACTGTGAAAGAAAGGGAAGAAGCTTAGAAAGTACAACAAAGGGCACTTAGCACTATGTATGGCAAAGCTGTTAGTAATGCCAAGTTATTGGAAGCATGCAAATTGAAAATGTTGGAAGACAGAAGATAAAAAATGGCTAGCAACATGTTTAAAAAAGATGCAACTCAAATCACAAACTACACAATCTATCACCACCCCCAAAAATAGTATGAAACATGATTTATGAATACAGAATAGGTGGCGAAAACAAAAGGTTAGGACCCAAACTAATGAAAAGTCTTTGTTCATACAATATCATGAAAACAAATGAAGAAAGATACAGGTAGAAATGATCAATAGACTAAACTTAGATTTTTTTTTCTTTTTTAATTAGTTTTGTGGTATTTTGTTGCAATCTGTTACCATGGAACTCTAATGTATGTTAGGGTAAATATTATTTTAAAAAGATAAATGACATTTTGTATTACACTGAAATGTGAAAGGGTGAACAGAGTGTATTGTAGTAGGGAATTTAATAAGAGTTTTTATATGATTGTGATGAGATTTTTTTTTTATATTTGTTGTACTTTTTCCGGCAGGTCCTCTGTCAGGCTCTGCCTTGGTCAGGGCCCTCGGACTCCCACTTACCGTCAACTGCTGGTACTCTCCCCTGTCACCCCCCGGCTTGCCCCCCCCCAGAGGTCGGGGCTGTGGCACTGGTTCCCCATTACTCCCAGCACCTCAGAACCAGTAACTAGTTGGGAGAGCCATCTATGGTGGTTAATTGAAGCCCGGGGAGGGCTTCATGTAGATGGAGGACCCACCCATTTCTTTTTACTTCCCCCTATAAGCAGGAGCAGGGATATGCAATGATGTCCAGCATCTGCCCCGCCCTGGAGTTATTGCTTAGATGTCTGTGCATAGTGGTGAACCCAGCTCTGCCAGGTGTTGCCACTGCAACAAGCATACAGGTCCCCCTTCCCCCTGGAAAAGGAAAGCTGTCTAGGGATGCTCAATCTTTTTCCACCTGCCCACCCTCTGATGACCCAGATCCGTTCCCGAACCGGGGTCGCCGGTGTCGCAAGCGGAAATCTGACCCCTGCGCCATTGGGCCAACTAAGACTTTTTTTTTATTCTCTTTCTTTTATCATAACATCATTTATAAAAGTTGTATATTAACTGGTTGTTGACAATTATGACTTGCTGGCAGAATCTCACAATCTCCATTATACACATGTGTGAATAACGGCCCTTGTATAACAAAGTTCGTTTAAGCACCTTTCACTAAACTTTTAAAAATGCTTCCCAGTGCCAGTTGTACTATTTTAATGCACCCTGTACTCGTGCTGCCAGGTCACTTGCAGTGCCTCACTGAAATCGCCAGTGCAAATGACAGAAACTCCTTCACAAAATATTGGAAAATATGGTAGGACATGTGTTTATTTCATTTTACATCTGTGTATATTATTTGTGTTTTATGCAAATACCTGAGATGTCCTGCAGGTTTCATTGAGCCCCAGGGCATGCCTTCATACAATCTGCATTATGAAACATAGAAGCTGATGGCAGGAAAAAAATACCTTCCAGCTCAGCTGTGCAGTCATATGGTAGAATATAGACATGTCATTGCTTGACATCTATTTCTCCCTATCCCCATCACCGGTTTGATTGTGTAGCTATATCTGAAACTATTTTACTAGTTAAACAGTTTAACTTTCATGGCTACTACAATAAATGTTATTAACAGTTGAAAATTACTCTTGCAGTTCATTGTTCCACACACTTAGAAAAGTGTTACCTGAAAAAACAAATGAACCAGTTAATATACAAAATAAAATATGAAGTGTTTAAACTCAGATTTTATGCACACCCTTGATGTGTGATGCCCTAATAAACCCCTCAGGTTTCACCCTCAGGATTTATGGGGCATCGTACACCTTGGTTGTGCATAAAATACTTGTTATACACACTTCCCAATGCATTATTGCATATATATACTGTATATATATATATATATATATACAGAATGTAATCAACTTCAGCATCCCTCTTGGTGACTGTTGTAACAGTAGCTGAATAAAATAAAATCAAAAACTAAAATGGACTGTAATATTTTTTTTTGTCTCACAAAAATTTCCTCAAAACGTGATTATATTAAACAAGGATGTAATCTATCCCTATGGGGGTCATCAGGCATGAAGCATGGCTGAGGGCCTTCTGTCCATAAATGTTAGATTTACAAAGGTAACCTAAAAGCTGGAGTGCCTTAATCCTGGTAAGAAATTAGTTTGTTATACTTTTCTAGTAAAATGTATAATTGTCTGTGATACTAAGAACAAAAATGGCATCATTTTCAGAATTGCATTCTCAGAAATTAAGAATGTAATTAGGAAAAAGTTGCTCTTTTTATTATGTTTTAACTCTGTATTTTATATCTAAATGTCTTCATATTTGTATGTTTGCCCTAATCACCGCTGTGAAGGTTCAGGACAAAAGGGCACTTGATTAATGAACTTTTGAACTTGAAAGTGAATAATTCTGTTGTACAGTACATGAACACTTTCTGCCATTAGCCTAACCCTTTCAAAATTATGTCAGCCAATTAGAATGCTCCATTGCCTACTATTGTTTTACAATGAAGTGAAGGTTCAGCTAAGTATCAGTCAGTAATGAAAAAAGTCCATACCTAAACTCTTTATGTACCTCAATACATAAGCACTAAATGAAATATATCTCGTATACAGTAAGGGAAAAAAAACATGTCTTTAAATGTAGGTAAAAAGTAAATATGTTCCAACACTGTCCATAACATTTCTTTTATAGAGCTAGCTACACAGTAATTCTTTTGATATAAAATGTAAGGATATATCATCATTGTATGATGCTCCCACAATTTGTTCCTTAAATGAGCTTATGTTCTGGGAGTGCCACTAAATGAACTCTTTCATCATCAGTAACTCATATTACATCACAAAACCCTGCTATTGCTCTATTAATGTAGAGTGATATACTAGGATTTATCTTGTTCAAGCTCACAGCCTCTGGTAGGATTTGACAGGGAAAGCATATGTATGTTTAGCAGAGAGAGGGAACTTAATTCTCAAAATGTCAGCAGGACACAGCATTTTGGACTTGCATATTCCAGGTTTCCTGGCATGTCATGCCTTATTTTGTTCCTGATGACTAAGGGTTAATTTAATAACACTTTTATCTGCCCATGTCATTAGTACTGTATTTATGTAAGGAATGAAGCATGCAAAGGCATGCAAAGTGTTACTGGGAGAGAGCACAAATGGAAATAAATGGATCTTGCAGATTCAGCTAAAGTAAGTCTGTGTTTTCTGGCTACTATAAATCCATGATAGATATGGCCCAGTGGATTTAAGAGCATAGAGCAAAGGTATTCATTGGAGCCTTTGCGCACTGTGGTGCAAGGGATTGCTATCTGTGGTATGTAGTATGTGTTTTAGTACTTTTTTGTTGGCAAGCTTGAAAGCAGCAGTGCATGACAACAGGGATATTTTTGACCGATATTTTTTATTATATGTAAGACTGCCCCTTATCTCCTAATTTGTATGATACCATTCTTTCTCAGTTTAAAGTCTGCTTTATTACTGTTTTTCATACTTGATATAAAAAGAGAGTTTCTTTTAATACGGCTCAAGACAGGTTTTCATCATTTTTTTTCAGTTGTTCTGTCTGTTGTCCCAGAAAAAAGGGAGAGGTGTCTGCTGCACAGTTCTTATATGCATGTCAAAAGTGATATTAAACAATGGGTGATTAGAAACAAAGAATACTGATGAAAACCTTTTATAAACCATATTAAAAGTAAAATTCCCTTTGTTATTTCAAATGTAAAAAAAAAGTGGTAAAGCAGATTCAAACTGTATCAAACAAATCTGGAGAAAAGGGCAGTCTAAAATAGAATAAAAATGTATAGGTCAACATTTTCACCGCTATTATGCACTGTGGCTTTAATACAAGAAGCCATCCAAGCCAGTCTGGTGGCTCAGTAACAGCATGACACACTGTGCTATTGGAGACCTGAGTCCAGCCATGATCTTCCTCCTTGGGCTGGTAAGGCACACTTAATAGATGAATGTGCACTTTTGTTGGTGGGATGGTCTAGTGTACATAAGTTGATAACACCCTATACCCCAAGTCTTTAAGAGATCAAGGCCTGGCTTTGGCCTCAGAGGTGACAGCTTGTTTGCATCCTTCAGCATTGACATGCAGTACTGTGAATTACGTTCATAAAGAGGAATAGGACAGGGAATAAAACTAAAACTACAAGAAAAGAAAAAAGAAAATTGATTTTTTTTTAAACTTTGCTCAGTCTAGCCAAACTGAGAAGTGATATCTCATGTCCAGTGGTGTCCTGCTTTTACCCTTTTCAGAATCTGGATGGACCAGAGCACTGGGAAGTTAAGTGACTTGGTCAAAGTCACACAGTGACTATTTGGCTGTAGTGGAGTTTTTGATGGTGCTCTCCTGGATCCCAAGGCAGTGCTCTAAAAATATACCACACTGCCTCAGCATTATCTGAAATACCATATTCCATCTGATAAAGGCTTTAGACAATGTTTTGAAATCTCCCAGGTTATGATTCAGAGCAGAATAAATACATTTCTGAAAGTAAAGCAAACAATGAAGATGCAGAGCAAAGTTACTGATAATACAGTATCAGCAAACTATATAATCATATCTAATGTATATTACTGAACTTGGGAATGATTTTTAAATGACACAATATATGCTTTCATAATTAACATTTAGAACTGAGCACCTACAGGAAGGCAAAATGTGGAGAGGCTGGATGCCTCAGTGTATTGACAAGGGGTTGTAGAACCTTTTCACTCTAGGTCAATGGTTTACATACAAACTAGGTTAATACTGCCCACAATATATTATCAACTCATGGACATTTAACTGCACATGAATGATATGTTATTGTGCTTGCCTGACTTGTGACCCTATCTAAACCATTAGCACAGTGGAAGCTAATTGACATATTGGCAGCCTCCATGCAAAGCCAAAGATTTGCAAGTGTGATTGAGAGTGAACTGCCCCCCATACCTCTCAACTGTCCCTGATTTTCAGGAACGTCCCTGATTTTGCCTCAAAATTTTTCTCTGTCTCTCCTAAAAATCGTCTTTCTGTGACCAAACTGTAGGGGTTATAAGCACAAAATAATGTCAAACATTAAAGTTATAGACGTGTTCTTCCTTAGACAATGCATGTTACACCAAGCCCTTTATTCCACCAGCTTCCTGAAGGGATATCTCTAATTTTGAAGATGTGTCCCTGATTTTGGTCCTTTGTCCTCAATTTTTATAAGCATTGTCCCTGATTTATGAGGCAGGAGGTTGAGAGGTATGCTGCCCTTGACCCATCAGATGTGTTCTCTCTCCATGTCAGGCAAGAAGCATATTGACAATGAAGTGTGGGACATTTGTACTGTAGTTGTACCTGCTATACCTGGCCTTTGGCTAAATGGAGAACTTCAGTCTCCCATGAACCCAACCTGGCACAACAGTACAGTTCACAACACTAACATGAGTTGGCTACAGCCAGAACTGGCTGGTTTGGCTTTGACATTAGCTTAATGATTAACTTGGTTTTGCAATTGTAGTTTGCTGTAATAGAATACAACCTTACACATTAAAGCAATATAAAAATAGCCATTGTCATCTGTAGCATTCTCCAGCAGTATCAGTCATTCTGTGAGTTCACCCTTCCCCCCAACTCATATATATACACACACACACACACACACACAGCCATTTGATATTAGGCAAAAGATAACATACTGTACTAAAAAAGGGCAAGCTTTGACTTTTTAAGCAGCACCTGAAACAACAGTGCTGGGCCCCAGTCCTAAAAGCGGAGAACGTTGATACAGCACTAGCCAAATTCATAGACATTTTCAATGCTGTTTGTGATACCTATGCCCCATAACCAAAAAAGAAAGAAATGTTCCCACAAAACCTGATACTCCTCACCTACGTGCCCTGATGAGCTCCAGGGACGTCCTCTGCCAAAAATACAAAAGCACCCTTGCAGACTGTGATAAGCAAAACTACAAGGCCACATGGAATAAATGTACCCAGGCCATAAGCCTGGCCAAAGCCAATCACTGCAGAACCGAGCTCAACTCCTCCTGGGGTGATGGCAGAAGATTCTGAGAGAACATTTATGCAATCATTGGAAAGCAGTATACCTCTACACCTACCCTGTTGTGCTAAGAAGGGTCTACTATACAAGACCCCAAAACTATCACTGACATTTTCAATAATGCCTTTACCGACCTCAGTGCCATACTCCCCCCTGACATTCACAGCTCTGCAGACAACAACCCACTAAACTCTCAAAGTACACGGCCAGTAAATCATGCCCCCCCCCCTTTCTACCTTAAGGTGATTTCCAAGGCTGAAGTGAAAAAATACCTTCCCAAAGTCCTGGGTATATCTAGGCACAGTGCTGAGTGCCTTGATCTAAAACTGATCGCTCTTGCACTTGAAGAAGTGCTAATCCTCCTAACTAGAATCATTAACCTGTCCCTCACAACTGGGACAGTCCCGAAAATCTGGAAAGCTGCAGTTGTAACCCCTGTCGACAAAGCGGGTGTCATGGCAGACCACGCCAACTACCGTCCAATATCAATACTACCCCCTCTGTCTAATGCTCTAAAGCATATAGTCTATGACGAACTGGTCAACCACCTTGAAAAATATCAGCTCCAATGCCAACAGCAGCATGGTTTCCAAAAACTCCACAGCACTACTACAGTGCTGTTGGAGTTCAAGGGATTCATTCACAATGCCTTTGATCAAGGGCACTTAGTGGATGCAACCTTCATTGACCTCACCAAGGCCTTTGACACAGTCAACCATGACCTCCTCCTAGCCCAACTGGATGCAACAGGGCTCTCAGCCCTTCCCTGGGTTGGTTCCAGAGCTACCTCACAGACAGTGAACAAAGGGTAAAAATAAGTAACACACTCTCTGACCGTCTGCTAGTTTCTTCTGGGGTCCCACAAGGCTCCATACTGGGACCCCTCCTCTTTAGCCTTTTTTTAAACAACCTTCCACAAGCACGTCAACATAAAATACTCCTCTACGCAGATGATGCAGTTATCTATTCCAGTCGCACTGACCCGACCACCTTAGAACAACGTCTGCAACAGGACTTTAGCAAAGTTGAGGACTGGTTTACCGATCTCAGGCTACTAGTTAAACTCAGTTAAAGATCAGATCCAATATATATCTATCTGGGAAATTCATCCCTTTTAGGTATTGTCCAAGGTATTTATAACTAACATCATTGTACATCTGAGAATCAGATGTCTCAGATCATCTTCCTCGCTCAGATAACAATAACACTCTGAACCTATTACACTTTCTTTATTATATCTTCTCTCAAGTACATTACTTGAAAATACCTCAAATATGTATTTCATCAAAATTGTTCTATACTCTGGCTGACGAATAGCATTAAGATAAAATGTTTGCCTATGCTCCCTTGTGTTCTTAACTAACCAACTTGCAACCCTCAGGTCTTTAATCCGATCCATATCTTTCTGTTGTGAACATTTACGTATTTTTTTTTTTATTTCTTTACAATAACTTAGATTTAATTGTATATCCTGACTTATATATTTCCTTAGAAAGTTTAACCCATATATCTCTAACAGATTGTGCACAAAAAATAACCGTCATTTATTGTATATAGCTAATCGCGTTTCCTTTTCCCTCATAATCTTACCAATTATTGTATTACCTTTTTCCCTTGTTAATTTAACCCAAAAATGTATCATTCTCACATGTACTATATGTTCCAATTTATTCTGCCCAATCTCAGCTCTTACTAATGCATTTGGAGTCCCTACAGGGAGTCTCAATATTTGTTTATAAGTTTTATCTACTTTTGCTTCTAATTTAGTAAAACTTTTCAAACCCCATATCTCGGCCAGATAAAAGGCCTGACTTATTACCTTACCATTGATGGTCTTCACCATTGGTGAGGAGAAAACATGCTGTTCACTGATTGGATCCCTATGATGCCATCACCTGCCACCTGTTTCAGCCATGCTGGCAGTACGTGGCAACCCAGCTCCCTGTGGACACCATGGCAGTGTAGAGATACAGCACATACCTGCAGACTACCCTTCTGTAGACACCAACATATGTCAGCACACACATGCAGCACTGTGGGCATGGAGGGTGGTGAGGGGAGGGTGTACATGTGGTCAGGCTGCACCATAGACTGGGTGTGGCCACAATGCTGGGACACATGAGGCAGTGCACATGGGCCAGTGTTGGGAATACCCCAACACCGGTGTGCTTGTCTGCTCATATGTGCCTCGCCAGCCACATACCACACATCTGTACAGACACCACAGCACATACAGCCACCGTGTATATGTCACTGTGAGCATCCCATGCCAGTGGTGCAGCATCTGTGGGTCACACAACACCATAACAGTAATGTCCACTATCAGTAAACACCTGAAAATTGGGCCTGCCACTGTGTACAGTGCAGTGGCCATCACTGCCCTGTACACCATATGTATTGCTGTGTCCCTCACACTACTGGCTCCCTTGCTACTGTAGTGTCTGCTGTGCAATGTAGTATGACCTACAGTTGGACAGTTGCATGCAGCATCATCACCTGTGCCTGTTCTGTGTAGTCCCCTGGGGCACTATATGCTATGTTGTACTGCATAAATATAGCCTGCAGCTACCACCATGCACTCCCAGACTGACCTACAGGTGGAGCTGTGGGCAGACCCAGCTAGCCCCTGTACTTCCAGACTGACCTACAGGTGAAGCTGTTGGACCCTACAGTAACGCTGGGTGAACTGCATGCAAATCAGGTTATAATGAGATGCTAATCTGGATGTTTGCCAGAGACTACCTAAGTAGGCTCATTTGCATGTCACATTTGAATATAGTAAAGTTTAGCCCTAGGCAAATGTGACTGCACCGGGCAAACGATGTAGCTCCATGCTAAACCTGCGCAAACATGTTCGTGCTGCACAAACATTTCAGAACTATTGTACATGTTTGCACAATGTATTTTCACATGTGCTGCTGCTTGCAGCTGTACTGGGTCCATGCATTTGCTGGCACACACATTGGCCACATAGTTCACCTCTACCTTCCTTCACATCACTGTGAACTTGGCTGCTGTTGTGGTGTGCACTTCCTGGTTACTATATTTAGAGCTGTCTTATTCCCAGGCTATGTTTGCACTGCACTCCCAGCCCAGATTGCCCAGCTGCCTTAGTATGCTATATTCAGCAGGTTTAGCAATGGGGTTATCCCTTTTGAAATAAAGCAGGCTATTGGGTCCAGGCTAATTTAGCACGCTGGGCTGTGCTAATTTAGCCCTGGGGCAAAGTTTTGAATATAGGGCCCTTGTTCTTTAGTGATTCCTTCCAGTACTTTACCTGTGGCAGAAGTCAAGCTGAAAGGCCTATAGTTTTGTAATTCTGATTTATTTCCCTTTTATGAATAGGTACCACATTAGCAGTTCACTAGTTGTTGAGAAACTTACCCTCAGATAATGACTCGTTTTAAATTATTTTGAAAGATTTAAGCATGTAATCACAGATTATTTTAGCATACTTCTTGAGATTAGATCTTGACACAGAGTCCGAGTGTTATGTTTTTTCAATTAATGATCATTTTTATTTCTTCCTTGCTGATTGAAATCTTTTCTTTATTATCTGTTGCAATGTTTTGTTAATAAAAAACTTTTACTGAGAAGACAGAACAAAAGTAGTCATTAAAGGCCAGTAGCCCATGTATGAAGTGACAGCAATAGAGTGCTTTCAAAAAGGGTGACTCAATCACAGCGCTTTTACAAAGGGCTACCAGAAAGAGAGGGTGACCAGACAGGGGGGTTGGCGAATATAGCGATGGGATGTTGCTATATGTACACGCATGTGGGGAAGGGGACCATGCTGTGCAACGTGTGGAAAGGGAGGAGGAGGGTTGTGGAGCATAGCCGCGGCGATGGGTTGCCGAGTTGGCAGCATGGCATGTTGGGTTGGTAGCAGGCTAGGGTTGGGAGGGTGGCGGGTTCAGTTTTAGGTGCCCTCTCATTTTTTTGCACTGGTTGGGGATTTTTATCCCAACATTTTGCACCACCCCGACATGCACCCCCTGGGGAGTTAAGAATTCTTTAGTGGGGGGGGCAGTCCCCTGCATAAAAATGAAAATGCAAGTGTCCAGCACCCTTTTGCTTTGCATCATGAGGCTACATCGCTGAATTTCATTTTTGATGATGTAAATATGCCCAAACGACGATCGCTGTTACGCAGTTGCTGTTATCATATGGAACCTTAAAGGCCTCTACCGTAGCTTGGGGATTAGAGAGGTTTTCATTGACAATATTAAGAGGCCCACTTATTTTTTTGTTTTAGTGAATTTCTGTTATTGTACAATTGATTACAGTTTGTCCTTCTAGTGTTGCTTACTAATCTGCATTCTGTGTCTGTTTTGCCTTTTCTGATTGGATTTTAACAGTGATGGAGATTTACTTTATATTTTTTCTGAGGATTCCTTATCTTTTACATGGAGGTACTTTTTATATGCTTTGTATTTTTTTTTTCATTAATGATTTAATTTTTTATTTAACCATTTTGGTCTGATTCCCTCGTGGTTGTATTCCAGGCTTTTGGGATGTATCTGATACAATGTATGTGAAAGAGATCCAGCTATATTCCATATTATGGTACATACTATAGTATATAGTAAATTTCTTTTAGTTCAATGAGAATAGCACTGACGTTAGTTTTGTTGTACAAAAAATACTTCAGTTGTGGCATTTTTACAGGATGTACATTGTTAATTTCAAAGGTGATCAAGCTGTTATCACTTTTAACTACTGCTGCCTCAGTACCACAGTTAGATATTGGGATGCCTGCCGAGCTGAGGACTATGTTTAAAATATTTCACCTCTAGTGGGACATTTTGCATGTTGGACAAGGTTTAGTCATTCATTCAGTTCACTGGGTACCAGTACCTTTCCAGATATGCATAAGATGAGGAGTGAGAGACTCATTTGATGTCTCTCAGGTTCAAGGCAACAACAAAAACTGTATCCCCTAGAGCACAAGCTTGTCCAATTTCATTCAGTATTTCTGAACTAGGTTCCTGGCTTGTTTCAGGTGGTCTAAAACAGAGTCCCATTATTAGACATTGCTTATTTGTTTTTGTGATTTTGACCCATAACGTTTCTGAATTGGAGCAGTCATTATTTACTTTATTTGTGATTTCCACTGAGTTAACACAATCTTTCATGTAAAATGTTATTCCACCACCCCTTTTATTTAATCATTCCTTGTGAAAAAGGTTGTATCCCTATAGATCTGCCCCACGAATCACTAGGTGTCCACCAAAATTCTGTTATGCCAATCATTTTATATGACTTGCGGCTGCCACCCCTTCTATTTGATCATTCCTTGTGAAAAAGGTTGTCTATCGATAGAGCTGCCACATAAATCATTAACTGTCAACCAAGATTCAGTTATGCCAATAATTTCATATGAGTTTCGGCTGATCAAATCTTCAAACTCATATTTTCCTGTTATATAGGTTTTTGTCATTTAGAAGGAGGCAATGCCAAGACTTTTCCCCATTGGTCCTTTTATTTGATGCCTTATTCATTTCTGTGCAGGTTTGTTAGTTTAAATTGGATCATTGGGAAGTTTAAATAATCCATTTCCCTCCTGATTACATTCTCCTCTCTGCGTCTTTTTTCAGTCCCTTCTGAATGTTATCCAAGTGTTCAGAGGACACCAAGGGGGACATATTCAGAGCTGGCCGGATACGCAAGTAAAACAATGTGCTGCACAAAAAAAGTGGTCTGGCTGGCTCTGAAGAGATATTAAAACAGAATGTGTGTTCAGAACAGATAGCACATTCTATTTGAATATCAGACCCTGGATGTGCGGTGCATGGCAGGCAGTCACCATGTATGGTGAGGCACATCCAGGGTGCAGGGCTGAAGACTACCAATGGGGGAATGCGTAGTGCATACCTGGATGCACCATGTTCCCCATGTGCAATATTCAACCCAAATATGCAAAAGATCTCATTGAGCATGCATGGTGCAAGGGGGCCTCATGCATGCCTATTATGGGCTCATTATTAAGGCTGTGTCGGGATGAATGCACCAGGCCTGCCCACCCCTACCCCTGTCTCCACAGAAAAAGGAAAGCTACCTGATAGCAAATCACCATATGAAACAAAAAAACAATGGATTCCTCTTTCCATAGTGTGGTGTCCCCCCTTCCCGTCCCCGATCACAGAAAACATAACTGTACTCCTCGGTCCCCTTTCCATAGTGTAGTATACCCCTCCCTGTTCCTGATCACTAATTAAGTAACTAGAATTCACCAGCCCATTTCCATAGTGTAGTGACACCCACCCCACCCGATCACTACGTTTAACAATATAACAGCCACTGTCCCCTTTTCCATGGTGTAGGAACCACCACCCCACCCTGATCACTGTAGGAAACATATCCAACAAATGAGTCCCTGTTATCCAAAGTGTAGTGTCCTCCCCATCCCAGTATGCAGGAACCCATTACCCAGCACCCCCCCATCCCGACTCGTGCCAGCAACTGGCACAGCCCTCCACACCCCGCCACAGCTAGTCACTGACTGAACTCTACCTGAGTAAATACAGTAAATAGTACATGCTCATTGGTTGTCTCGACAACCAATGAGCACCTATTTATACTTGTTCCCTTTTACTTTCACATTTGCACATTTTGGGAATATTTCAGCCCTTAAAAAGTAAAATTATGCCTAAAACATCAAATTAGCTGTTATTCTGTAGCCGGTATACTTTTTTTCACCATAAAAAGAACATTTTAATGGCACAAATAACAGATTTCAAAGTGTGAGTTAGGACAAGATAATCACAGTTCCAGAGGCTGTAAGGCCTTTTCCTGTGGCATCAGCTTCACTACACTCCTGGTCAAGTGGTTGTCTTAGCCGAATTCACACCCTGTTGTGTTTTAATGCTTATTTAAGGTAATTTTAGATTATAAAATGTTGATACCAGAGTACTTATATCTTTTTTGGAACTTCTGGAAACATTTACTGTACGTGTATGCAACAACCAATAAATTAACTTCATAATGTTCACTGCCACTGGGAGGGAAAGGAGTATTTGCGAGCACCAGAATTCCACTCTGGGGCAGCTCTAGATTGAGCTTGCCACAGGGAAAAGGTACTTGGCTCCTGTGGAGTGACAGCATGGGCAGACACATAATACTGCCCCCCCACTGGCTAAAGAACAGTATTTACTCCAGTTATAAAAGGGGCTGCTAGCTTACCCTGCCAGCTGGAAAGAAGGATTCTGCTGTGGAGGCCCACCTGTCCTGGTTGAAGGCAGGGGAAAAAGGAATCGTTAATGCAGGATGGTTTCCTTCTTATTATAAACATTGCATGTGGCTGCAGACCTCCAATAGGGAGGCTGTAGTTCCTATTTAATACCCATAATTCCAAGTGTCCCTGAAATGTTACTACCATAAAACAGGAGTGTGGCATCTACATAAGTGGCTCTGGGGGCATTGGAAGGACATACACAGGGAGAATTGCAGGCCACATGATCAAACGAGGGAAGGGATGGTGGGTAAGTGGCAGCAGTTCCATAGCAGCTGCAGCTACTACATATCTGGAGTTTTTCTCCAGAAGAGCAAAAGCTCCATAATGGTAACAGGGACAGCTACAGGTAAGTGCATTATTAAGATGTGTCTAGAATGTAAAATGTGTAGAGGGGGCATACAGTGGGAACCAGGGGAAGCAGGTAGAGTTGTAGGAGGCAGAGGTTGTGGGGCAGCAGTGTTCCTGGGAACTCTCTGGGAGATGGGGTGATGTTTGGTTTGCAGGCATATTGGACAGCTGAGGACAGAGGTGTGCCACTTGAAGAAGGATATTGCTGCACTGGTGGGGGTGGGAATCTGTATGGTGTGGATGGCAGGGGCAAAGGAACCACAGGGCCTGGAGGAAGGCTTGGGAGAGAGAACAGCAAGGGAGCCAAGACAGGAAGGGATGAAGGAAGACATGGGGAAGAAGACAGGAGGAAGGGAATTGGCAGATACCAAGGGTCCATCTCCCCCAACAGGAAGAAAGCTCAATGTTGAGGGAGAAGGGATAATGGCAAAGGGAACATGCAAAGCAGGGAAGTGGTGGTGTCCATTGGGAGCACCACCTGAGGTGCCAGGACAAAACAGGTTTCTCAAACTGAATAAAGGGGAAGATGGGGATATTGGAGGGAAGAGAATGGACACTGAGAGAGGGAGGGAGGGAAAGAAGTAGTAAAAGGAAGGAATTCAGGATGGTAGGGTGGGGAGTTGAGAGGAAAGAAGTTTAGGTGAGAGAAAGTGGGAGGGGTAGTAGGAAAGGAGGTGCTGGGGAAGGGTGAGCGGGGGGTGAGCAAGGGGAAGGGTTGAGGGGTAAGAAGAAATGAATGGTTGGAGAGTGCAAGTGGAACTAAGGGTCAGTTGGAGGGGACTGGAATGGGATAGCTGGTATGATGAATCAAGGAGAAGTACTGGATGTGCAGGAGGGGAGAAAGAAGACAGGCAGGAGTGTGCAGAGGCATGGGTTGATGGGGGAGGAGTCCAGGAAGATGGGAGAAGGGTGGTGATCTTGGGGGATTCACTAGTAAAAGGAATGAGGTGGAGTGGGAAGGAGTCAAGATCAAAGATGATGGCAGGGAGACTGGGATTTCTGGTAGCCAAGCACATGGGCAGGAGGGTGAGAAACCTCACATAATAGAAACTCTGGGTACAAATGACCTTGCAGAATGTTGGGGAGGGGGCAAGAGAGGTTCAGGGCAGTGGGGGAAAATCTTCAGCAAGGTAAGGAGTACAGTAGTCTTCCTGGAGATGATATTAGTCCCAAATTCCAGAAAGGCAAGGAAAATTAGAATTCAGGAATTCAAAGTATGGCTCAGAGGGTGGCATGAGGCAGAGGGATATGGGCTAGTTTGTGACTGGGAAAGGACCTGGGAGAATAAAGACCTATATGCACCAGAAAGGCTACATCTACGTAAAAAGGGCACAAGGATCCTGAAAGGTAAGCTGGAGGAATTCATGGGGAAAGACCTCAGTTTAAACTGGAGGTGCTTAATAAATGCTTCTGCTCTGTTTTCACTAGACTGAAGGACAGACCAGTGCCACAGGGGAGAAGGTGGGTGGGGGGTGGGGAACTGGGTTTTACTAGAAGTGGACAGGGTGCTAAAGAGCCTAAAGGCCCTGAAGGTAGACAAATGTCCAGGATCAGATGGAGTGCATCAGAGGGTCCTAAGGCAACTTTCAGAGGTGATGCCTGGTTCACTGGCAGACTTGTTTAACACCTCTCTGTAGTCCAGGAGTGTGCCCCAGGCTGGAGAACTGCACATGTGTTGCCTCAGCATAGAAGTGGTCCAAGGGATAAATCAGGGAATTACAGATCAGTCAGTCTGATGACAATAGTGGAAAAACTGATGGTGACCACCCTAAAGGAGAGATTGCTGGACTTTCTCTAGGAAAAGCAGGCTACAAGATGAGAGGCAGCATGGGTTTTTGTCAGGCAGTTCCTGTCTAACTAATATGATCAACATTTTCGACTGGGTGACCAAGCAGTTGATGTCTTTTATCTGGACTTCAGTGAGGCCTCTGACTCCGTACCTCATAAGAGATTGGTTAGGAAGCTGGAGGATCTGGAAGTGAGCTCCAAGCTCAGTAGATGGGTCAAAAACTGGTTAAATGAATGAAGCCAGAACTTGGTGGTTGGAAGAGAATTCTTTGAAGCTCTGCTGGTTTCCAGTGGGGCCCCACAGGGCTTGGTGCTTGGTCCTGTGTTGTTTAATCTCTTCATCAGTGATATAGCAGATCTGATCAAGGGTTCAATCACCCTGTTCATGGATAACAGAAACCTCTGTGAGTAGGTGGATATGGAAGAGGAGAGACAGGAATGAAGGAAAGACCTGGCTAGGTTAGAGAAGTGGTCTGGCATTTGGCAACTGGGGTGCAATGCTAAAAAGTGCAAAGTTATGTCCTTAGGGCCACAAAACACTGAGATCAAATATTGGCGGGGTGGTGTGTAGGTCACCATGTCTGTTGTAGAAAAGGATCTTGGGGTTGTCATCAAGAGTGACCTGAAGCACTCGGCACACTGCAGGAGAGCTGCAGTGTCACAGCATGTGAGATTACACTTCAGACAAGGCAAATTAACAGATTTAAAACACACTGTGGTGTGATATTTATTTTTCAAAAGTTATAAAAATAATAAATGAAGACAAAATAATGGCAAAGAAAATCACTACTTAGCATCAGTAGTTTCTCACATAATACAGTTCTGGATCTTAGAGCTCCTAAGACCCTTCTCATCTGCATTCAACAGCTTGTCTACAGTAGCACCTGTCTCCTCTCTCAAGACTGAACTCAACTGGACTCCTGAACTGAACTCAGTGAAGAGGTTTTATGTATTTTGTTGGGGTTACCTAACTGAGCCCTTTCTATTTATATGTCTGGACATGTTGTTTCAAAACCAAGTGTTTATTTTTTTGTTTCATGGGACTTCCTGGTTCAGTTACAGATACAGTGTATATCTCCACAAATATTGACTCTCTATATCTTTGATCCACAATGACCAAGCACTTTTATAAAGCATACCACTTTCTTTTGTTCAGTCTCATTCATAGAACCTTATACAGCAACAGGTTTATAGTATGAATTTATGAAAATACCTTAAGGATTTCTTATAACTACTAATCATGAAATTATTATTGTTTTATATGGCTTCAGAATCCTTTTTATTTAAAAATGTTTTGTTACAGTAACTGTATGTATAGAAACATAGAAGATGATGGCAGAAAAGGACCGCAAGGCCCATCCAGTCTGACAGTTTCTTTTCCTACCTTATGAATTTGCCATCGGCCATTGCTGTGTCAATGGCCTATCTATTCATACTCATCAGTATTACTCCCTTTTGCCTATCCCATTCCTGTTTGAAGCCCTGCACTGTATTCATATCCACAACTTCCTAAGGTAGGCCATTCCTTGCATCCACCACCCTTTCTGTGAAAAGAACTTCCTCACATTACCTCTTAATCAGTCTCTCTCTCTAATCTCATGCTGTGTCCTCTTGCCCTGCTATTTTTCTTATATTGAAACATGTTTGACTCTTTCACCTTGTTAATGCCTTTATGGAGTTTGAATGTTTCATTCATATCATCTCTATCCCTCCTTTGCTCTAGGGTATACATATTGAGCTCTGTTACTCTGTCCTTATATGTTTTCTGATGCAGGCCTTGCACCATTTTGGTTGCCCTTCTCTGGACTGTCTCAATTTGGTTAATGTCCTTGTGAAGGTGTGGCCTCCAGTACAGCATGCAGTACTCCAGATGGGACCTAACCAGTGTCTTGTGAAGAGGGATTATTACCTCCCTCTTACGAATTGAGATACCCCTACTAATACACCCCAACATCCCCCTAGCCTTACCTACTGCTTTAGTAGTCTGCTTGGATGATTTCAGGTCATCGGTGATAATAATGCCCAAGTCTCTTTCTTCCCTTGTGACATAGACTTTGACGGCAGATAAGGACCACTAGGCCCATCTAGTCTGCCCATTTCCCTATCTACAGGATAGGCCGCAGATCCTAGTTAACCAACAGCCTATATCTTCCTGTGCCCCACAAGAATTGCCTTATGTCTGTCCCATGCATTCTTGAATTGTCCCACAGTTTTAGACCCCACAACTTCCTCAGGAAGGCTGTTCCATGCATCCACTACCCTCTCTGTGAAATAATACTTCCTCACATTGCCCCTGAACCGCCCTCCGTCTATCTTTAAATTGTGTCCCCTTGTTCTTGCAAGTCTCTTTTTCTGAAAGATGCTACCCTCTTGGACTTTGTTGATTCCCTTGAGGTACTTGAAAGTTTCTATCATGTCCCCCCTCTCCCTTCTTTCCTCAAGGGTATACATATTAAGCTCCTTTAGTCTCTCCTCATACGGCTTCTCTTGCAGACCCTGCACCATTTTAGTTGCCCTCCTCTGGACTGCCTCTATCCTGTCTAT
The DNA here is from genome assembly GCA_016271365.2 of Neoceratodus forsteri. Classification (NCBI taxonomy): domain Eukaryota; kingdom Metazoa; phylum Chordata; order Ceratodontiformes; family Ceratodontidae; genus Neoceratodus; species Neoceratodus forsteri. The sequence goes on along the minus strand of CM057458.1, from coordinate 1,243,796,328 downwards.
GTCCTTGGAGATGGGGTCTCCAGAACTGGACACAGTATTCCAGATGGGGTCTCACCAACTGTCTGTACAGAGGGATAACAACTTCCTGTTTTCTGCTGCTGATGCCTCCCTATACATCCCAGTATACTCCCGGCCTCCCTACTGCCTTCTCACATTTCTTGCTAACCTAAGGTCATCTGATATGATTACCCCAGGTCCCTTGCCTGTTTTGTTGTTGTTACTACCTCCCACCACTGTGTATTCTTCCCTGGGTTCTTGTTTCCCAGGTGCATTATTTTGTACTTTTGCATTGAACTTGTTGCCATACGCCCCACCATTCCTCCAACCTTGCCAGTCCCTTTTCATCTTTTCCGCCTCCTTGTGTATCAACCCTGTTGCAGATCTTTGTGTCATCAGCAAAAGGCATACTTTTTCCTTCCAGTCCCTCTGCAATGTCACTGATGAAGACATTAAAAGGACTGGACCCGATACTGAACCCCATGCGTACCCTACTAGTAACCGCTTTCTTCAGAGTGGACTCCATTTACAATTACCTTCTGTGTCCTGTTGTCCAGCCAATGTTTACCCAGGCTACCACCCTGGGACCCACTCCCAGGCTGGTTATTTGACTAATAATCTTTTGTGTGAGACTGTGTCAAATGCCTTGCTAAAGTCTAGGTAGGCCATGTCCACAGCCCTCCCTGGTTCTACTACTTTGGTCACCCAGTCAAAGAAATCTATTAGATCTGCCTGACATGACCTTCCCGCTGTGAACCCATGCTGCCTTGGATCCTGTGCCCACTGACCTCTAGGTACTCAACTATTCTTTCCTTCAGAAGTGACTCCATCACTTTCCCTACCACAGAGGTCAGACTGACAGGTCTGTAGTTTCTGCCTCTGTCTTGGTCCCACTTTTGTGAAGAGGAATCACATCCGCCTTCCTCCAGTCCTCGGGTACCACACCATCCTCCCATGATTTATTAAAAAGAGTAGCCAGTGGATTCACTAGTTCCTTCCTTAATTCTTTTAGAATTCTGGGGTGAATTCCATCAGGACCCATTGCTTTGTCCACCTTCAGTTTTAGGAGTTCTTGCAGAACCCTTTCTTCTGTAAAGCGACTGGGATCGACCCCCTATCAAGAGTGCTTCTGTTAATTAGATTAGGCACTCTCCTCCTCTTTGTGAATACTGAGCAGAAATATTCGTTCAGTATTCCTGCTTTTCACTGTCCCTCTGCCCACCCACCGTTCATTCTATTCAGCCTTACTATCCCTCCCTTTGTCTTTTTACGCTCGCTGATGTACCTATAAAAGGTTTTATCCCCCTTCTTAACTGAGTTGAGTATCTTTTCCACAGTTTGGGCCTTTGCTATTCTGACTTCCCTCCCTGCTTCTTTCTGCCTTAACTGTACAGCTCTCTGTCCTGCTCCTTCTGTGTTTCCTTATACTTCTGGAATGCTATCTTTTTCTTCCTGACTTTCACAGCCACCTCTCTTGAGAACCATAGTGGCTTTTTCTTTCATTTTGATTTGTTTATTTGCTTCACACAAAGGCTTGTTGCCTCTGTGATGGCAGTTTTGATAATTCCCCATTGTTGCTCCACACCTCGTCTAGCCTGTTTGCTAGTGCTTTTCTGAGGCACTCTCCCATCTTGCCAAAGTCAGCCCTCCTAAAGTCCAGTACCCTCACTTTTGTATGGCTTGACTCTTTAGCTGAGTTTAACATGAACCACACTGTTTGATGGTCACTTGTCCCCAGATGGCAACCCACTTCTAGATCTGAGATCCTCTCACTGCCCCCGTTTGAGAGTACGAGGTCTAAGATTGCTCCCTCACGAGTGGGTTCCAAAACTAGCTGTCTAATGCCTGCCACCTGTAGGGTGTAAAGAATGGCCCTGCTCTTGGATGTGGCTGCAGCAAATGTGCTCCAGTTAACATCTGGCATATTCAGGTCTCCCATCAACAGTATCTCCCCTTTCTCTGCCATTCAAAGAATGCCTTCCATCATATCCTTGTCCATTCCTTCCCCCTGACATGGGGGTCTGTACACAACCCCTGTGTGGATTGTGGTGCCCTTTCCAGTCTCCAAGGTGACCCACAGTGCCTCCTCTCCTCCCTAGTTACTCTTTTGTTCAGTTGCTTTTATCCCTTCCTTTACATAGAGAGCTACTCCTCCCCCTCTTCTCCCCTGCCTGTCTCTCCTGTAGGTTATGTACCCTGGTATGTTAACATCCCAGTCATGGTTCTCTGTGTACCATGTTTCTGTGACTGCTACGATGTCCAGGCATCCCTCTTCCATTAAGGCCACCAGCTCAGGGAGCTTGTTGCCCAGACTACGGGCATTGGTACTCATTACCCTCCATTTCCTGATGGCCTTACCCCCTTTTGCCCCATCCCTGTCCTTCTTGCCTTTGTCACTTTCTCCATTTACTCCTGCCCTTCTCCATATCGACACCTCCATGTTGGTGTTTGCCACACTTACTACCATGATTGTTTGGGGGCTAGGATTTTCCTGCTCCTTTCCAGTGCCTCCCTCCTTGGCTAGTTTAAAAGCTTGCCAATGAAGCATTTAAACCTATCACCTAGGATCCTGGTTCCCCTCCCGGACAGATGCAGCCCATCATGCCAGTATAGGCTTGCATCACTCCAGGTGGACCTCCAGTCCCCAATGAAGCCAAATCCCTGAGCTCCACACCAGTTTTTCAACCACTGATTGAATCCCATGGTGCGGAACACCTAGCCTCCTATGCCATAGATGGGTAGCACCTCCGAGAAGGTTACCGTGCATGCTACTTGACTAAGGCCCCTCCCCAATTCCACAAACTCTTCCTGCTCTTCTCTAATCCCTTTCTTAGCCAGGTCATTTGTCCCTAGGTGGATAATGAAAACCAGCTCCCTCCCCTGTGCAGCTGCTCCAGCAATCCTGAGGATTCACTCCCTGTCCCTCCAAGCCATGGCATCAGGCAGGCACCTTACCTCCCTCTCCCCTTCCTTGCCCAGTTCTACCTTCCTAACAATGAAGTCCCCCACCAGGAGTTGTTTCCTTTCCCTGCAGGGTCCCCTGCCACCCTCCTGTGGGTCTCCTTTGTGGAGGTTTCCAGCATCCTCCTTGGTCTCCACTGTAGGTGCCTCCATGGAGGAACCACACTTTGCCAGAATGACATAGGAATTGTGGAGAGGTACAGCTGGAGGGATGTGCCTCTGTTCCACCACCCTCACCCTCCCTGAGCCCACTGTGGTCCAACCACTCCTCTTTCTTGGCAACCTCTGAGGCAACTGCAGTGGCACTGGTGGTCCCTGGATGGAAGAGGAGGTCCCACAAATCCTGGCCAACTCAGCCTGGAGATGAGCATCCTCCTCCCTCAGCCCAGAGAGGTGCCTGCAGATGGGACAACACCGCATCCTCCAGAACATCTCCCAGAAGACTGCTGCTCCACAGCCACTGCACTGCACCACTCCAATCATGTCTTATTTCTGGCCCCTTAACTGTTTGCAATCCTTACTCTTTCCTCTGTTTTTTTCTCTCTCTCCTTACTTTCTGCCTGTGTGCCCTTTAAGCTCCTGATTGTCCTGTTCTGAGACAAGAATATTCTATATTTCTCAGTAGACCACTTACTTGTTCAGAGGCAGACCTCCAGCAGCTAGGGGGGGGGCCGGAGAGCTACTCTTGCCCTTCTAGGATGGTGGGTCCTTGGTGGTTCTGTGATCACTCACTTCCTGCCCCTAAACAGGAAGTTCCTGTTGTCTGCCAGCAACTCGCCTCCAAGCCTATAGGTGGCTTCAGGTTTTCTCTTTCCTATGTGCATGATCTTGCACTTCTTTTCATTAAACCCCAGTTGCCACTCTTTCAACCATTTTGCCAGTTTATCCAGATCTCTTCTCATTCTGCCCACCCCATCTGGATCATCTACTCTGTTGCAGATCTTGGTGTCATCTGCAAACAGACAAACCTTACCCTGCAGTCCATCTGCAATGTCAATGATGAAGATATCAAAAAAAGACTGGCCCCAGGACTGATCCCTGAGGTACCCCACTTGTGTCTTGCATCTCGTCTGACTGTATACCATTTACCACCACTCTCTGTTTTCTGCCCGTCAACCAGTTTGCCACCAAATTGACCAACTTCTGACCCACCTCAAGCCTACCCAGCTTATTAATCAATCTTCTATGTGGAACAGTATCGAAAGCTTTGCTGAAGTCAAGGTAGGCAACATCAACTGCTCCCCCTTGGTCCATCACTCTGATTACCCAGTCATGAAGTCTATGAGATTAGTTTGACAAGACCTTCCTTTTGTAAACCCATGCTGTCTTGGATCCTGTGCTCCTATGGATTCCAGGTATTGCACCATCCTTTCCTTAAGGAATGCCTCCATAATCTTGCCCACTACTGAGGTAAGATTGACTGGTATGTTGTTTCCTGCCTCCTCCCTGCAACCGCTCCTGTGGAGCTGGATCACATAAGCCCTTCTCCAGTCTTCAGGGACCTCTCCTGTGCTCAGAGACTCACTAAACAGTTCTAATAATGGCTGTGCTAGTTCCACCCTTAGCTCCTTTAGTACCCTGGGATGTATGCCATCAGGCCCCATTGCCTTGTCCACCCTGAGCTTATTGAGCTCTTTTATGGCCCTTTCTTTTGTGAAGGGACTAGTGCACACATCCCCCCCCCCATGTCCATGATGCTAAGCTGTGGGCCCTGCCCTACCTTCTCTTCAGTAAATACTGAGCAGAAGTATCTATTTAGGATAGATGCTTTTAACTTGGTCTTCCTCCTCACGTGCCCCCTTATCCCCTTTGATCTTAGCAATATCCTCTCTGGACTTTCTCCTTTCACTAATATATCTATAGAAAGTCTTGTCACCTTCTTTTACTGTTTGTGCAAGTGTTTCCTCCTTTTTAAAATAACATTCATTTTTTTTGTATACAAAATGTACTTATGCACTTCATGGAACACCTCTCTGGGTGTTTGGCATCATTCCAGGAACTGAATGGATGGAAATGGAAAAAAGAATGAAAAGAAAGAACTAGTAGGAAGTTTAGTAGGGACAATAAAGAGCTACGCTAGGTGGCTGTCCTAGGGTTGGGGCGAAAAAGAAGAAAAGCAAAGAGAAAAGTGTTAACTGCTGCACAACAGAAATTTTGGTAGCTAGGAAATAAGGAGATAGAAAGTGGTCCATCAGTCACAGCTGAGGGTGTAGCCTAACTCCTCCAAATGCTGCAAATGTAAATTGGATGCTGAGCTGCACAGCTAGCAAAATTACCAGCAGGAAGGCAGAGGTCATTCTATCGCTCTACAGGTCACTGGTAAAACTGCACCCAGAGAATAGTGTGCAGTATTGGTGCCTTTATCTTAAGAAGAATGTCAACTTGCTGGAGACAGTCCATAGAAGTGCAGCCGGGATGACTCAGGGTCAGCAGGGCAACATCTATGAGAAAAGGATCGTGGGGCTCAACATGTACTCCCTTGAGGACTGAAGTGAAGAAGGGATACGATTGAGACCTTCGAATGTCCAAAGGTATTAATAGGGTGAATACAGAGGGCCTCTTCAGACTTAGTGGGAACAAGTCCATGAGGGAGAATAGCCTAAAGCTGGTGGGGGAAAGATTTAGGAGGGAGATAAGGAGGCACTTTTTCACTGAAAGACTGATGTCCAAGTGAACAAGTTGTCAGAGGAGGTTGTCTCCCTGAAAACAGTGGACAGTTTCAAGACAGGATGGGACAGAATGAAGAGGAATGTGCTGGGGAGAGGGGTGGTGGATCTGAGTGGGGGGTCAGAGGGGGATTTGGGGAAGGGGCAAGTCCCACTGTAAATGGGGGGGAACCTGCATGATTAATTATACTAGATAAACCACAAAACCTTTATCTGCCAGTAACTTCATATGTTCATATGTTTGCATATTAGTATGTAACATCAAGGGCAACATACTGGAACTTTCAGCATGGACCAAATCATGTTTGTCCAATGCAAACATAGCTTTTATTGCCCCTTTGGAAATTAGCTAGCAAAAGACTACATTTGAAGGGTTGTGTGTGTGTGTGTGTGTTTGTGGCATGCATGAGAGTCACAAATCAGTTTTTGCTGCACTACAAATGGAGGCCTGGAGCACATGTATATGGAAAGTGAAGACATAAATACATTCATGATGCATGGAACAGTGTCATACTGGAAGCATGGAGAATGCACTCACTGTCTGCACAGTCAAGATAGAGATTTCTAGAAACATATTTTAACAACTCACAAATGGCTGTGCACCTCAACACTGTGCTGATAAATTACACAATTCATTTTAGATGTTGTGGGGAACCTAGGAGTTGAAAGACAACATGTATAGTATGTGTAGCTCTATGGGATTTGTAGAGGGTGGTATACATGGCTTTGAAACTCATGTTCATCTTACTTGAAAATAAAATCATAGAAGTAGTGAAGCTTGGAAAGGCACAGTAGAACTGTCTTGCTTTAAGCTCTAAATACACTGTTACATTTATGTCTGTCATGTGCTACTGTCTATAAGGGTGTGCTGTACCCCACATGTCAGTCTTTCACCTGGAGATCAGGATTGCACTATTGTACTACACAGGCCACACCCTTCATTCACTTTGAGGTGCAATGTGCCTTGATAAGTACTTGTTAATTGTAGTCAATCATATGGTAAAGTGGAGTTAGTGCTGCACATGAAGAGCAGGGTAATCTGCATTTTACTTTCCAAAACAGGCATTTTGTATACTGGGATAAAAACCGTAAGGCCTCACAAACATATGTTTTGTGCCTAAGAATGTAAACATAACTGTATAGTATCCCCAGCTTTTCCCACTTAGCAGTCTTGACAGGTGTTTAGTGCAGGTGTGTATTGTGGCTCTGCTGGAGTTTCTCCTTTGCTTAGCATTGCTTTCACAGGGGTATATTGACACAGAAATTATAATACCAAAAATTGCTCAGTGCATGTTGTGAGGTAGATAGAGCTGTGTGGAATATAAACATCCACCCTCAGAATGTGAAAATTCTGTGGAATTTCACAAAATTTTAAATTTCAGTTATTTCAGTATAATTTTAAATATGCATGTCCAAATAACACTGAATTTGGAATGTGGACAATAACCAATGGATTACACATGCGTGCCAAATTTCAGAGTTATAGATTGAAAGGGGGCAGAGGTATGGGTGGCCAAACATTTAATCAAAATTTAATTTTCAGTTATTTTGAGATCATTTTACAAAGCCTTGTCTAAATTTCTCCACAATATCAAAATTTAGAGAAACTGGTATAATACATACATGCACCATGCTTTAAGTCTCACACTTTAATGAGAGCTGAGATATAGGTAGCCAAATATTTTGCCACAATCTGGATTTCTGTAATTTCAGTATAACTTTGACAGTATTCATTGAAATATTACAAAAATTGCCAGGAATACAGGTTATGCATACATTTGTATATGTTCATAGGTTCAGATTTTGAGCTTTAAATGGAATTGCATTATAGCTTGTCGAACATGTTGCCAAAATTTTAATTTTGGTTAATTCCCTCTAATTTTAAAACTACATATTCAAATATAATCAGAGTTGAAACATTTAAACTACTGTACCACATGGTAACTTGTGAAAAAGTTCATATTTTCAACTTTAAATGGGATTTAATTAAAAGTAAGCAAATGTTCACAACATTGAAAAATTTAATTTTGCAAGAATATAAACTACTGATTTATAAACCCCTGAAACCTTAAAACTAGAGAATGTAATACCATTTAATCTGGCAGGTTCTTAGACCTTACAAGGAGACTGTGTGTGCCGATTTTATTAATTGCTTGCTGTGAGAAATTGCAAAATAACATTTGTGCTTAAAGTCAAATCTCATGGGTCTTTGTGAAAATTGCAGAATTTCATGAACAATTCCATGAAACTAGAATTTTCTAATTTCACTCAGCCATATCAGGGGCGTCAAATTAAAGGATAGGGGTATAAGAAGCAGGTAGAGCAGGGGTCACTAGGTTGTGGAGTTAGATGCATAATTTCACCAAGAAATGGGCAGCTGAGTTGGGTAGCACAACAGAGGTAGACCTCCAGATTGGAGCATGAAAGCATGAAGTGTCAACAATTTCAACCTGAATGCAACATATTTAAAGATCACATCCAGTAAATCTATGATCCAGGGAGCCTGGTGTACATGAATGTCTAGGACTTAGAGGTACTCAAAAAGATGTACAGGAGGAAGACAATGTCTTGGGCAGCAGGAAGAAAGAATGCTGGCTATTCCAACAGGGTAAGTTGATAGAAAAAGGAGTAGGTGACTCACATTTTAAGGGAGTTTGTCACTGTAAAGAACAAAGATGATATCAGTGGGATCAGTAGTTCTACTGAGTCAATCTGGCTATGCCAAAAAAGAAGGGTGGGTAGTAACCCAGTGAGGAACAGCAGGACTGCAAAAAGCTCAGCCCAGCTTATCAAATGAAGTAGTGATATGTGCATTGTTAATATTGAATTCCACAAAAAATGAATTCTGGACGCTTCATCTACAGAATATGCTATGATAAATATGTGAGAAAATGTTACTAATCATCTATTATTTTTCTGCAAAATTAAAACTGCTTAACCAATTTATCCAGTTGTGTTAGACGCCAGGATACATGGACTATGGAAATGCTCGTCAAACGTTAATTCTATGCATGCAAGAGCAGAGAAGTTGCAAACATCCACCTTTTTGGTAGTTTTCACAAAGTTTTGCAAATATTTAAATAGTAAAGATTTTAACCCCTGTAACTTAAAAATCTTATCTAATTCTTTCCATATTTAGATCATTCTATAAGCATTGCAAAATTGTTATCCATACTAATTTACACATGTCTAGCTCCAAATGTGCCTGAGTTATATGCAGATGAAATATTTTCATGAAATTTCCTTAAAAAAAAAATGACATATTTTGAGCATATATAATTTTGAGACAATGCATTATATTGTTATGAAATCTGGCACATTGTTCGGACACTTATCATCAAGAAATCATGCCAAATTTAAGATCCCTGACCCAAAAGACAGTTAAGATATATGCAGATAAAAAGGTTCATGCAATTTTGCACAAACAATAAAATGATAACATTTAAGCATCTATAATTTTGAAACTATCCCACCAAACTACAAGATATTGGGCACGTTTGTGGCCACTGACCCAAAGAGTATATATTCCAAATTTCAGGCTCTAGCTTAAATGGCTGCTGAGTTAGAATCAAATTACTAAATTCTTAAAATTCTGTGAAATTTGCAATGAAATTCCATCACATTTTGTGAAATGTTGCAAACGTTCATCAAAATTCAGTGGATTCAGACTTTTCCCATTCTGCACAGCTCTGTAAGTGGAAGACTAAGGTTTGCTGACAAAAAGAAACAAGCTTTACCTGAGGTTTTTTCTTCTGGGTTTGCTTGAAAGGACTGAGCAAGGAGCAACATTAACAGAGCAAGGAGAAACATTAAGGCTTATTTTGGCTAAGCAGAATTACTGTCTTGTTACTATTTTGTTTCGTATTTACAGGTTTTGTTACTGTTTTGTGCTTATGGGTTCTAAAGTTTGATCTCTCTCTCTCTCTTTAGGCTAAGCAGATATACTGTTTGGCTACTATTCTGTCTTGGGCTTGCAGGTTGTGCTTACAGGTTTTGTTGTGGGCTAACAGGTTTTGCAGTCTCTTTCTCACATTGAAGGAGCTAATTGTTTTTCTTCCACAGCTCTTCCAGGGGATTAGGAGTGCAGCTGGGGGGTGGAGATGACAAAGGCTTAGTGCCGTCCAACAAAAGGAAGATTTAAAAGGTCAGGTTACATTTACTTTTGTCCGAGAGTGTTGTGGTTGGTAGTGTTTGTTGGAACCACTGCTAAAAGTTGATTTTTCTTCTCCACAGGTACCGCTATTGATTTTCTGCAGGGGAAGTATTCTCTCCAATCTAAAATATTCTAGTAGCAACAGAGATTGTCACTTGTGGACAATGTGGGGCCCTAATCGGCAGAGCGCTCTTCCATGGCATGGGTCAATGTCCAGCCTCCTGGGCATAGTCAACCTAAGGGCCCAGCTGAGTAAAGCATGGGCCACAATACATAAGCTCCAGGTACAATTGCAAAGCTACAGACACCAGCTCATCCCACCTCCAACCCAGAGGCACACAAATGTCAGCACCAGTTGTAGGCAGGATCCAGAATCGGAGGCCAGGCAGGTGATCAGGAGGGGGAGGCAAGGCCATGTGGCAAGAACTAAAACATGAACATCTGAAAACAACATGCTTGTAAATAGCAGATACGCACCACTGGTAACAGAACTGATCACTGGGCATTGCGGTGCTTCTAGGGAATGGCTTGTGGAGCCAAGCATGACTAAAAAGGATAAGGAAAGCAATGGCAACAGGGACAAAAGGAAACTTATCATAGTGGGAGATTCCATGATCCATGGAATAGAATCCCACATAAATTCAAACTGCAGTACCAGGGTCATTGTCAAGTGTCTCCCAGGTGCATCCACAAAAAGGGACACAGAACGCATCAAGTAGATTGTGCAAAGGGTGGATAGAACAGAACACACAGTTGTTCACCTAGGGACAAATGACTTGTCTGATCAATCAGTTCAGGAGACAAAGGAACACACTGTACAACTTGTTAACAGAATTTCCTCTCTTTCATCCACACTGGCATTCTCGGAGGTACTTTCAGTCTGGGAGGGGGCATGGAAGCACAACGAGGGTCAGAGAGAAGGGCAAATGTGAATTTAACTTATGGCTGATGGAATGGTGCCAGGAAAATGACTACTGTCTCATTGGCAACTGGATAGGGGCTTCCTTTGGTACAATTGCCTCCACCTGACAAAGGAAGGGGTGAGGGCACTTGGTCAAAAATGTGAGGTATACGTGGTCAATTTAAAGTGAAGGCTAGGGAGTTGGTGACAACATTTACCAAGGTGAAGGGTAAGAAGATCACTACCCCCGCCGACAACAGCAAACGATAGGGTAACTACTCCAAAGCATGATAATACCATACAAATTAGGGAAAACTCTCTTTCAATACCTGCGGCAAAACTCTTCAGCAAAATCTTTTGTCCAAAACCACAGGTACAGATCCAAGGAGTTCCAGTAGGGATGCAAATGATGGGTGGAAACCTTTCCAACAAAACTTTTCATCCAAAACCAAGGCGCAGACTGAAAGAGCCCCATAAATCTTTCATCTGAAACCACAGGTACAGACCAAAGAAGATCCATTAAGGGTACTAAAAAGACATAGCAAAACAAAAGAAAACCCACCTGTGCAAAGAGTGGGGGTAGAACATGGAGGGCAATGGCAATAAATGCCAGAAGCCTATGAACGAAATCCCTGACCTCATGGCCATCATGGCAGAGGCTGAACTTGATTTAGTGGTCATGACAGAAACCTGGTTCACAGAGAACCATGGTTGGGACATGGCTGTCTTGGCTACCACCTGTACAAAAGGGACAGGAAGGGTAGGAAAGGGGGTGGGGTAGCATTATATATCCTGGAGGAAATTAAAGCTACAGAGATTCAGGGGATCCCGGATGAGTCAGAAGCACTCTGGGTACCAGCTGAGACAGGATCGGGGCAGCCATTTGGATATGAGTAATCCGTGAGCCTCCTTCGCTAGGGGATATTAGGGACAATGAAATGATGGATACATTCCACAAAATTACAGACAAGGGTGAGACAATAATAGTAGAGAATTTTAACATGCCAGACATAAACTGGAAATTTTGTACAGCATCTTCATCAAGAGGAAGGGACATTGCAATGGCCCTGCAGGTGCAGGGCTGAGGCAGCTTGTGCAAATTTCTACCAGAGGTGAAGGTGTCCTAGACTTGGTTTTAACTAACAGCAACAGGGTAAAGGAGGTACTGTACAGGTGGGATGCCACTTAGGAAATAGTGACCACCACGTGGTGGGATTTAAAGTGAACACTAGTGAAGACATTAGTCATTCCAAGATCAGTGTTTTAGATTTCTGAAAAGAAGACTTTCAGAAGATGAGAGAGATAGCCTGGCAGAGAGTTTTAGATACAGGGAAGAGAAAGGAGTAGACACATTTGGGAATATCTCAAAGAAGCTGTCACAGAGGTAACTGAACAGTGCTTCAAAGGGGTGAGCAAGGTAAATAAGAAAAGGAAACCCTTCTGGTTCTCCAGCGAGGTGGCTGCAATAGTAAGGGAGAAAAAGAAGGTGTGCCCAAAGTTTAGGGTGTCAAGGAAAGATAAGAATAAGGAAACCTATAAGGTAGCACAGAGGGAAACTGTTAAGGCAAAAAGGAAGGGTATCCCATCATATGGGCAAAACAAATTGAGTGACTCAAATATTAGCGACTCAGTCTGTGCACCTGAATGGGATAGCAAGTGTGGAGATCCAGCAATGGTAGGGGATAACGAGTATGGAATGACGCAGTGGTGATGGTGAACGACGGGGGAGCTGTGGAGTCATGCAAGTGAAATAGTGCAGTGAAGCCTGCTGCTGCTGAGCTTTCCTCCTGGGGTGGCAGATAGGGTCACCAACTGGAGTGGTGATGGCCCCGGGTTTTGGACTGCCTCTAGGCAAAAACTTTTCTTAATAGTATTGGCTGTTATAATTTTTTCTTTGTTGTCCTGATGTTCCCTTGGACTGATGGTGCCCCAGCCACAGTATCCCCCCACCTGTAATACCATTGCTCCCTCCCATGTATTCCCCTTTCCTCCAGTGTCCACCCCCCCTGAAGTTGATTATAATATTTTGGGGTGTGTGGGGTGCTAGCCCCCCTCATTAAATGTTAATATTAATGTCCACCTGGTTACCATATTGGCAATCATGGAGGTGGGTTAGGGGCCGATTTTGCATTTGGTGAAATGCACTCGCTCTTGTGCGAGTTGCCATAGAAATTTCACCCTTACGACATAGAACCATAAGGAAGGCTAAAGCCCTGACTGAACTGAGGATTGCACAGGGGTTAAATGAGGGAGGTAAAGCCTTCTTTATGTACATAAGGGAATAGAGGAAAAAAAAGGAGGAATGTTAGACTAGCAGATACTGGAGAGAAACTGGTAGAAAAGGATTGCGAGAAAGCAGAAGTCTTAAACCAGAACTTCTGCTCTGTGTTCACCAAAGAGAATGCAGAAGATGAACCAAGCCTGCACAGCAGCAACACCCAGGGACTGGGAGTTGACACAAGCCCCTTCACAGAGGCTCGAGTCTCGGAAGCTTTAAATAAACTAAAAGTGGACAAGGCCATGGGACCGGATAGTATTCACCCTTAAGTTCTCAGGTAGCAGGGGAGTGTACTAGCAGCACTCCTAGCAGAATTATTCACCAAATCATGGGAGAGTGGGACTGTACCGAAGGACTGTAAAATGGCAACAGTCGTTCCACGCCACAAAGCAGGGAACAAGGAGGAGGCTAGCAAATACCGTCCAGTAAGCCTCACGTCAGTTGTAGGGAAGTTGATGGAGACACTACTTAAATAGAGAATCATAATGTATCTGGAATCCAGTGTGCAGCAAGACCCAAAACAGCATGGGTTCATGGCAGGTAGGTTTTGCCAAACTAACCTGGTTGACTTCTTTGACTGGGTTACAAGAATAGTTGATCAGGAAGTGGTGGTGGATGTCGTATATCTGAACTTTAGCAAAACATTAAACTCTGTTCCACACAAAAGGCTGGCACAGAAGGTGGAACATATGGAGATAGGCAGGGAGGAGGTTCAGTGGGTGAGCAGCTGGCTGAGAGGAAGAACTCAGAGGGTTCAGGTAAATGGGGCATTTTCAGCTTAGAGGGAGGTAATCAGTGGGGTACCACAGGGTTTGGTACTGGGTCCCCTACTCTTCAGTGTGTTCATAGAAGACATTGCAAATAGGTTGGAAGGTAAAATGTGTCTATTTGCTGATGGCATCAACATTTGGAACAGAGTAGACTCCCCTGAGGGTGTGAGGAGTATGACTTCAGACTTGAAGAAACTGGAAGAGTGGTTAGAAACATAGCAGCTGAAATTCAATGCCAAAAAGTGGAATGTCGTGCACTTGGGCAGAAACAATCTGAAAGAGGATTATTACCTGGGGAGAGAGAAGCTAGCCTCACCAGCCAGAAGAGGGACCTAGGGGTCATGGTGTTAGAAGACGTGAAAGTGGATAAACAGTGCAAAAAGGTGGCACTAGAGGTAAGTGGCATGATGGGCTGCATTGGGAGGGGAATCACGAGTCACAGGAGGGACATGGTATTACCAGTCTAAAGGGTGCTGGTGGACCCCCACTTGGAGTACTGCATACAGTACTGGAGCCACACCTCAAAAGGGGCATATGCAGAATCGAGGCAGTGCAGAGGAGGGCTATGAAAATTATTCAGGGACTGCACCACATGGCATACCAGGACAGGCTGAGGGAACTCAACATGTACTCCCTGGAACAGAAGAGGGAGAGGGGTACATGATGAGACTTTTAAATATATGAGGGGTATAAATAAGGATATCATTCAGGAGATTTTCCAATTGAAAGAGAGCAGGAGAATGAGAAGGCATGACAAGAGGCTGAAGGGAGGGAGGTTCAGGAGTAATACAAGGAAGTTCTTCTTTACAGAGAGGATGGTGGACCCACTGAATAGCCTACCCAAGGAGGTAGTGGGGGCCAAAATGGTAAGCAAGTTAAAGAATGCATGGGATAGACATAAAGGTAGCATCCAGCAAGGCAAAGGAGAAGAGGGGGAATAGCACCAGCTAGGTTCTTGGGCAGACTAGCTGGACCTTGTGGTCCTCTTCTGCTGTCACTTTTTATGTTGCTATGTTTCTATTATTTCCCCACCACACCAATCTGCTAGTTTGTACATACAGAATGGATTTTGTGGGTAGCTCTGTGGGAGGTCTGAGTATGCTACTCAAACTGTTTCTTTTATGAAACCTTTTTTCATTCAAATAACATTAAACAGCACTTTTAATGCTGCTCCTGCTACAAATCCTGATACACAAATAAATAAAACGGACTCAAACATGTAAAAAGACCTTGAAACGAAAACTTACTGTCATGATAGAAGGGCATGTTTGCCAAATAATTTATTCACTGTCAAATTATCTGCTCTTTCCTAACTCAGAGAAGCACTCAGTGACCTCAGTGACCTGCACAACATTATTATAACACCTTAGTGTTAAGAACAAGTTAGTTCATCCACCTAGTTGGTGTTGTGACATCACATGGCATGATGGTGACGTTCAAGTGCCTCAGTGATGTCATGTGAACCTTCAAATTCTTTATTTTGTTTTTTTGTTGACCAAGTGCACTAGACACATTCTGCCTATTTTCAGACACTACCTGTGGAAGGGGGATACAGATGAATGCCAACTGACCTTGAACCAGATTAAGCTGTTGGTGGTATTTTTAGTGAATGGGGGAAATTTGGTCAGGGCACTGGGGAAATTCCCCATCTCTGTCAGCAGGGGGTACTGTCCTTCTGTCTACGGAGATGGAGGACCCCAGTCCACAGTGACTGTTGGAAAGAGAAGGGAGCACAGTTGCTGGAGCTCCCCTGCAAGCACTTGAGGTGACTGGTGTGCACCAACCTGGGGGCCAGCAAATTGCTGTATCAGTAATAGAAGCTCTGGAGGGAAACGGAGCAGAAACAGTAGTTACTGGCTTGAATATGAATACAAAAGTGTTAGAAATTGATGAGGAGCCTGGAGCCCAAGAAAATTTTCAAGATTTTGAACAGAAAAAAATTCTGCTACAGACTCAGTTATGGGAAGTAGAAGTGGAATACTTACAGGAGCAACAGAGGTTGGAAGAAGAAAGGAAGAGGAAGTGCAGTCTAGAAAACCAGTCCCACCAGACCTCAAAAGTTTTCATTTTGGTTCCAGAAAGGGGGAATGACAAGACTGGATGCATTTACTACCAGAATAAGTTTTGGGAGGGCCAGAATGGTCACTGTGGAGGGCCCTGACAGATGCAGGCTGGGAAAAACAGCCAAATGGCCACTGGCAGGCAAATTTTCAATTCGGCATTAAGTCGGATGCTTTAAACATAGAGGATTCAATTGAAACAGTCATGATGAACCCAGCACCTGAGGCACCTTCATTGAAGATGGTAAACCTTGCTACAAATGGAGAATCTCCACAACAGAGAGCAGGTAGCTTTTCCCTTTCACCTAGATGGTCACAACCTCATATCTTCTTTGACACAGACCCAGGGGACACGGAACCACCACAGCAACTGAACTCGGAGTCCAGGGAGCAGGATGGGGACAATCCACAGCATGGGCCTAATGAAAAACAGCATCTAACTAATGCAGATTTGTTCAGAAAACTGAAACATAGAAATATAGAAACATAGACTTTGATGGCAGATAAGGACCGCTAGGCCCATCTAGTCTGCCCATTTCCCTACCTACAGGATAGGCCGCAGATCCTAGTTAACCAACAGCCTTTATCTTCCTGCCCCCCACAAGAATTGCCTTATGTCTGTACCATGCATTCTTGAATTCTCACACAGTTTTAGACCACAACCTCCTCAGGAAGGCTGTTCCATGCATCCACTACCCTCTCTGTGAAATAATACTTCCTCACATTGCCCTGAACTGCCCTCCTTCTGTCTTTAAATTGTGTCCCTTGTTCTTGCAAGTCTCTTTTTCTGAAAGATGCTACCTCTTGGACTTTGTTGATTCCTTGAGGTACTTGAAAGTTTCTATCATGTCCCCCTCTCCTTCTTTCCTCAAGGGTATACATATTAAGCTCCTTTAGTCTCTCCTCATACGGCTTCTCTTGCAGACCCTGCACCATTTTAGTTGCCCGCCTCTGGACTGCCTCTATCCTGTCTATGTCCTTGCAGAGATGGGGTCTCCAGAACTGGACACAGTATTCCAGATGGGGTCTCACCAACTGTCTGTACAGAGGGATAACAACTTCCTGTTTTCTGCTGCTGATGCCTCTCCCTATACATCCCAGTATACCCCGGCCTCCCTACTGCCTTCTCACATTGCTTGCTAACCTTAAGGTCATCTGATATGATTACCCCAGATCCCTTTCCTGTTTTGTTGTTGTTACTACCTCCCACCCATTGTGTATTCTTCCCTGGGTTCTTGTTTCCCAGGTGCATTATTTTGCACTTTTGCATTGAATCCTAGCTGCCATATGTCTGACCATTCTCCAACCTTGCTAAGTCCTTTTCATCCTTTCCACGCCTCCTGTGTATCAACCCTGTTGCAGATCTTTGTGTCATCTGCAAAAGGCATACTTTTCCTTCCAGTCCCTCTGCAATGTCACTGATGAAGACATTAAAAAGGACTGGACCCAATACTGAACCCTGCGGTACCCCACTAGTAACCGCCTTTTCTTCAGAGTGGACTCCATTTACAATTACCTTTTGTGTCCTGTTGTCCAGCCAATGTTTTATCCAGGCTACCACCCTGGGACCCACTCACAGGCTGGTTAATTTGACTATCAATCTTTTGTGTGGGACTGTGTCAAATGCCTTGCTAAAGTCAAGGTAGGCCATGCCCACAGCCCCTCCCTGGTCTACTACTTTGGTCACCCAGTCAAAGAAATCTATTAGATTCATCTGACATGACCTTCTCGCTGTGAACCCATGCTGCCTTGGATCCTGTGCTCCACTGACCTCTAGGTACTCAACTATTCTTTCCTTCAGAAGTGACTCCATCACTTTCCCTACCACAGAGGTCAGACTGACAGGTCTGTAGTTTCCTGCCTCTGTCTTGGTCCCACTTTTGTGAAGGGGAATCACATCCGCCTTCCTCCAGTCCTCGGTACCACACCATCCTCCCATGATTTATTAAAAAGAGTAGCCAGTGGTTTCACTAGTTCCTTCCTTAATTCTTTTAGAATTCTGCGGTGAATTCCATCAGGACCCATTGCTTTGTCCACCTTCAGTTTTAGGAGTTCTTGCAGAACCCTTTCTTCTGTGAAAGGACTGGGATCGACCCCCTATCAAGAGTGCTTCTGTTAATTGGATTAGGCACTTCCCCCTCCTCTTTTGTGAATACTGAGCAGAAATATTCGTTCAGTATTCCTGCTTTTTCACTGTCCCCTCTGCCCACCCACCGCTCATTCTATTCAGCCTCATATCCATCCTCCTTGTCTTTCACGCCGCTGATGTACCTATAAAAGTTTTATCCCCCTTCTTAACTGAGTTGGCTATATTTTCCTCAGTTTGGGCTCTCATATTCTGACTTCCTCCTGCTTCTTTCTGCCTTAACTGGTACAGCTCTCGTCCTGCTCCTTCTGTGTTTCCTTATACTTCCGGAATGCTATCTTTTCTTCCTGACTTTCACAGCCACCTCTCTTGAGAACCATAGTGGCTTTTTCTTTCATTTTGATTTGTTTATTTGCTTCACACAAAGGCTTGTTGCATCTGTGATGGCAGTTTTGATAATTCCCCATTGTTGCTCCACACTCCTTCTAGCCTGTTTGCTAGTGCTTTTCTGAGGCACTCCCCCATCTTGCCAAAGTCAGCCCTCCTAAAGTCCAGTACCCTCACTTTTGTATGGCTTGACTCTGTAGCTGAGTTTAACATGAACCACACTGTTTGATGGTCACTTGTCCCCAGATTGCAACCTACTTCTAGATCTGAGATCCTATCACTGCCCCCGTGAGTACGAGGTCTAAGATAGCTCCCTCACGAGTGGGTTCCAAAACTAGCTGTCTAATTTCTGCCACCTGTAGGGCATCAAGAATGGCCCTGCTCTTGGATGTGGCTGCAGCAAATGTGCTCCAGTTAACATCTGGCATATTCAGGTCTCCCATCAACAGTATCTCCCTTTCTCTGCCATTCTAAGAATGCCTTCCATCATATCCTTGTCCATTCCTTCCCCTGACATGGGGTCTGTACACAACCCCTGTGCGGATTGTGGTGCCTCTTCCTGTCTCCAAGGTGACCCACAGTGCCTCCTCTCCTCCCTGTTTACTCTTTTGTTCAGTTGCTTTTATCCTTCCTTTATATAGAGAGCTACTCCTCCCCTCTTCTCCCCTGCCTGTCTTTCCTGAGGTTATGTACCTGGTATGTTAACATCCCAGTCATGGTTCTCTGAGTACCATGTTTCTGTGACTGCTACCGATATCCAGGCATCCCTCTTCCATTAAGGCCACCAGCTCAGGGAGCTTGTTGCCCAGACTATGGGCATTGGTACTCATTACCCTCCATTTCCTGATGGCCTACCCCTTTGCCCCATCCCTGTCCTTCTTGCCTTTGTCACTTTCTCCATTTACCCCTGCCCTTCTCCCTATCAACACCTCCATGTTGGTGTTTGCCACACTTACTACCGTGATTGTTTGCGGGGGGCTAGGATTTTCCTGCTCCTTTCCAGTGCCTCCCCCCTTGGCTAGTTTAAAAGCTTGCCAATGAAGCATTTAAACCTATCACCTAGGATCCTGGTTCCCTTCCCGGACAGATGCAGCCCATCATGCCAGTATAGGCTTGCTTCACTCCAGGTGAACCCCCAGTCCCCAATGAAGCCAAATCCCTGAGCTCCACACCAGTTTTTCAACCACTGATTGAATCCCATGTCACGGAACGGAACATCCTAGCCTCTCCTATGCCATAGATGGGTAGCACCTCCGAGAAGGTTACCGTGCGTGCTACTTGTCTAAGGCCCCTCCCCAATTCCACAAACTCTTCCTGCACTTCTCTAATCCCTTTCTTAGCCAGATCATTTGTCCCTAGGTGGACAATGACATCCAGCTCCCTCCTGTGCAGCTGCTCCGGCAATCCTGAGGATTCGCTCCCTGTCCCTCTAAGCCATGGCGCCAGGCAGGTACCTTACCTCCCTCTCCCCTTCCTTGCCCAGTTCTACCTTCCTAACAATGGAGTCCCCCACCAGGAGTTGTTTCCTTCCCCTGCAGGGTCGCCTGCCACCCTCCTGTGGGTCTCCTTGTGGAGGTTCCCAGCATCCTCCTTGGTCTCCACTGTAGGTGCCTCCATAGAGGAACCACACTTTGCCAGAATGGCATAGGAATTGTGGAGATGTACAACTGGAGTGATGTGCCTCTGTTCCACCACCCTCACCCTCCCTGAGCCCACTGTGGTCCAACCACTCCTCTTTCTTGGCAACCTCTGAGTCAACGGCAGTGGCACTGGTGGTCCCTGGATGGAAGAGGAGGTCCCACAAATCCTGGCCATCTCAGCCTGGAGATGAGCAACCTCCTCCTCAGCCCAGAGAGGTGCCTGCAGATGGGACAACACCGCATCCTCCAGAACATCTCCCAGAAGACTGCTGCTCCACAGCCACTGCACTGCACCACTCCAATCATGTCTTATTTCTGACCCCTTATCTGTTTGCAATCCTTACTCTTTCGTCTGTTTTTTTTCTCTCTCTCTCCTTACTTTCTGCCTGTGTGCCCTTTAAGCTCCTGATTGTCCTGTTCTGAGACAAGAATATGCTATATTTCTCAGTTGACCACTTACTTGTTCAGAGGCAGTTAGCCAAATGCAGGAATGCCATTAGGCTGCAGTATTTGGAGGGAATGGAACAGGTTCCTGATAGGTATTTTGTGGGCCATATCTTGCTTAAACAATCCTTGGGTTTCATGCCTCCAGAAGTTTATGCCCTGATGCATGCATCAGGGGGGCATACCTTCGGCATAAGTTTTAGAACTGTGGATATTTTGGAGAGATTCTGGGTCAAGCACATTATGGTCAGACCAAACCCATTGTGGACCCCTTTTCAAGTCATTCCCCTCACTTTGCAACCATTTAGAGTCATTTATTTTATTTTGTAATGAAGGGGTGAACATCTTCGACATCTTATACTGGCTGGACAAATATTGTGAAGTTCAGGACACTCCAGATCCTAGCTTACATTCTGAGAGATCCTAGAATGGGGGCTGGAAGATAAAAAGTAACCTTTTCAAACAGTGGGTAGCATGGAACATTTACCAAATTGCTTTTGCATTGGGCAAAATAAGGGCTTTATCTTTTACCCTGAACAAACAAAAAAATGTTTTAATGTGGGTCTGTCAGACATCTTAGCTCTGCCTGTACAATAGTGCTATGTACCTTGTGTGGGGAATCAGGACATTCCAGCTTTACATGTGATAACACAATGAAATGAAACTTTTTGTGATGAAGGGGACCATAATTTCAGGGACTGTCCTTGGGCCAGCCACAACACAGAAGAGGCTGACAATGGCATTCAGGATTTTTATATACATAGAGCTGCATGGATGGCAAATTACACTTCCAGATGTAGATTTCCTTTGGACCCACAGCCCCAGAGGAGTAATACAATGCCACCCACGTCTCATGGGTACAGATAGCAAACAGGAACTCCTGCCACTTCTATAGAATCTGAGACCTCAGCCCCCTGTACTACACAGCCTTCTGACCCTCCAAATCAAGACATTGAGTCCACTGAGCAAAACCACAGGAAAGAGGGGACTATCTCAATGCCACCTCCATCAACCCCACTAGTGATACAGCACTGTCCATACTGGCCCATGGGACTTCTGGGGCACAGACCAAGCCTCCACAACAGCATGTTTCTGACATTTTGTCAGGGGTGCTGGGGACTGAAAATTGTTACTCAACATTGGACTTTGAGCAGGGAATGGAGGAACAAGACTCAGATGTAGCCTCCATTGCTCCCTCTCAAATGGATGTTGCCACTGAAACAGGCTTGACATCTACACCCATGGGCAAAGTTAAGAAAAAACTCTGAGCTGGTCCCAGGAAGGAGTCAGGCAAAGCACCAGGAAGACTTCTACAATTACTTAAACCACTTCTTCTTTGGTGCCAGTTAATTATGAATTCAGAATTGACAGTTTAAATACTAATAGCATATGGTCAGAATTAAAAATGTTGGCTACATTTGACTTCTTTTCATCTAATACCTATGATATTGTAATATTTCAGGACACACGACTGAATTCTCTGCATGATTTTCAAAAAGCAAGGAAAGCCTAGATATGGGGCCCTAGCTATTGGTCAGGGAGTGATGCTCTTTGCAGTGGTCTAAGATACAGATTATGCATATGATTGATATATTTCCAGATAGGGCATATCTTCTTGATGTCACTATGCAGAACACAGACTTCAGACTCATAAATATGTATGCCCCACAAACCAAATCAGACAGGATATCACTATTGAAATTAATTCAACTTTACTTATTTATCAGTAAAAATGTGCTGTTTGAAGGTGACTTTAATATTAATTGCTCCACATAGGACAAACATTTTCAAACCACCAAACTTTATTGTGACACTACTTTTCTTAATTCATTATTGACTCAATCAGGCCTTAGAGATATTTTTTCTGTACATCTCTCTCTATGGCACCACACACCTTTCATCAGGGGGGAAAAATATTCCAGAATTGATTACTGGTTTTTATCATCCTCACTACATTTTAGGGATCCTACAGTTCATATGGTGGCTACTTCAGAGCATGTTCTGCTAGGTGTCATTTTACTAAACTTTTCCCATACTTCTAGAGTGATAGGATACTGGAACCTTAACTTGTTCCTGTTAGAGATCCTCGAAGTGGAAAGGAGTTTCCAGGACGTCATTTCAGCTGGAAAATCAGGGGTTTCTGTACGATAAGACACAGGTGTGGTGGGAAGATATGAAAACTGAATTATAGTGATATTTCCTAACCATAGGGCATCTTTTAGGGAGGCATAAAAACAAGCCTATATAGAACGCAGATATAAATTGCAGGTCTTTCAGGGTAACATACTTCATGGTCTTGAGGTGGATCTTAGAGAACTTCAAGAATTAAAGAATGACTTTACAAAGTTACAGTATGAAAGGATGGCATTTCTGATGCAAGAACAAAGATTAGGAACACAGGACACACATGTCCATACAAATCCATATGAGTTTCGTAGGGCTTCTAGAATACGTAAAGAGAACTAAACTCTTCAGTCAGAATCAGGTGACAGGTTATACAAAAAATCAGATATTTTAAAGGAAGTAGAAAAATCAGCTAACAAATATTTTCATGGTAGCTCCATGGTTTCAGGCCATACAGGTTTCTAAATGGTTGGACACCTGTGATCTGAAACTAGTACCAGAGCATCTCCTCCCTTCCCTCATGGCACCCATTACATCAAGAGAAGTCTTTGACGTTATTCATTATTTACCTGTAGGAAAGGCATGGGATGGACTCCATAGTGAGTTGTATAAGAGATTGGATCAGGTTCTCTTGGAAGAACTCACTAGTCTACTTACACACTGTTTGCAGGATCAGGAATTGCCAAGTAGCCTGCATAAGGGGCTAGTGATTCTGTTATATAAACAAGGGGATAAAGAATCTCTCCACAGTTGGAGACCTATTACCCTATTAACTGTGTCTCTAAGTTGTTAATCAAAATTATTAGTAATAGATTAGCGTTTGTTTGGAATACATTATACATCCCATGCAATTTTGCTCGGTCCCAGGGAGAACGATTACAGATGGTTTAATTCTGTTAAGGGAAATCTTTTCAAGGGGTACGTCAGGAGAACTTATGGGAATTTGCTTTAGTTTAGACCAGACAAAAACATTTGCTAGGGTGGTACATAGTTACATATGGGCATGCCTTCTTAAGATGGGTTTTCCTGCTTTATTTATAGGCTGGATTCAGACTTGTTACAAACATGTGGTGCCAGTGCCTTATGTGAATGACTGGATTGGGTCTGAAATAAAAGTGACTAGAGGGGTATGACAGGGATGCCCCCTTAGCTCCCTTATATACATTCTGGGTGGGATATTCAGACTGTGCCAAGCTGTGGTGCAAGCATGGGCTCAGAGCAACTGGGATGTGCCAGGGCACTGACAGGGTGATATTCAAAAGAAGCTGCACCATGGCTCAGCACTGTTGAAGATCGCCCCGTGGCCACCTGCATAGTGCATGGTGCAGTGCCACTACACCAGTGCAAGTAGCCAGAGAGTAGCAGGGGGATGTGCTAGCGCAAGTGCCATTGCGCTAGGTGATTCAACCACGATATTTAGCGGTCGACATGCAAATGGGGCCATAATGCATACAAGGCACAAATGGGGCCATTTTTATGTCATTATGACCCCATTTGCATACAGGTGCACTGACCCCCGGTGACCTGCACCTGGCGCCATGCCAGATAGCAGCCGTCAGGGACCCAATGCCCACTGCCCCCACTGGCAATGCGCTCCAATGCCCAATTGTGGGCTGTAAATAGTTAATTACTCCCTGGTGGTCCAGTGGACCTATCTCTATGCCTGATCATGGGCTATAATAAGAATTAACCTCCCTGGTGGTCCAGTGGACTGATCTCCATGCCCGATCGTGGGCTGTAATAAGAATTAACCTCCCTGGTGGTCCAGTGGATCGATCTCCATGCCCAATCACGGGCTGTAATAAGAATTAACCTCCCTGGTGGTCCAGTGGACCTCTCTCCTTGCCCGATCATGGGGTGTAATACATTTTATCCTCCCTGGTGGTCCAGTGGATCTCTCTCCTTGCCCAATCACAGGCTGTAATAAGTTCTATCCTCCCTGGTGGTCCAGTGGACCGATCTCCATGCCCAATCATAGGCTGTAATATTATAGCACTCCTGGTGGTCTAGCAGTAACTGTACCCCCTCCCAACCGCACTCATTCCTGCCACCTCCCCCAGTCATCAGCAGGTGGCAGCACCCCACTAAAAGCTGCCTGGCACGCCACCGACTGATGGCATACAGGTACAGCTATGCGCCCATTGGTCCTGGCGTGAGCCAATGGAACAACCAACTCGTGCTGCGCTACACGTCAATATGTGAATGGATCCATTCACATATCAGGACTGTGTAGTACATATATCTACATGCCCACTGGCTCATGCTGTGAACCAACGGGCGTACAGCCGTACTGTACGCCGTCAGTCGGCGGGTGGCCGGGCAGCTTGCCGGTGGGGTGCTGCCACCTGCCACTGACAGGGGGAAGTGGGGTGGTGGGAATGAGTGGAAGGATTGGGAGGGGGGTACAGTTACTGCTAGACCACCAGGGAGTGCTTATAATATTACAGCCCGCGATCGGGCATGGAGATCGGTCCACTGGACCACCAGGGAGGATAAAACTTATTACAGCCCACGATCGGGCAAGGAGAGAGGTTCACTGGACCACCAGGGAGGATAAAACATATTACAGCCCGTGATTGGGCATGGGAGGTGTGCTACACCTCCGGACGGTGCCACCAGAGCTCGGGTGGACACCCATAGCTGGCAGCTGTCGTGTTGGACCCTGCATTATGGCAGCTCACCTGTGGGTGGCCAGCTGTTGCTCCATCATTTTTTGGCTTAACTGTGTGCGGCGCATGTAGGGGTTGTGCCTGCATATTCACAGCACATCCCGGGCTGAATATCGGGGTGGCAGAATATGCATGGGCACACTCCCCCTACCTGCACCGCATACATTACTGATGTGCCCCGGCACATCAGGATTTTTGCCATGCACTTTCCCCTTTTGAATATTGTGCCGGGGCGCATCAGTGGGTTGCTCATGGCGCAACTCTGTTGCACTATGTGCAACCCATTTGAATATCCCACCCTCTGTCTTTAGAATCACTTCTGACTATGATAAATCTTAGCAGGGGTTGTCTCTTCATAGCACATGTGTGGAGATTAAAACAATAGCTTATGCTGATGACCTCTGTCTTATTTTAGTAGATTTCCTATTGTGTCACACTGTTGAAGCCTTGTTGACAGCATGTACAATGGGGTCTGGCTCAGAGTTTACACAACAGCAAATGTCTCCTTATTGCTGAGGCTCACACAGAAGAAACACAAATTTTAGGGATCCCCATTACCACAGAGGCATGTAAATTATTAGAGATTTATTTTGGTTCAGAAAAAATTGAGGTGTATAATTGGAAATGTGTATTAACAGAAGCACAGCAGAAAGTTCACAGATGGAATTAGTGGGGAATGTCAAAAAAGAGGGTTTATATGGTTAAGACTTTTTTTTATTAAGTATGTTTCTGCATTTGGGAGCAATCAACCTCTGCCCCCCCCACTACATTAGTCACCACTTTATACAATGTCTTTTCCAAGGCATATGGGTAGCATATTAAATCCCATCAAAAGGGACATTCTTTATCTTGATTTTCAGTATGGTGGTATCTGTATGGTGAACCCTATTGTCTATTTCTTTTGTCTTTTTGTAAATGCAACCATCAGACCAATTTTGAAATCCACTAACAAAATCTGGGCTATGTCGGTTTTGGATGAGATTTTTCCATGGTTACAATCATGGGCCCCAGCAGATATGATTCCCAAACACATATCTATTACTCTTTTATCTAACTATTATAAATCCTGTTTTTGTAAAATAAAGCAGTGGGGCATACAAAACAGAAAGCTACAAGGTTTATCCCGTAAGGAGTTATATGGTGTTATTATGGGGAGTTTTCGTGTCTCTCCAGAATTTATTTTTCATTCAGAACCCCAATGTAGACAGGTAGGAGAAATGATAACATCCAAAAGAATTCTAGCTGTTATGTGGGACTACATGTGGTTTAATGTGCACAAAAATCTCAATGTAAAGGTCAACTTCAAACATAAGGGTTTAGCTGAAAGAGGTTGCCCGAGGCTTAATTTGTGCACAGAAACAGAAGAAACTATGAAGTACTAATTTTTTGAATGCCCACACATTGTCCAGTTTTAGACATATGCCTTTCAACAATGGCATAACTCCCCGTTGGTGCAGCATACTGAAGACATTTCATTTTATGGTATTTTACCACAAACATGGATTCAGTACAACAGATGGACAGTACATGTAGTACTGGCATGTATTAAATATCGTATTTGGCAGTCACGTTGTGTCTGGTCCCTACAAAAATTGTTTCTTACCCCGGAACAATTGTTCTAGAAAATCCTGCATGTGATCCAACATCTGAAAGAAAAGGAGAAATCCTTAGTACTGAGACAAAATGTTTCATACTTATTGGAATAAGATGAATTGGTTGGATACGGGATAGATTCATGCCCTAGGAAAATGACCTCCTGCTTTTGGTATTAACAGAGAGGGGTCTCTATAGGATGTAATTTTTTTATGGTTTTGATTTTCCTTTTCATGAAAGCTGTATGACACAATGCTAATTGATGTACATTTCATTTGATCATTTTCTTTAGGAAAGGGGAAGGGGAAGAGGGAGGGAGATTTTCTTTTCTTTTCTTTTTTTTATAATTTCCCCATTTTTTCAGCAATGTATGATAGTAATACTTATTTTCTTTTCTGTATATCCTTTATGTTATGGATTATGATTTGTGTGATTCAACACTATTTGTATATTATTGTTTTTTGAAGTTTCAATAAAAAATTCCCCTAATCTTTTTGAGAAGTGCCGTGGAATTTTTAACATCCTCCTGAACAGGCAGATGGGACCTGAGTTTTAACATCTCATCTGTAAAATGGCAACTCAGGAGTGCAGCATCCCCCTCATGCTGCACTACAGTGTCAGTACTGGGATTTAACCCAGGTATCTGGCGTGGGGCTAGAACCCACAACCTTCTGATCTCCCACCCTCACAGGCAAGTGTGCTAGCTGCTGAGCCACAGTCACTTAACACTTTATACTTTGTTTTTGTTTAGTTACTTTTATAATACTACAGTGTGTATCTTATTTTAAACATTTTTAAAACTGAAATTGTGGTTTTGAGCTTGTGGAGCTCCGATTTAATTCAGCTGAGCTTCTGCTCTGTTTAGCTATAGCTCTGTAGTGAGCACAGGGCTCTGACTGCAGTAGCTGTGGAAACTTGTCCTAAATATTCTGAAAAGTCTGTTTTTCCTGTGTGTTGAGAACAATGTTTTCAGTCCATTTAGAACCCTCAGTGTGAGCTTACTTGAGAGGAAGATTGCTTGGAAAGCATCATATGGGATCCACAAAAGGATGCTAGAGAGAAGAAAAAGACACATTTTTTTGAGTAGTTCTCTAAATCATGCACATACTCTGAAACTTCTTTCCAGAGCAAGGCATTGTGGGTATGCAAAGCCTTGTGCTACATGGGCAGACAAGACTTCACCAGAACAGTCACTGCCTTTAAAACAGGCTTGTATGGCTGATCCAGCTTAGGCTGAGAATGCCAAGTATTGATATATGTTTTGTCCTCTTTAGGACTCCTCTGTGCACTGCAGTCATAATCTCAAACAGGCACCTTGTCAGACTCAGAGAAGAAGTACAGTATGATGCACTCACAATCCTAGGCAGTACAGCTGTAGAAAACTATCCAGAAACCACACAAGATCAGCGCACAATGGGGCTAGTAGAACTCTGGAGACTGAAGGAGTAAAGGTGCAAAGCAGATGATTTATTCTTGTAGAGAGCACAGAGTTACCTATTACCTCAGTGCCTTTCTTCCATTCATGAGGCCTCATCAGGGGGCATATATGTCTGATCCAGCATAGACTGAGAATGCTTGAGTATTGATGTGTTTCATCTTTTTTTGGGACTCCTCAGTGTACTGCACTAATAATCTCAACTAAGCAACTTATCAGACTCTTAGGCAATGTCCATGAAAAACATTCAGAGTGAGCATACTAAATTTGCAGGGAGAGCAGTACATGGGATCAGATCACAGTTAAAACATGCTGACCATGTATTGTACTACTGTAACATTTTTTAGTGTGGGGAATCAGAGAGCCCATCAAATTCAGTTCTAGGTACTCCCTGCTTTCTATAGAATTTCACCATCAGGGAGTAACATCCACTTCACTATATACTGTACAAATATTCTCTCATTATGTTGGCTCACGCTTGCGCAGCTAACATATTGCATTAGTAGCAGATTTGGAGGCGCAGTCACTGTTGGGCAAATGCAGGGCATGCATCAGTAGGTGTGTCCCTCATTTCCCAATAAACCAGCATGCAGGCACCACACCACGAATAATGTGGAGAGCACATCTAAGGAAAGGTCCGCTGCAATGACAGCCAAGCTCATCATGCAGTGGAATTAAAACACACCCTCCCTACATGCCTTTCCTGGTGAAGTCCTTCCATTAACATGGTGGTGCTGACTGCCGCCGTGTGGACAGCCGACTTCAGGGGTGCCCAATCCCCTCTGTCGGCTTGCCCCAACCCACTTCATTTGCCGATGGGGGGGCCCACTCCCCATTAGCATAATGCAACACCCCCTCCCATTTAAAGTGTGTGCTGAGGGGGTGCCCAATCTCCCTTAGCACCATATCCCCTTTCCTGGTTTCCATTTGCTGATGGGGAGCCCCTCCTCATCAGCATAATGTCCCCATTTGTTGTGTGTGCCAATGGGGTGCCCAATCCCCATCGGCTACAAAACTCCCAAAAACAGCACTCAGGTGGCATGCTGGGACCACCCCAATGTGCAAAATGACCCTGTAAAGAAAATCAGTCCCTCAATGTTTTTTTATTTAAACCTGCAAAGCAGAAAACTTCCCCTCATTGATTCCAGTGGCCCTCCCCAACCCACACCCACCCTCTGCACACCCTGCCTCCCCACACCCCCCTCACCCCATACTTACCTCCAGAGCATGGTGCAAAGATCTTCGGTGGACCAGGAACATGTCTTCACTCTTCAAAACCAACCATGAACTGAAGAAATGCCGATAAGCTGTATAATGGCATAAATAGGTGTTTTTCAACTTTGGTGCATATCTTGGGTATTTTTGGGAATTTGGTGCCACATTTTCAACATGGGGTTATTGGGACTCCTCCTCATGAATTCAGTTACTGTCATTGTGTTTTTCTGTCCCAAAAGGTGATTTTGCGATCACTGCACAGAACCACCTTTCTGGACCGTTTAACGAAACAACAGTGCCACTGTTCATGGGGGGGGGGGGGTGTCTCAGAAAGCCTATGTTGCAAATTTGGTGAAAAAAATCCAAACAATGGCTGTTTTATGAGCATGCATTACACAGTTTCCATGCACACTCGTAAGTTCATGAATTTGTAATATCTTCACTCCAGATTTTCAAAATTGGCATTTTTCCACACCTCCTTATGAACAGTACAGCTGTCATTTTACATATCCTGGCTGAAATGTGTTTTCACATGTCCAGCACAGAATATCACGGTCGCTGTGAAAAATCAGTTTTCAGGACAGTTTAAGAAAATGACGGTGACACTGTTCATGAACAGAAGTCCTAAAATGCCTATGTTGAAAATTTGGTGATGAACATCCATAAAATGACTGTGTTACAAGTGTGCATTGCACAGTTTCTACGCATCCCTGTAATTTCACAAATTTGCAATATTTTCATGCCAGATTTTCAACACTGGCAATTGTTCACACCTCCTTATGAACAGTACAGCTATCATTTTTCACAGCCTGCCCAGAATGTGTTCCCACACCTGTGGCACACACTGGCGTGGTCACTGTGGGAAATCAGTTTTTGGGACAGATTAACAAAATCACAGCACCATTGTTCATGAGGGGAGGTCCCAAAATGCCTATGTTGAAAATGTGGCTAATAAAATCCCAAAAATAAGTGGTTTACGGATATGTGTTGCGCAGTTTCTATGCATGCTTATAACTTCACCAATTTTTCATATTTTCACTCCATTTTTTACACCTCCTCATGAACAATACAGTTGTCATTTTTCACGTCCTGCCCAAAATGTGTTTTCATCCCTGTGTCACCAAATGGCATAGCCACTGTGCAACACCACCTTTTGGCTAACAAACTGATTGTGCCACTCTTCATGAGCTTGGGTCATAAAAAGCCCATGTTGAAAATTTGGAGGGACAATACCAACAAATGCCTATGACGTTAGGGTTTCCAACTGTAACACCCCACCCTGTAGAGACTGCCAGGAGTCAGGGTTGTGACTTGGGATCATTGACTGTAATGCTCATTCCATTCCACCCCCACCCCCACCCAGCAGCCAGTGACAGGCATCGAGGTGTGCCTTGGAGTGCTCAGCCCTAAAGTTCACGCCATTCTCCTATACTGCACCAGTCTCAGCATATTTCCTTATGGAATGGGGTAAGTATAAGGCCCAAAGACCCCAAAGCACACCACAACACTGTCAGTGTCTACAGGGTAGGGTGAGATAAAATGGCATGAGTGTTATAGCTGACACCCCAAAGGCACACCCCAATGCCTGTCAGTTTCTACAGGGTGGAGATGGGGTTGACGTCAGTTCAATACTTCACTGCCATTCCTATTATGCATCTCTAACTCCTACACTACCAATGCCAATGCCAGCGAGACAACATTCAGCATTGACAAATCCTTGTTTTTCTGTATGGTTCACCCCTTTACAAGTATACTACTGTGATAAGCCACCACAGCAAATTCTGCATTTGTACTGCATAGCAAAAATCATAACAGTTTTCACCAAAACAGTAAGTATGGACTTGGAGAACAGGAAACACCTAATCATAGTGGATTATTTGTCAAGATTTCATAGACACCACTAGCATGGAAATTTTTTTTTTTTTAGTATTTGGTAACTGGATAAGGATTACTAGGCACAAGTGCCTATTTTCAGGGGCAACCTGGGAGCACTGGGTGGTTAAGTGACTTGCTTAGAGTCACACAGTATGCAAGTGGAGGCTGTGAAAATGAAACCCTGGTCTGGTATGCTGGATGTACCAAACTCATTCACAGCTTGTTACTCTAACCTCTAGACTATACTGCAAGCCCATGTAAAGCCACTTATTTTAGCATTTATGATCAGTTTACTTGCAATTCATTTTACTTTGTATATGTTGCTGTGCTTTTCAAAAATAAAATATATAAATACTGCATTGCATGTGAAACCGTAATGAATTCTAGAAAGGCTGCTTTTGCATTTTATGCTCATTGCTTGCTAGTGACATTTCACGAAATGTTCAGAAGTGATTACTTCATCTATTGTTTTATGTGGTGCTACACACATTATCCATGCTGAGTTAAATTATGTGCAAAAATATGTACTGTGCATAACTGCAGAGTTCCCCAGTGAGTGTCTAGACAAGATTAGCCAATAAAATATAAGACACATACAAAAACAAGATAAAACCTACCATGTCTCCATGACCTGATGCATCAAACTGTTTTAAAAAATATCTCATCTCCTTCAATAGAAGCTATTAGTATGATGATACTGCTGGGATGTTGTCAGTGCACTGTAGTGACATGATATATTTTCAGTTATAGGACACAGGTGGCTTACACCTGAAAACTGTATGAATCAATGCAGTGCAATAAGAGGAAGTAATCTGTGGCACAATTTTTGTGCTAATCAAAGGACACATTTGTGTGGCTTCTCCAGTCAGTGCACGTGAGACATTTCTTGATTCATGGAATACTTACTCTCCCAGTATGTACAGTATGTCTAATGATATGTCTGGGAGCTATGCATTGTGCCACTAACAGGAAACTTGTGTCATGCAAGGTTACGTAAGTGAAAAAAATCTATTTTTTTTCTTCAGTCTGAGCAGCAGGCAAACACATTTCATTTGTAATGGAATTCTTTGTAACAGAACTAAGGAGGGCAACAATGAAAGGGTAGCTTATCTGTTCCTAATATTTAGTATTAGAATGAAAAGATATACCATGAAGCCCAGATTTAAGTGTATACTGTATGTTGATGCATTAATTGTCCACTAATTAGTTCTTATAATCTTCCAATGTTAATAGGACATAAGGTGATAACTGGAGACCATTAATGGCCCTACCTGGGCAATATCTAAGCAATAGTGATCAAGGCACAGTGCATTTACTGGAGATTAATGACCATCTGGGAGAGTTAATGGTCCAAGTTAAGGCCAAGCCCCATTAACCAAGTGAGTCATTAATTCACTTAGGCACATAGACAACGTCTTGGACCAAGATCATTATTACCATTATTAGTTATTACACTGGTTTTGAATGAAAAATGTAGAAAGTCTCAACCTTTACCTTATAATTTCTTATGTTTAAGTGTTGTACAATGTTGAATTGTTTCTAGTGTTTAAATTCCCTATGGTGCTTTTTCCTGAAGATTGTAGACCTCTAAAATAGTCAATCAAAATACCCCAATGGGTCATACTTTGCATTCCATCAGATTTATAGCAGCTGATAATTGTACTTTCTACCTTGGAAGCCCTTACTCCTTTTAAAAGTACACTGCCAACCTCCCAGGTCTACTTCTTCCTTGTTAACCACTACATGAATCTTTTCTTGAATAAACACTGATATTCTGTCTTCTGTAAATGTAGTGTTTGAATATTACAAAATGAGGAGCTGGCGCTCTTTGCCTGTTGCTACAGTGAATACCTTCAGTATAGCTGTATGTGTAGAGTTACTTTGAAAGAAGAAAAATAAAAGCTTACAATTGGTGTGTTGAAGAAAATCACTAAGGAAAGTACCACATCATTTTAATTTAAAACAGCAGCTTGCAACCACAATATATGATGTCAACTAGAAGATAGATGTCTAGGAACATACTCAGTCCCTTCAGTGTGGGGACTAGTAGAGATTAATCTGTGTCACAGGGACAATGTACTTGTACTCCCAGAGTGAAAAAGGTTGGTTGTAGTAAATTATTGTACTTACTTTCAGCTGACCATTGGACTTGCACTTCCATTACTACACTACGCAGGCTACTTGCACATTCTGGACTAAAGGTGAATTGGGACTGAATTTGCTTTCTGTGAAAGTGCCAGCATTTGGCACTTCTTTGATTCAGGGCCATCATTGTTTTGGGTGACTTTAACCCTTAAATAAATTAATAAAAAAAAAAACGTTGGCCCTTTGTAGGTGTCTACAGCTAACCTTGTGGCCACCCCTCCACCACCCCAGTCACTTCCCTTCATCAGTCTTACACCACTGTTCCCTGGACTGTGTGTTTTTTTTTTTTTAACAAAAATTGACTTCTTCTGGCACTATGACAGCCAAGGAGACAGAAGTTTTGTACAAGAAACTCCTGAGAGACAGCAGAGGGGTGGAGAGTAACAAGTGACTGAGATAGGAGAGGTGGGAGCAGGGATGTGGCATACCCCTACTTGCAGGCTGTTGCCTTTTGGGCCCCCATAACATGGACCCTAAAGAGTTTTATTTATTTATCTAGTTATTTATTTATTCATTTGTTACAAAATATTGGTGTTAAACTAAAGTCAGGGGTCTGAATAAAAACGCAACTGAATTTGCCAGTCTCCAATTTCACTCACCCTTACTCTGGCCATGGTAAGGGGATTGTGTCAGTCAGCATTTGTGCATAGGTAGGGTTGGGTCATTCCAGATTAAAGGCTTCGGTTACAGGGTGGGACTTACTGGATGCAGCCTAGTGAGTTATACCTGGACACTGCCCTTGTAGTATGGTGATATAAGAATTTCCTGATCAAAGTATGCTCCACAGTGAAGAAACAGGGGACATGGAGGAGAAAATGAAGAAAAGACAGAATTAAACACAAGCATTTGTCAGCGCCGAATGTTGATTGCGTTGGTCTGTTGAGCTTGCTCACTGGCCCCCTGTCAGTCACTCAGTCTGTTTCTTCCAGTGCTGCAGGCTGCTCTTTTGTACTGGGCTCCTGCTTGCGTTGGTACTTTGTTCTGCCCAGTAAGAAATCTGCAGCTGTCCCGACAGAGCTCTGTTGAGGTGGCTCACTCCCCCTCTCTCATTCGCTCATTCTGTTTCTCCTGGTACTGCAGGCTGCCCTTTTGTACTGGGCTCCTGCCTCTATTGGTGGCTTTTTCTGCCCACAAAGAAATCTGCAGC
The DNA here is from genome assembly GCA_016271365.2 of Neoceratodus forsteri. NCBI lineage: Eukaryota > Metazoa > Chordata > Ceratodontiformes > Ceratodontidae > Neoceratodus > Neoceratodus forsteri. The sequence continues at coordinate 1,243,761,782 of CM057458.1, read as the reverse complement.
AGCCCTGACACAGGTCTGTTGAGCCTGCTGACTCCCTCTCTCTCACTCACTCATTCAATTTCTGCTGGTGCTGCAGGCTGGCCTTTTGTACTGGGCTTCTGCCTGTGTTGCTGCCTTTTTCTGCCAACAAAGAAATCTGCAGCAGTCACGATAGAGTTCCATTAAGCTCGCTCACTCCCCCTCTGTCACTCGCTCAATGTGTTTCTCCTGGTGCTGCAGGCTGCTCTTTTGTACTGGGCTTCTGCCTGCATTGGCACCTTTGTCTGCCCACAAAGAAATCCACAGCTGTCCCGACAGAGCTCCGTTGAGGTCACTTACTCCCCCTATGTCAGTCACTCATTCTGTTTCTCATGGCACTGCAGGCCACCCTTTTGTACTGGGCCTCTGTTGGTGCCTTTGTCTGGCCACAAAGAAATCTGCAGCAGTCCCAACAAAGCTCCGTTGAGCTAGCTCACTCCTCTTTTCTCACTCGCTCATTCCATTTCTGCTGGCGCTGAAGGCTGCCATTTTTCATTGGGCTCCTGCCAGCGTTGCCGCCGTCTTCTGCCCACAAACAAATTTGCAGCAGTTACAATAGAGCTCCATTGAGCTCACTCACTCCCCCTCTCTCACTTGCTCATTCTGGTTTCCCCGCCACTGCAGGCTGCCCATTTGTACTGGGCCCCTGGGTGCATTGCTGGCTTTTTCTGCCCACAAGCAAATCTGCAGCAGTCCCAACAGAGCTCCCTTGAGCTCACTCACGCCCCCTCCCTCACTCACTTGTTCTGTGTCTCCTGCCACTGCAGGCTGCCCTTGTGTACTGGGCTCCTGCTTGCATTGGTGGCTTGTTCTGGCCAGAAAGAAATCTGAAGCAGTCCAGACACAGCTCCATTGAGCTCTCTCACTCATTCCGTTTCGGCCAGTGCTGAAAGCTGGCCTTTTGCACTGGGCTTCTGCATGCACTGCTGCATTTTCTGCCCACAAAGAAATCCACAGCGGTCACAATAGAGCTCTGTTGAGCTCACTCACTACCGCTCTGTCACTTGATCATTCTGTTTCTCTTGGCGCTGCAGTCTGCACTTGTGTACGGGACTCCTGGCTGTGTTGGCACCTTTGTCTGTCCACAAAGAAATCTGCAGCTGTCCCGACAGAGCTCCGTTGAGGTCGCTCAGTCTCCCTCTCTCACACACGCTCGTTCTGTTTGTCCTGGCGCTGCAAGTGGCCCTTTTGTATGGGGCTCTTCCCTGCATTGGTGCCTTTTTCTGCCCTCAACGAAATCCACAGCAATCCTGATAGAGCTCTGTTGAGCTCACTTAGCCCCCCTGTCTCACTCGCTCATACTGTTTCTCCCACCACTGCAGGCTAGCCTTTTGCACTGGGCCCCTGTCTGCATTGATGCCTTTTTCTGTCCACAAAAAAATCTGCAGCAGTCCTAATAGCACTCCGGTGAGTTCGCTCACTCCCCCTCCATCACTTGCTCTCTCGTTCTGTTTCTCCCAGTGCTGCAGGCTGCCCTTTTGTACTGGGCTCTTGTGTTGGAGCCTTTTTCTGCCCACAAACAAATCTGCAGCAGTCCCAACAGAGCTCAGCTGAGCTCAGTCACTCCCCCCTCTCAGTTGTTCGATCTTAATCTGTCCCAAACAGTGATTTCCCATAGCGGCTGTGCTATTGTACGGCAGGAGTGCAAAAACATATTTTAGCCAAGATGTGAAAAATGGCAGCTGTACTGTTCATAAGGAGGTGTGGAAAACTGCCACTGTTGAAAATCTGGCGTGACAATATTACAAATTTGCAAAGTTACAATGGTGCGTGGAAACAGTTCAATGCACGCTTGTAACACAGTCATGTTATGGAGTTTCGTCACAAAATTTTCAACATAGGCATTATAGGACCTCTGCTCATTAACAGTGCCGCTGTCATTTTCTTAATCTGTCTCAAACAGTGATTTCCCACAGCAACTGTGTTATTCTGTGCTGGAACTGTGAAAACACATTTCAGTCAGGATGTGAAAAATGACAGCTGTACTGCTCATAAGGAGATTTGAAAAAATGCCACTTTTGAAAATCTGGCATGACAATATTACAAATTTGCGAAGTTACAGTGGTGTGTGGAAAGTGTGCAACGCACACTTGTAACACAGTCATTTGATGGGCTATCATCACCAAATTGTCAACACAGGCATTTTAGGACCTCTGCTCATGAACCGTATCACTCTCACCTTCTTAATCTGTCCTGGACAGTGATTTCCCTCAACGACCGCTCAATTCTGCGCCCGAAGTGCGAAAACACATTTTGGCCATGATGGGAAAAATGACAGCTGTACTGTTCATAAGTAGGTGTGAGAAAATGGCAATGCTGAAAATCTGGAGTGAAAATGATATAAATTTGCAAACTTACGAGCGTGCGTGCAAACTGCATAACGCACGCTTGTAACACAGTCATTTTATGGAGTATCATTACCAAATTTTCAACATAGTCATTTTAGGACCTTTACTCATGAACAGTGTCACTGTCATTTTCTTAATCTGTCCTGAACACTGATTTTGCTCAGCGACAGGGCTATTCTGCGCTGGAAGTGTGAAAACACATTTTGGCTAGGATGTGAACAATGACAGCTATACTGCTCACAAGTAGGTGTGACAAAATGTCAATGTTGAAAATCTGGCATGAAAATATGGTAAATTTGTGAAGTTACGTGCGTACGTAGCAACTGCTCAACACACGCTCGTAAAACAGTCATTTTTTGGATTGTTTCAACCAAATTTGAGACATAGGCTTTTTGAGAGCCCACCTCATGAACACTGCCACTGTCATTTAGTTAATCAGCCCCAAAGGGTGATTCCACACAGTGACCGCGAAACCACGTTTCGGGGCTGATTAACGCCATGACAGTTCAAGAATTCATGAGGAGGGGTCCCAAAAACCCCAGGTTGAAAATTTGGTGGAAAAATTCAAAAAAATTAATGAGATATGCATTAAAGTTGAAAAAATCCTATTTCTACCATTATACAGTTTACCGGCATTTCTTCAGTTCACGATCGGCTTTGAAGAGTGCAGACGTGTTCCCGGCCCACAGAAGATTGTCGCGCCAGACTCCAGAGGTAAGTATGGGGTGAGGGCAGTGTGGGGAGGCAGAGTCCACAGTGGGTGGGTGCAGGTGGTGGGAGGGGGGCCAGGGAGACTGTGAGGGACAGTTTTCTTATTTTACAGGTTAAAAAAAAACAAAACATTGTGGGACAGTTTTTTTCTTCTCAAGGGCATTAGGCATGCTGGGGTGGGCTCCCAGCATGCCACCTGACTGCTTTTTTTGGGGGGGCCAGTACAATGGGGGATTGGGCACCCCCGTCCTCACACAAATAAAGGGGCAGTCACATTATGCTGAAGAGGATTGGGCACCCTGTCAGCATACAATATCAGTGGGGGGGGTTGACATAATGCCAATGGGGAGTGGACTCCCCAGTCAGCACAATCAACATAGGGCCAGTGAAGCCGATGGAGATTGGGGCCCCCATCGGCAACTAAGCATGGTGGGAGGGGTTTATATTGTTTGTGAACATGGCGGCAAGCCGCCGCCATGTTCACGAACAATATCAGGGTTTTTACACCGCCCTGCAATGACGGGTTGCTCCCTCATTGCAGCAGATGGCTGACGCTGCAATGACGAGGTGGCCCCTGATTGTAGTGGCTGATTTTTTAGAAAGTTGTGGCATGCTGGCTGAACTAGTGTCAGCAGCAGTGTGCCATGGCATTGGGGGATGGGGGACAAGCCTTTGCAGGCTGTGGGGACATTGGGCACAACAGTGCTGCGCCTCCGCAACATGTTTCTTGCGCATGCGCACAATCAGCATAATGAAACATTGCACTGACCTGACCTGACAGCACAGCAACAGTGAGTACCATTGGCTATGCTAGTGATCCAGATTTATATAACTGGACAGGTGCACAAATGGGAGCTTACAGGAGGATGATTAAGTATTCCACAGGACTTTTTTTCTCATTATCTAGGTAACATTCAGTAAATAGCATCTCATGCTGCATTTTCTTAGGTGTAATTAGACTTCATGGCACTAAACCTGGAGATCAAGGCTTGAACTCCAAAATCACCACTTGCCCACTGTGACTCTAAACAATCCAATTAACTTAACATCTTTATGCCTAACCTCTCTGCAGTCATGTTCTAAAATATCTGTGTGCCACTGAAGCACCTTGTGTAGCTAAATAGCAGCAACATCTCCCCACTCCTCATGGGTTTTGAAGCACCTGGAGGATACTGACTGTATAAAAATGATATATAAAACCAGAATTCCTTCTTGCTAGTTCTTCTGCTATTGTCAATTAGGTGACCACAAGAGTCTGTTCTGTGGGGAGTGATGTAGCAAGAAACAGAAGGTGAGGAGCGTGCCTCTAGTTTGCATCAGCTTGTCAATGCACACTGATCCATGACATTGTCAACATAGAAACATAGAAGTTGACAGCAGATAAGGACCGCAAGGCCCATCCAGTCTGCCCATTTCTTTTTCTACCTTATAAATGTGCCATCGGCCTTTGCTCTGTCAGTGGCCTATCTATTCATAGTCATTTGTATTGCTCCCTTATGCCTATCCCATGCCTGCTTGAAGCTCTGCACTGTATTCATAGCCACCACTTCTTGTGGTAAGCCATTCCATGCATCCACCACCCTTTCTGTGAAAAAGAATTTCCTCACATTCCCCCTTAATTGGCCTCCCTCTAATCTCATGCTGTGTCCTCTTGTCCTGCTATTTTTCTTATATTTAAACATGTTAGACTCTTTCACCTTGTTTATGCCCTTAAGGTGTTTGAATGCCTCGATCATATCACCTCTCTCCCTCCTTTGCTCAAGGGTATACATATTGAGCTCCGTTAATCTGTCCTCATATGTCTTCTGATGCAGTCCCTGCACCATTTTGGTTGCCCTTCTCTGGACTGCCTCAATTTGGTTAATGTCCTTGTGAAGGTGTGGCCTCCAATATTGCACGCAGTACGCACGCAGTCAAGGGCAGAAATCTAAGGTAGAAAATAAGAAACTTGTTGCCTGAACTCTCAGATGATGAAACGGATGTTCTGCAGTCCACTGCACCCTACTTTGGGCAAGTGCTGAGCCCTGACTCCTCCTCCCACCAAATATTTGTCCTGTTTAATATTGGTTGTGATGGTGGTGGAGGTAACCAAGGTACTATAATGAAAATCCCCCGCATGGCTAGGGGGAGAGCATACCTCTCAATCTCTTGCCTCCTGAATCAGGGACAAGGCTTAAAAAAATCAGGGAAAAAGACCCCAAATCAGGGACACATCTTAAAAATGGGTACTTTTCACTTAGAATGCTGATGGAATAAGGTTATCTGTGTTAAGATGCATTTTCAGAAGGAGATCAAGTCTGTAACTTTAATGTTTAACATTGTTTTGTGATTTTTATCCCCACTGTTCTGTCACAAAAAACACACATTTTATGAGGGACAGAGGAAACTTCTGAGGCAAAATCAGGGACGTCCCTGAAAATCAGGGACAGTTGAGAGGTATGGGGGAGAGAGGGACAGAGAAAGAGAGACAGACAAACAGATAGACAGACAGAGAGATGGGGGGGGAAGAGATACTAAATGGAAAGCAATCTGTCTCCTGCAGCAACTGTTGCCATGTCGGGGTTTATAGTCAACAGAAAAATAGACTACAGGTTGCAAGGGCTGATACAAATCTGATACAAAGTATCAACAGAATTGGCAATAAATGAATTGCTTACAATTCTTCTCACAAACTGCAGTGAGAAAGAAAGAATTTGACCTACTCAGAATTGAACCCATGCCCACCAAATACCTTCATGATGATCTAACCACTGAGCTACAGGCTCACACGGTTGGACCTGGGGCTCTTGGACACATTTAATTTCTTTGGTATTGCATATCATGCAACTAGAAACAATCAAGTTAACAATTAGATGTTTTTGGTCTGATATTAGCCACTGCTTAGCAATTAAATCATAAACTGTAGTGAAAAAGAAATCATGTGACCTACTGGTAATTGAATCCTGGTCCCCACAATACCATCCCGGTTCTCCAACCAACCACTGAGCTACAGCCTCACGTCTTTGGACCTGGGGTTCCCAGACATACTTCCTTTCTCTGCTATTGCATTCCAACTAGGAACAATTGAGATGACAATTAGTTTATGACATTTCTCACTACAATTTGTGATTTCATTGATAAGCAGTGGGTAATTCTGCACTAAAAACATCTAATTTCCAATGCAATTGTTCCTAGTTGCAGGATACTGTATGCATTATCAGAGAAAGGAAGTGTGTCCAGGAACACTGCCTCCAACCCTGTGAGCCTGTAGCTCAGTGGCTATAGAACTGGCATGATATTCTGGGGGCCCGAGTTCAGTTGCCAGTAGGTGACATTATTTCTTTTTCACTACAATTTGTGATTTAATTGCTAAGCAGTGGATAATACTGCACCAGAAACAGTTAACTTTCATTTCAATTGTTCCTAGTTGTAGGATCTGCAATACCAGAGAAAGGAATTGTGTACAGAAACCCAGGTCCAGTCATGTGAGCCTGTAACTCAGTGGTTAGAGCACCATGACTGTATTCTATCAGTCTGGGTTCAATTCCCAGTAGGTCACATTATTTATTTCTCCCTACAATTTGTGATTTCTTTGCTAAGTAGTGGCTAATACTGCACAAAAAACATCTACTGTAAATGGCATTTCAGTTGCTCCTAGTTTGCAGGATATGCAATACCAGAGAGAGAAAGAAAGTGTGTCCAGGACCCCATGTACGACCATGAAAGCCTATAGCTCAGTGGTTAGAGCACTGGAATAGTATTTTGGGGGCCTGGTTTCAATTTCCCAGTCATATGTCACATTATTTCTTTCTCTCTACAGTTTGTGGTTTCATTGCTAAGCAGTGGCTAACACTGCAACAAACACATCTAACTGTCGTACCACTTTTATTTATTTTTAGCTAATCAGGAATGGCCATAGACACAAGTGCCAGTTTTCGTGAGTGACCCAGTAGCATTGGGCTGGTAAAAGTACTTGCTCAGAGGTAGAGGTTGTGAGAATCAAACCCAGGTCTGCTGAAGGTACCAAGCTCATTCACAGCTTGTTACTCTAACCTCTAGGCTGTATTGCCATCCTTTATCTATGGCCCATATAGGGATCAAACCCACAACATTGGCATTATTAGCACTGTGCTCTAACCAACTGAGCTAACCAACCATAGTAAATAAAATTGTGCCTCCCCCACTTTCCTTAAGAATCTGGTTCCTCCATACAGGCCCAATGTGTGACACGCAGTGGTATATACCCCCAGTACATGGTACACTGTTATCATCATTAGTACATGAATGCTTAGTTATAATCTTGTGTCACTTAATGCCACTATCCACAATATATATATATATATATATATCTATATATATATATATATTTCATATATGTAGTACATACATATATATATATATATATATATTTTTTATTATCTTATTTATTTAGTTTTGTTGACCAGGTAAGTGCACTAGACAAATCCTGCCTATTTTCAAGTACGACCCGGGAGGGGATACAGATGAATGCCAACTGACCTTGAACCAGATTAGCTGTTGTGGTGTTTTTTTTTTTTTTTTTTTTTTTTTTTTTAGTGAATGAGGGAAATTTGGCCAGGACACCAGGGAAATTCCCCTACTCATCCAGCAGGGGGCTTGACTTCCTGGGAGCAGAGTGGAGGGACCCTGTTGGGAGCCGGACAGAAGAGGTGGAGGAGGAAATGCTGTGGCAGGGGAGATTCTGCAGGAGAAGGTGGGCCAGGAGAACTATGTGCAAGTCTCAGCAGAAAGTTTGCATGATGAACTGATTTTGTTACCTCAAACAGACAGTCCTAAGATGGAAAATGAGTTGGTTGCTATGGAAGTTGTGACTGACCTGCATGGAACAGCAGTCAGAAAAAGCAAGGGAGCACCACAGCCACCACCACTACCTCAGAGATTGCGAAGAAAACACAGCAGTAGGACCACAGTGGGCTCAGGAAGGGTGAGGATGGTGGAACGGAGGCACACCCAGTCAGTTGTTCCACTCCACAATCCATACATCATTCTGGGGGAGCATAGCTCCCCTATGGATGCACCCGCAGAGGAGACTAAGGAGGCTGAGGACAGCTGTCACAAGGAGGCCCACAGGAAGGAGGCAGAGGACACCACAGGAAAGGAAGCAGCTCCTGTGTGTAGGGACCTCAATTATTAGGGATAGAACTGGGAGGAGCTGGGAAAACTGAAGTAAGGTGCCTGCCTGGTGCCATGGCTTGGAGGGACAGGAAGCGATCCTCAGGATCACGACAACAGCTGCAAGGATTCTGAGCTGGACGAATTGTCCACCTAGGGACAAATGACTTGGTTCATCATGAGGTTAGAGCAGTGCAGGAGGACATTGCAGAGTTGGGGAGGGCCTAAGACAAGTAGCACACACAGTATCCTTCTCAGGGTGCTGCCTGTCAAAGGCATGGGTGAGGCAGGGTAATTGGCACCATGCAGTTTAATGAATGGTTGAAAAATGGTGCAGAGCACAGGGTTTGGCTTCATTGGGGACTGGGGTTCCACCTGGAGGGACAACAGCCTATACTGGCAGGATGGTCTGCATCTGTCCAGGAAGAGAACAAGTCTTTTGAGCAATCGGTTTAAATGCTTCATTGGCAAGCTTTTAAACTAGTCAAAGGGGCACTGACAAGCAGCAGAAAATCCCAGCCTCTCCCTACAAAACAGGGTACTAAATGAGAAAAAGACCAAGGTAGAGCGGTCAGTGGGGATGCTGCAACAGAAGGTAAAGCCATCAAAAAATGGAGAGCAATGAGTACCAATGCCCGTAGTCTAGGTAACAAGCTTCCTGAATTAGTGGCCTTGATGGAGGAGGAACATCTGGATATCGTGGCAGTCACAGAAACATGGTACACACAAAACCATGACTGGGACGTAAACATACCAGGATACACTATCTACAGGAGGGACAGGGAGGGTAAAAGAGGAGGAGGAGTAGTTCTTTACATAAAGGAAGGAATAAAAGCAACAGAACAAAAGGGTAAACAGGGAGGAGAAGAAGCACTGTGGGTAAATTTGGAGACAGGCAATGGCACCACAATCTGCACAGGGGTTGTATACAGACCCCCTTCTCAGGGGGAGGAAATGGACAAGGAAATGATAGAAAGTATACTTAGAATGGCAGAAAAAGGGGAGATACTGCTGATGGGTGATCTGAATATGCCAGATGTTAACTGGAGTGCAGTTGCAGCTGCCACTTCGAAGAGTGCAGTTATTCTAGATGCCCTACAGGGGGCATGCCTTAGACAACTAGTACTGGAGCCCACTCGAGAGGGAGCAATATTAGACTTGATACTCTCAAATGGAGATGGAGAAAGGATCACAGATGTAGAAGTGGGTAGCCATCTGGGAACTAGCGACCATCGAACAGTATGGTTCACAATAAACACAGTAATAGAGTCAAGCCATACAAAGACAAAAGTACTGGACTTTAGGAGGGCTGACTTTGCTATAATGGGTGAGTGCCTAAGGAATGCACTAGCAAATGGGCAGGAAGGAGGGGTGGAAGAACAATGGGGAATAATAAAAACTGCCATCACAGAGGTAACAAGCCTTTGTGTGAAGCAAATAAACAAAACAAGACGATGTAAGAAACCACTATGGTTCTCAAAGGAAGTGGCAGTGAAGGTTCAAGAGAAAAAGAAAGCATTCAGGAAGTACAAGGAATCGCAGAAGGAGCAGGACAGAGAACTGTATCAGTTAAAGCAAAAGGAGGCTGGGAAGGCAGTCAGAACAGCAAAGGCCCAAACCGAGAAAAAGATAGCCAACTCAGTTAAGAAGGGGATAAAACCTTTATAGGTACATCAGGGAGCGAAGAAAGACCAAGGGAGGGATAGTGAGGCTTAATAAAGGGGAGGAGGGTGGGCAGAGGAGACTGTGAAAGGCAGAGATACTAAACAAATATTTTGCTCAGTATTTACGAAGGAAGAGGGGGAGATACATAAAACAAACAGTAGTAACACTCTGGATACAGAAGTTGATACCGGCCCATTTACAGAAGAAAGGGTTCTGAAAGAACTCTTAAAACTGAAGGTGGACAAAGCAAGGGGGCCTGATGGGATTCATCCCAGAATTCTAAAAGAACTAAGGGTAGAACTAGTGACACCACTGACTACCCTTTTTAACAAATCATGGGAGGATGGGGTGGTACCCGAGGACTGGAGGGGGGCAGATGTGATTCCCCTTCACAAAAGTGGGAGCAAGGCAGAAGCAGGAAACTATAGACCTGTTAGTCTAACCTCAGTGATAGGGAAAATGACGGAATCACTTCTAAAGGAAAGTATTGTCGAGTATCTAGAGGCCAGAGGGGCACAAGACCCTAGGCAGCATGGATTCACAGCGGGAAGGTCATGCCAGACGAATCTGATAGATTTCTTTGACTGGGTGACCAAAGAGGTAGATCAGGGAGGGGATGTGGACATGGCCTACCTAGACTTTAGCAAGGCATTTGACACAGTCCCACACAAAAGATTAATATACAAGTTAGCCACCCTGGGAGTGGGTCCCAAGATGACAGCCTGGGTAAAGAATTGGCTGGAGAATAGGACACAGAGAGTTATAGTAAATGGAGTCCACTCAGAAGAAAGGAGGGTTACTAGTGGGGTACATGAGTTCAGTATTCACTCGGTCCTCTTCAGTGTCTTTATAAGCGACATTGCAGAAGGACTGGAAGGAAAAATATGTCTCTTTGCAGATGACACTAAGATCTGCAACAGAGTTGATGCACAGGGTGGGGTGGAAAGGATGAGAAGGGACTTGGCAAGGTTAGAGGAATGGTCAAATGTGGCAGCTTAGATTCAATGCTAAGAATGCAAGGTAATGCACCTGGGAAACAAAACCCAGGGAAGAGTACACAATGGGGGTGAGATACTAACAACAACAAGAATGGAAAGGGACCTGGGGTAGTCATATCAGATGACCTAAAGATGGGCAAGCAATGTGAGAGGGCAGCAAGGAGGCTGGGGGATACTGGGATGCATAGGGAGAGGCATCACCAGTAGAAAACAGGAAGTTATTATCCCTCTGTAAAGACAGTTGGTGAGACCCCATCTGAGTACTGTGTGCAGTTCTGGAGACCCAATCTCCGCAAAGACATAGACAGGATGGAAGCTGTCCAGGAGGAGAGCACTAAATGGTGCAGGGTCTGCACGGAAGTCGTATGAAGAGAGACTTAAGGAGCTTAATATGTATAGCCTCTCGAGGAAAGGAGGGAGAGGGGACATGATAGAAACTTTCAAGTACCTCAAGGGAATCAACAAAGTCCAAGAGGGTAGCATCTTTCAAAAAAGAGAGGTGCAAGAACAAGAGGCACAATTTAGAAGATAGAGGGGGCAGCTCAGAGGTAATTTAAGAGTATTTTTCACACAGAGGATTGTGGATGCATGGAACGGCCTTCGGAGGAGGTTGTGGAGTCAAAATCAGTGGGGGAATTCAAGCATGCATGGGATAGTCATAAGGCAATTCTGGGGGGTGGGGGTAGGAAGAAGTAGGCTGCTGGTTAACTAGGATCTGCAGCTTATCCAGTAGGTAGGGAAATGGGCAGACTGGGTGGGCCAAGCGGTCCTTATCTGCCATCAAATTCTATGTTTCTATGTTTCTATGATGCTGTGGTTTTAGAAGTTTGTAATATTGAGGAACCCGTTGTGCTTCAAACAAAGTTGGAGTTTTTGCACGCAGAAAAAGCAAAGCACTTGCAGCGGCTGTGAGAGCTGGATGCAGCACTCTCTTCTTTGCAGCAGTTTCAACGCACTAGTAAGGCTGAGAATGATGCTATCAATGCAGGAGAGACAGCATTTGGTAAAATGACTCACCCCTCAGGAATGCAGGGGGTTTCAAAAGAAACAAGGCTTGACACAGAAACTGAGGGAAATGTTCAACTGGAGGTTGGCAGTTTAAACAGAGCACCATCTGTGTGCCCAAAGCCTCAAAGTTTGGGAAAACTTGTAACACAGTTTAAACCCCAGAAGCAGCGTTTGGGGCCTGGATCTAATATTTGCACTGGGAGCAGCACTACACAAAGTTGGGGAAAAGTGCATTTCAACAACAGCAGAGCAGTTTGGAGCAAACCTTTTCATTTAAGGACAGACCTCGCCGCAAGGACTGGGGGGATATTATGTAAACTGAACTTGAATCAATTGACTGGTCCCCTAATGTCACCCTGGAGCAGGCAGGCTGGGAGCAGGGCCCCTCAGGGGAATGGTAGCTTGACCCTACGGATTCTTCCTACCAGGACTTATTGTTGAATTTTGTGGCCACCAACGATGCATTACATCTGAGCTGCACTTCACCCCAGGGTAATGTTACAAATGACGCTATTTTGATTGGGGAAATTGTTAATGATACTATAATACCTGTACAGGTGGTTGGGAATGTTTTAGTTAATACCCTTCCTGTGGGGGGGGGGATTGATGTAGGTGTACCTATAGGAAATGTGAATCTAGATCAAGTAGAGGGGGATAAAACAGTAGATACTGAAGTTTCAGAGCCTGTTAAAAAAATGTCTGACCTCTTTGCTACCAGGGGAGAGCCGCCCCGGCACAATGTGGTCAGGTTTCTGTACAAGGAGGGGCTGAGGAGCTCCTAATAGGGTCTACATAGCTAGGAACTAATTAAAAACATCCATGCATTATTTTTCATCAAAGATTTTTGCTCTAATTAGTTTAGGCAATGGGAACTATGACATAAGTTTCAAGAGTGTAGCTAATTTAGAGAGGTTTTGGGCCCAATATCAGACATTAAGGAACACCCCATTTGGATTCCCTTTCATTCAATAGCATTGACAAGGCTGCAGGTCAAAACAATTACTGTGATGTTTAAAAATGAAGGGGGTCCATGTAGAAGACATTTTGGTTGAGACAACGCTGTGACATATTAGGTAAACCTGTGCCTACATTGGATAGCGAGCAGATCTGGGATGGGGGCTGGTGCATAAAAATGAAGTTGCGATCCTCGGATGCAGGGCCTATGCACCTACCTGACTCGGTTTTTTTGGGAAAGGACCGAGGGTCGATTTTTTATAATGGTCAGCCTCATTCCTGTTTTAAGTGTGATTCAAGAGCACATGTTCATTCAGCTTGTGACTCACCACGTTGTAGCCATTGTTTGGGGTTTGGGCACGCTTCCTCTGTATGTCTGAGCCTCTTTAAGTGTAACTTATGTAAGCAAACAGGACACGCATACAGGTGTTGTCCCTGGGCATCTCACAACAGGGAATGCTCTCCATCTCAGGGAGGCATAATCAATGGGTCCCAACACCAGCAAGCCAAATGGGCAGCTGCTCAGGACTTTCAGAAAACTGACACACAGTCTAATCAGGCCCCAGTGGGTGGTGTACAACCAGTGGGTGTGGAGGTGGTGGGAGAAATACAAAACTCTGAAGTCAAACAGGTCACCATAGAGCCCCCTGGACCTATTGTAGAAAACTCACAAGATGGTATGGATGTGGAGAAAAGGGTTATGCCTCCCCCCTCCCCCCCGTGGACAAGGAAGGGGCCTTTCAAACAATCTCCTTAAAGAAAAGACCTACAGCTGGGAGGTTAGGGACCTTTAAATCTAAACAAACTGTACTCAAGATAGGCCAGGGAGCCAGTTCCTGGAAAACAGGGAACAGATATGCCACCTTACCCAGAGAAGGAGCAGATAGGGACTCAGAAGAAGAAGAGGATAACTCTTCCTCTATTACATCAGACACAGATGGTAGTGGGGAGGGATCCATTGCGAAATGGACTAGACAACATAGGACATCTAAGACCCCTTAGTTTTTCTTAACATCAATAACCCTTCCTGATGAATAACCTCACTATATGCACTATAAATATTAATAGTATAAAAAATGAGAAGAAATGTGTGGGGGCTATGTTCTGTCTCAAAGAGTTACAGAGTGATATTATTTGTGTGGTGGACACCCATTTGAAAACCAATTATGAGTTACAGCAGGCCTCCAAATCCTGGTCTTTAGGACCATCCTTTTGGTCCTCAGGAACAGAGGCATGTGACAGGGTGGGTATTTTATTTTCTAATTACAGGCTTAAAGTGTCACGGTTGATGGGCATTCATCCTGGCAGTGCCTTGATGCTGGACGTGTCTGATGGTCTCTGTAGGTACAGGATTATACCCATATATGCCCCACAGACAAAGGCCCAAAGAGTTACCTTATTTAAGGAAGTATAGCCTTTCTTGCATACCTCTAAGATGGTATACTGGCTGGTGGATTTTAACTGTCGCCTCTCTTGGGCAGATGGCGGTTTACAAACAGGGAAGGTCTTTTCTGATACTAATGTGCTGAACAACATTTTAAATCAAGCAGGGCTTATTGATGCCTATAGAAAAGTACACCCCAAGGGTGGCTTTACCTTCCATAAAGGGATATTAAGAATAAGAATAGATTTTATTTTTCTCTCATCAGGATTAATGGTACAAGAAGCACACACTTTAGCTTGTGAGTTTTCTGATCACATGATTATCAAAATATGTACACAAACAGGGCATTCTCCACAATGCAAGAAACAGTACTGGAAACTGAATGAATCAGTACTAACTGACCCCCAGGTACAGAAGGCATGGGAAAGAGAGTGGGTGGCATGGTTAACAATAGTGGAATGCTACTCCGATCTGGTGGATTGGTGGGAAGACTCAAAGATAGCATGGTGTTCCTTTTTTCAACAAAGGACATGAGCTAAATCTACCTTTGAATATCTTACCTACCTACAACTTAGACAACAGCTGCAGAGGGTCATTTCCCTGATGGATACCACAGGGCAGGACCTGAGTGCACAGGTTAGTAATTTAAAAACCCAAATGGCAGCAGTGCAGTATGACAGGACAAAGTCCCTACAGCAAGAACTTAGATTTGACATACAAATGGTAATAAGTGGTTTGGATCCTTTTAAGGAGAGTAAGAAAAGGGTTGAAGGTAGAGTTATAACACAACTATCTTCCTCTTCAGGAGAAGTGATTACCTCCCCTTTAGGGTTACTAGGAATAGTGGAAGAACAGGTGACTCAAACCTTTGGTGCCCCTCCCCAGAAACAGATGTACAAGGACTCTTAGCTTTTCTGGGGTTACCCAGACTCCAGGATAATGATGCCCAAGAACTAGTTATAGAGGTTACGGTAGAGGAAGTTAAGGCTGCTATTTTACAACTATCCATCAACATGGTCCCAGGATCTGATGGGCTGGGAACAGGGTTTTATAGGACATTCATGGATAGCCATTCCCCTGCATTAGTTATCTTATATAATCACATTCTATAGATATCCACGTACTCGGAATCTGTGATGGATGCCATTTTAGTGTTAATTCATAAGAAAGGTACAAGGGAGGACATTGGAAATTGGAGGCCTCTCAGCCTGTTGAACTCGGACTTGAAGATTCTGAGTAAAATATTATTGGCAAGGTTAACTAAAGTAGCCCCTTTTCTGATTAGCTCCTTTCAAACTTGTGCTATACAAAATAGGAAACAACAGGATAACTTGATAGTTTTACGAGAAGCCCTTTATTAAGGGGAATTGGTAAGGGAAATGGGTTATGTCTTAAGCCTGGACCAAGCAAAAGCCTTTGATAGGCTTTCCCATCATTTTTGATTTTCCACACTATTGGGATTTGGGATACCAGCCACCTTTGCAAACTGGATAAAAGGGATGTATGCGGCTTCCTTCCTCTGGCCAAACATAAATGGCTGGTTTGGAAGGAAAGTCAAATTCCGTCAGGACGTTAAGCAAGGATGCTCTCTAAGTCCTCTTTAGTACGCCTTCGGGATAGATATTTTAATTAAACTAATATGGAATCATACTGATTTGGTGGGTATTACACTTGTTGATTCTTTACAGGTGAAGATTTTGGCCTATGCAGATGATCTGGTTTTGATGCTTTCTAGTACATCATCAGAAATGCAATTAACAGCTGTGTTAATACAGTTTTCTCATCTGTCTGGGTCCAAAATAAATTTGGGGAGGAGTAAGGGAGTTATTTTGGGTAATACCCCTATACCCAAGTAGGGCATGTGGTCTGGGATTAATATCTCGTCAGATCCCATTCTTATATTAGGAGTTCTATTTGGACCAGGGAATATGGCACAATTAAACTGGTCAAGGAAGGTTGAACATGCAACTAAATAAGTTACTAGTTGGAAAGTGCAGCAAATATCCAAAAAGAAGAGGGCACTTTTAATAAAAAACCCATTGATCCCCCAGTTTTTATATGTTAGTTATATTCCCCCCCGGTCTATCTTTACCAGTTTATATGGATTATTTTTCCAGGCCTTTGGGGACTCTCGACTGAATTCAATTAAGAGGGATTTCACATATTTGTCAATCAAGGAAGGTGGTGTAGGGATGGTTCATCCTATCGCCTTCTTTTATAGTTTGTTGTTGAATTATAATTTGCACCCAGCCTTATGCCCTAGCATGAAAGTGTGGGCTCCCTTAATTCAGGAATGGTTAATTCCTTGTAGGGTGGCATGGGAGTGCACAGAGTCAAGATCTATTCCTTATAAGATGCCAGAATTCGGGAAAGAGTGTATTAAGCAGGTTATTAAATGGAAGGTTACCCCAGTGCAGTTGATGACTATGGAAAGGAAGGGGATATATAAGACTATACTACAAACTGAGAAAACATCAGTGGTAGAATTCCCAGGGTGTTCAGCTAACAAACAAACATATGTTCTGCAACAGCTTTCTAATCTTAGGATGCCAGCATTTATATGGGACTGTGTATACCTCAGTAATTATGGTGGACTGGGCATCAAAGGTAACAACAAATACGAACAGTTATCAGAAAGATACTGTCCTAGAGAAACATGTAATTTAATCTTGGAAATGAAGGAACACCTCTTTCTGGAAAGTCCCTAGGCTAAGACCTTTTGGGCATACTTGGCACAGTTTTGGTTAGATGACCAATTGGCAACACCTACATATTCAGAGATTATGTATGGGCCAGAGGAGAATAGATTTAGTAAATATCATAGGGATACTTTATATATAACCTTTGCTTTAGTTAGATTTTATTTATGGCAATCAAGGTGTATGTTAGTGATACAACAAAGGAGTGTTACTTCTCAGGAACTTTTGAATAATATTAAGTTTTCACTACAGAGTGTACACAACGCAGATATGACTAGATTTCCATTAGGGAAATCACACCATCTCTGTTTGAATTGTTTGGGTTGGCTGCATTGAAGCTTAAGCTTTGTTGTATAATGAATTTACAAGATATTAAGTTGATGGATATATAAAATATGACTGATGGATTATATATATGTATATTCATGTTTATATTGTCATTTTTTGTAATGAAGTCCAATAATGATACAAATTCCCCATCTCTTTTCAATAAGTGCCATGGGATCTTTAACATCCACCTGAACTACCACCAATCCAGGCAGATGAGACGTCAGTTTAATGTTTCATCTGAAAGACGGCACCTCAGATGTGCAGCACCCCTCTCATGCTGCACTACAGTGTCAGTACTGGGATATTAACCCAAATGCCAGATGTGGGAACTGAATCCACAGCCCTCTGATCTCCTGGCCTCAGAGGTGAGCGTGCTACCTACTGAGCCACTGACACTGATATGCTGTCTGTGTGTGTGTGTGTGCGTGTGTGTGTGTGTGTGTGTGTGTGTGTGTGTGTGTGTGTGTATTGTATATATCATTTCTCTGTGCAGTGCATTTTATGATGGTCGGATTATAGCTGAATTTTCACTGCTGTTATTAAATTATATTGTTTAATGCTCCTTTATTTAGTATTCCATGCTTCCTTTCTGTGGTCGTACCTGGAAATGAGACTTGGCTCAGTGTTCCACTCTTCCCAACTTTTCTATAAACTAAATAATGAAAAAGACTACTATAGACCTAGTGAAGTGTAATAGTGTTGCTTAAGAAATATTTTAGTGCTGTGCCTGTGATTTTGAGTGGTGAGAGACTGCTCCAGCATGCTGGTGACCTGGTTCCCACCCTGACCCTGGGATGTTAGGAGAAGAGGCTAGACAGAAGCGGGATGCCCTTCTGTCATGGAGAGAGCTGAGAGATGCATTGCTCTTGACTGCATCCTGCTGTGCTGTTGTTGAGGTGCACTAGGCTACCTGTGGAACTGAAAACAATTTCCCCCCACCCTGGGCACCACACAGGATGGAGTTGTGCTTTACCACAATGAAGTTTGACACAGCATCACCCTATCTGTCATTACAAAGTTCCAAAATGGCTGCATGGTTTTATCAATACATAGCCGACATAGTCAAATGTCCTCAAAGGCAAAGGAAGCATGCACACTAGAGCTGCCAAGAACAAACATTTGTTACAGTCACAAAAAGTGCAAACAGTGTCAGTGCATTAAAGGTGAACTCTATAGCAAATAGGCATTTAAAAAGACATATACAAGTGAACCGAGTACCACGAGTGCCAGGACTCCCCAATCAAATGACCTCCCTGCCTGCGGTACCCCAATAGGACTACCAGAGAGATTTCCTTCAGAAATAATGTATCATGAAATACCATAATGAAGGTTATTTTCACTACCCATTTATTTTCACTAAATTCGCTATTGCTGACAATCAGTGGAAATAAATGGACAGTGAAAAGTAAAGGACAGCTGATTGTCAGTAGTACTGTATTGAAGAGTAAGCCATCTGCGCTAATTCTATTGGACATAATAATGTATAGAAGGTTGACTCCTACTAAATATAATGGACACTAATTCAGCCTGTTATACAGTATCTGGACAACTTGATGGCTACCACTGTATCAGTGACTACATCTACTATATAGTGATAGTACAATGCACCATTTCCATATGTCCATATAAAGCACCTTTGGAAATGAGTTATTTTGCTTACTTGTGTCTGGCAGCAGTCTGGAACCCAATACCTCATTTAGCAAGTGCTTTTCATAGACTTTCAAAATCTTGATGGACGCTATTTATAAATGTCTCATTATAATGCCCCTGAATGATTTTTGTGGAAGTGGTGATATTCAAACCTCAGACTCCTGATTCACACTTTTGAACTGAAAACAAAAGACTACATGTCCTGGTTATATGTGGAAGTGCCTGCATTCTCTTTTTATTATTTGTATGCTGGGGCAGCTTATCAACAACAGGTCAGCAACTCCATATCCGATATGATACCCCTCCATGTTACTCCATGACTTACACCCTATGAATGGGCTCCCATACGCAACACCAGGGAGGGAACAAATAAAGTGTAAGAGGTAGACCCTGCTAGTCAGTGGCAGCTGCCATGTGTCCAGATCCCTTTTTTCTTGTCATGTATCTATAAGTTCAAGGACTATCAGAATCGTCTGGTCACTCATTTTTCTTGCACAGTCTGGTCTTGTCACCACTCACATATTTGGCATATCACTGGCATATTTGTCTTCCCAGTGATCTGCAGCTCTCTTGGGGAGGATGCGCCAAATGCACAAAATAATTTGTTCCTTGACATGCAACAGTAATTACTGAAGGAATGGAACAATGTCACGGCCATTGCTAAGACAGAGAGGGTTATCGTCAGCAGAACAATCCTGCTATTCCTAGGATGCCTAATGCACAGGGACCGAGGCTCACTCCTAAAACAAAGTCAGTGACATGGTTGTGTGATATGTTATCACTGAAACCAGGGAAAACATATGCCTAAAATGCCTCACATTTTAAAAATGATCAAGAAAAATGGTTTTGAGATTCCCAGCAGTTCTAACCACAACTCTGAAATACTTGCACTATTTAAACAGAGTTTAATACAATTTTATAGTTCTGAAATATTTTCATTATTTTATTCCATTCGGTCAGTAGCACTTGAGACAAAGCCATGAATCAAATAATGCAGACAAGCAGTGAAAATGTAAAAGCAAGAAGAATATTAATTGAGCAAAGATGGACTTTTTTATACTATGTCAGCACAAACTGTCACTGTAGGGTTATAGGATATATATAGGAGTTTCATTACAGCAGCCACATTAAGGCTGTATTTGGGGAAATATTTTGCCAGAGGCACACACTAGGAAAAACTCATTTGAAGACAGGGCCACAACCAGGTTTCTAACAGGCATGTAGCATAAGATCTTACATTTGAAATATATTGTTCCTTAAACACAAAACAGGCACAGTATTTCATGTTCAGGAAATATGTAAAACCATGTTAAAGCACTTATATCATTACAGTCATGTATTTCTAAAGCATCCCTTATCCATTCCCCATCATTTAATGAACAGTGTTTAAGTAGTAAGGACCTCTGTAGGGATTCTTTATCAACCAGTTGAAGACTAGCTGGACGGTAACAGGCCTAAAATTAATCAGACAAAGCGTAACAATCAGATTGTCCAACAGAAAGTTGACAGATAGAGGTCTACTATAAAGGCCTTTATTAATATGAATGTATCCAGCCACACATTTCAAGGGTAGATTCCTGCCTTAAAGTTCTGGAGACATATTACTCATGCAAGCAATGGTCAAGTGGTTTCTATTTGTTTCTGGAAAAGCAAGATGACATAACAATATTATGTAGGGTGTGACTGTATTTATTATGATACATGGTCATTACTGGGAAGCAGCATATAGACTGAGCAAATATAGGTTTATAAGCATTCAGAGAGATTCCATCCCATCTTATAAAAACTCAGTGCTGATGTAACCACTGCAAAAGATTAAATAAGGAGTAAACTACACTCAATATTCATAATGGCACAGAGGTGTTCGGGTGACATTTATAAACCATCAGTGTAAAGAATGAGTGATTTATATTTATCATGAGATTCCAGAAAAGCTGTTATAGCCTTTTGTCTTCCAGGTCACATTATCCATCCTTCTGCCAGAGTAGACTAAAACAGACAATCTGCTTTGGAGAAAAATAGCCACAGTCATGTTTTATTAAACACTTTGTAATGACAGTTACAGCCAAGTTAGCATGACATGCACAGCAAGGTATTCATGGGACATCATTCATCAATGAAATCACCCCCATAACAGCCATATCCTTACACACACACACACACACACACACACACACACACACAGTGGAGCTGACTGAATGGGTACAAACATCATGAGGTAACCTACCTCTGGGGCATGAGTGATGGCCCTGGATTAGGTGCTGATACACCCTCCTCCATCAGAGGGCACTGCAAAACTGTGGGTAATACCTAAAGAGGCTATCCTTCTGATTGCTCCCTCGACAGGGGAACTGCAGCCATCATGGCTATCACCTCTTGCCATCCTCAGAGTTATCTGCCTGCAAAGATGCATGATTCCCTATTACCACCTCTGTATAAACCTTGCAAGACTACCATGCTGCCTCTTGTTGCATCACTGTGACAATCTCACTGTAACCTAACCATACTAATTTTATTCCTCACTGGAGAAGGTGAACACCATAGAACCTCATGGAAAAAAATGCAAAAATCCGTTCTCGATCCCCAAGGTGATTCCCCCTAGTGCAACAGTGAGTTCCTTGGTGCCCTATGCAGTTCCACACCATGCTTTTACAAGGGTGGGTTAAAGTTGCTTTCAACTGGATGGTGAAGAGTAAAAGAAATAACCTCTCCATAGCTAGCCAATATATGTATCTACGCTCCTCCCCTCCTGGTCTAAACCACCCACCCACTCACAAGGAACACCTGCTTGCCTTCCTACCTACCCCTGCCCACAATGGATATCTACCTACCTAACTATCCTGTTGACTCAGGTGTCAGTCAGGAATGTGCCCACAGACAATGCCCCACCTGCAGTAATTCTTTGCAGGCTCTTTAAATATGTGATAGTGCTGCAGAGATTAGGATGAAGGTTAGAGTGTTGCTGGAGAAGATCTGGCCATGATGCCAACCACCTTAGATTGATGGACCATGATCAAGCCTGTCAATCCGCAATCACCTGTAAAAAGGCAGAGTTCCTGTCCAGGGAGATTGTGGCTGCTCAGAATTGACCAGTTCAGCTTTTTCATACCATGGACAGGCTGTACAACCCAGCCTGTCTGCAGGTTCAAAAAGCCTTTTCACAAGTGGAGTGCAATGAGCTTGCTCGATTCTATGCGACTAAGGTGGCTGACATCAGGGCTGAGCTCCAACCAGCACAGTCTATGGGTGTTGCTTTTGACCCTCACTTGGTTGCTGCTCCTCAATTTTCCTGGAGTTCCATCGACCACCCAGAGTTCATGGAAGTCAAGTGGATTGTCCAGGGTATGTGCCCTACATGCTGTAGTTTGGACCCAGGATCAACTACCCTGATAATGGGTTGTAGTGACATTATTGGTCTGATCCTTGAATGAATTGTCTGGTGCTCCTTGGAAACAGGTCAGTTTCCTAGCTCCCTGAAGGAGGTGGTGGTAATACCCCTCCTGAAGAAAGCTTCTTTGGACTCAGACTGTCATGTGAAATACAGACCAATCTCAATCCTTCCCTTTATAGGGAAGGTGATTGAGAAAGTAGTGGCTGTACAACTGGAGAACCATTTGACCATTCATGTCATCTATGAACCTCTCCAATCTGGTTTCTGAAAGAGGCACAGTACCAAGACGATACTGGTTCGGGTACTCAGTGATCTCCTGATGGCAAGAGATCATAAAAACTGCTCCATCTGGGTTCTTCTCAATCTCTCATCAGCATTCAACACTGTGGACCATGGGGTCTTACTTGCTCATCTGAGGTTCATCTGTGGCCTGTCTGGCACAGCCTTCAGGTGTTTTACATCTTTCCTCACCGGAAGAACTCAGAGGGTGGTGTGGATTTATTTCTCTGACCCAGTTCCTCTGTCATGTGGGATGTCTCAGGGATCGGTGTTGTCCCCCATGTTGTTCACAGTGTATTTGCTTCCCCTTAGAGACACTGTAAGAAGGTATGGGCTGAGGTTTCACTGCTATGCTGATGATACCCATTTCTACTTTTCTTTTGCACCTGACCAGGATAGAGCTCTCTTGGCATTTAATAACAGAATCACTGAAATCCAGGACTGGATGGATTCAAGCTGGTTGAAGTTGAACTTGTTAAAGACTGAGGTGCTAGTTGTGAACCCAGAGTGCCAGTTAGGGGAGTTGGAGGTAGGTTTGCCCTCGAGTAATTTTCTTGGGGACCTATCATTCCCGGCCTCTGAACAGGTGCGAAACCTGATGGTAATTTTGGATGAAGGCTGACACTGCATTCACAGGTGTTGGCAGTAGTCAAATCCTCTTTCTACCATCTGAGGAATATCTCCAGGGTTAAGCATCTTGTTCCATCTGGTGACCTCTCCATGTTGGTCCATGCCTTTGTGACCTCATGCCTGATTATTGCAGTTCCCTTTACCTAGGGCTACCTGGGGTGGATATCCGCTGCTTGCAGCTGGTGCAGAACATTGCAGCCTGGTTATTGATGGAATTTCTCGGTCCTGTCACATTTCTCCATCGCTGCACAAACTGCACTGGCTGCTGGTACAGTGGTGGATCACCTTTAAAGTTAGATGTCTGACTTATAAAGCCCTACATGGGCTGGGCCCAGACTATCTGAAAGAGCTTCTGGTCCCTTAATCCCCTGGGTGATCACTCCGCTCGGCTGAAGAGGGGTTGCTAGAGATTCCAAGGGTTTGTTTAAAATCTTCTGGGGCCCCGGCATTCATGTACACAGCCCTTACCCTCTGGAATTCTCTACCCCATCAGGTATATGAATGCGTGACCATGGATGGATTTAAACAGGCTCTTAAAACCTTTTTGTGGATGAAAGCATTCAGTGACTGATTTACATTCTGGTTTTAATTGTAATATTTGCTTTTAAGTATTTATAATGACTGATTTTATGATTATTTGTTATAACTGTTTGTTAGGTGGCTTGGTTACAGAAAGGCACCATATAAATAAAGATGTATTATTATTATTATTATTACATGAGGAACATTTTCATTTGTTATTTTTTTTAATTACTAGTCCATTAGTAACACTGTTAGAATATTTTATTTCACTTACACTTGTGCTGTTGGTTGGTCTACAGGGCACAGTGACATAGTATAAGAACACATCATTTACAGTTTTACAATCTGTGAGTTCCCACCTCCAACTAGCTGATTATAGTGTATAATAGAGCATTATTCTTTTTAGAAATCCATTCTTTTCAAAATGCTGCTGTACCACAGTTCAAAGGTAATGAGATGTGATTTTACCCTTCTGTAGTAGAACAGCATTCTAGAACCTTTAGAGACTGCACAAGTTCATTTCATTGTGAAAGAGAAAAAAACAGAATGCACATATTTCAAAAATACTATGCACTATAAAAAATACAGGATGAGCAACTTTATACATAACCAGTGTGTTCTGCCTCCTCAGGGTTCTGATTCCCATGGACCTCTTGAGCTTCACTCTCTAGGTCAGAGGAAATCAGAATACCTCTGTGGCCCAACGCACTGGTTGTGCATAGTTCCCATCCAGTATTCTCCGTATACAGCATGATTTAGAAACTCATTGATTATATGGATGTGAACTTCAATAGTTAATTTATTTTATGTTGTTTTATAAGGAGGCAGAGTAGAGCAGATGATCTATTTCTAGTCATGGCTGGACATAGGATACAGACATACAGAATGCTTATAAGTAAACTAACTTTAAAAAATAATTATAAAGACAGTAAAGCAGTGTCAGTGGCTCAGTAGGTATCACACTCGCCTCTGAGGCCGGGAGATCAGAGGGCTGTGGGTTCAGTTCCCACATCTGGCACTTGGGTTACTATCCCGATAATGCAGTGCAGCATGAGAGGGGTGCTGCACTTCTGAGGTGCCGTCTTTTGGATGAGACGTTAATCAAGGTCCCATCTGCCTGGATTGGTGGTAGTTCAGGTGGATGTTAAAGATCCCATGGCACTTATCAAAAAGAGTAGGGGAATTTCCCCGGTGTCCTGTCCAAATTTCCCTCATTCACTAAAAATTCCACCAACAGCTTAATCTGGTTCAAATTCAGTTGCTTACCATCTGTATCCCCCCTCCCCCCGGTCGCCCCTGAAAAAGGGACTTCTAGGCCCAGTGGGCTTACCGGGTCAACAAAACAAAACAAATTCCTACACATATGACTGGTATTATGTTTTACCATATAATCGAAACCTATACATATCCTAC
Organism: Neoceratodus forsteri; assembly: GCA_016271365.2. NCBI lineage: Eukaryota > Metazoa > Chordata > Ceratodontiformes > Ceratodontidae > Neoceratodus > Neoceratodus forsteri. Next base: position 1,243,736,652 of record CM057458.1, on the reverse strand, counting down.
TCAAATTAAAAAAAATGTGAAAGCAGACTCCAAATGTTCTGTTTACATTATACTAGTGGTCCTTAACAATGAGATGAGGTCATTATTTACTAAATCAGAAAACTGTTTTTATAACAGCATTCAAAGAAGGCTATAATTACCTTGAGGACACTTTTTTCACTGCTAACTAGGTTTCTAGCAATGCTAGCCATACTAAAATGTCCTTGGCCTTTAAAAAATAAGACAGTGTATTTTCTCATTTAGAAATGAATTTGGCAATCTTGGAAAAATAAATAAATTATATTTAGAGGGCCACCCTTTGATCCAGCAGAAACACTCAACACTTCCTTGCCAAATACCTGAATTCAGGAGCAGACTCTGAGAGCTAGAATCCTGGTGGCCAGAGCTGGAGAGTACTAGTAGCGGCAGCATGAGCCAGGTTTGGGGGAATGGCAGGTGCTGGTTATGCAGGTGCCACTGCAGAAGGCTGGGGAGTCTGCTCCCAAGCAAGGGGTGTAACATGCTTACAGAGCATTCCATATTGACTGATTTAACACAGGGATGGCTTCCCCACATCACAAGCATGGAGAGAGCCTCAAGGTTGGAAATAACAGTGGAGAAAACCCCAGCTGTCACCTGTGTAGTGGTGAAGGCCTGACTAAATTATATCCCTGAAACACTGCATACATCCCTGTTGCTGACTTGAAGCTGGAAGGGTACAGAAAGATCTATGTTGAAAAACAAAAAAAAAAGATATACTTCTTAATACAGAGAGAATAAATTGTATGAGCTTTTTACAGAAAAGGGAGACTGGGGTAATTTAAAATGCATAACACTCATCAGCTTGATATTTTAATAAATTGATGCAAACCCAAAAGTTTCTCCAGTACACCTATTAAAATATGTACACTTGCTGTGGACATGAACTTGAAGCACAATCTGTTACTGTATTAGCTAGGTAACTATTTCTTGCATTACCACTTTCAACAGGTGATTTTAAATATAATAGAAACAAATGTTCACTTTAAGAAGAAAATGCCAGTTTCTATTCTTTACTGACACAAATGAAATGTATGGGGTTTGCAATTTTTGGGAAGGGTTTTCGAGCTCATGAAGTTGAAGTTTTCTAGTTAAGGAGGAGAGCTGTATTCATTGCCACCCTTAGCAGCCTTCTTCTTATTTTATCATTGTACTCATACCTTTCAGCACATTTAACTCTTGGCACTTCATTTCGATCCTACCCTCGAGCCGTTTCCCCACCCCTCACCCCTGCTTCTTCTCTGCTCACACATCTTCAAGTTCCTCCCTTGCTCCTCCTCTTCACCTTCCCTCTTCCATTTATTTATTTATTTAAGAGTTTCACCAGGAAGGCATACTGAGCAGTGTACCGCTCGATTCCCGATGCACCCTGGGGGAAGGGGTTATACAGGATACAGTAATAAAGATGATTACATACATAAACATGTGCAATACAATTTAGAACCATTCTCTTATCTCATGCCACCTCTTTTGCAACTTCTTCCCCTCCTTCTCCCTACATTTCTCTCTCTTACCTCTCTCCCATCCATATTACACTCTTTCCTGGGTTTTTGACAAGGCCTGCTAGGCTGCCCCCTGTCCTGACTAAACACTACGTCTTCTCCTTGTGCTATTAATTTGTCTTCCCCTTCACTTCATCAGCACTCCTCCTTCTCTCTGCACTCACCCCATTTCCCTCCTTCCACCTCTCCATCCTCTCATCTCTCTATCCCCATTACCTCCTTTGCAACTCCGCTCCTTCTCTCTCCACCTCCTGTGCAACTCACCTCCTTCTCCCTCTTGTTTCTCCCATCCCTCACCTTATACCCCATTAATTTCTCTCCTAGATGTTGACAAGGCCTCCAAGGCTGCCTTCTCTTCTAGCCCACTCTACTGTTATATTGAGTGACATTCAGTGCTATTTTGATTGCTTTTGATGTATTATTTTTTAAGTATATTCCTGATATCTGCTATTTACTTATCTATTGTTTACCTTGTTTTGTTTTTGTACTACTGATGTGGAACCTTTGTAAATGAGTTGTATTGTTCAAAGGTTTTGTAATCCAAGACTCAATAAATAAATAACAAAATAAGACTTGTTGCTTTGTTAAAATACGCAGAAGCTTACAAACTGAGCAAGAATATAAAACAAACAGTACCCTCCACCCCTTACAATAATACTTACCTACAGTTACACATTTCCTCTTTTACACCTTGAAAAATGTATAAACAGAGTTCAGATGCCAACACAGATCAGGTAGAATGTGTTTCTAAAGGGGACATATTGACCAGTATTCTTAATGTAGTCTCACTGTCATTTGATGTCATTTCAACTGTTTGGAGCTTTTATATCCCATGCTAGCAGCAAATACATCTTTCTCAAGAATCAGGAGGTAAATTGTTAAGTATTTACACTTTCTTTTCCACAAAAATGTGTGGAAGACTTCTACAGACTAGTTTGTGGAACTGCTGTAAGTACTGTAAATTGCAAAGTTACTATGGGGGGGGTCTACGAAATCTATTTTGATCCATGTGTTAGTACCAACCAGAAGAGATTGAAATCAGCTGTAAAGACTATTTTTTTTAAACAGTACCCATCACAATATAACTTAATAAATGTTTTTTGTTTCATCAGCTCTGTGGCTAATGTTCACAGTTTGTTCTAAAGGCAACATCAACAGTGACTACTGTGAACCACACTAATAATCAGGCTCGAGAGTTCATTAAAAAAGTTTGCTAAAGCACACACTCATGACAGCTGCCCAACTCAGAAACATTCTCCATCACTTTTAAAATATCTTAACTCTATCTTTCCGAAAGAAAATATTACTGACAATGCACAATTCAATATGAATACCATCTACAATAAAGTTGTTCCCAGAACTTCTCCAAACTATTTAGAGATATGGTATGTTGATTTTCAAGGTTAGAACAGTCTAAAACTTTTAAATGCTGATCTATGACCTCAACAAAGGTGCAGCATATACAGTACTACCTGAAATCTGATGCAACTTGCACCAATGTGTGATAGCTATGGATCACAACCATGGACATACATGAAAGTAAACCTGACTAGTCTAAAGAACCTCAACACAATTGCTGTTGAACCATGCGTATTAAGGAAAACTGAACTTGCAACCTAAAGCTGACAATGGACAAGCAAATAAGGTTGATACAATCATAAGATCAAGTTTTCAAAGAGTTCATGCTGTAAATACTTTTTCACTGCAGGGGACAATTTTCAGACAGTGGCCGTGTTCTGAGAACAGATCTTTATGGATATGATACATGTGAGCCAACTACTGCAAAACATTACAAAAAAAAAACAACCTATACTGGAAAAAAGGTCTGTTTAACACACACAATAGATAGTAGTGGCATAGTCAAGTCTAACATTTGTGGTTTTAATGCTAGTTTTGTAAGAATAACCCCATTCTATCAGTTCCATTCCTTGCAAGATATAAAGTCCCTCACAAAAGTTTTGTGTAGGTTATTTCCTTTTAAAAAAATATTTAATATTTCACTATTAAGGTCTGCAATTGGTGATCATAGTATTTTGACCTTCAGGCTGCTAAAAGAGGCATTTTGATGTAAAATACGAGTTATTTGTGGTTGCAATTGTCCTATTGGAAAACATGGAACTCATGTTGCTGCAACCAGAAATTGAGTCTGGGGAGTGGCAACTAACTGACTAAGTGAATTTTCTGAAATGTAGCTGCTCATAGAATCATGGCGGAAAAAGACAATAAGTACAAATGGAAATGTCTGAATGAATTATAAAAAAAGCCTCAAAGTCAATATAGGATTATTTTGCCAGCTACAAAAAAAGCAGCAGATAAATTGATCATTTCAAAACTTTTCTCAACTGATATTTTAAGTAAAATAACTGCTCAGGAAGTGCTGGTTATTTTCTCCAACTGTATAAAAGAAAGACTAGAAAGTACTTCTTCATGAAGATGTTATGCTTAAGATACATTATCCCTGCCAGCTTTTTAATAACCATTGCAGTTTTAGTTGATAAAAGAAAGCTAACTTTAAAATACTATGTTATGAATGTAGGAGGCCATAAGCTATAAGGTGTGCTCCTAGTTAATAGGGTGTGAGATTTTTAATCTTGATGGAGTCCAAGCAAAACCAGAAGAGGCAATACCTTTCAGCTTTAACACAGAAGTAGAAAATACTTGTGACTTCTGCCTAATGAACAGTTATGAATCCATACTAAGAGGTAAATTCCTCAGTATTAATCCGCTTTGACATATTACACAACTAACATGTTTCATGGAGATTAAAAAAAAGCAGTGTTGCCTTAAAGCTGCAAACATAGCTAATGAAAACCAAAAGCACATTTTAGGATAGCACCACCGTCATGTGTCAAGACACACAAGAGTTACAGTACATCGTTTGCATCTTATACCACAGTGAGCAAAGCAAGAATGCTAGTAAAGCAAGAATATAACAAGTCACCAGAGCCTTTTTGACTGTTGTTATGTTCAGAAGCGCAATCATTAAAAACACAGTTTCTCTCAAACTGATATCTTGTACTTCTGGTCATGTATGACTGTCTTACCCAGTCCCTTAGTTATTGTATGACAAATTATATTTCTTTCATGGACGTGAATAGTATACATCTAATACTGAATTCATGCATCAGCCTACAAAAACCTATTAAAGAATATTTTTGCCTAATTTTTCTATTCTGACTTTTTATGTTAAAGCCCTTATATGTTGTTGCTTTTTTTTTTCCACAGATGAAAACATTTTCAGCATAACACCAAGTTGATGAACAAGAATTACAGTTGTACCACTTCAACACGTGAGCAAACATGAAAACAGCAACGTGAACAACTTGCAAGCATGCCTTTTGATGAAGCTAGTTACTTACAGTTACTACAGTTAGACTGCTTTTTTCCTGACTCAGTTTCTGTCTCCCATCCTCCTCATAGCCTTTTGATTATTCAGGTCCCTCCGATCCTTGTGGTTGGTAGCCTGCAGGAGCAGAAAATTGCAGAGCTCCTAAAATCCAGAGGGATATTTTTATATTTCACCAGCTGTGAGAACACTCAGGTAGAGTATCCTTTAACCTTCAGCTTCACTGCCACTTGGCTGCATTGTATTTCTCTCGCTCTCTGGTTCTGTTTATGCTTTTTTTCAAGCTGGTTATATTCAGAAAGGCATATACATCAAGCACCTCCTCTTGCTATTGCCTGTTTTCTCCCACAATTACTTAGCCAACCGTGTTTTCTCTTCCTTCTCCGTCTCCGTCTCTGACTGGCTGTGTCCTCCTCCTTTGAGCTGTTTCTGTCTTCCTGCCTCACTGCCTTTGAGTGAATAGGTCCATTTACTACATTCCCTGGCTTTTGCGCTGCTCCCTCAGCAAACTATTTCCCTCTCTGTATCACTCTCCCTTTTTATCTTTTTCTGTCTTCCTTTAATCTTTAGCTGGTGCACTCCTTTGGCGGACTTGTTTCAGCATCTTGCTGTTTCTAATTAACCCCTTGTTGGAACATACTGGCTGCTGGCTAGGGCACATCTGTTACTGCAAATATTTCTCCCTCCTCGTCTTCCCTTCACTGTGTAGCTGGACTTTCTCCCCCTTAGGTAATGAACTATCTTCCTTGTTACCTCAGTCTCTGACTAATGAGATTTTATGCATCACTTCGTCATCTACCTTGGGGGGTGGGGAAGCACTGCCATCCTCTTTCAGATGGCTGATGATTCTAACCTTGCTAGTCTGAGAGGCAACACACACACACACACACACACACACACACACACACACACACACACATTCCCATTTAAAAAAAATCCATGCTGTGAATCCACAAGCTGGCAGCATTAGTGCCCCTGCTCTGGCAGCCTTCCCTGCCACTTTCTCCTCTCCCTGATTCCTCTCTAAATTCTCCTCAGTTAATCAGAGTTTAATTGAATAATTGTTGTAATCCAGCACTATTACCTCTCCTCTCACAGTGCCATTCTTTTTTATTTGCCCATATGCTATGCCCCTCTTTTGTAAGACTAGAGCAGTATCAAATGTTTCCCCTGTCCACAATTTTTACGTATGGGAGTTTTCACAGCCTTGCTTGCTGCAGGCTGAAGCCTTGATCTGTGACTATCAATTACACTCTGCCTCACCAGGCACTGAGCATTTATTCTTCCAGCTCACTTATTTTCCAGTTGTTACTTTGACTGGCTCTAATTGGCATCCATACACATGTCATATATCCCTTCAGCTGGTAGCTGTGTACAATTGTGCCAGAAGTGTGCAGGCACTCTCTCTCCCTCCCCTTCCCCCTCCCTCTATCTCTCACTTTCTCTCTCTCTCTCTCTCTCTTTCTCTCTCTCTCTCTCTCTCTAGCTCTCTCTTTCACGTTCTCTCTCCATCTCCCTCTTTCTTTCCCTCATCCTCTCCCCCAGCCTTGTACAGTTTTCATAACATTCTCTTTAAAGGTTAATTAAAAGCTATTCCCAGCTGTGTTTCTTTGCTCCTTCATTCTCATTCTATACCCTCTCATGAACAGCTCCTTTCTGTCCAATTCCTCTTCTGTATATGTAGGCTATTCTATTCAGTAGCATATTGTTTTGTTAATGTATGACAAACATGCAAAATGTTTGTTGTAATATTAAAAGCAATTCTTTTTTCAAGTTCTTCACCTATAATTCTTAGTTCACACTCACCTATATCACACATGAAGTTATTCATTGATGCCAGTCATTGAATTAAATGATTTTACATTTTTGAAAAACAAATTCAGTTTCATACGGCCAAGAACTGGTGGGCACCTCTCTTGGGCTTGTTTGCTTTGTTTGCTTTCAGTGTTGCAGAACTCTTCTCCAGTTCCTTTTCTTAAGGTTCTCATTTTTTTTAAACATAGCTCAACTTCTCTGCACTCTTCTAATATTACAGCAAATGTGCCAGGATCTCTCAATGTGTCCAAATGTACAACAATGCATCACTCTCTCTCAGGGTATATTATAAATGGTATAATGTTCCACCTTTCTGTCCTTGCATGAGCATTAATACTGCATGCCTACCTTGCACTTAGCTGTCAAGTTGCTTATCTGTTGTAACTGCCTAGCCATCTCTGTGTAAATCTATTCATCTCTTTATCTTTGTCCCCAGTGGGCAGGCAAACAGATGTGCAACATCTGCAGTCTTAGTGTTGCTGCTAAATTTTGTTTTACCATACTGTACCTGCACTGCTTCTCCTCTGTTTTCATTTTTCTGTCATTTGCTAAATACATTTGCCCCTAAACAGAAGCACAAGTCAGGTGGACTGCAGTACTATGGGGCTTTTTACAGTAATTCTGCTCCACTGAGCCCCCAGTTATCTGTTGCACTGTGACCGGAGGTGGAAAGCAATTCGGATTACCTGACTATAAAGGTATATAGTACATGTAAATTACAATAGCAGAAATATATATTCCTGAATTTTCAATTCCCAGAAGCTGTCCAAAGTGCACTAAATGTACAGTTAAACTTATTAGGTTTCCTGCAGGTCTACGTCTGCTTGGTTCTGTGTTGGTAGACCCACTTTATAACTATTCCTGGCAGTTTTGCAATGTGAATATTATTCAGCGCAGCTACAGCAGCTCGTTGCTGCTAGGTTGACAGTAAAACCAAAAACTAACAGATCTGAATACAAGACTATCTAGAACATATTTCCTTAACAGTGCTTCTACACTTTCTAATTAATTATTTGAGAGAAAGAAATACACCATTCACAGCTGGGAAAGAAATCATATCTTAGATAGAGTGATTGGAACAAAAAAGGCTGAAATGTCTTGTAAACCTAAGAGGTAAGACAAAGTCCTTTCATTCATGCTGAGTAACTTGGTTCCTTTGGATGGTGCTAAAAGCTCATGTCAAGTCACAATGCATGTTTCTTAAACTAAGGATTTTTTCTTAATTTCACAACTTGTCACAATGGCTTCTATGTGTTCATAAGCTGATTTATTTAATTTTTCTATGGAAAATATTTGTATATTTTTCGGTGCGATTGGCTCAGTAGGTAGCACATTAGCCCCTGGGGCTGGAAGATCAGGTGGTCATGGGTTCTAGCACTATACCAAGTACTAGAGTAATACTGTAGTGTGGTGCGACAGGCTGCTGTACTGAGGTACCATATTATAGATGAGATTTTAAAGGGACATGCTCAACCCTTTTTGCATCATGTTATTTCTAGTGGAAACCCCACATTTTATGATTGCTTACCTTCTCTAAAATTCATTGGTGTCGCTGGTTGCTTACTCTGCCTCCTTTCATAGCAGAAGTAAAATGCATGCTAATGGTGTAATTATACTCAACCTTGTTTTGTTACACATCCTTGCTTTACTTTTGTTGCATACTTCCTGAACAGGAGGAAGACCCTGGAACAGAGCAGCCTCCCATGATGCACTAGCATCCTCTCATCCCACTGCTTCTTGAGTAGCTTGACTGTTATGGAGGTGTTCCCAAGTCCAGGAAAGATGCAGTGGATGTTGATTAAGGAATGTAGACACATACATTTTGGTGTGGGAACACCAGTATGATGAGCAGTCTGTTTTTCACTTTTTAAATGAAAAATGATCAGAATCAAATAACCAGCCACATCAGTGCATTCTACAGAACTTGAACAGCTATAATATATATATATATTTTAAACTAGGGACAGTTTGAGGCCCAAGGTGGGGTTTCCAGTATCCCTTTAAGCTGAGGTCTTTTCTGCCCATCTCTGGTCACTCACTGTCTACAGTAGATGAAAGTTCAAGATTCAATGGTACTCAGTTAGTAAGATGAAGGGTATTTTTTCCCAATGTCATGGCACACATTCGCACATTCATAAAATGGGACCATGTAATCCATACTCCAGGAAGCACCTTGAAATGAGATATCACAGCTCAATGTACCTTTCTTGGTCAAAATTTTCAAATTAATGAATAATGAGTAATACTTTCAACCTTCACTGTTGAATAGTCCACACATGGTGAAAGAAACACTGTCAACCTGTAAAATTGTTTATAATACTTGCTCATCATCTGTTGGCATGTCTAACTAAATACTGCACTGGGGACAGTGAAATCGGGCCTGAGAATATACAGTATTTGAGGTGAAATTGCACTTTATTTAAGGTTTTGTTTGTTTAGACAGCTTGCTTAAAAAGCCACTTCACAGATCAGCCCGATCTGGAAAAAATGCAGCGGTAATCAGCATGGCCACATTGTCTTCTGGAGTTGTGTGCTAGTGCACATACCAGATGAGGATGGCATGCATGCACACGTGTGCTCAAGCACATGCACTGTCAAACTGCTGCCTGTAGCACTGCCAAAGGTGGTGGTGAGCTGGTTGTATCACAAAAGGTGTGTGTGTCTGCTAATATATGAATATGCACTTTGGCCATGCTACACTTGCACCCTTGGATGTGACGCAGCTCTTGACAGTGAAACAGTTGGATTGGTTCACCACTGCCTGATTGCAGGATTGAGTACTAACATCATAACACTATCTACAAGACCTCCTGTGTCCTTACCACCCTTTCTGGTCACTCTGATCCACCAATGAGGGATTGATGGAGATTCCCAGGGTGCTTTTGCAGTCATCTGGGGCCTGCTGTTTTGCAGCTCCTATCCTGTAGAATTCTCTACCTCATTGGGTAAGGAACTGCCTGACTGTCCAAACCTTCAAAACAGAACTTAAAACCTATCTGTTTGGCCTTACCTTCCTTGATTTTGGTAATGTTTAAATGTTGGCCTCCGCCATTTTATTCTGTTGTTTATTGACTGCATCTGGAATACGTTTTATTTGAAATTTTAATCTTTGTCAATTTAGTTATTGTTATAATTTGTAAGGGCACCTTGATCAATTGGAAAGGTGCCCCCTATAAATAAAGGTGATTTGATTTGATTTGTGTACCAGCAGTGCATCACAACAGTGGCTAAATATTGTCTAACTGACAGATCCCCTTATGTGAACCAGTGTAGCCAATAAAACCACTGAGGCATGCCCTGATGAAAGTTTTCGGACAATTTGATGGGGAGCATCAGGATGCACTCACTTACCCAGATGGTGGTGAACCAGTCATAACTCACACAAGGTTTATGTCTGTTGATTAATGAATATGCACCATGGCCATGCCAGTCTTGCATGCCAGCATGTGATGGAGCTCTTGGCAGTGATACTGTTGGATTGGTACACCACTGTCTGATTGCTGGTTTGAGTACTTACAGCCTGTGCCAGCAATGCATCACAATGGTACCAGATGTTCTACAACCAACAGATCCACATATGTGGATATGTCCAGTCACAAAAATCACTGCGGCTCACATTGATGCAAATTTGCAGTTAATTTAAGAGGCAGAGTAGGGAATCACACACGCAGCCAGGTGGTGGTGAACCAGACATAACACACACAAGGTTTGGGTCTGTTGGTATATGAATATATACCTTGATCATTCTACTCTTGCAAACTTTCATGTGATGGAACTCTTTGCAGTGAAACTACTGGAATGGTTCACCACCCCCTGGTTGCTGGATCGAGTACTGACATCATGTAGCAACAATGCATCTCAACAATAGCTGTATGTTGTCTGAGCTACAAATCCACATATTCAAAACTATCATGTCAGGAAAGTTACTAAAGCATGCCTTGATGCAAGCCTGCAGTCAATTTAAGGGGTAGCATTGGAATATAATTCCTCAAACAGTTGGTGGTGAACCAGCGATATCAAACAGTGTTTGTGTCTGTTAATTTATGAATATGCACCTTGCCATTCTACACTGGCACCCTTGCATGTGACTCAGCTTTTGGTGGTGAAACAGTTGCACCAGTTCACCACTGCCTGGTTACACGATTGAGTACTTACATCATGTATGAGCAAAGCATCACAATGGTGGCTAAACATTGTAAGACCAACTAATCCCCATATGCAGACCAGTGTAGTGAGGAAAAAAACACTGAGACATGCCTTGATGTGAGTGTTCTGTTGATTTGATGGGTAGCATCGGGATGCACTCACTCACCCAGATGGCAGTGAACTACCCATAACACACACAATGTTTACATCTGTTGATATATGAATATGCACCTTGGCCATGCTACTCTAGTCTTGCACCCTTTCATGTGAGAGAGCTCTTGGCAGTGAAAGTGTTGGATTGGTTCAGCACCACCTGGTTGTAGGATCAAGTACTGGCATCATGTACCAGCATGCATCACAACAGTGCTGGTTGTTCTACAATTGACAGATCCACATATGTGGATCTGTCCAGTCAAGAAAGCCACTGAGGCACACCTTGATGCAAGTATGCAGTTAATTTAAGAGGTAGAGTAGTGAAGCACACACTCAAACAGATGGAGGTGAACCAGACATAACACGCACACAATTTTTGGGTCTGTTCATACATGAATGTACACCTTGACCATGCTACTCTTTCAAACTTTCTTCTGATGGAACTCTTGGTGGTGAAACTGCTGGAACAGTTTAGCACTGCTTGGTTGCTGGATCGAGTACTGACATCATGTACCTACAATGTATCGCAACATTGGTTGAATGTAGTTTAACCAAAAAATCCACATATGCGGACTTGACTAGTCAGGAAAACCACTGAGACATGCCTTGATGCAAGAATGCAGTCAATTTAAGGGGTAACATCTTGAGGCACTCAATCAATCATTTGGTGGTGAACCATCTGTAACACAGACAAGGTTTGTGTCTGTTGATATATGAATAAGTACCTTGGTCATGCTGCTGTAGCGCACTTGCATGTGCCAGTGCCCTGGGTAGTGAAACTATTGGATCGGGTTGCCCACACCTGATTGCAAGATCAAAGTTTGACATCATGCACCAGCAATGCATCACAAAGGTGGCTAGAAGTTGTCCTACCAATAAATCCACATATGAGGATTTGTCTACTCAGGAGAACCACAGAGGCATGCCTTGATGCAAGTATGTGGTCAGTTTAAGGGGAAGCATGAGGAAGTACTCATTCAATCAGATGGTAGTGGTGAATCAGCCATAATACACACGTTTCTGTCTGTTAATATATGAATATGCACCTTGGCCATGCTGCTTCTGCACACATGCATGTAACAGAGCTTGTGGAAGTGAAATTGTTGGATGGGTTCACCACCGCCTGGTTGCAGGATCAAGTACTGATGTCATCTACTGGTAATGCATCACTGCAGTACTAAATGTTGTCCAACTGACAACTCCACATATGAAAATCTGTCCAGTCAGAAAAACCACTGAGGCATGCCTTGATGCACCTATGCGGATAATATAAGAGGTAATGTCAGGAAGCACTCACTCAACCAAGTGGTGTTGAACCAGCAGTAACACACACATGATTTGTGTCTGTTGTTATAAGAATATGCAGGTTTGCCATGCTACTCTTACACACTTACATGTCATGGATCTCTTGGCAGTAAAACTATTGGACTGGTTCACCACCAGCTGGTTACTGGATCGAGTACTGACATCATGTAGCAACAATTCATCACAACAATAGCTAAATGTTATACAAACTACAAATCCACATATTTGAAACTGTCCAGTCAGGAAAGCCACTGAGGCATGCCTTGATGCAAGCCTGCAGTTAATTTAAGGGGTAGTGTTGGGATGTAATTCCTGAAACAAGTGGTGGTGAACCAGTTGTATCACACCAGTTTTGTGTCTGTTGATATATAAATATGAATCTTGCCCATGCTACTATTGCACCCTCACATGTGATGCAGCTCTTGGTAGTGAAACAGTTGGACCAGTTCAAAACTGCCTGGTTACAGGATTGAGTACTTACGTCATGTACAGGCAATGCATCACAATGGTGGCTAAATTTTGTCTAACCGACAAATCTCCTTATGCGGATCAGTGTAGCCTGGAAAACCACTGTGGCATGCCTTGATGCAAATATATGGTCAATTTGATGGGTGGCGTGGGGATGCACTTACTCACCCAGATGGTGGTGAACTAGCCATAACACACAGAAGATTTATGTCTGTTGCTATACGAATAAGCTCCTTGGCCATGCTACTCTTGCACAATTGCATGTGACAGAGCTCTCAGCACTGAAATTGTTGGATCGGTTCAGTGCTGCCTGGTTGCAGAATCAAGTACTGGCATCCTGTACCAGCATGCATCACAATGGCACTGGATGTTCTACAACCGAAAGATCCAAATATGTGGATCTGTCCAGTCAGGAAAGCTACTGAGGCACAGCTTGATACAAGTATGCAGTTAATTTAAGAGACAGAGTAGGGAAGCACACACTCAACAAGGTGGTGGTGAACCAGCCCTAACACACACAAGGTTTGGGTCTGCTCATATATGAATGCATATCTTGTCCATGCCACTCTTGCAAACTTTCATGTGATGGACCTCTTGGTAGTGAGACTGTTGGAATGGTTCACCACCGCCTGGTTGCTGGATCGAGAACTGACATCATGTACCTGCAATGTAACACAACTTTGGTTGAATGTTGTTTGACAAAAAAATCACATATGCAGACTTGTCTAGTCAGGGAAACCACTGAGACACACGCTGATGCAAGAATGCAGTCAACATAAGGGGTAACATTTGGAAGCACTCACTCAATTATTTGGTGGTGAACTGGCTGTAGCACAGACAAGGTTTTTGTCTGGTGATATATAATACGTACCTTGGTAATTCTACTTTTGCACATTTGTATGTGTCAGAGCTCTTCAGTGAAACAGTTGAATTGGTTCACCACTGCCTGGTTGCAGGACTGAGTACTAACATCATAACGATATCTGCAAAACCTTTTGTATCCTTACCACCCTTCCTAGTTACTCCGATCCACCAATGAGGGATAGTTGGAGATTCCCAGGGTGCATTTGCAGTCATCTGGGACCCCTACCCTGTGGAATTCTCTACCTCGTTGTGTAAGGAACTGCCTGATCGTCCAAACCTTCAAAACAGAACTTAAAACCTATCTGTTTGGCCTTGCCTTCCCTGATTTTGGTAATGTTTAAATGTTGGCCTCTGCCATTTTATTCTGTTTGTTTATTGACTGTATCTGGAATATGTTTTGTTTAAAATTTTAGTCTTTGACATTTTAGTTATTGTTATAATTAGTAGGAGCACCTTGATCAATTGGAAAGGCGCCCTCTATAAATAAAGGTGATTTGATTTGATTTATGTACCAGCAGTGCATCACAACAGTGTCTAAATATTGTTTAACTGACAAATCCCCGTATGAGAACCAGTGTAGCCAATAAAACCACTGAGGCATGCCCTGATGAAAGTGTTCTGACAATTTGATGGGTAGCGTTGGAATGCACTCACTTACCCAGATGGTGGTGAACCAGTCATAACACATACATGGTTTATGTCTGTTGATAAATGAATATGCACCTTGGCCATGCCACTCTTGCACACTTGCATGTGATGGAGTTGTTGACAGTGATACTGTTGGATCAATACACCACTGCCTGTTTGCTGGATCGAGTACTAACATCGTGTACCTGCAATGCATCACAACTTTGGCAAAATGCTGTCTGATGTACAATTCTACAGGAAGACTTGTCTAATCAGGAAAGCCACTGAGGCATGCCTTGATGCAAGCAAGTGGTCAGTTTAAAGGATAGAGTTGGGAGGCACTCACTCAACCAGTTGGTGGTGAACTAGCCATAAAACACACAAGGTGTGTCTGTTGATTTATGAACATGTATCTTGGCCATGCTGTTCTTGCACTCTTGCATGTAATGGAGCTCTTGCAAGTGAAATTGTTGGATCAGTTCACCACCAGCTGGTTTCTCGATTGAGTACTGATGTCATGTACCAGCAATGCATCACAGTGGTGGGTGAATATTGTCTGACTGACACATCCATATATGCAGACATGTCTACTTTGGAAAACTACTGAGGCATGCCTTAATGCAAGTATGAGGTCAATTTAAGGGGCAGCATTGGGAAGCACTCACTCCCCCAGTGGTGGTGAATCAGCTGTAACACACACAAGGTTTGTGTCTATTGATATAAGAATATGCACCTTGGCCATTCTACTCTTGCACACTTGCATATCATGGAGCTCTTGGCAGTGAAACTTGGATCAGTTCAACACTAGCTGGTTGCTGGTTTGAGTACTGGCATCATGCAGCAGTAATGCATCACAACAATAACTGAATGTTGTCTGAACTACAAATCCACATATTCAAAACTATCACGTTAGGAAAGCTACTAAGGCATGCCTTGATGCAAGCCTGCAGTCAATTTAAGGGGTAGCATCAGGATGCAATTCCTCAAACAGTTGGCGGTGAACTGACCATATCACACAAAGTTTGCATCTGTTGATATACGAATATGCACCAAGGCCATTCTACACTTGCACCCTTGCATGTGATGCAGCTCTTGGCAGTGAACAGTTGCACCGGTTCACCACTGCCTGGTTGCATGATTGAGTACTTACGTCATGAATGAGCAATGCATCACAACGGTAGCTAAACACTGTCAGACTGACAAATCCTCATATGCGGACCAGTGTAGTGAGGAAAAACACTGAGACATGCCTTGATGTGAGTGTTCTGTTGATTTGATGGGTAGCATCGGGATGCACTCACTCACCCAGATGGCAGTGAACTACCCATAACACACACAATGTTTACATCTGTTGATATATGAATATGCACCTTGGCCATGCTACTCTAGTCTTGCACCCTTTCATGTGATGGAGCTCTTGGCAGTGAAAGTGCTGGATTGGTTCAGAACCACCTGGTTGCAGGATCAAGCACTGACATCATGTACCAGCATGCATCACAAAAGCGCTGTATGTTTTACAGTTGACAGATCCACATATGGGGATCTGTCCAGTCAAGAAAGCCACTGAGGCACACCTTGATGCAAGTATGCAGTTAATTTAAGAAGTAGATTAGTGAAGCACACACTCAAACAGGTGGTGGTGAACCAGTCATAACATACACACAAGGCTTGAGTCTGTTCATACATTAATGTACACCTTGACAATGCTACTTTTGCAAACTTTCTTCTGATGAAGCTTTTGGTAGTGAAACTGCTGGAATGGTTCAGCGCTGCCTGGTTGCTGGATTGAGTACTAATGTCATGTACCTGCAATGTATCACAACATTGGTTGACTGTTGTTTGACCAAAAAATCCACATATGCGGACTTATATAGTCAGGAAAACCACTGAGACATGCCTTGATGCAAGAATGCAGTCAATTTAAGGGGTAGCATTGGGAAGCACTCATTCAATCATTTGGTGGCGAACCGGCTGTAGAATAGACAAGGTTTTTGTCTGGTGATATATAAATACATACCTTGGCCATGCTACTCTTGCACACTTGCATGTGTCAGAGCTCTGGGCAGTGAAACTGTTGGATCAGTTTGCCCCCACCTGATTGCAAGATCAAAGTCTGACACCATGCACCAGCAATACATCACAATGTGGCTGGATATTGTCCTACCAACAAATCCACATATGAGGACCTGTCTACTCAGAAAAACCACAGAGGCATGCCTTGATGCAAGTATGAGGTCAATTTAAGGGGAGGCATGGAGAAGTACTCACTCAGCCAGGTGGTAGTGGTGAGTCTGCCATAATACACACATTTCTGTCTGTTGATATATGAATATGTGCCTTGGCCATGCTGCTCCTGCACACTTGCATTTAATGGAGCACTTGGAAGTGAAACTGTTGGATGGGTTCGCCACCGCCTGGTTGCAGGATCAAGTACTGATGCCATGTACCGGCAATGCATTACAGCAGTACTGGATGTTGTCCAACTGACAACTCCAGATATGCAAATCTGTCTAGTCAGAAAACCACTGAGGCATACCTTGATGCACCTATGCAGTTAATTTAAGTGGTAATGTCAGGAAGCACTCACTCAATTAGGTGGTGTTGAACCAGCAGTTACACACACACAAGATTTATGTCTGTTGTTATAAGAATATGCAGTTTGGCCATGCTACTCTTACACACTTACATGTCATGGATCTCTTGGCAGTGAAATTGTTGGATCTGTTCACCACCAGCTGGTTGCTGGATCGAGTACTGACATCATGTAGCAACAATCCATCACAACAATAGCTAAATGTTATACAAACTACAAATCCACATATTTGAAACTGTCCAGTCAGGAAAGCCACTGAGGCATGCCTTGATGCAAGCCTGCAGTTAATTTAAGGGGTAGTGTTGGGATGTAATTCCTCAAACAGGTGGTGGTGAACTGGCTGTAACACTCAAGTTTTGTGTCTGTTGATATATAAATATGAATCTTGGCCATGCTATTTTTGCACCTTCACATGTGACTCAGCTCTTGGTAGTGAAACATTTGGATCAGTTCACCACTGCCTGGTTGCAGGATTGAGTACTGACATCATGTACAAGCAATACATCACAACAGTGGCTAAATTTTGTCTAACTGACAAATATCCTTATGTGTATCAGTGTAGCCTGTAAAATCACTTGAGGCATTCCTTGATGCAAGTATTTGGTCAATTTGATGGGTAGTGCCGGGAGGCACTTACTCACCCAGATGGTGGTGAACTAGCCATAACACACAGAAGATTTATGTCTGTTGCTATACGAATAAGCTCCTTGGCCATGCTACTCTTGCACAATTGCATGTGACAGAGCTCTTGGCACTGAAATTGTTGGATCGGTTCAGTGCTGCCTGATTGCAGAATCAAGTATGGGCATCCTGTACCAGCATGCATCACAATGGCACTGGATGTTCTACAACCGAAAGATCCAAATATGTGGATCTGTCCAGTCAGGAAAGCTACTGAGGCACAGCTTGATGCAAGTATGCAGTTAATTTAAGAGATAGAGTAGGGAAGCACACACTCAGCAAGCTGGTGGTGAACTAGCCCTAACACACACAAGGTTTGGGTCTGCTCATACATGAATGTATATCTTGACCATGCCACTCTTGGAAACTTTCATGTGATGGACCTCTTGGTAGTGAGACTGTTGGAATGGTTCACCACCGCCTGGTTGCTGGATTGAGTGCTGACATCATGTACCTGCAATGTATAACAACTTTGGTTGAATGTTGTTTGACAAAAAAATCTGCATATGCAGGCTTGCTAGTTAGGGAAACCACTGAGACATGCACTGATACAAGAATGCAGTCAATTTAAGGGGTAGCATTGGGAAGCACTCATTCAATCATTTGGTGGCGAACCGGCTGTAGAATAGACAAGGTTTTTGTCTGGTGATATATAAATACATACCTTGGCCATGCTACTCTTGCACACTTGCATGTGTCAGAGCTCTGGGCAGTGAAACTGTTGGATCAGTTTGTACCACCTGATTGCAAGATCAAAGTCTGACACCATGCACCAGCAATGCATCACAATGTGGCTGGATGTTGTCCTACCAACAAATCCACATACGCAGACATGTCTAGTCATGAAAACCACAGAGGCATGGCTTGATGCAAGTATGTGGTCAATCTAAAGAGTAGCAGTGGGAAGTACTCACTTAACCATGTGGTGGTGTATCAGCCATAATACACACAAGGTTTCTGTCTGTTGCCATAAGAATATGCACCTTGGCCATGCTAGTCTTGCACATATACATATGATGGAGCTTTCGGCCGTAAAACTGTTGTATCGGTTCACCACCGGCTTGCTGCTGGATCGAGTACTGAAGTTATGCAGCAGCAATGCATCACAAAGATGGCTGAATCTTGTCCAAATGACAATCGACATATTTGGACCAGTCCATTCAGGAAGTCACTGAGACACACCTTGATGCAAGCAAGAGGTCAATTTAAGGAGTAGCTTCGTTAACCACTAACTCATCAAGGTGGTGGTCTAGTGGCCATAATACACACAATACGATTGTGTTTGTTGATATACGAATATGCACTTTGACCATGCTACTCTTTCACCATTGCATGAGGTGCAGCTCTTGGCAGTGAAACTGTTGGATCAGTTCACCACTGCCTGGTAGTAGCATTGAGTACTGACATCATGTACCAGCAATGCATCACAATGGTGGCTAAATGTTGTCTAACCGACAAATCCACATATGAACACCAGCCTAGTCAGAAAAACCACTGAGACACATACAAGTGTGCGGTCAGTCTGACGGGTAGCATCAGCATGCACTCACTCTCCCAGATAGCAGTGAACCAGCCATAACACACACAAGGATTGTGTCTGTTAATATATGAATATGCACCTTGGCCATGGTACTCCAGCACACTTGAAGATGATGGAACTCCTGGCAGTAAAACATTTGTACCAGTTCACCACCACCCGGTTGCTGGATCAAGTATTGACATCATGTGCCAGCAATGCATCACAGTGGTAGCTGCAAGTTTTCCAACCAACAAATCCACATATGCAGATCATTCCAGTCAGAAAAACCACAGAGGCACACCTTGATGCAAATATGCAGTTAATTTAAGAGGCAATATTGGGAAATTCTCACTTAACCAGTTGATGGTGAAGCAGCCATAACACACAAAAGGTTTGTGCTTGTTGATATACGAATATGCACCTTGGACATAGTTCTATTGCACACATGAAAGTGACAGAACTCTTGGCACTAAAACAGATGTATTAGTTCACCACTATCTGGTTGCTGTATCGAATACTAGTATCGTGTACCAGCAATGCACCTCAACGGTGGCTGCAAGCTGTCTTACCAACAAATCCTCATATGTGGACATGTCTAGTCATGGAAGCCACTGTGGTAGGCTT
Organism: Neoceratodus forsteri; assembly: GCA_016271365.2. NCBI lineage: Eukaryota > Metazoa > Chordata > Ceratodontiformes > Ceratodontidae > Neoceratodus > Neoceratodus forsteri. Next base: position 1,243,716,991 of record CM057458.1, on the reverse strand, counting down.
TGATACATGCATGTGGTAAACTTCAGGGGTAGACTTGCAAAGCAATCACTTTACCAGGTGCTGGTGAACTGGCTGTAACACACACACAAGCTTTGTGTCTGTCGATAGATCAACCTGCTCATTGGCAAAGCTACTCTTGCACACTTCCATCTGACAGAGCTCTTGGCAGTGAAAGTGTTGGGTCAGTTCTCTGATGCCTGCTTGTAGGATTGAGTACTGATGTCTTGTACCAGCAATGCATCACAACACAGCTGGATTTTGTCCAATACACAAATCCAGACATGTAGATCTGTCCAGTAAGGAAAACCACTGAGGCACGCCTTGATGGAAGAATGCCATCAATTTAAGGGGGCAGCACTGGGGAGCACTCACTGTCCCAGTTACTGGTGAATGCCATAATACACATAAGGTTTTGGTCTGTTGATATAAGAATATGTACCTTAGCCATGCTACACTTGTACATTTGCATGGGACAGAGATATGGCAGTGAAACTGCTGGATCGGTACACCACTGCATGGTTGCAGGCTAGAGAACTGATGTTATGTACCATAAATACATCACAATGGCAGCTGCAGGTTGTCTGACCAACAAATCCATGTATGTGGACCTGTCTAAGTGTTGTCCGACTCATAAATCCAAATATGCAGATTTGTCCAGTCATGAAAACCACTGATGTGCATCTTGATGGAAGCATGCTGTCGATTTAAGAGGTTAGCATCGGGAAGCACTCACTCACTCACCCAGGTGCTGGTTAACCAGCTATAACACACACACATGGTTTGTGTCTGTTGATATATTAATATGTACCCTGGCCATGCTACACTTGTACACTTGCACGTTACGGAGTTCTTGGCAGTGAAACTGTGGCATCTTTTTACCACAATGTGGTTGCAGGATTGAATACTGACATCAGAAATCAGCAATGTATCACAGCGGTGGATAAATGTTGTCCAGTCCTACAGATCCCCATATGTGAACCAGTGTAACCTGAAAAACCACTGAAGCATGCCTTGATGCAAGTGTTCCATCAATTTTATGGGTGGCGCTGGGATGCACTCTCTCACCAAGATGGTGGTGAAGCAGGCATAACACACACAAGGTTTATGTCTGTTGATATATGAATATGCATCTTGGCAATGTTACTCTTGTACACTTGCATGCAGTGGAGCTCTTGTCAGTGAAGCTGTTAGATCAGTTCACCAACACCTGGTTGCAGGATCAAGTACTGGCATCACATACCAGCAATGCATCGCAAAGGTGCTGGATGTTCTACAACTGACAGATCCACATATGTGGATCTGTCCAGTCAGGAAAACCTTTGAGGCATATCTTGATGCAAGTATGCTGTTGATTAAAAAAGGTAGAGTAGGGAAGCACACACTCAACCATGTGGTGGTGAACCAGCCATAATAGACACAAGGTTTGTATCTGTTAATACATGAATATACACCTTGACCATGCTACTATTGCAAACTTTCATGTGACAGAGCTCTTGGCAGTGAAACTGTTGGAACAGTTCACCACCACCTGGTTGCTGGATTGAGTACTGACGTCATGTACCTGCAGTGTATCAAAATATTGGTTGAATGTTGTTAGACCAAAAAATCCACTTATGTGGATTTGTCTAGTCAGGGAAACCACTGAGACATGCCTTGATGCAAGAATGCAGTCACTTTACGGGGTAGCATTGAGAAGCACTCACTCAATCAGGTGGTGGTGAACCAGCTGTAACACAGACAAGGCTTGTGTCTGGTGAAATATGAATATGTACCTTGGTCATGTTAGTCTTGCACACTTGCATGTGATGGAGCACTGGGCAGAGAAACCACTGGATCGGTTTGCCACCGCCTGATTGCAAGATCAATTGCTGACGTCATGCACCAGCAATGTATCACAATGTGGCTGGATGTTGTCCTACCAACAAGTCCACATAAGTGGACCAGTCTAGTCAGGAAAACCACTGAGGCACACCTTGATGCAAGTATGTGGTCAGTTTAAGGGGTAGAATGGGGAAGTACTCACTCAACCAGGTGATGATGAATCAGCCATAACAAACAGAAGATTTGTGTCTGTTGATATATGAATACGTACCTTGGACATGGTACTCTTGCACACTTGAAGCTAACAGAACTCTTTTCAGTAAAACAGATGTATCAGTTCATCACCACCTGGTTGCTGGATCGAGTACTGACGTCATGTGCTAGCAATGTATCACAAAGGTGGCTGTAAGTTGTACAACCAACAAATCCACATATGTGGACCTGTCAAGTCATGGAAGCCATTAAGGCAGGTTTTAATGGAACCATGTGGTCAGCTTAAGGGGTGGAGTCGGGAAGCACTCTCTTATGGAGGTGGTGGTGAACCGGCCGTAACACACACAAGCTTTGTGTCTGTCAATATATCGATATGTGTGTTGGCCATGCTATACTTGCACAGTTGCATTCAACTGTGCTGTTAGCAATGAAAGTGGATTTGTTCACCACAGCCTCGTTGCAGGATTCAGTACTGATGTCTTTTACCAGCACCGCATCACAACACTGGCTGGATGTTGTCTAACCCACAGATCAACACATGAGAATTTGTCCAGTCAGGAAAACCATTGAGGCATGCCTTATTGGAAGCATGCCGTCAATTTAAGGGGGTAGTATTGGAAAGCACTCACTGACCCAGTTGCTGGTGAACTGGCTGTAACATGTAACAAGGTATATGTCTGTTGATATATGAATTTGCACCTTGGCCATCCTTCACTTGTACACTTGAATGTGATAGAAATATGGCACAGAAACTGTTGGATCGGTCACCACCACCTGGTTGCAGGATCGAGTACTGATGTCATGTACAAGCAATGCATTACAACGGTGACTGCAAGTTGTCCATAAAACAAATCCACATATGCAGACCTGCCTAGTCAGGAAAGCCATTGAGGCAGACCTTGATGCAAGAATGTGGTCAATTTAAAGGGTAGCATTGGGAAGCACTCACTTAAACAGGTGGCGGTGAACCAGCCATAAGACATACATGGATTGTGTCTGTTGATATATGGATAGGCATATTGACCATGCCACTATTGCACACTTGCATGTGACCGGGCTCCTGGCAGTGAGAATGTTGGATCGAGTCACCACAATGTGGTTGCAGGATCACATACTGATGTCTTGCACCAGCATCACATCACAGCACTGGTTGGATATTATCTGACCCACAAATCCACTTACCCTGATCTGTCTATTCAGGAAAATCAAAGAGGCATGCCTTGATGGAAACATGCCTTCAATTTAAAGGGGTAATGTTGGGAAGCACTAACTCACCTTTGTACTAGTGAACCAACTGTAACACACACAGGATTTGTGTCTGTTGATAAATGAATATGTTCCCTGGCCATGCTGCATTTGCATACTGGCATATTATGGAGCTCTTGGCAGTGAAACTGTTGCATCGGTTCACCACCATCTCATTGCAAGATCGAGTACTGATGTCATGTACCAACAATGTATCACGATGGTGGCTGAATGCTGTCTGACCAACAAATCCACATACAGCATGTGCACCTGTCCAGTCAGGAAAACTACTGAGGCATGCCTTGATGCAAGTATGTAGTCAATCAAAGGGGTAGCATCGGGATGCACTCACACACCCAGATGATGGTGAACCAGCCATAACACACACAAGCATTTCATCTGTTGATATAAGAATATGCACCTTGGCCATGCTACTCTTGCACAATTGCATGTGAAGGAGCTCTTGGTACAGAAATTGAAAAATAAAGTATGTTGGATAACATTTCCTTCCACCATTATTATCTTCCTAAACTGTATCCCACAGCTGTCTGTCCTTAACTATGGCCAAGTTCCACACCCTTCCCTGAAGTATAAGAGAAACAATTCCTTCTCCTTCAGTATCTCCCTGATCTGGTACTCCTCAAACTGCCTTTCTCGCCCTTTTTAAATGAACAGGCCAGCTATACCAACTGATCTGTTGTAAAGCTCCATATATTCATATTTTGTTGTACATATGCTGATTTTTCTTCTTTCGTTTAATATTGTATTATGTTCCACCTTGCTACTGTACTGTATCTATTGTATATTTTTTCTCTCTGTATAATATTGCACTACATCTACATGTTACTGTACAATGATGTTCTCATGACCAGGGACATCTTGCAAATTAGCCTTGTTCAATGGTGCCTGCCTGGATAAATAAAGATTTTGATTGATTGATTGAAATTGTTGCATTGGTTCACAACTGCCTGGTTGCAGGATTGAATACTGACATTATGTACTAGCAATTCATCATAAAGGTGGCTGGATGTTGGCCAACCAACAAATCCACATATGCAGACCTGCCTAGACAGGAGATCACTGAGGCACACTTTGATGCAAGTATACAGTTAATTTAAAGGGTACCATGGTGAAACACTCACTCAACCAATTGGTGGAGAACTGGCCATAACACACACATGGTTTTGGTCTGCTAATATAAGAATATGCACCTTGGCCATGCTACTCTTTCACACTTGCATGTGATAGAGCAGTTGGCAGTGAAACTGTTGGATAAGTTCATCACAGCCCAGTAGAGGGATCGAGTACTGCTGTCACTTACCAGCAATGCATCACAAATGGTGACTGAATGTTTTCCCATCAACAAATCCACATATGCACACTTGTCTAGTCAGAAAAACCACTGAAGCACACCTTAATGCAAGTGTTCAGTTAATTTAAGGGGTAGCTTCAGGAAGCACTCACTCATCAAGGTGGTGGTGAGCCTACTGTAACACACACAAGGTTTGTGTCTGTTGATTTATGAATATGTACCTTCACCATGCTACTCTTGTACACTTCCATGTGACTGAGCTCTTGGCAGTGAAACTATTTTATCTGTTCACCACTGCCTGACTGCAGGATCGAGTATTGATGTCATGTACCTGCAATGCATCACAATGGTGGCTGAATGGTTTCCTACCAACAAATACACATATATGGATATGTCTAAACAGGAAAACCACTGAGGCATGCCTTGATTCAAATATGCAGTCAATTTAAGGGGAAGTCTCTAGAAGCGCTCTCTCTCAACCAGGTGGTATTCAACCAGTCATAACAATCACAAGGTTTGTCTTTGCTGATATATGAATATGCACCTTGGTAATGCTACTCTTTCACACTTGCACGTGATGGAGCTATTGGTAGTGAAACTGCTGGATTGGTTTGCCATAAATTGGTTGCTGGACTGAGTACTGTTGTCTTCTACTAGCGATGCATCACAAAGGTGGATGAATGTTGTCCAACTCACAAATCCACATAAGTTGACCTGTCTAGTCAGGAACACCTCTGAAGCATGCCTTGATGCATACATCTGGTCAATTTGATGGGTCGCTTCAGGAGAAACTCAATCAAACAGGTGGGTTAAACAGGCAGTATCAGAAACAAGGTTTGTCTCATTTGATATATGAATATCCATTGTGGCCATTGTACTCTTGCAAACTTGCATGTGACACAGCTCTTGGCAATGAAACTGTTGGATCGGTTCACCATTGCATAGTTGCAAAATTCAATAATGGCATCATGTAACAGCAATACATCACAATAGTATATGGTTAGGGCTTATTATGAATAGAAAGCAGTGGCTTTCAAAATCTTCTTATATGACAGTTCAAAGGTCAAAAAAGTTGTTGTACTATCGTTCTGACATCACATCGATAGTACAACAACTTTTCTGACTTGCCCTATCACCTGATTGGCTGATTCAGACTGGGGATTCAAAAAATGCAGGAGAAAATGGTGGCATCACTTAGCAAGCGGTCAGTCAAGCAGCTCATAAGTACAGTTTGGACACGGACTATATTGTCAGCTCCGTGTGCCCAAACTGTCAGTTTTCAGTGTTTTTCTTTTTTTAAATCAACTGGCACAGTTACCGATGCCAAAGCAGAGTGGGATTTTCAGCAAGGAGTCGGGAGAACCGGTAACTTCTGGGGCAGGACCGCATTGAGGAGGACTGCAATCTTTAGGTAGGGAACTGCAAACAATGACAAAATGCCTAGTTTTGATGCGGACATGTTGAGGAACTATATACTATATAAAATAGTGGATGGTTAACCATCCACAACAAAAGCCATGTTTCCATCTCGGGAGTCGATGGCATCAGAGAAACCTTTCGCGCTTCACTCTTGAGGTTTCTGTGACACCATTGACTCCCTCGATGGAAACACAACCTTGTTGTGGATGGTCAACCATCCACTATTCTATATATGCTAGGTAAATGTAGTCTGACCATCAAATCCACATATGCGCACCTGTCCAGCCATGAAAACCACTGAGGCATGCCTTGATGCAAGAATGCAGTCAATTTAAGGGGTAGTGTGGGGAAGTACTCAACCAACAAGGTGATGGTTAACTAGCAATAAAAAAATAAGTTTTGCATCTCTTGATATACAGATATACACCCTGGTCATGCTATTCTTGCAGACTTGCATAGGATGGAGCTCATTGCAGTGAAACTATTGCATCTGTTCTCCACTGCTTGGTTGCAGGATAGAGTACTGACATCATGTAGCAGCAATGCATCACAACAGTGGTTGGATGTTGTCTGACCAACAAATCCACATATGCGCACCTGTCTAGTCAGAGGGGTAGCATTAGGTTGCACTCACTCACCATAATGTTTATGTATGTTGATGTACAAATATGTACCTTGGCCTTGCTACTCTTGCACACTTTCATGTGACAGAGCTCCTGGTAGTGATGTTGTTGAATCGATTTACAACCGCCAGTTTGCTGGATTGCATAATGATGTTATCTACCAGCAATGCCCCACAACAGTGGCTGTATGTTGTCTGAACAACAAATCCACATATGCAGACCTGTCCAGTTAGGCAAGCCACTGAGACTTGCCTTGATGCAAGTATGCAGTCAGTTTAAGAGGTAGCATCAAGAAGCACTCACTCACCCAGTGGTAGTGAATCAGCCATAATAACACAAAAGGTTTGTGTCAGTTGATATATGATCATGTGCATTTGCCAAGCTACTTTTGCACACTTGCATGTGATGGAGCTGTTGGCTGTAAAACATTTGGATCTGTTCACCACCGGCTAGTTGATTGATCAAGTACTGATGTCATGTAGCAACAATGCAACAATGCATCTCAAGAGTGGCTGTATGTTGTCCAACCTGTAAATCCACATTTGCGCATCAGTCAAGTCAGGAAAACCACTGAGGCATGCCTTGATGCAAGTGTTCTGTCAATTTGAGGGGTAGCATCAGGATGCACTCACTCACCTTGATGGTGGTGAACCAGCCATAACACACACAAGATTTATGTCTGTTGATATAAGAATATGTACCATGGCCATGCTACTTTTGCACACTTGCATGTGACAGAGCTCTTGGCATTATGAATATGCACCTTGGCCATGCTACTCTTGCTCACTTACATGTGGTGGAGCTCTTGGCTGGGAAACTGTTGAATCAGTTCACCACTGCCTGGTTGCTGGATCGAGTATTTGATGTCATGTACCAGCCATGCATCACAATGGTGGATGAATATTGTCTGACCAAAAAATCCACATATGCTGACCTGTCCAGTCAGAAAAGTCACTGAGGCACATGTTGATGCAAACATACAGTCAATTTAAGGGTAGTGTCATGGAGCACTCACTCAGTCAGTTGGTGGTGAACCAACAGTAGCATGTAAAAGGTTTGTGTCTGTTCCTATATGAATATGCACCTTCGCCATTCTACTTGTGCCCCTTGTATGTGAGGCAGCTCTTGGAAGTGAAACTGTTGGAGTAGTTCATCACTGCCTTGTTGCGGAATTGAGTACTTATGTCATATACCAGCAATGCACCACAACAGTGGCTAAATATTGTCCTACTAACAAATGCTCATATGCGCACAAGTCTAGTCAGGAAAACAACTGAGTCATGCCTAAATGCAAGTGTGCAGTTAATTTGTGGGGTAGTGTCAGCATGCACTCACTCACTCAGATGGCTGTGGACCAGCCATAACACACACAAGGTTTTGGTCTGCTGATATATGAATATACATCTTGGCCACGCTATTCTTGTACACTTGCATGTGATGGAGCTCTTGGAAGTGAAACTGTTGCATCGGTTCACCACCGCCTGGTTGCAGGATCAAGTATTGATGTCATGTTCAGCCCATGCATCACAGCGGTGCTGGATGTTGTCCAACTGACAAATCCACATATGTAAATCTGTCCAGTCAGGAAAATCACTGAGGCATGCCTTGATGCAAGAATTCACTTAGTTTAAGAGGTAGTGTCAGGAAGCAATCACTCAACCAGGTGGTGATGAACCAGACATAACACACACAAGGTTTGTATCTATTGATATATGAATTGAATATGCACCTTGGCCTGGCTTCTCTTGTACACTTGAATTTAGACAGAATTCTTGGCAGTGAAACTATTTCATCGGTTCACCACCGCCTGTTAGATGGATCGACTACAGACGTCATGTACCAGTAATGCGCCAGGCTTTATTTTGTCTGACCAACAAATGCACCTATCCGAATCCATATAGTCAGGAAAGCCATTGAGGCAGGCCTTGATGCAAGCATGTAGTCAATTTAATTGGTAGCATCACAAGGCACTCACTTAACCAGCTGATGATGAACCAGACGTACCACACACAGGGTTTGTGTTCAAGTTTCAAGTTTATTGCAGGAAAACTCCATTGAGCAAGCTCATTCACAAGGAGGTCATGTGACATAAACACTTAAAGTACAAACACAGATAGGTAATAACAGTATATACATGAAATGAACGTTACATGATACAGGCTGGATATACATACAAGGGTACCACATAGGGTGACCACAGGTGGTAAACATTGATATGAGACAGGGAAGCGACTTACGGGTTGCATACTGATAAATGAAACATGATGACTGGTGTGTGCAATACATATACAGTATTTTGGCAGCTAGAACAAACAACAGTCTACAACTGATATGGGGAGTGATTTGATAGAGTAGCAGTGGAGCATAAGCAAAGATAAAGCCAGGAGTAGAAGGAGAAGGAAAGCAGTTAATATGACAAATCAATTATACCTTACCAGTGGATAAATATGGCACACATGGGAAGGAAGAGACTTAATGACAGTTACAGGTGTCTTTTATTTTGGCTGAACTTAGCGATTTGTAGAAGTTTATTGAAACTGTGCTAGATTAGTTTCAGTATGGTTTGTAATTGGTTCCAAATGGAGGAAGGGCATATGCAATAACACGTTTACCAAAGGAAGTCCACGTCCTTGGTATGTCAAGCATAATAAAGTCAGATTTTCTTAATGAGTATGCACTGTGTGAGATACTAATAAGGGAAGAGAGATAGCTTGGCAATTTCTGCATGAGCAGTTTAAGTCCATAGCCCAGCATGGAGCAGGCATCTAGTAGTAAGGGATGTCCAACCAACAGCTGCATATAAGTCACAGTGGTGAGAGCAGTAAGGAGTTGGTAATGAACCGTAGCATACGGTGATAAGGATGTCAGTTTACTTAGATTTGCAAGAGTGGTGGAGAATAGATTACATCACCATAGTCGAGTAGGGAGAAAAGTGGCCTGTACAAGCTTGTTTCGAGTTTCAAGGAAAAGGGGCCTATTTCTGTGGAAGAAACCTAACCTTGCTTTTAACCTTCTAGAGACATCTTGACATGGTCACTGAAAGATAATTTATTGTCGATCCAGATACCTAGATATTTAAATTTGGTTACAACTTCCAGAGGCTCGTTTAGCGTGGTGACAATGAAGTCTTGGGCAAGGGTATTGGGGGAGCCTGAGACAGCACTGCGGGAGAATATCATCGCTTTAGTCTTCTTAGCATTGAGCAGAAGCTTTGCCTTTATTAGATTATGCTCAAGTTGTGCGAAGTCCGCTTGAAGCACTCCCTTGACTTCAGATAATGATGAGCCAGAAGTATACAACACAGTATCATCTGCAAAAAAGTGCAGATTGGACGTAGATATGTTAGCATCTAAGTCATTAATGTACAGAGAAAACAAGATAGGGCCTAAGATGGATCCTTGGGGGACTCCTCTTGCAACTGGCAAGGCAGCAGAAAAAAAGTCTTCCGCCTTTACTTTTTGGAATCTTCCAGTTAGGTAGCTAGAGAACCACTGGGTGGTATGGCATGTGGCACCCAACTTTGCAAGGCAATTGACTAATAGTTTGTGATCAACAGTATCAAAAGCTTTGCTGAGGTCAAAAAGGCTGCACCAGTTACCTTCTTACCATCTATAGCAGAGATCCAATCATTAGTTACTTTTACTAGTGCAGTGATTGTGCTATGATTAGCCCGGAAGCCAGATTGAGCTGGGTTAATGAGAGAGAAGGTTTCCAAGTGAGATTTTAACTGAATATGGATCAGTTTTCGAGAACTTTAGAAAGGATAGGCAATATGGAGATAGGCCTATAGTTGTTTACATCGCATGGGTCACCAGATTTAAATAGAGGGAGGATATGTGCTGATTTCCAGCAGGACAGCACAGCAGCAGATGTAATGGAAAGACTGAAGATGTGGGGAATTGAGGCAGTGAGATGGGCGTAGCCTGACCTTAGGAAAAAGGGTTCCAAGCCATCGTCCCATGCACTTTTTTTGGTGTCTAAGTCAAGAAGAGAATCTTCTACTTCTTTATAAGTTATCTCACACAGTTGGAAGGGACTGGGTCCAGGACTAGATGTGGCGGGAGGGGTATGCTGGCTCACCGCAGCACTAGCATAAGGTGACGAGTCAAAAGCTAATCCAGCTGTGGCAAAGTGGGAGTTAAGTTCCTCCAGGATTAGGGACTTGTTTTCCACAATCTTGCCACTAGCAACCATCTTTGCTGGGACAGAGGGGCCGTGGGCAGTCCTTCTATAGCTTTGATAGTCTTCCATATTTTAAGAGGTTACCTTTAGCTTGTTAGAGTAGAATATAATAGTTAGCTTTAGCAGGCGAAGTTTTTCACACAGTTATTCCTGGCTGTTCTAAAGGCCTGCCAATCCGAAGATTCTTTGGAATGTCTAGCTTTAGCCCAGAGCTTATCTCGAGCTATAAGGGCTGCCTTGAGATCCGAGGTGAACCAGGGGTTGAAATTGTTCTGTACCCTTACTTTGATGAAAGGGGCATGCTTATTTATTATTGTAATGAGTTTGTCATTAAGGATGCAAGCTGCCTTGTTGACATCTTTGGCTAGGTAAAGATCTTGCCATCTGATCATGCTCAGGTCAGATAGGAAGTTTACTGCACTGAATTTGTGAAAGGGTCTTTTTGTTATAAAGATGGGTTGCGGACGGGCCTTAATTTGAGATCTTATGCAAGCAACAATTCCATGATCGCTCATGTCATTGTGAAACACTGCCAAATGAGATATTTTGTGTGGATGGGTGGTTAGTACCACATCTAGAATGGAACTGTTGGCAGCATTTAGAGTGTTGTTGTGTTGTGTCTGTTGATATATGGATATGCATGTTCGCCATGCTGCTCTTGCACACTTGCTTTTGGCAGTGACTTTGGCAGTGAAAATGTTGAATTATTTTACCACTGCCTGGTTGTAGTATCGAGTACCAATTTCTTGTACCAGCAATGCATCACAACAGTGGCTGGATGTTGTCCAACCAACAAATCCACATATGCAGATCTGTCCAATCAGGAAAAGCCCTGAGGTGCAATTTGACGTAAGCATGCCATCAATTTAAGGGGTAGCATCGGGAAGCACTCACGCTCCCAGGTGCTAGTGAACCGGCTGTGACACACACAAGGTTTGTGTCTGTTGATTTATGAATATGCACTTTGGCCATGCTACACTTGCACAATTTCATGTGACAGAGCTCTTGGCATAGAAACTGTTGGATCAGTTAACCACTGCCTTGTTGCATGATTGAGTATTGATGTCATGAACCAGTAATGCATCACAACAGTGGCTGAATGTTGTCTGACTAACAAACCCACATATGTGCACCTCTCCAGTAAGGAAAACCATTGAGGCATGCCTTGATGCAAGTATCCAGTCAATTAAGGGGATAGTATTAGGATGCAGTCACTTATTCAGAAGGTGTTGAACCGGCCATAACACACACAAGGTTTGTGTATGTTGATATATGAATATGCATCTTGGCCATGCTACTCTTGCATACGTGCATGTGATGGAGCTCTTGGCAGATAAAGTGTTGGACTGGTTCACCACTGCCTGGTTGCAGTATTGAGTACTTCTGTCATGTACTAGCAATGCATCACAACAGTGGCTGGATGTTGTCTGACTGACAAATCTGCATACTCAGACTTGTCCAGTCAGGAGAACCACTGAGGCACACCTTTATGGAAGTATGCAGTTAAATTAAGGGGTAGCGTTGTGAAGCATTCAGTCAGTCAGGAGGTGGTAAACTGGCCATTACACACACAATTTTTCTGTCTGTTGATATATGACTATGCACCTTAGCCATGCTACTCTTGGTTACTTGCATGTAATGGAGCTCTTGGCAGTGAAACTGTTGGATCAGTACACCTCTACCTGGTTGCTTGATCAAGTACTGATGTCATGTACCAGAAATGCATCATAGCAGTGGCTGAATGTTGTCCAACTAACAAATCCACATATGCGCTCCTTTTTAGTCAAGAAAATGACAGAGGCATGCCTTGATGCAAGTAGGCGATTAATTTAAGGAGTAGCATCAGGAAGCACTTGATCACCCACATGGTGGTGAACTGGCTACAACACGCACATGAGGTGTGTGTCTGTTGAGATATGAATATGTACTTTGGCCATGCTACTCTTGCACACTTGCTTGTGATGGAGCTCTTGGCAGTGAAATTGTTTTATTGATTTACCACCATCTGGTTGCTGGATTGAGTACTAACATCATGTACCAGCAATGAATTACAATGGTGGCTGAATGTTGTCTGACTGACAAATCCTCATATGCAGACCTGTCCAGTCAGAAAAGCCACTGATGCATGCCTTAGTATAAGCATAAGGTCAATTTAAGGGTTAGAGCCAGGAAGCACTCACTCAACCAGGTGATGGTGAACTAGCCATAACACACACAAGGTTTATGTCTGCTGATATATGAATATGCTCTTGGCAGTAAAACTGTTTGATCAGTTCACCACTGCCTGGTTGCTGGATCGAGTACTGACGTCATGTACCAGCAGTGCATCACAACAGTGGTTAAATGTTATCCAAACAACAAATTCACATATGCACACCTGTCCAGTCAGAAAAGCCACCGAGGCACACCTTGATCCAAGCATATGGTTAATTTAAGGGCAGTGTCAGGAAGCATTTACTTAACCATGCTGTGGTGAACCAGTGGTAACACATATAAGGTTTGTATCTGTTTCTATATGAATATGTACCTACGACAGTATTGCAGTTTAAAAAATTGATCCAGATTTGTTGCTACTGTGGTGAATATTAGAGACAGCAAACACTGAAATCTGCCATATGTCATCTCCTAATTTTGCTGTCTGACTCCAGTATTGTTAGGTTCACTGCAATTGTGTCTACATTTCGGTAGAGAACACTCTGCTGCTATGCAGTCCAACCATCAACGGGCATCACAATTTGTCAAGTACAAATGATTATCAGAATCAGAATAAGATGTCTGTCCATCAGACCCCAGAGAATCACAATTCATTGCAGACTCAAGACTGTCCAAGTCTGTGTCTACGCACCGGTTGATATACTGTCTCAATATCACTTGATTTCCATTCTAGACTTGTTTTACATATGTCTGATCATTTTACTCTACTGTGTCATACAAATAAGTTACATAATTCAGTATGGAGATGTAATTGTGCATTACACGTTGCAAGTTGTGTGTGATGCAGACCTAACTGATAAGTAATTTTCATTATACATTGCATATATTTTATACTATGCTGTTACATAGCAGTATGACTATTTCCCACTACTTATGTTTTCTTTTTAATTTGAACAAGAAATATAATACTACAGTTGGCAATACTCAACAGGCAGGAAGTGTTTGCACTTGAAAGCGAAGAAGATGTAACTAGAGCCAGGAGACATGCTGCTTACCAACAGTAAGTCTTTTGGCGATATTAGAAACTCAAGTCAAGGCATTAGAATAGTTATACCCAGTTATGTGATATGGAGGATTACAGACACATATCCAGACCCATCAGGTCAATACACAGGCTTCATACCATCTCGGTTAGGTTGAATAAATATTATGGGATGGCTGTGAAGTCTTAAAGGAATAAAGTTTTGATACTGTGCTTCTGTCCCTGTTTCCATTATAATGCAATAATTAAATCCCCCTAGTGGTCCCTCCCTACACCTTAGTGCACGATCAGTTTATACTGAATAAAATGTCCTGTTTCCATGGCATACTGGTCCCCCCAACCCCCCATGGTCTCCAGTACCCACATCCCACCCTGCTCTCCCGCAACAGCATGTCCCACCAGTCGGCGAGCAGCACAACCCTCCTCTCACTTTCATGCCTGCCCTCCAACTGACCTGTCAATGAAAGTTTACAGTATACGCTGCAATCCCTTTGGCTGACACTGTCAACCAATGGGCTTGCAGTGTGTACTATAAGCTGTCTTTCACAAAGTGCATTGTGGGGAGGGACCAGTAGGGAATTCTATTATTTCATTATAATGGGATCGGGGACTGGGGAGGGACCACTAACACTACAGAAATGGGGTTCCTTTGCTACCGGGCAGATGATAAGTAATGGGGAGGGATCACTACAGTAAGACATATGTTTTTCAATTACCAGGTTATCGGGGAATGGGGGGGGGTACTTCATTAGGGAGGGTATTTTGTTTATTACTGGGTGGGTGATTGAGGATGGGGATGGGGGCCACTACATTATGGAAGAGATTTTTATTTATTGTATATTACTGGGAGGGCAATGGGAGATCAGGTGGGACCGTACAATATGGACAACGTTTTTTTATTATGCAGTGGGCAATCAAGCATGAGTATGGGGCTGGGGGAGCCGCACTACCTCTGCAAAACATAAGGGTTTGCAGGGAGTACTACTGGGATTTTTCTGCAGTAATTTGCTCCACGCAATGGCCTTTGCAAAAGGCCATTGCATGGAGCAAATGTCTGTGAATGGGACTGTGGGGCTATGCAGTTCTCCTCCCACTAATTTGCACTGCAGTCCCCCTCACTGCTTTGCCTGAGTGCAAAGCCAGTTTGCGGGGACAAACTGAGCTTTGTGAATGGCAACTATTGACAAAGCCCAGTATTCCCTGGGCAAACTCGCTTTGCATTCTGGCAAAGATTTGTGAATTCTGCCCCATATATTAGTAGTAACATAATATAAACAAGTAATCTTGGCATGATCTCTAAGAATTGTACTTCCATTTTTGTTCAGACAGTTTTAGTTGCATTTGAACTCTGAATACGTGTTGTTTTCAGTAATTTATAACACTCATAATTAACGTATTTGTTGGATTCACAATAAATATGTAATTTATTAAAATCATGTTCAAACAAGTATTAAATTAATCTTTTTTCCATTTTTGTGGTATCTGTGTGGACATGAATAGTTGATATAGCAACATGACAATGATCTGCAAGTCTAGAAGGCTACCAAGCTGCATCAGGGTCTGCAGCAATAGTCCTACATGGAGGGGCTAAATGAGCTCAGTATGTACACCCTGGAATGGAGGATAGAGTGGGGGAATATGATCAAGACCTTATAATACCTTAGGTTGGTTAGTAAGGTATAAGTGTGAGGTGCTTTTTTCCCCAGAGTAAAAAGGCTAACTGTAACAAGGGATCATTATATGAAGATGCTGGGAAGGGGATACAGGAAACGTGTGAAAGTACTTCTTCACAGAAAGGTTGGTGGATGCATAGAGCATCCTTCCAGTCGATACAGTTGAGGTGAGGACTCTGGTGGGTTTACAAATGTCTGTGATAGGCAAAAAATAGTCTTAGGGATAAGGAAGGGATGGAAGAGACAGTACGTTTGATCAAGCTGGGTCCACAATATAAACGATTGCAATAAAAAAACTTGGCAGTCAGGGCGAGGCAAGTGGCCTTTATCTGCCTACAGTTTCTATGTTTCTATAAATATACAGTCATCCAAGCAGTGACGACAGAATTCTTAAAATGTATATGCAATATAAGTCACAGAGACCAAAACACCATCCGTCCAGAGTGTACCATAGTACAATGTGCTTGCTGTCAGAGGATGGACATTATCATAACATTGAAGATATATATATATATTCATGGCAAAAAACTGCATTTAATGCATCAGTTAGGGTTAAAGTGACAAAACTGAGGAAATGAAATGTTAGGGTTGAGCCCCTAACCCCCCCACACACTCAACCTCCACAGACTGACAGATGCCAGGGTGTGGCATGGGGTCGTGTCAGGCACAACTCTCACCCCATTCCATATGTAAGCAGGTTGACATGCTACAGTAAAGGAGAATTGGGTGATCGTTAGGCCTCATGAACCCATGGCACACCCTGGTGACTGTCGTCTGTGGAGGATGGGTGTGTGGGTTGTGTGGAGGGGTTGGGGTTCAACCCTAATGTTTCATTCACTCACTTTTGTCGCTTTAACCCTTACTGATGCATTAAATGCAGCTTTTGTCCATGAATTTCCTTACTTTTTGAAAAAGTGTAATATAACTAGTAAAAAACATGTATTAGTGGGGCCCCATGCTCCCACCAACTTGCCCATTACTGCATAACAATATGCATCTGTGGAACTGCGGCTGACACATGCTATACAGCAGCCCTATACTGCAAGGAACCCTTCTAACACAAATTTGACAAAATCTCATTAACCGTGCAACCTACGAATAAAATTTCCAGAGTACAAAACCACTGCACTCTTGCTCCAAGGGGTTTGCAGCCAAAGGGAGTCAACCTTACAAAACAAACACACAATTCCAGACCGGCTGAGCTCTCAAAAGAAAATGACTAAAGGCAGAATTCAGTACAACTGGGTGTTGTTTTTTAATCACCATTTGTGAAAACCCCTAGCGCCTCGGCAAAGTGCCTTCAAGGGGACGTAGTTACAAAGCAACCAACACTCATTTAAATACAAATATGATAGATACATAGATATGTAGACAGTGTCAGCAGATAAGGGCCTGCAGCCCATCCAGTCTGCCCATTTGAGCTTGTAAGTTCACTTTATGTTTTCCTAGAAGTCTGTCACTCCTCAACCCTGACCTCCAGAATTCCTTTATGTCTATCCCATGCATTCTTAAATACCGTGATTGTCTCAGCCCCCAACACTTTCTCTGGCAGGGTGTTTCACTTGTCCACCACCCATTCTGTGAAGAAATTCTTCCTCACATTTCCTCTGAATCGTCCTCCTTCCAACTTCATCCCATGCCCTCTAGTCCTGGAACATCTTTTTTGCTTAGAAATAGTGTATTCCTGCACCTTGTTCTACCCTGTAAGATACTTGTATGTCTCTATTATATCCCATTTCCCCCTCCTTTCCTCCAGGGAGTACATATTCAAGTCCTTCAATCTGTTCTCATAGGAGTTATGATGCAATCCATGTACCATCTTTGTTGCCCTCCTCTGAACCTTCTCTACCCTGTCTATGTCCTTACGTAGGTAAGGTCTCCAGAACTGTACACTGTACTCCAGGTGGGACCTCACTAGTGTCTTGTATAGTGGAATTATGACCTCCCTTTTCCTGCTGATGATGCCCCTGCTTATGCATCCCAGCATCCTATTTGCTTTACCTAAAGCCTTGTTGCATTGTTTCCCTACCTAGAGGTCATCAGAGATGATAACCCCAAGATCCCTTTCCTGCTTGGTGAATGCTATATCCTCACCCCTCAACTGATATATTGTGCCAGGGTTTTTGTGCCCCATATGTATTATCTTGCACTTCTTTGCATTGAATTTCAACTGCCAAACCCCTGACCATTCTTCAAGTTTCTGCAGGTCCCTTCTCATTCTGTCTGCACACTCTGGTGTGTCCACTCTATTACAGAGCTTTGTGTCATCAGCGAACAGGGAAATTCTGCCTTCTAGGTCCTGCGCAATGTCACTGGTGAAGATGTTGAATAGGACTGGTCCCAGCACTGATCCCTGTGGTACCCCACTGGTCATTCTTCCCTCTGTGGAGTGACAGCCATTTACCACCTCCCTCTGGGTTCTGCCACCGAGACAGTTACCTACCCACCACACTACTGTCCTGCCCACACCCATATTCCCCAGTTTGTGTATTAGCCTTCTATGTGGCACAGTGTCAAAGGCCTTGCTGAAGTCCAGATAAGCCACATCCACTGCCCTCCCCTGATCCACCTCCCTAGTCACCCAGTCGAAAAATTAAACGAGGTTGGTCTAACATGAATGCCCCTGGTGAAACCATGCTGTCTTGGGTACCGTAATGCATTGACAACCAGATGTTCCACCAGTCTCTTTCAGTAGTGGTTCCATGATCTTTCCCTCTACCGAGGTGAGGCTGACTGGTCTGTAGTTCCCTGCTTCCTATTTGTTCCCACTTTTGTATAAGGGAACTACATCTGCTGTCCTCCAGTCTTTGGGTATCTCCCCTGTTTCCAGTGATTGGCTAAACAGGATTGCCAGAGGTTCAGCCACCACATCTCTTAGTTCTTTATGGACCCTGTGGTGCACCCCATCTGGCCCCATTGCTTTATCAACTCTCATTCCTTCAAGTTCCTTCAGGACCCTTTCTCATGTAAAGGGACTTGTGTCAATTTCTGCATCATTCTCACCCCTTGTACTCCCTTCAGGCCCACTACCCTCCTCTTCATCAGTAAAGACTGAGCAGAAATACCAGTTCAATATGTCAGCTTTACTGCTGTCATCCTCCACGCAGCCCCCGTCCTCTCCCTTCGGTCTCACTATCCCTCCCTTTGCCTTTCTTTTTTCACTTATGTACCCGTAAAAGGTTTTGTTCCGTCTACCCACTGATTTTGCAATGTGCTCTTCTGTCTGAGCTTTGGCTTCCCTTACTGCCCTCCCTGCCTCCCTTTGATTCTCCGGGTAATTCTCCCTATCCCCTTCTGCCTATGTCTTTTTGTATTGCCTGAATGCATCTTTTTGGCTTTTACTTTCTCTTCTACCTTCTTGGAAAACCATATTGGCCTCCTCTTCCTTTTCCCCTTGCTAACCTGCTTAATGCATAATACTACTGTTCTTATAATCCCTGTTTTAAATATTGCCCACTGTTCCTCAACCCCTGATTTTCACCTCATTCCCCTTAATGCCTGTTTCAAGCATCTCCCCTTTTTCCCAAAGTCTGCCCCCTAAAATCCAGGATACGTGTTTTTGTGTGGTTTGGTTCTGCTCCTTTTGTGATTTCAAACCACAATGACTGGTGGTCACTGTTCCCCAGGTGCTCCCCCCCACTGTTACCCCCATCACACTGTCCCAGTTTGTGAGCATGAGGTCCAGTATTGCCTTCTGCCGAGTTGGTTCCATGACCAGTTGCTTGAGGAAGGCACTTTGAAGGGAGTCCAGGATAAATCTGCTTCTGATTGATGCTGCTGCTGGGATGCTCCAGTCCACGTCTGGAATATTGAGGTCTCCAGCCAGCACTACCTCACTCTTGTCTGCCATCTGTTGGATGGCTAGCATCAGCTACCTATCTGTTTCTTCCTCCTGGGTTGGTGGTTTATAAACCACACCTGTGCAGATGGCTGGGCCCATTTTCCTTTCTAGCTTAACCCACAGTATCTCTTCCCCATTTTGTTCCTTCTGGATCTCTGTGACCTTTATGTCATCTTTTACATAAAGTGCCACTGCCACTCCTCCTCCATTCCTACCTGCCCTGTCTCTTCTGAAATATGTTGTAGCCAGGTAAGGCCATCTCCCAGTCGTGGTTATCATTACACCAGATTTCTGTGCTGGCCACAATGTCCAGGTCCTACTGCACCACGACAGCCTCCAGATCCTCCATCTTGTTGCTAAGGCTCCTGGCATTGGCACACATGACTTTCCATGATTTGAACTCCCTAGACTGTTTAGCTGTTCTACTCCAGCCCCTTCCATGGTTGTCCTTTATCCCTGGTTGTCCTACTGTCTGCCCTTCTGTTAAATGTTGCCCCTTTTCTGCCTATCCACCTCTTGAATGCTTGTCTCCATCTTTTGCGCACTGCTTTGTAGAGATATCCACTCGTACTGTTCACTGGTTCTACTGCTAGCTGTGGGGGGTGGGCAATGAGTTACCCTCCTTACTGGCCTGCCACCCACCTTGGCTAGTTTAAATGCTTGTTCATGTAGTATTTAAACTTATCATTGAGTGCTTGGATTCTCCTCCAGGATGGATACAGGCTACCAGGCTTGAACAAGCCTCCATCCCTAAAGGTGGTCCCAATCATCAATTAATCCAAACCCTTACTCACAGCACTAGTTCTTCAACCATGAGTTAAAGTTCCTGGTGCATGTGCCCCTATGCTGTCCCATGCCTCTCAGAGGTAGTACTTCTGAGAAGGTGACAGAAGTAGCTACTTGCTTAAGGCCCCTCCCCAATTTCCTAAACTCCTCCCGAACTTCCTTTGGCTCCCCACTTGCCAGGTCATTAGTACCTAGTTGGATAATGACATCCAGCTCACCATCATATCTTGCCTTCCTCATGATCCCCAGGATTTCCTCCCATTCCTCCATGCCATGGCACCTGGTAGGCACCTCACCTCCCTGTCCTCCCCATCATGTGCTCCTAGCTGGATACCTCTTATGATGGAGTCCCCCACCAGGATTTGCTTCCTCCTCCTCCTCCTCCTCCTCTGGGGTCCACTGCTCTCCCCACTGATGTCACCTCCTTGGCTGACCTCTACATCCTTCCCTTCCACTTCTCTGAGTACCTCCATTTATGCCTGGTTAAATAAAGTGATTGATTGATTGATTTGGTGGTCCCCATTTGTCAGTGTGGCATATGAGTTCTGGAGTGGAATAGGATCTGGGATGTGCCTCTGCCTAACCACCCTAACCCTCCCCGAGCCCACTGTCATCCAAGTGCTCCTTGTTCTTGGCATCCTTTGAGGCAGCAGTGTTGGACTAGGTGGTCTCTGGATAGGGGTGATGGTACTCCTGACCCAGTTTACTTCCGCTCTGAGTCTGGCTACCTCATCCTGCAGTCCAGAGTGATGCATGCAGATAGGGCAGCACCTCAGCATCCAGAAGGTCTGCCTGAAAATGGCTGCCCCACAGCCGCTGAACTGCACTACTCCTCACATTATACTGCACTTATACTGCTATTCCAGTACTTGTCTGTTTGCTGAAGCTCTCCTAGTTCCCTTTTTATTAATATACTGTCCTAAAAATCCTGCAAACTGATCCTCAGATACTTTTCCTCAAAGAAGCAAAATAAATAAATAAACAAACAAATAAATAATGAGTCAAAACACTTGTGCTGAGGGTTGGCTTCTTCACCCTTATTCCCCTCCTACTCCTTAACCCCTACTATTCCCTGTGTTTAGCTCCTGTCAATAAGATTTAACAGGGTGTATAATTAAGAGTGGGGGTGCAGGGAAGGGGGTAATATTTGCAGCAATTAAAGACAGCAAAGTAATGCACCACCACTACAAGCACACCAAACTAGGTTTTAAATTTTCAACACCCAAAAATAATTTTAAGTAAAGACAGCGAAGAAATAACAGTGTCACTGAAAGCCCACAATCTAAGTTTAAAACAAGCAGTGAGCAGTTACTGCAAAGCATGGAAATGAATCTGGATTTTTCCCCTTCTGGCTTCTTCTGAGGCATCTGCATAATTAAGTTCCCAACCAAACAAACAGACATGAAAATCTATATGCTAAACATTTAAATAATGAAAAAAATGTCAAAATGATTCTAACATCAAATGCAGTAGAACAAAGGACAAGGAACAGGGAACCTTGGCAGCTGAGTCAATTAATAACTTTACCATATGTATTAAATTCTGCCTTTAGTCATTTTCTTTGATAGTGCAGCTGGTCTGAAATTTTGTGCTTTTTTTGTGAGGTTGTCTCCCTTTGGCTGCGAACCCCTCGGAGCAAGAACGCAATGGTTTTGTACTGTGGACATTTGTTATAACTGACAATCAATTTTACTGAGAGGTGCCGGACTTTCGAGTCCGAGGAGGGTTGCTATTACAAATTGGGCAGAATACATTGTTATTTTGTGGAAGCCGTAAGTTACTGTGCTAGAACTCACCAAAGTATCCTCTGAGCTTCGCTTTCAATATTGTGTACTGTGATTATCTGAAGTAGAAGAAAGAACATCAGGATGAACAAGGGTGTTTATTTCTGTTTACGAAGCCTGCAGTGATGTCAAATGAACCCAGATGCAGTAACCAGGAGGCTGAGGATGAGAGTTTTTGCTTGGCAGATATCAACTCATTGCAGTCATGGAGGCAAGGGCTAAAAACTAACTTGGAGAAAGGAGCCACATTAGAGAGCAGCGAACAGACCAAAACTACAAGAGGTAACATCAAAACTCCTTTTTTGAAGTTAGAGTGTTTAACTAAAGAGAGAAACTTAAGCTGTAACATTATATCACTTGAGACATACCAAGAGAAAAATCAGGCACCACGGGGTTTGCAGGTTCAAACAACCCCCTCTTGTGGTCTAGAAAACTTTAAAAGAAAAGCAAAATGGCTTAAAATATCTGAAACGGCATCTCTTGCTAATACCAGACTGATAGTAGATGAAGATATCGAAAATTATCAGAAACTTTTACAGGAAGTATAAGCTGCTAAAGAAGAGGTTGGGCAGTTTGAGGAACATAGTGAATTTGTAAGATTGGACAAAGCCTTAAAAAGTAAGATTTGGAAACACAAAAAAGAAGTTATAGAAAGGAAACAAACTAAGCATTTCAGAGATGATAACAACTATGCACAAGGTCGTGCTTATATCCCTGCAGTAAAAAATACTGAAGGAAGATCACGTAGCGGGGAAGCTATAAGAATAGGAGATATCAGAGTAAACAACGTAATCATAGTAAAAGCTGTAACAGAAGAAAAACTGTAGAGACTGATTTGAATAGGGAACAGAAAAAATTAACAATAAATCCAGCAGGCAGACCTTTTTTAGTGAGAAGGGGACAGGTAGGTCTGGAAAGAGAAGAACGAGGAGAGGCACCAGAGGAGGTAGAAGTGGGAAATCTAAACAGCAAAAGGCTTGCACTAAAGAATCAGAAGAATCCAAACAAATAATTGACCTCAGTTCCTTTTCCTTTAGTAACAACCACATGTCCCTCTTAAAGAAATGTTTGAATTTCATCCTGACCTCTGCTATTGATAATGTTTCTATAGTCATTGATTTATTTAAACTTTTTAGGAAAATAAGGTTGAAGATTTTCTTTTCAAAAAAAGAAAGTATAGAAAATCTTGCAAATATGGGATTTTTTGAAGATGTCACTATTCCCAGAGAGGAAAATGCTGGAATGCTTAATGAAACCATTGACTTCCTATTGGCTGAAATGTATCAGAATGGGGACCCCATAGTAAATGAGACTGAAACACAATATGCATCATATACGGGAACTGGAGAATTAGATTTGTTCAATTTAGTAAATTTTGTGGAAAATGAAGGGGACATTGCTATAAAAAAAAGTTATAACACCTCAGGATTATCAAAAAATAAGGAATTTTATGTTTAAAAGGGATTCTGATTTTTGTCCACTGGTCCTTAATAACAACATGAATGCATTTGAAAATACAGTACTATTTAAGGTGAGAGAACTTTTATTGAAAAATAGAAAACCACCAGCTTCTAATCTGACATACATTGAGAGACAATGCCTTAAGGAACTGACATCCAGTTCAGAACTTGAAATAAAAAAAGCAGATAAAGGTGAGAATACTGTCATTATGGATAGGGGTAAATATAAGGAGATGGCGGAAGGGATGTTGTTTGATATCGATAACTATAGAAAGTTGCCCTTAAACCCAATGCAGATCTTTAGGAAAAATCTGTGTGATCTGTTTGAATAAAGCAGTGTCCAGGGGTGATATTAATGATAGGGAATTCAAATATCTTTTTTTGTGAGTTCCCAGTAACCCCAACCTTATATTGCCTTCCTAAAATTCATAAAAATATGGATAGCCCACCCAGAAGACCAATTGTGTCCAGCATAGGCTCAATACAGAACAATTGAGCCAGTTTGTAGATTTATTTTTGCAATATAGTATGTTGAAATTACCTTCATACCTGAAAGACAGTGGAGACACAATCAATAAGATTTACAACACGAGGTTGGATAAAAATTATATGTGAATCTGCATAGACATTGAAGCTCTATACACCTCAGTAAGACATGAGGATGGTATTAGAGATGCATCCCACTTTCTGTTGGAAGAGTAAGGGCATACTGGCACTCCAGTACAGTTTTTAATAGAATCATTGCGGTTTATATTAGAACATGGGTGTTTTGAATTTAATAATGCATTTTTTTTGCAGGTTTGTGGAACAGCGATGGGGACATCAATGGCCCCATCTTATGCAAATTTTTTTTTTAGGGTTATGGGAACAAGAAATACTTAGGCTCCTTAGTTACAACAAGTGGAGGGCAGGATTAGAGGGTGTGGGCTAGGATGGTTTGAAGCAGGAGCATGTGTAGGAGGAGAGGAGACAGTGTTGAAGTTCTTTCTTAAAGGAGTTGTGAGATACAGATTGGTGTAGGGTTAGAAGAAGTGAGTTCCAGAAATTTGGAGCATAACAGGCAAAGGCACGACCACCTTTATTTGTGCGATGTCTTGGGACGAGGACAGGGATATTTACTGTGGAGCGCAACACAGTTTGTTTTCTGGTAGGGAAGGACACAGGCCAGTGAATTTGGAATACGGGATTGGAAAATGCTGTCAGTAATGGTCCCAAGCGTGTAGGACCTTTGTTCCCTTGGTGGAAGCCATCCTAGATCTGAGTATAGGAAACAGTGATGTTCGAGCCGGGGGAAGCTGGATGCAAAGTGACAGATGTTATTGTAAGTAACATCCCACTTTCGGAGACTCGAATTGCCGGCAGAGGCATATGTAGCAACCCCATAAGTGAGAGAGGGAAGTAGTAGTCCACGGGCTATAGCAAGTCTAGCAGAAGGTGTGAGTGCATAGCTTGTTCAGTAAGCGATCCCTAGTTTGGAGTGAACCTGCTTACAAATAGTATGAATGTGGAGATCAAAACTCAGGGATGGGTCAAGGTTGACCCTGAGATACTTGAAAGAATTTACCACCCTGACAGAGGAGCCATCAAGGGAGGAGACATTAAAGTGTATTTGGGAGTGTTTGAGCTTGAGGCTGGAGCCAAATAACATAGCTTGGGTCTTGGCTGTGTTTAGTACTAGTTTGTGACTTACAAGCCACTGTTGTTAAGAGCTGATAATCATTGGAGAGTTTAGCATTTATGACCTTGATGTTATCTGAACTGCAGTACAGGACAATGTCATCAGCATATAGTAGGTAGTAGGTGCTGAGGAGATTTGTGGTAATACTATTTATGAAAATAGTGAAAAGCAGGAGACCTAAGATTGACCCTTGAGGTACGCCAGTGCCGAGGGTAGCCTTGTCGGAGAGGGTGGAGTTGAATTTCACGTATTGAGACCTATCAGATAGATAGCTATCAAACCAGCTTACAACATTTAGCAAGAAACCTATGGAGTTCAGAGTAGCAATGAGGATGGAGTGGTCGATGAGGTCAAAAGCCTTAGTCATGTCAATAAAAATGGCCCCAGTGAGCCTGCCAGAATTCATAGCCCCTAAGGTGTCGGATGTGAGTTTGAGTAGTGCAGTGGTGGTACTATGACCCTTGCGGAAACCATGTTGTGCTCCAGTTAGGAGGTCATGTTTCAATAGGAAGTCAGTGGTCTGGGTAGCAACTATTTTCTCAAGTTTTTTCCTGAGAACAGATAGGATGGCAATGGGGTGGTAATTCATTGGGTCAAGTGGGTTACCTTTTTTGAAAACGGGGGTTATTCTGGCCAACTTCCAAATATCCGGGCCAGAAGTTTGACTCAGAGAGAAGGTAAAGATTTCAGCAAGGGGAGCTGCTATGTAGGTCACAACCATTTTTAAGAGCTTCGGTTCCAAGTTATCAGATCCGACAGCTGTATGCTCCGAGATGTTTCTTGAGTGTCGGAGAACCACACTAGTTGGGACGGACTTGAAGTGGAAAGTTGGCTTGGCGGAGTTTGTCAGTAAGATGGGGTAAGACGAAGTAGGGAAAGTGGAGGTATATTGGGTGAGGTCAGCAAATTGCCTGTTAAAGAAGTTTGCAATAGTGAGGGGATTGTTTCAATGGGTGCCATTTAGGGTCATATCATTTGGAGTGGATGAATGGTTTGTTCCCAGGTAAAATTTAACATGGGACCAGAATTATTTTGGGTCCCCCGGGAGTCTATTAGCAGGTTATTACAGTATGCACTTTTTGCTTGTTTGATGTCTTTCTTACAAGCATTTCTTAATGCTCTGTATCTATTAAAGTCTGCAGGAAGACCTGTTTTCTTATAGCGAAGCCAGATTTTGTCCCTCTGTCTTAATTTAGCTAATAGGTCAGATTTTAGCCATCGCGTCTGACTGTTTCTAATCCTCCGTGTAACGAGTTTACAGTGGATTTCTTGCAGTTCTAAGAATTTTTGCAGGAAGATGTTTAGTGCTGTCTGGATATCTGATAAGCAGAAGAGAGGGGACCAGTCAATGCAAGCTACATCTAACAAGACTTGGGAGTTGAAGTCTGCAAAATTGTGGAAAGTAATAAAACGTGTTTTCATAGGTTCAGGCCTACCTTTGCCCCAAACACAGAAAGTGGGGGAGTGGTCTGTGATGGCGTCTGATAGGATTCCTATATCTAAAATATTCTCAGGTCGGTTAGTCATGATCCAGTCCAGCAGGGTGCTAGTGTTGGAATGAGGAGCAGTTCTGGTGGGCGAGGTGATAAGTTGATGTAGGTTAAAACTCTGAAGTCTTGTCAGGGCTGTTGTGTGTATGTTACCCAACCAGTCTAAATTGATATCACCTAGTATAAGGACTTCGTTGTTACCGAAGTGGATGGTGGTTTGGTCAAGAAGCTCATCCAGTCCTTTTAGGCCATGGGTAGGTGGATTGTAAGCACAGATAATATGCAATTTTTTTGCACCAAGGGTGAGGAGGGCATGAAGTGCCTCACAATGGTTCATGGGGGCCGAGCTGATTTTAGAGAGCTGTAGGTGTGCTTTGTAATAGATTGCTGTACCCCCCACTTAGGGGTTGATCTCTCACTTCTCAGCAGATTATAAGAAGGCAGAGCACACCATGAGTTTGGGGTGGATGGCTTCAGCCAAGTTTCAGTAAGGCATAGTATATCAGGCTTATAAAGTGCTGTCCAAGCTTCATGTTCCATGAAATTTTGCTCAAGGCTCCTAATATTATGATGTGTTGTAAGTAGACCTGCAGCATTAGAGATAGGGATGGCTGACGGGGTTAGGGGTCCAGGGTTTGGCTGTATATCCCCAGAGAGTAGAATGGCCAGTATGAGGAGGTACCACAGTTTTCGATGCAAGAAAGGAGAAAGGGAACAGATTTGCTTAGACCTAGATTTAAGGGAAAGGGCAACCAGGCAAATCCAGGATTTGCTTAGGAGTAATGGTGTGGGATCATAGCATACTGCAGGTGAAACCAGTAGATTTGAGAAAGTAAAATCTTGGTGTCGATTTTGTGGGGGAGCAGTTTCATCCGGGGGGATGGCGCAAATAGATAGATGTAATAAAAGTGGGGTAGCTATGACTAGTATAAGAAGTACCAGTTTATTCATTTTCAGCCCTGACACTAGGAGAGGGATTTCATAGAAAAGGAGGAGGCATGTACAACAGCTGGATCTTTAAGGAATAGGGTTGAAATGTAACAACTGGTCTGTTTATACGAGTCAAAATAAAAATTAAACTGATAAGGAGTAGGGGTGATAGAGATGGTGAAAGCAAGGAGAGATTGGGGCAGGTCTTTGGAAGGGGAGAGGACCAGAAAACAGCAAGTGATCAGGTAATGCAGGAGAAAGAGATGGGATAGAGCAAGGGATCAATCAGTACGGGCAGCAGAGAAAACTAATTCTTGGCAAAGGGGCAGTGCACAGGAAGTTAATAGTGGATAGGGACTGAAGTGGGCTGGGGTCAGAGAGAGAAATAGAGGGAGAGCTACTTCATATAAGTTCAGTGATTTCTAAAGAGTTGTTGGAGGAGAGGGGAAGGGTAGAAATGTCAGGGACAGTGAGAAGCAGCTTTTAGGAGCAAATAGATTTCTCAAGGCAGTAGGGAGGGGCTAAGAGGGACTGAGAGAGTGAGTAGGATTGGGTTAAGTCGTAGGAGGCGGGGACAGATAGAGCATTTAAAAGAGGCCTGGGAGGGGGAGAGGGGGTGGGAGAAAAAACCTGCTCCTAGAAGTATGGGTTAGCAGCAGGGAGATGCAGTTTGCAGAGTCGGTTTGCAAGCGCGCCAATCAGGATCTTCAGGATAGCTGTTCTATCCAATCGGGAGCACAGAGCAAAAAGGTGCACCAATCAGAAAGCCACCGTAATCGGGGATCGGGACCAGGGAGGTGGCAGGGAGACAGCTGAGATCCTCGGCAATGGCAACGGCCAGAGAAACAGCCAGAGGCACCACCATTTACCACGAGTGCCACCCGGAGCAGCTTGTTGAGTTCCTAGGAGGAAGAGAGAGAGAGAGAGCACTGTGATTTAAGGGCTACAGAGAGAGAAAGGCAGGAGAACTGGTGGCAGACTGTCAGTGGGGGGTGGGGGTACTTTAGTGGGAGACAAATGACAGGCAAATTAGCAATTTAGAGCAGGGTAGGGAGGGGTAACAGGGGGAGCAAGGTGAGGATGTGAGCAGCACAGGTTAGAGTTTTGGCTTGGGGAGGGGTGGGGATAGGGGATAGGACAGATGAAACACAGACTGCAGGGAGGGTTTGGAAATGAAGAGTGGAGGAAACAGTGGGAGCAGAAAGTAGTCAGGGGATAGGTACTCAGAGGAGGGTGAGATTGAGAGGTATCCGAAAGAGATAGATATTTAGGCAGTTTTTTTTTTTTGAGAGGGCTTAAGATAATGCAGGGGCAGTTACAGAAAGCAGTTTGACTTCGGCAATCACAAAAAACATTAGTTTTTGTTTAAAAAATCTTTTCTTCCAATGCTGTAAGGGCCGACTACACAACGTTAAACAGTACTAGTATGCTAAACATTACATTTCTCAGTAAAAGCGCTAACAGTCACTATCATGCAGAAACAACGTAATTCTATTGCAAGTGTTCCAAAAGAAAAAAAACTGCTCATAGAAGTATGGGTTAGCAGCAGAGAGATGCAGTTTGCAGAGCCAGTTTGCAGGCACGCCAATCAGGAGCCTCAGGATAGCTGTTCTATCCAATCGGGAGCACGGAGCAAAAAGACACACCAATCAGAAAGCCGCAGTAAACGGGTGGCTCTTGGAGGAAAACAGTTGTACCTTAACATTTCAGTACAGGGATTGGGACCAGGGAGGTGGCAGGGAGATAGCTGAGATCCTCGGCGATGGCGATGGACAGAGAAATGGCCGGAGGCACCACCGTTTACCGTGAGCGCCGTTCGGAGCAGCTCGGTGTGTATATAATGAACTCATTCAAATTGTTAGTGTATTAAATACTATTATTTATTCTGTCTTTATAGGATGAACTGTGGACATCTCTTTTCTTGTACAATTGGGCTGCTTCATACATCTTTGTGTCAGTCTTCTACTCCACCATTCTAAGATCCATACATATAGTAAGATGTATGTGTATTATGAGTCACTGAGTATTAGAGTTAAATGTAATCGAATGCTGTTTCTGTGACATAAAGGTTTAAATACTACTAGGAAAATAGAAAGATATAACTTAGATGAAAAGTCATGAGCATCATGGTATATAAATTAATATTATTAAATCTTCTCAGACCCGGTGGGTGCAGGCAAGTGGGCTACTAAGATGGCACCTAGGAGAGAGCATTCTGAGGAGGATGGCTCCAAGGAGACTGGAGAGGGAACCTGAACAGGTTGCTTTCTGCTTTGTTGGCCTCTAAACATTGTTGTGGGCAACAACACCTCCTAAAATGACACACCTCTATTAGATATGATCCAAAAACATTAAATTAATAGTGTAAAGTGTGGATATCTTGGGGGTCTTGTTATTTTATAAACAAGTGGGAGGTGTATACTGCAATTGTTTAATATTTTGTTATTATATAGTAAACCTGAGAATTCTGGTGATTGTTGTTTTAAAAAAAAAGAGGAAAAAAAACAAAAAAAACAAAAAACAAAATGGGCCACATATAATTCTATTTGACCTGTTTTTATATCAAACATTTGCTTCCAGGTGTATTTTTGGAGACTGTCAGCATTTAAGTGATTTACATGGCACTGCAGGACCCTAGTGGGCCAAGCTATTGTGTTGTTCAAGGGATATAGCTGGACAATAATAATTTCAGGAACCTGCCATGTAGCTCTTGGACTTGATAACACAGCAAACTACTGGGACAATCTATAAAAATTTAGTGTTATTATGTTGATTCTCTCCAATGTGGTATCTGTCTGTAAAGGATGCATCTATTCCTGTGATTTGTTTGTCTGAGTGGACTGTTCACTATATGCATTTTCCTGTGCTTATGTATATTGGAACTTTTATAAAAATTAAGTATATAAAAAATATTGTTATTAACATACCTATAGATGATGATTATATATAAAAAATGTTTGGTATTTTAAAAAGAATGGTGTATCCTTTGTCCCATAGGAGAACCCCTAGATAAAAATAACCAGAATATATCATTTTCATTTGATAAAGTTATTAATTGACTCAGTGGCTAAGGTTCCCTGTTCGTTGTCTTTTGTTTTACTGCATTTGATGCTAGAAACATTTTGACTTTTTTTCCCTTATTTAAATGTTTAGTATATAGATTTTCATGTCTGTTCATTTGATTGGGTAATTAATTATGATATCACAATGATATTTGTATTTAAATTAGTGTTGGTTGCTTTTTAACTATGCCCCCTTGAAGGCACTTTGCCTAGGCAAAAGGGGCTTTCTCAAACGGTGATTGAAAAACAACACACAGTTGTTGTACTGAATTCTGCCTTTAGTCATTTTCTTTGAGAGCGCAGCCAGTCTGGAATTTTGCATGAAATAAATTCCAATGTAGGCTTACTCTATGGATTAAAATCTGGTGATCTATGCCACCAGTAGCAAAAACTCTGCATCTCAGCTCGTTTCCAAGATAATGGCACTGAAAGGTGTGACAGACACCGCAATGTAATCCTATGGGGAAAACATCAACTTTGCCCTGGCATATCTATGCAACCACTTAATTCCCCAACACAAAAACATCATAATTCACACCTGTAGGGCATCTCCTCAACACCCTGTAAATTTCAAGTAGAAAGACCAAACTATTAATGAGCTATGCAATTCTAAACTTTTGACACCTTTAAAAATGTTTCGGTCGTGAGATAGCAAAATCTTAGGCTGCAAGATAAATCCTAGTTTATGGCTTAAGAAAATCCTAGTCTGCGAGGAGACATCTGGTCATGCCAGTCTGGGCCATCTGATTGTCCCCAGGGACACCTGATCATGAAATTCTGGCTATCTGGTCTTCGCCTCATGAAGGAAGCTCAGAGACTAGGATCGTCTCATGGACAAGGATTTTGCAGGTTCACGAAAGAAGATCGTTGGCAAGTCACGAAAGAAGAATTTTTAATTTTTAAAAAACTGTTTTTTGACTGAAGTGAAGCAAACCAAAGGCATAGCTTTGTAGAGGGGGTCACCCTGAACAAAACCCATGCCTCATTTGGCCAAAAAGTCACCCGTGGAGAAAGCTACAACATTTTGTTTG
This sequence comes from Neoceratodus forsteri, assembly GCA_016271365.2. NCBI lineage: Eukaryota > Metazoa > Chordata > Ceratodontiformes > Ceratodontidae > Neoceratodus > Neoceratodus forsteri. The sequence continues at coordinate 1,243,685,245 of CM057458.1, read as the reverse complement.
GTTGGTAAACTGAAAACAAGATGGCAGCTCACAAACTATTAATTTTTCTGACAGACAAGGGTTTTCTTTCATGAGGTAGCAAAATCATTGACCATGAGATAATTCTTAGGTCGCAAAATATACATATAAATTTCTGAGTGAAGAGAGAATGCTCAGAACTCAAACATTTAAAATGTAATAACTTTTGAACAGATTAATATGTTTTTACCAATCCAATGCTGTATTGTTCCTTGATCCAAACTCTTTATACGTTGCAAATTTCAGACCAAAAGACCACATGGTGTGGTCACAGCGCCATGGGCACAAAACGCTTCAAAACTGGTGAAAAGTGCATTTCTTGTTGTTTCACTGCATGGAAACCATATCTTTACTGAAATGCAACTTGGTAAATCATGAGGTCTACCATACCAGAGCATGCATTCCAAATTTCATGTAAATCTGTTGAACAGTTGCAAAGTTATTAACATGCAAAATTTGAGGTTTAACATTAAACTGCCTACTCAACCCTAACTATAGGGGAGGCGGCCGCACCCCTGTAAAATAAATATATATATATTCAGCTGATTGTTATATATAAGAAATAATTTGCATTAATCAATGTAATGCCACTTTGTGGCAGTTATGCAAAATCTTGTTGTGGAAAACGTATCTATCACATATGAAAAATGTCAACCTTTGAGCCACAAAATGTACTGGCATACCCTACAGCAATTTTCAGCATCTGCAAGAAGCTACTTCTGCACAATGTCTGAAAATCTAGACACATGCCATTCCACAATTTAACTCATTGCTGATAGAGATAGAAGAGCTATTGTCCAAGAAATGTGCCTTGGATAGAGGTGTGCTTAAAAACAAAAAAAAAAAAACTTCTTATGGTGGATTTGCAGCCAAAGTCAGACTTTTGCTTCCATGAAAGTTTGTTAATCCATTTCTGAACTTTTTCGGAAATTCTTCCTGTCCTGCACCCTACAGTAGTACATACCATTTACATCCCTGGTGATTAGTGGCACCGCCTCCCCCCCAATGGTTGCCAATAGCTGCCCAATGTCTCTATATAACGGTAGTAATTCCCTGGTGGCTAGTGGTCCCTCCTCCACTCAACCATCTGCTGAATATATAAATAAAAATATCCCTTGTGGTTAACGGTTTCTCCCCCCTTCACCCACTGTGTATATAAATAAAAAATTCCTGGTGGCTCATGATGAAGCCCCCCCCACCCGATCACCCACTACATGTGTAAATACAACTCCCTGGCAGACAGCGGCCCTTTCCACCCTCCGATCATGTGCTGCGTGTATAAATAAACAGTTCTTTGTGGCTAGCGGTCACTCCCCCTACCCAAACTCTCACTGCATATATAAATAAACTGTTCTTTGTGGCTAGCAGTCACTCCCCCTACCCAGTCACTCACTGCATATATAAATAAACAGTTCTTTGTGGCTAGCGGTCACTCCCCCTACCCAATCACTCACTGCATATATAAATAAATAGTTATTTGTGGCTATCGGTCACTCCCCCTACCCAATCACTCACTGCATATATAAATAAAAAATAACTGGTGGCTAGTAGTCTTTCTCTCCAATTGATCACCCACCCACCTGATGAGAACATTATGTCCTGGTGTCCGGTGTAACCCCCCATCCCCATCCCCTGTATAGTCGAAAAACTAAACATTTCACTGGCGGTCATGTGAACCCACCCCTTCCTAACCCGAATACCCAGTAAGTGAATTCTGATAACATCCCTGATGATCTAGTGTACCCCTTGTTTCCCCCCCCACTACAGTGGGCAGTATCTCAACACCCTTATCCCCCGTCCAGAACCTGAGTGGGTGACACCAACAGCCTTCATCTCTCCACCATGGCAGGCCATCCACTGAGCTGTCAATCAATGAGTGCATACTTGTACAAGCAACATTTCATTCAATGACAGTTCAGTGGGTGACTGGCCATGGTGGAGAGTAGATAGCTGTGCCAGTCATCCACTCGGGTTAGGGATGGGGGAATGAGGTGGTGAGACACTGTCTGCTGAGGTGGGGGGTGGAGAGTGCTCTAGACCACTAGGGATATTATCAGAATTCAAGGACTGGGTATTTGGAATAGGGAGGGGAGTTCACTTGACTACCATGGAATTGTTCATTTTTTGGACTATATGGAGGATTGGGATCAGGGATTACACTAGACACCATGGCATGATGTCCTTGTCAGGCTGGTGATTGGGTGAGGGAATGGACTGCTAGCCACCAGGGATTTTTATTTATATAGGCAGTGAGTGCTTGGATGGAGGAGGGACCACTAGCCATCAGGAATTTTTTATTTACACATGCAGCTGGTGATTAGGTGGGGGAAGGGACCACTAATCACCATTTTCTATTTATATATGCATCAATTGATTGGGTGGGGGGAGAAACCACTAGCCACCAAGGATTATTTTATTTACAAGTACAGTGGGTGATCTGGTTGGGGGAGGGGTCTCTAGCCACTGGGGATTTTTTTATTCATATATGTAGTGGTTGATTGGGTGGGGAAGAGACTGCTAGCCACCAGGGAATTTAATTTTTATTTTGGGTGGGGCTTTGGGGGCACTGGACACCAGGTAAAGTTTTTTTTTCTCCTCCCACCTATATCTGAGAGGAGCACGATGAAATTTCACCTGAAGCATTCAGAAGTTTTTTGATCTGCCACAGGCAAAATTTCAGAAATTTCTGCAAAAGTTGTAAAATTTTGCAGAAGTTCAGCTAAGGCAGAAATAGCAGCTTTTGCCGACCTGTAATATTGGATCGTTGGGTATCATTGGTTTGTGTTAGCTTGCTGTACCATGCATCTGTGTTCTGCTAACATAGATTTGACCCATGAGTTTTACGAAATACCCATAATCCTTTTTGGAGTTTTCTTGGGCACCACCGTCCACTTCCTGATTTCTTATTATACATACTGTGATTCCTAAATAATGAAGACATATATTACAATACCTTCAGTGACAGTATCTGTTTTACATGGTGTTGTGGTGCCTATATCCTTTATGATGTTCAGGAATGTAATACCAATCCCTTGACTGTAGTATATTGCACTTTTTTTTTTCCATAAGTAATTTGTACTTTTTCCTTTTTTTCTCCCCAGTACCCAAGCCCTCACATCCCTGATGTGATGCACGCATATGGAGGCATGCACATGTCACTGCCTATGAGATGCCGAATCCTACTAGTCTCTCTGTTGCCACCTACACCTGGCAGCAGACCTCCATCCAGTGATGGTGGGACTACGAGCGGGTGACCCACCCACCGGGAGAGGAGAGGAGAATCAATGCTCGATCCTGCTCCCACCCTCCCCCCAGTGCCGGCACCCTGATTACCCGAAGTCTTTCCTGAACCTGGGTTGCCAGCATAGCATGAGGTAAGGCGTCCTGTGCCTCAGCACCGCCAGGCCAGTGTCTGTTGCACTTTTCATGAAATTTAAGCCGTTTGGTCACCCTTTCACCTGGCTTCAAATATAGATGCATGTACCTGTATTGAATATTGAACAAATATACCAATAAACTTGTGCATGGACAAGTACTTCATGTTTGTGAAAATTTAAATAAAAGCACATATTGGGATCACGTGATGAGCTAAGTTGGAGAAGAACGTCCTCTGTGCTGCTCCGAGGCCCTAAGTTAGTTAAAAGGCTTTAAAGTTTCCGGGATCAGTTCGATCTGTACCAAAACATCCATATCTGACTCATGAGGTGCTGTAGACTTGAATTGTGGTGAAGTGGTGCAAGATTGAGAGATATGTACAAGAGTGGCAATGCTGTAAGCTGCAAGCGCTTGGTGGTAGCACTAGGCCGTGGTACAACACCGAGATGGAAGCTGAGAATGTGGAGCCACTCGTGGGGAGATCCCCCGCTACTAAGAGACCAAAGCCCCAATCTCCCACCCCTAACGAGAATGAGGAGGTGGCAGGAAAGGAAGGGGGGAGCCTACTCGAGCAGTGAGGATACACAAGAAATAAAGCAGATGTTGCAGGGGCTTGTAGTGGACTTTGCAGCAGTGAAATCGGTGCTGCAATCACTGGCACAGAGAATAGGGGATGCCGAGGTTCATATCTCCTACCAGGAAAGGAAAGTTTCAACGATCGAACAGGAGCTTGTGGTGGTCAAAAAGCAAGTTAAGAAACTCAAAGAGAGAATAGAAGACCAAGAATCGAGGAGCCGAAGGAATAATCTGATTCTGGCAGGGCTGCCCGAGAGGGCTGAAGGCTCAGACTGTGCATCATATATACAAGATATGTTGCTTAAGCTGTTTGGCCCCACACCATATGGGGATGCATATAACTTAGAAAGAGCACATAGGGCTCTGAGAGAGCTACCACCACCGGGGTCAAGACCTCGGGTAATTATTATGCGCTTCCTTAACTACAAAGGAAAAGCCCACATGTTGTCTGCTGCCAGGCAAAAGAAGTCAATGCAGTGGAATGGTGTCTCCTTATGGTTATTTCAAGACCAACACCTGCGGTAAGAGAAAAGCAGAAGGAATATGCGGAAATCAAGAAGAAACTACCTCGCGGGAATCAAGTTTCAGCTACAGTATCCTGCAACATTAGTGGTGCAGCTTCAAATTGGGGAGAAGAGATTTCTCACGGCAAAGGACGCTTTAGAAGGGCTACGAGTGGAGCTCCCCAAGCTATTTAGATTGCCGAGCTGAACTGCCCCAGATGAAAAGGGGATCTAACCTGACTGGCCGGTTTGGGACTGTAGAGACTAAAATAAGCTTATTAAACTTAATTTTCCAGTCAGATTGCTGGATCCAAGGCTATAGGGTTGGGGGCAAAAACAGCTCTATTAAATCAAATGGGGTTGGAGAGGGTTATCTATGGGGGATGAAAGATTGAATAATTTTATCATAGAGTTGGGGGATGGAGAAGAATTGAAAGTGACTATATAAGTAGTGGGGGTGGGCGATAAGAGATTGGAGCCTGAGGGGTGGCTGGGTGAATAGCGTAAGTTGGGGTGTGGAGGAGGATTCCTTTCATGGGGGATGTAGAGAGAAAGCTAATTGGGCAGAGTGCGAGGACTGGAATTTGACAATTGGAAGGGGGCAACACCTCAAGGGGATATTAGGGGAGTAGATAAGGTGAGGGGCTGGTCTCTGGGACCCGGTAATTCCCACACCATTTATAAGAGGAGGGTTTGGACTCTGAACATGATGGGGGCTTAAATTGGTGGTAGTTATCTTTTACTTTTGGGTTCTCAGAGGAAGGAGAATAATGGGAGTTCCTTTTTCTTCCTTTTCTCTTACCCGATGCTCTCTGAGGTAATCTTGTTCTTCCTCTACCTCGGTCCCTATGCGGGAAAGGAAAGAGGAGGTGGATAGGGGCCATGTAGAACTATGGGCAACAGGCATCAGTCAATAGTATTACCAGGTGCATTTTATCTCCTAGGCGTGGATTAGCATTTGCTACAAGACAGTCCAATAGCACTACCTTATTGAAAGGTTCTAGGACGATGTCAGGTGAAGCTTAGGTAAAGGTGGGCAAACGCTCAAGGGTTGCTGGGTAGAAATTAGGAAAGGTCACATAAAGGGTGGGAAATATTGAGGGAGAAATGTTCAGTCAGTTCTGTCTCCTAACAAATGGGAGCCGAGATGAGGATGGTCACTATTTTATTTATATGATGTTGAGATCACCTTCAGACTGCATATGCAAGGTTTAGAGGAGGGGTGAGGTTTGAAGGTTGGATGATTGAATGGGTTGGGAGAAGAGGGGATTTAAGGCAGTAAGGTAGTTGTATAGCAGTGTTTTTTTCCTTTTTTTTTATTTCTAGACTAGATCCTGGAGCTGCTTAGGTGAGGGAGGGGCTGGGGGCTAGCATAAGAAGGAGTTCATCTATGATCCGATATTTGGAAGGCGGGCGATCTAGGGATCGGGGGCAGGGGGGTAATGGGGAGTCAGAAAGAGAGAGAGTCCACCGTGGTAGGAGAGGAGGAGGCAGACCCTGATAGTGCTCAGAGGGTTAGTTTATACCATAACAAGTTCTGGTATTGCCCATGTCCAGTGTTAGACTAATTTCTTGGAATGTTAAAGGACTCAGGGGTAGACGTAAAAGAATGGCAATCCTGAGACATATGGATCATATGGGGGCCCATATTGCTGCCTTACAAGAGACACATCTGCTGATGGAGGAACTGAGTAACCTCAAGCAACTTTGGGTTGGGCAAGTTTATGGAGTAGGTAAGGAAAGGGCCTCAGTGGGGGTAGCGGTATTAATAAAGAAAACCTGTCCATATAAAGTAGAGCAAGTGGTTGCAAGGGAAGATGGCAGAGGGATTTATATCTCAGGCTTTTTGAATGGCAAGGCAATCTCGGTTGCTTCCATTTATGGGCCGATGCCCCCCAATCCGGAATTTTTTGCCTCAATAGAGAGGGATATAGCTGTTTTTCCAGTGCACCCTCTTATCTTGGCAGGGGATTGGAATACATACGCCAATAACCAGGCAGATAGGATCCCACCTGCCAGAGGGCCTTTAACTAAGGATCAAATTGCTTTAAATAGGCTGCTAGAGGTTGCGGCTTTGGTGGATCTGATATGGACCCACTCTACTGGGAGCAACACTATGACATTTTACTCAGCTGCGCACAAGACCCAATCTCAAATTTATTTTTTTCTGGTAAATAGGGAGGCACTTATGGATATTAGGAATATGACAACAGGAGGTAGAATTTTTTCGAATCACTCTCCAATTCATTTGATCTGGGAACCTAGATCAGGCCCTCCTAGACCATATTGGTGGAGATTAAATGATTCTTTAGTGATGGAGACCTCAACTAAGAGCAGGCTTGAAGAGGCACTGTTAGAGATTATACAGAAACAGCTGCCCACGTTGCAAAACAAAAAGCTGGCGTGGCCAACTTGTAAAATGCTATATGCAGGAGTGGCCCAGGAGCTGGCCTCACAAAGAATCAGGCAGAGGAGGCCAAAAAAATAATTTATTCTGGGGGCAATTAACTCGCTGATGCCTCTGGAGGGGTCCACGGGGGAAATCGACAGGGAACTTAAAAGTTTAAGAAGGAAATGGGCGGACATTATTTATGGCAAAGTAGATTTTTGGTTGGAAAAGATTAAAGCTAAATATCTTTTGCTGGGAGGTGTCCCTGGACATTTGCTGGTGGCTAGAGTCAAGCAGTGGGAAGCGAGTAGAATGGTGACAGCTATCCGATATGAGGGGAAACTCATAACAGACTCCCAGGAAATGGCAGATGCTTTTGCGTCCTATTTTAAAGAACTGTATCAGCTCAGGGCACCTGGGGGAATTAAAACCTACTTGGAGGGAGTGCCCTACCTGTCCTAGACCCTGCTCAGGCTAAGGAACTGTCGGCTCCCATAGAGGCAGTGGAGATTACTGAAGTGGTGAGGTCTCTGCCTACTGGTAAAACACTGGGGCCAGATGGCCTTACGCCGAAGTTTTACCAGGCCCATATCCACACTATATTACTCATGCTTCAAGAAGTTTTTAATGCTATAATGCAGGATGTAGTGTCCCATCCCCCACTATATCAGGCGTACATTATATTAACTCCCAAACCAGACAAGCCCAGGGATTTGGCCGACAGTTATAGGCCCATAGCGTTAATGAATCAGGACATCAAGATTCTTACAAGAATTTTGGCTAACAGAATTTGGCGGATTGTTCCTAGCCTAATCAGCTAGGAACAAGTGGGATTCATGCCAGGGAGGGAGGCGCATGATGCTTTGAGAAAGCTACATCATATTTTGAATTTCGCATCGGATTCTCAATTACCCCCAGCTTTGATAACTTTAGACGCCGAAAAGGCCTTCGATAGGGTCTCTCATTCTTTCCTCTTTGCTACAATGGAGAGGATGGGCTTCTCCGAGGGCCTGCTGAGAGGTATCAAGAATCTACTGTATATGCTGCCCCGACAGCTCGAGTTTTATGTAATGGCTATATTTCGCAGGAAATTCAGTTAGAGAATGGGACCCGTCAGGGAAGTCCTCTTTCTCCGATATTATTTAACATCTATTTAGAGCCCTTGTTGAGAGCAATTAATAATGATAGGCATATAAAGGGGGTTGAGATAGCGGGAAGAGAGCTAAAATTTTCAGATCTTGCAGACGATGTACTCCTGCATTTACAAGATCCGGTGGCTGGTTTTGAGAGAACAAGAGAATTAATAGGGCGATTTGCTAAAGTATCAAATTATAAACTAAACTTGACTAAAACTCAAATTCTCCCATGGATGCCGTATGTATACAGGGCAGATTTTGCTCTGCTGAGAGTCCAATGGGTGATGGACAAGATTAAATATCTGGGTATTTGGATTACAGCGAATATTGAGATGGGGGCCAAAATAAATATGGAAGGGACTGTATCAACTATCAGGGGTGATTTAGTAAGATGGAATAAGCTCCCCCTGAATTTTATGGCCAGACTGGGGCTTATTAAGATGAATCTATTACCTGGGCTGTTATATCCGGTGTACTTAGCCCCATATAGTATCCCCAAAATATGGTTTAAAATGATTCGGAAGCTACTCTCAGACTTTCTTTTTGTTTTGCAATTAACTTTATTTTACCATAATGTAAACAAAACCAGGACTTGACATGAATGGATGATACTGGTGATTGTACAACGAGGGCTAAATTACACAAACCACCAAAACAAAAGGAAATAAACAAGACAACACAAATCCCCCCCCCCCCCACTGGCAGCAAACACCTTACCATTCCCTACTAAGGATAACAACCATACATTGGCCACAATAGCTCTGCGTTAGACTCCAAAAGAGCATAACTAAGAATAACAAGCTCAAGGCAATGGCACACCTCCAAACCTTTAACCGAAGAAAGAGGCTGTGACATGAAAAAGAGGGAAGGAGGGATCTGTTAGAAGAAATATTGTCAGGGGGAATAAAAAGGAAAACCAATAAAAAGATTATAACAGGACCCATAGCCTTGCCTGGGAAATAAAAGTTAATAGTTTAAAAACAGAACTTTGCCCCAAAACAGGTCCCCCAAGGGTACCAAGTAAAAAAAAGAGAAAAGGAATGGTTGAGCTTAACCTTAGTACCCAAATGTATTTCTTAGATGTAGCAAAAAGTCACCTCAACAATTCTGAAACTTCTCACTGGCATGAAGGATCCAGGCTACACACCTCTCCGCATTCAAAGCATTAAGAAGTTCGGTCCACCATTCTTTAAATGAGGGTTCCCAATCTTCTTTCCAGTGTCTAAGTATTAGCAACTTAGTTACCATAGCAACCAGAGCTACTTGTACCTTTTGAAAAAAAGTAGGGATCAGGGAGTACATACCTAACAGGCATGTATCCTCATTAAAAAAGGCTGCGATATTCAAGTATGGTGCCACCCGTTGTTTAACGGAATTTATGATGTAGGGTAGCAAATTCACACCCACAATGCCCATGGCTGAGGGTATTTTTTTGATCCAAGGTAACTTGGCGGGCGTGTAATATAGATTATGCAAAATATTGAATTGGATATTTCTTAAACAGTCTTGTTTGATTAAGACATAAATGTTTGACCAAATCTTTTCCCAGGTTTTAACTCGGAAATCTTTGTTATAATTGTTTTTCCAGTAAAAAGTTATGGGAGTAAACCTGGACATGATATGAGCCAAGATTGATTTATATAATTTAGCTATTGCTTTCTGGCTCCTGGATACTGCCCTCAAACTACTTAGCATGGTTCCAGCCCCCTCTGACCATGGTGGTTTCCCCAAAAAATGGCAAATACATTGGCGTATTTGGTACAATCTGAAGAGGTCCTCACGGGCCACTCCAAATTTTAATTGCAGTTCTGGAATAGATAGGAGGGTCTTGCCCAAGACAAAGCTTCCTAAATATAGCTTATTAGAATAATTGCCTGGACATTTTCGAATTGGGTTCTTACCTATCTGTAAATTTGGATTATTTAGTAGTGGTTGCTTTAGGTCCCTTTAATTAGGTTTCTGAAGCAAAGAACAAAGTTGTTGCACGGCCCTCATGTCCCAGCCAGGGGGGGAATTCTTTATTTTCGATAGAGCATTGGACCAAGGGGTATATAAAAGGGCCTCTAAGTCTATCCTGCAAGAGTTTGCTTGCAACCCGTCTAAAAACAACCGGGGGGGGTGCTCGCTTGAGACACTGTGGTAGATAGCCAGTGCAAAAATCTATTAGCATGGATAGCTAAATAGTAAACATTAAAGTCAGGTAATTGGAGCCCACCCAACCCTTTAGGGTGGATAAGCTTAGCATAAGCCCTGTGTGGGGTTTTGCCTTTCCAGAGAAAGTCAGAACAGATCCTACAAAGAGAGACAAAGAAGGACATTGGCAAGTAAATGTTTAGGTTACATAAAGGATAAAAGAATCTGGACAAAACTGACATTTTGAGAATATTAGCCTGGCCCCAAAAGGACAGTGGTAGCTTATTCCATCTCGCCAAATCTTCCTTGGTAGTTTTTAATAATGGAACTAGATTAAGGTCTTTAAGGTTAGTGAAATCACTAGATATCTTAATACCAAGGTAGGTTAAATATTCACTTTCCCACTGTAACCCCATGGATGGGCTCCACTCCTTAGATAAAAGAGGGAATAGTGGATAAACTATAGTTTTATTTCTGTTGAGCTTATAACCTGAAAAGGAGCTAAAGTGGGAAATAGTTTGTAACACATGTGGGAGAGATTGCCTACCACTAGATATGTGAACAAGCAAATCATCTGCAAAAAGGGATAATTTACATTCCAAATGCTCCAACTATATACCCCTTATTTCTTCATCTAATTTTAAGACTCTGGCTAAAGGTTCTATATACAAATTAAATAGATAAGGAGAAAGGGGACAACCCTGAAGAGTACCTCGACATAAAGGGAATTCGTCGGAGATAAGGTTGTTGCATTGAATTCTGGCTGATGGGCAAGAATACAAAACTCGGATTTGGTTAATAAAGGGTTGCAGAATACCAAACTTTTGCAATGTCGCAAACATATAGCACCATGCCACTCTGTCAAAAGCTTTTCTGCATCCAGGGATACCAAAGTCGCTTCCAGCTCCGGAGCCCTGGATGCAGAAATTAAATGGAATATCTTTCTGAGGTGATCTGCTGAGGTACGTCCTGCAACAAATCCTGCCGGTTCCGGACTCAACAAACTTTCCACACACTCGCTAGTCTATTGGCAGAATTTTGTCATATATTTTTATATCAATGTTTAAGAGTGAAATGGGCCTATAGTTGCTGATCAATGAAGGATCCTTCCCCGGCTTAGGAAGCAAAATAATTCTCGCTTCAAATAATGATTGTTCAAAATTGGAATGGGAGCTCCAGAAACTGTACAGTTGCAATAATAAGGGGATTAAATATCCCTTGAACATTTTGTAGAATAAGCCTGTGAATCCATCAGGACCCGGTGCTTTGTCCGGTTTTAAGGAATCAATATCTGCTAAGATTTCCTCACTGGTAATTGGGGCAGTTAACGAGTTTTTATTATCCTCAGACAGGAATGGTAGATCTGCCCTCTCCAAAAATTCCCGCATCTTTCCATCATGGTCCTCCGACCATGAATCAGAAGTGTATAATGTCTTATAATAATCCCAAAACAGGTTTAATACCTCCGCAGGATCAGTCACCATAGCTTCTATCTGGGGATGTCTGAGGGCTGTGACCCATTTGGATGTAGATTGCTGTTTCAATTGCCAGGCAAGTAGTTTGCCCGCTTTGCTCCCTTGACCAATGTACGAAGCCTTTAATCGGGAAGCGGATCTCTCCACTTTCTCTAATAATATGCTAGCATATGTGGCTCTCAAAGTAGATAATTCTTGCTCATCTATGGATGAGAGGTTGTTGGTCTCTTTATTTCCAAAACAGAAATTTTAACTAAACAAGTATTCAAAAGATTATTTTTCTTTTTTTTTTTGAATTGTAGCAATACAAATTAGCTCCCCCCCACCAAGTTGACTTCAAAGCTGCCCACACCTGATCTACCACAGGGATAGAACCCCAATTAAACTCTATAGTGCTCTGTATAAAGTTTTGAAATTTTGCAATAATTCGACTGTCTTTTAACAATCTATTATTCAGAGACCATGAGTGGGATCAGACCGGAATTTTAGACAAAGTGCATTGTATTAAAATTGGAGAGTGGTCTGAAATTACCCGAGCCAAGATTTTAGTATCCACTATGTTAGGCAATAGCTGTTGACTAATTAAGAAATAGTCAATTCAAGAATAACTATTGTGTATTGGAGAAAAAAATGTGAAATCTTTACTTAGCGGGTTAAACACTCTCCATGGGTCCAAAAGGCCCAGGGACGATATAAATTCCTTTAAGGCTCTTTACGCAGGCAAAAAACTTGCCCCTCTGAAAAAGGTACAGTCTAAATCATTAGACTACACCATATGCCAATTGCCTCCTATTATAAGGGGGTAGTGCAGAAAGGGAGCTAGAACCATAGCCAAGTGGATAAAGAAGGCCGAAGATTCACTATTAGGGCCATAAATTGAGCCCAAGACAATATCCAGGTTACCTAGTTTGCCTAAGACAAAGATAAATCTCCCCTCAGGATCGGGGATGGATTCCACTGGCATGAAGGGTTTTTTTTTTTGCTAGGAGCAAAGCCACCCCCCGTTTATTAGAGCTAAATCCAGAACCAAAAACTTGACCAACCCAACTTTTTTTTAAATAATGTAATTGTTCTGGGGGCAAATGAGTTTCTTGCAGAAACACTATTGAAGGGTCGTATTTAGCGAGGTGGTTTAAAATCACATATTTCTTCTTATTATCTCTCCCTCCCTTTATATTCCAAGAGAGAACATTTAAATAATTAGTCATAACCGTGTTTGCAAGGGTGCCGTTTGCCAACTATTAAACAAAGATCTACGGTGCTGCTGTCCCCCTTCCTAGACAAAAAAAAAGGAAATCCCAATACCCATAACCCCACCCCCACACACAAATATAAACCCCACTAGTTTTAACTTATTTACAAAACTATGTTCCCAGGCCCATAGCCTACGCCACCATGAATGGTCCATGATGCTCGCCAAAGAATGAGCTCTCCTCCTCTGTCTCCCCCCGAAAAATGAGAGACTAACCAAATGAGGACTGAAGGGATGACTCCTTCCTTGTCTCAACAAAGAGTCTCAATCCAAAAGGAACCACTTGCTATAAATGGTTTCACAAGGTCTAATACCCCAAATATCGTTAACTCACATGACCCCAGTAAGAGAGAGGGGGTCCACAATAGGAGAACAACTATAATCTGAACACAGTGCTTTAGTTACCCCCACTACTTCAAACTATAAACTAGTATTAAATACATGGAACTATAATCGTGTCCAAGGGTACGTTTACAACATCTAGAATCTACAGGGGGCGTGGCATTCCATGCCACCCTGCTCTCAGGCGGTGCCCTTTCCAATTTAGACAGGAGCACTACAGGCACTCCTTGCACCCTTGGGCCGATTAATCCTCCATAGCAAAACAAGGTTCGTCAAGTATTCTCACCAGAAGTGTCTGATTACAATAACCAGGAGACTAAAGCACAAAACATGAAAAGGGTCCTACCAAAAAAAAACGATCTAAAAAAAATAAACGACCCTGCATCATGACTTCTGGGAGAATATCAAAATTTTTGGTGAAACCCCTGATAAATTACTAAAATACCAATAAACAAAATTACGTTCTGCAAAATTTTGAGCAGAAAAAAAAGCTCTTGTCAGCGAGCAGAGAATCGGGAGGAACAAATTGCAATGGCTCTGCAGCCGAAGGGGAAAAAAAGGGTTGCATGACAAAATCATTTGGCTTGCTTGGCATATATACAGTAGAGTAGCACCATCTAGTGGTCAAAACCAGCTATCACAACTCACGCCCCCACAATACCAAACTACCAGAATAAGAAAAGGGTAATAAAAACCCGAAGTAGTTTAATCCGATTACTGTTCCCCCGTGCATACACCACATTTGAGGCGAGAGAAAGAAAGAAACATTTTCTTTGCAGCCAGTCATTCCAGGAAGAAGCAGTCTTTAAATCGGCATTCTGCTTCTGCATAACAGGTCTTTCTAGAAGATTCTCAACACAGGCTTCAGGTTCCTTACAGTTAGGCTGGTGATCTCTCATTTGGGAAATAGATCTGGATAACAATTCTTTAAAGCCTTCACTGCCTCCTCCACAGTATCGAAGCACTGCAATCCTTCCTTTAGGGCCACTTCTAAATGAGCTGTACACAGCATGCAATGTTTTATACCTGCCGCCCACAGCTTGGAAGTAACTGGACGATAAGCAGCTCTGAGCTGGCGGGTTTTAAAAGTCAAATCAGGGACAAGTCTCAATTTTTTACCTTCCCATAAAATAGCTGGTAATTTCCTGGCTTCTCTATTAATAAACTCTCTATCCAGATAATTCAGCAGTTTAAATATTATCGGTCTCGGTGGATCAGACGAAGCTGGCTTAGCTGTCAGAGATCTATGAGCTCTCTCTATAATGAACTCTGGACCATTTGGAGAAGGACCCACCGTTTTCTCTAGGAATTTCTGTAAGAACTGAATAGTATTCGGTCCTTCTTCCCCTTCAGACAAACATTAAAACCAGGTTGTTCCTCCTGTTCCTTCCCTCAAGGTCATCAAGACAATCCTCTAATTTCTTCAGAGATTTTTTGGCGTCCACTAACTCTGGTTCCATTTTATCTTGCTTTCTCTCAATTGAAGCTATTCTTGCTTCAGTATCTGTGACTCTTTGAGCAAGTTGAGTGAGTGCTGGTTTAAAATCAGCCACATAGAAACATAGAAACATAGACTTTGATGGCAGATAAGGACCGCTAGGCCCATCTAGTCTGCCCATTTCCCTACCTACAGGATAGGCCGCAGATCCTAGTTAACCAACAGCCTATATCTTCCTAAGTTCCCCACAAGAATTCCTATGTCTGTCCCATGCATTCTTGAATTCTCCCACAGTTTTAGACCCACAACTTCCTCAGGAAGGCTGTTCCATGCATCCACTACCCTCTTTGTGAAATAATACTTTCCTCACATTGCCCTGAACCACCCTCCTTCTATCTTTAAATTGTGTTCCTTGTTCTTGCAAGTCTCTTTTCTGAAAGATGCTACCCTCTTGGACTTTGTTGATTCCCTGAGGTACTTGAAAGTTTCTATCATGTCCCCCCTCTCCTTCTTTCCTCAAGGGTATACATATTAAGCTCTTTAGTCTCTCCTCATATGGCTTCTCTTGCAGACCCTGCACCATTTTAGTTGCCCTCCTCTGGACTGCCTCTATCCTGTCTATGTCCTTGGAGATAGGGTCTCCAGAACTGGACACAGTATTCCAGATGGGGTCTCACCAACTGTCTGTACAGAGGATAACAATTTCCTGTTTCTGCTGCTGATGCCTCTCCCTATACATCCCAGTATACCCCGGCCCTCCCTATTGCCTTCTCACATTGCTTACTAACCTTAAGGTCATCTGATATGATTACCCCAGGTCCCTTTCCTGTTTTGTTGTTGTTACTACCTCCCACCCACTGTGTATTCTTCCCCTGGGTTCTTGTTTCCCAGGTGCATTATTTTGCACTTTTTTGCATTGAATCCTAGCTGCCATACGTCTGACCATTCCTCCAACCTTGCCAAGTCCCTTTTCATCCTTTCCACGCCTCCTTGTGTATCAACCCTGTTGCAGATCTTTGTGTCATCTGCAAAAAGGCATACTTTTCCTTCCAGTCCCTCTGCAATGTCACTGATCTTCGATTTGTTTCAACAAGGCTTCTTTAATCGAAGTCAACTCGGAGTAAACATGAGATGGTGACAGCTCGTCCGGTGTGCTTTGGGGAGAGGAACTACACCGAGGGCGCTTAGCTTCAGACTCCTGCACGGCCTCATCTTGATCAGACAAATTAGACATAATGCTAATATTTTTAGCTCACAAATTATAACTCTCCTGACTCTCGCTCTAGTTAGCAACCGAGATAGCAGTAGAAAAACAATGTAGAAGGGGTTTATCCGCAAATATGGGGGTAGACAAAGTGGAGCTCCGACAGACGTGTCTTACCCTCTGCACAGCATCATGTGACTCCCTACTCTCAGACTTTCTATGGAACTCTAAGCTTCCTACAAAAAAGTATAATGTTCTGTGACTGCCATATTCGCTGGGAGAAATTAAGCTGCCAGATCTTCACTTATATTATGTAGTGGGACAGTTGGGTCTGATGACTCGATGGGGTAGAAGTATTGAGTGGGAGACCTATAGTCCAGATTGGCTGCATCTGGAGACCCAAATGTTGAAAATGCTGGCCTTTCTCCAGAGGCATCGTTGTATGCCAATATAGGCAAGTGCTTTAAAAAGGGGCTAGGGAACCCAGTCTTGAAAGCAGCGGAAGCTTGGTGGTCACTTCTGACCACGAGTCAGAAAAAGGACCAAATGAGGGCCCAAGAGCAACCACTGGTGGGCAATCCCAATTTAGTCATTGGGGGTCAAGTAATCAGGGGGAGGTGAGCTAAACAGGTCTTGAGCCTGAAACTAAAGGATGTCAACCAGGATAATAGGGTGGTCCTCCCGATCCACTGTGAGGGGGTGCCCTTCTTTCAAAGGCTACAACTTACACGGATGCTGGAGGGGGTGTTAGGGAGGTCAGGGGGTTTCACAGACTGTTCTTTTAAATGGGATATGCTGAAGGACGTTGATCTGAAATCTAGATCCCTGTCGCAAATATATAAAGTACTTCTGGACCTTTTTAGTTTGAACTCTCCTATAACAGTGCCGTACTTGGATAATGTGCTGACCCCGTGAAGCCTTGACTAGGTCAACATATGGAAAAACAGCAACTATATAGTTATACCTAAGCACAGGAGTATGCATTTCTTTATTGTTTCTAATATATATTTTACCCCTGTGAAATTGTGCGATAGAAGCCTTAGACAGACAGACCTATGTTTTAGGTGCAAAGTAGGGAGAGGAAATTTCTTGCATGTGCTGTGGGATTGTAGCAAAATATCGCCCCTCTGGGATGAAATTAAGAGACAGATGGACCCAATGCTAGATTACTCAGAATTCATAACACCAGAGATATGTGTCTTAGGCGATCTATCGCAAATCTCCAGTGTTACACCTAAATATCATCTATCCTTGATGGCTGGGGTAATTAAATCATTTGTGGTACAACACTGGAAGGATGACCAAGCCTATGTCTATAAGCAGTGGGCAGGAGATCTCTTGGGGGTTCTGGGCAGAATAAAGAGACATCTATACTCGGAGGGGAGAAAAGGGTTATATGCTAAAAGATGGGTGGTGCTAGAGGCGATATACTCCCTCCAGGGTGCATTTGTTCAAACACATGTCTGTCTGTCGAGCTGCGATTAGCGGAAGGAATCTTTGCTGGAATGAGTAATAGGCATTCGGACAGCAGAGAGACTTAAGTGTTTTGTTATGGGAATGTATTTGACTGGGTAAGGTCTTTGGACAAAGTTCATAGGTAGGTGTTAGGGTCTGCCGAGTTAATTAGGGGGGATGGGGATTCTCTCTCCTTCCGGGGGACACAGAGGGGTGCCAACTTTTAAATAGATTGCTTCTAAAGAGGAGCATGGATCAAAGAGCACTTATTGGGCTGCAGGGGGTTATTGCCTGGGCTAATGGGAGAGGTCCAAATCAGTATGCAGTCCTGCTATTTTCATTTAGTGTATTGATGAAATAGGTTTAAGCTTTAGTTGGTGGGGGTGGCGCTATCTGCTGTGTGTGTATATAGTTGGATTGTACATAGTTTGCACAGTTAGTTTTGGATTGTGTGCCCTGGGGTTCCCGGGTTTTTGTTTGTTTTGTCAAATGTCTGGAAAATGAATAAAGATGTGTTTAAAAAAAATAAAATAAAAGCACATATTGAAAAGCTCCAAACTCCTGAATGTTGCAAATTCATATATGTGTAACATGAGCAGAATGATATGACAACAAATGTCTTTGTGAATAGAGCAATGACTCCAGGCATATGCATAAGTGGTGGAATCTGATGCACTTACCCAGAGTCATAGTATTAGTTTTCCAAGTCATTTTTTTAACATATCAGATCAATACATTTACACTAATGACATGTTCCTGTATTCAGGAGCGAGTATCAATTCAGTTTGTACTGGTATACAAATTTTCCTGGAAATGATCTATTTATGCATGCAAAAGTTTACCTGCACATCTTCCCCAAGTTCATGACAAAAGTTTCTTAAGGGAATTTAATCTGCAAAGAGCTGTAACCCCCCCCCAACACATGCGCAACTGCATAACATTAATACCTGGGTGAAGTCTGAGTATCTGCATCAGAGGAGGAGGAGGAGAAGGACCTGGGAGGGATGATCACTAGTGACCTGAAGCACTCCATGCAGTGCAAGAAAGCAGCAGCAGAGACAAACAAGATGCTGGGATGCATATCTAGGGGGATCAGCAGTAGGGGAGAAGAGGTTATACTGCCTTTGTACAGGTCACTGGTAAGGCCGCATCTAGAGTATGGAGTTCAGTACTGGTACCCACACCTCAAAAAGGACATTATCCTGCTAGAGAAGGTCCAGAGGAGGGCTACAAAGATGATAGTGGGTCAGCAGCATAAGGCAGATGAGGAGAGGTTGAGGGCACTGAACATGTACTCCCTGGAAGAAAAAAGAGAGGGGGGGGGAACATGATTGGGACTTTCAAGTACTTGAAAGGGATACATAAGGTTGATAAGAAGAATCTCTTTAAGCTGAGTGGCAACCATTACCTGAGGGGGCACAGTCTTAAGCTGGAGGGTGGGAGGTTTAGGAGGGAAATCAGGAAGTACTTCTTCACAGAGAGGGTGGTGGACACTTGGAATGCGTTGCCGGAAGAGGTCATCTTGTTGAAGGCAGTGGGCAGCTGTAAGAGAGGTTGGGATAGGCATAGGGGGAAGGTAAGGATCATGAGTAGGAAGGATGGGAGGAGTGGGGAGAGAGGGTAGGGACCTTAGCTCAAGCTTTGGACTCTTGCAATAAGAGCAGACTTGATAGACCAAATGGTTTTCTTCTGCTGGCTTCTTCATATGTTCATAATAATGATGTGTTTTTTTTTTTGTTTTTTTTGGCTGAGGTACCCATAATATAAGTGGAATAAGTCACAGACAATACTGGATGGACAACTATGCATAACCATTGTGTTGTGCCACAGATGGTTTCTGATTCCCTGTGACCTCGAGAGCAAAGCTGAAAGGCCTGTGGGAATCAGAATCCTGAGTTGGCACAACATATTGGTTGAGCATAGAGTTGCCCATCCAGTATTTTTTTATAGTATATGGTGCCCCCTAAATAAAATAAGTACAATTCTAGCTCTTTCTTAATTTTTTAAACAGAAAAAAAGAAATTAATTTACACGTCCTATTCCAGTAGGTAGGGCTGGTTGCTAAGGTGAGATGCATGGTTGCTAGCAACCAGACACCACTAGATTTGTAGCTCAGCCTAATATAGGTTGCCAATTGAGTGTGGGATGTATTTTTAAAAAAATAAATGGTAGCCGTATTCCTCACTTAGTGAGAGCATGTGGAATGCAAGGAACAGACTTTTGTTCTGTGAATAACTTTTAATATCTGGTTGAGCCTGCATTTCATTTTTTTATAACTGTGCATATCTGGTTGTTCCTGTTTGTCAGTATCATATATGGTTGATCCTGATTGCGTCCCAGGTTCAGGTGATCATGCCGCTATTATTGTTTATTTGTTTGATCCTGTCATTTTTGTGTATCTTCTGAATGTGTGTGGCTCATGTGCTTTCCAAATCTATTAAAATCCTGTTCTATCACAGAATGGTTGAATCACGTTCAATAACCTTTCAGCTGTGGTAGAACAGAGTTCCAGCAGCGATGGAAATCGGGTTGGAAAAAAGTTCCACAATACACTATATTGTAGTCACATGCCAGATTTCTTGTTATACATCATATGATGACTGTAAAATATGACATATATTCAATTATTTTCTTTCTTGCCGTATGACATAGTAAAATTCCCCCTCCACCACAACCATTGTAAAAAAAGCTGAATGTGTTTTGAAATTAAAGAGACACTGTCACCCCCATTAGGCCTCAGATTGTCCCTATATTAAAAAACACAGGTTATGATTTCTCACATCGGTCCCTATTCACAAATGCGCAGGCATTGCACAATAAAGGAGATGTAGTGGCTATGCGCCTGTACACACTGCACAGGACAGCACTGCATGTCCACATTCACAACCAGAGACATACACATTCCCAAGGCTGAGAGCAGCACCAGCAAATGCATGCAGAGACACATGGAGGAGGTCCAGATGGAGTCTAGGAACAAGGTCACACCCTGTGACCCCACTATATATGGACAACTGCACCACTGGGTGCACATGCAGAAGTGAATGCCAAAATGGACTGCGATAGCATCGGCGCAACCCCTGTAGGCATGTCAACTGCAGCAAGTCTGCCCACAAGTCAAGACCCCAAGTGGAGGGGCATTGCTACAGAGATACAGGTGCACCCGGCCTGTTTACCACCACCATGTGACCCAGGTCAATCTCTTTCATTGGGCCACAGATGGCTTCCCTGGTCACTGACATATGTGCCCACTATGCAGCACTGGGGTGGATGTGCTGAAGGTCCCCACCGGAATGATGATGCATCTGTGACTTGACATACAGGTGGTGGTCAACACTAAAGGGAAAGAGGCATGCACACTGAGTGCCATAAAGCACAAGTAGTACAACCTTCGGTTGGCCGTGAAGCACAAGCTGGCAGCCCCCAGTCATGCTCATTCAGCCACTGGTGGTGGCCTCCCTCCAAAGAGTCAGTCTTGAGCCCCATTGAGAAGGTAGTTGGGGAGACTATCTTAGACATCATCTGCCACAGCAAGGACATGGGCATCAACAGACTGGAAGGTATGTGGAGCACCCAGGACAGCATAATATGCCTGTAGGGCCACGTTGCCACTGTTAACCACCCTGTGATTCATCCTGCAGACACAGCCCAGCAGACAATGAGAGCAATAGGGAACATTGCACCAGTGGAGTCACCCAGGGAGCATGCAACCAAAGACAGTATGTAGCACAAATGGGATGCCATACTGGTACAAGGACCCATTGCTGTAGCACTGTCTATGCTATCCACCTGCCATGTCGCCCACATGTTTACAGCAGGATCAGTCCAGGAAGATAGAGGAGGACAGCATGCCACCCCAGGATGCCAGACCAAGGCCAGAGGACACCACAGAGAGAGCAACCGACACCCCACAATAGCCATCCTTTGCCAACACCCCCTCCGCACACATGTGGCACATCACCACCCCAGGGCATGCTGGTGTATACAGGTGGGTATGTGGCAACAGACAATTTGATCTGTACCCTGCCACCACAAGGTGATGCCCTTACAATGTCACTCACAGGCATGGGTGCTCAGTAGCACACAGCTGCTAGGCTAGTTTCCCCCTACTATGGCCATGATAGTGAGGAGGATGGCCTGCCAGACAGCCACCATGGAGCGGCATGTGGAACACAGTGGCAGACATGCTGCAGGCATATTAGCACGACCTGTGGCAGCTTGAACATGACCACCTGGCAGTGCAATAGGACACTACAGGGGCACCGTGTGACCTAACTGAGGAGGTGAGGGGCAGACACTGGGGGCAACAACAGGATGGGTGACATCCTCTAGATGCTGGTGGAGTGCAGATCACCAGTGTGGGTTGCCCCAGTGGCCCCACAGGGCAGCCAAACAGGTGGGGTGGTGGAAAGCCTTGTACAGGACACAGCAGGCACATGCATTACCTGGAGGGACCCCAGACATGGGGTGGTGCCGGTGTGATGCAGACCACAACGGGTCACCAGGGGTACTGGGGACATAGCAACAGGAAGATGTCTGGGGACAAGGGTCCCAGTGACAATGAGTACCACACCACAAAGGGGTCCACTCAAGCATGGTGTGCCATAGGGATGGAACATCAAGCATAACACTAAACATTACACAGTAAACCCCAGCATGCACTACATGGCACTCAATGCTGGTCACAACATGTTACACAAGCACCACCCATGTCCCTGCACACCCCACACAGTACCCCCATGCACCTCATAGGACTAAACGGCTGCCATATGACCTCCCACCACACACGCCCCACGGTCCTTACACAGGGCCACACCTGGGACCAAACAGGACCTTGCATGCACCACATAACATCCCCACTCCCACACATGAGTCAATAAGTATCCCACAGGGTATCATCACTGAGAACACATGGGCACACATAGGACATGCCCCCACACACATGTTCTGCATATGTGTTCTGCCCAAAGAGGCATGATGACAGCAGCACCACAGGAAGGCACCATCCACACTGCACCCATGTGGGTGCTATAGGTGGGATGTGTGCACTCAGAGGGGAACATCATGATGGAGCACACTTGCAATCAATCTATCAGGTGAATGTACCCTGCGCTATTGTGTGGTGCACAGCACATCCCAACAGGGTAAATTCCCATGTTCAGGGTCATCGTCATCTCTAGGCAGCTTGTCTGTGGGTGTATTCGCTAGCATGGACAGGTGGTGCCATTCGCAGATGTTGTATAGCATGGCAGAGGTCGTGGCCATTCTGCATGGCTTCCCAGAGCAAGCATCATTGTGCCAACTGTGTGATCCAGGCACTGGAATCACGTCTTCTGCCTTCCAAACATGTATTCAACCACCAACTGTGTCCTCCTATGTGCCACATTGTATGCCTCCTCAGCTTGCCCTTTTGGCTCCAGGTATGGTGTCAGTAGGTACAGTCACAGTGTGTACCCACTCTTACCCATAATGGGAAGAAATGGTGTCAGTATGTGTGGTGTGTCAGGTGTACAACCTGATTCCGCTCCATAATACCCACCAAGCAACCAGGCTTCCACCCCACCACATCCATCAAGAAGGGCACCCAGGCCAGACCGGTCGATGATATATGAGTTGTGGCACAAGCCTGGGTATTTAGTGCACATGTTTGTTATGATACCATCTGCATTGCATATGAACTGGCAGTTTGTGCTGGGAAACCCTTTGTGATTATGGTATGCTACCTTCTCCACTGCAGGGGCCATGATGGCCAGATGTGTACAGTCTATGACACCTATCATGTTCAACATGCCATGCATGTCACAGAAGCCCCCATTCATAGCCCACAGGTTTTCAGGGAAGGTTAGAAAGGTGATGTGTGCTTTCACATGGTGCAGCAGGGCATCCGTGACCTGGTGCAGGGCATATGACACTGCAGGTTGGCAGATGCTGGTGACATCTTTAATGGTGCTGATTTCCAGACTGAGTTGAGCCATATAAGATGCAAGAATTCTACCTTGCCCCCACAGTCACAGAAGCCTATACCCTATTCCAGAACATTGTTCTGAATGCAATTAATAATCATTCCCCATTAGTAAAAGCATAAACAAGGAAAAGGACCTGCCCCTGGTTTACCAGAGTCTTAAAAAACATCACTATAGGCCAGGGCACACTGTGGAAAAGGTCTCGGAAAACCAAACTAGTGTCCGATTGGGCAGCATTCAGGGTATTTATTTATTTATTTATTTATTTATTTATTTATTAAATTCTCGGATTAGAAATACCTTTGAGCAGAAACTGCTCGTTTACAAAGGTTCCACGTCAAAGGATGAGGGTCAGCATACATACAGAGGTAGTAAAAGAATGCACAATAAACAACCAAAACAACTAAAAGAAAAAATAATGATACTCAGTTATAACATACATTGTGATAATATTCATAAAACGAGCAGCTTGGTAGGCAGCTGGCTGCGGTAACAATAAGAGATAGGGCACCATGGCAGTTAGTATTGCAGGCATGCGACGGGAGAGGAAGTTGGCAGGCTAATGGGCCACTGTCTGATGGTGGTGGAAAATGTCTTGCACCAGTGGAGATATGAAGCAGGAAAGGAGTCACAAGGAAGGCCCAGTGCCAGAGGGAATGAGATTGGGAAAGGGCGGGCTGTGAGACATGAGTGAGCTGAGAGGTGTTTAGAGAGATCTCTGTTCAACGAAACAGTCACATTGAGTGGTAGAGGTGAGGTAAAGTTTGAGATTCCTTTTGAAGGGTCCAAGTGTAGTAGAGGAAAGTGCTTCTTTATTGAGGAATTGAACCATTGGCGCTCTATAGATAAAGGACCGCTGACCCATGGAGTATCGACATCTGGGGAACCTGAAAGGTTAGAGATTGGGCACCACGGTGTTTGTTGAGTGCCACTGTAGGTAGTAAGGGTGAGCTAACACCAGGTGGCATGAGACCAAGGAGAATCTTTTGGTAAGTAAGCAGGTCTGGTATTGTATTCTGCTGCGTGGGGTATCAGCTGGCCTGGTGCATAGAGGTCGAGGTGTGAGTTTGTCGGGCTGCACCCATCAGTAGTCTACAGGCTTTGTTGAGAGCAACTGAGATCCTGCAGAGGCACTTGTTTGGGGCACAGCCATAGATGGCAAGGCCATAGTCAATGATAGAGGTGACAGAGCTGTAGATGGCTGGTTTAAGGGCATCCGCGGGCACAGTGCTTGTGTTTGTGTAGTAGTCCAATCCTTATATTGGCGGTCTTGGCAACAGTGTCATATATGCCGAGTGTAGGAGAAGGGTACTATCCAGGGTAATACCAAGGTACTTGAACTCCTTGACATGTTCAAGTGGGTTCCCAGTGTGGTTCTTGATGGTGAGGGACAGAGAGTTGTGCCTGCTCTGTCGGTTACAGAAGGACATGGCTTTAGTCTTGCTGTGGTTCAGGACAAGTTTATGAAAATTGAACCAGTCTTCGATGCGATTGAAGTCGAGCTGCAGCTGGGATTCAAGGACTGTAATGTCATGGTGGCTGGAAAACAGGACTGCACCATCTGCGTATAGTAATATTTTTTGGTGGCAGGCACTGGGGAGATTGTTGATGAAGAGGGAGAAGAGTCGAGGGCCCAGAATAGACCCTTGGGGGACTCCGGAGCGGAATCTAGGAATCAGTGTGCAAATGTCACGAGGTCAACTAAAGTGGAATATTTCCAACAGGCATTAGATTCCTCCAAAAATAATGCCACTAAATTCTGGCAAATCATAAGGGGAAGTGAAGGGCACAGCTCAGATTTATCTTTGCCTACTAAGATTGTCTCTTGTGGTGGTACTTTTACAAATAAACACCACATACTAGAGCAATTAAATTTCATTTCATTTTCATTTTTATTTTGTTAATTGGGTAAGAGCACTGTAGCAAGTCCATTTTCAGGCTCCACTACTTCGCCACTGCAGGGCTTGCCTCCAGCAAGAAACCTTCACATGCAGCCTTTCCCTACCACCCCTCTCCCATCCACCTTTCCAGGCACCCAACCACCTCCCAAATTTAGCTTCAACTCAGTCTCATTTAAACACCAAATAAAGTGCCGGTGCTGATCAGCTTGAACACTTATTCCTTAAACTTGCACATCATTTCCTAACAGCACTCATCACTCACCTGTTCAATTTGTCTCTCATACAAAGGGTTGTTCCTTCATCCTGGAAAATAGCATTTATAATCACCCTCTTTACGTCTGGCAATCCCAGCGATTTCAATAACCATCAGCTCATATATTTGCTATCTATCTTATCTAAATTATTATTAGTTAACATGCAGCTAACACTGCATTTGGACACTTCTAACTTTCTCAATCCTTTATGATATAGTTTTAGATCAAAACATTGCATGGTATCTGCTCTGGCAAACGTAACTAATGACTAGCGAACCATGCTTGACACTAAACACCATATCAGCGCAGTCTTTTTGAACTTGAGTAAGGCTTTTGACACCATGGATCAGGGGTCAATCTTAACATTGTTTTACTAGCCCAAACACTAGTGCAAATTGACCAGGGCTAGTGCAGCTAACTCTCTAATTGCCCGTCTTGACTAGTGCAGATTTTCATGGCTGTTAATGAAGTTAAAGAAGTCTCTACTTTAGCATTCTTTAGTCCTCATGCCAATCTCTCTCAATGTTCCAGATGGCCAGGTGTGATTAACAGCTCATTAAGAGCTGCAATTATCTGGCATTTCAAGAGAGGGATCCCACAAAAGACTCCATGTGAGTCATTATCACTCACTGTTAAGACTTTCAGCTAGTGTCCAGGGTGTGATCAAGGGTAGAGTACTGTTAAATCACTAGGTTCCAGTTTTCTGAATGTGTCTATGTCTAAGAATTTGTCCAATATTATTAAGACCAGAGTCCCTTATTTCTTCACATTTTGAGTGTTTGTATCCAACATTTTAGTGACAAAATGCAAAGAGGTATACATGATCAGCCCTGCAGCTGGTGGGTTTTATTTCAGCCTCGCCTTAACTTCCCTCTCCCCTCAAAATCTCTTAACTTTGTTATTTCCCTGGACACCACTGCAGACCAGACTCTGAAGTGATCACCCATAGAGCCATAGCTGCCATTACTGGCAAGTGTAGGGGATCCCCAGCTCTTCTAAATGGACCATGCCAGCCATCACCATCCATACAGTTTCACCCTTATCCCACTCAGCATGTCCTTTCAGCCTAAAAACAAAGCTTTGGATCATATATGATACAAAAATAAACCTTGATAAAATACAAAATTTGAAACCTTAAACTAGGCATTCCTGGGTTGCATAGACCATCCTATACAAGAATAGAAATAGTACAGTGCTACGCCTGTGTACTGTTTCCCCATGGCTGATGAAAGGATAATGTTAAAGAAAAATATGTTATTGTTGGGGCAGAGCATATTAAAATCAATGCTTTTACAAATAAAAATGTCACAGTTTTCTATTTCCCAAGCTCCTTAGGTTTGTCTAGCTCCCACCCCAAATAAATCTTAGATGTGCTCCTGGCTCACTTGAGACTGTACAAAAACTATCAAAAGTGCAGGTCTCCAGTTGACTATACAGTTGGGATCTAGAGTGTCTTTCTCTGCCTGACTCTGTTCATTGCCCTGTGGGTGGTGGTGACAGTGTGGTGAGGTGCATGATGATGTCAGCTATTGTGTGTGCAGAGCTAGGACTGCTTGATTGAACATTTGCTGTTGTGATAGCCTCTCTCTGTTTGGTGATGGGGGGCAGAAAGAGGAAGAGAGGAGGCTATGGTACAGAACAATGGGGGGACTCACTGTCTGTGATGGCATTGCATTTTTTTTTTCCTGCTGGGGAGCTGGAAGCAATGTGGGAGCAGGATAAATGTGCAATAATCAGAGTATTTCTTGGCTTTGCTTGCATTGTTTCCTGTATAAGTGATCAAAATTTACCATTATAATTAAGGGCTAGTGTAACCATCTGTGGGCTAGTGCAATTTTGAATCAACTTGCCTCGCTGACTAGTGCAAAAAATGGTTAAGGTTGACCCCTACCATGGATCACAAAATACTTCTTCACAAGCTAAACGACATCGGCCTAGATGCTACTGTAATGTAATGGTTTTCATGTTACCTTACAGATAGCAACAAGTAAAAGCACAAGGTGACCTCTCCCCCCTTAAAACCCTACTGATAGGAGTACCCCAGGGATCCACACTGGGCCCTTATTGTTTGTAACGTATGTAAATAATATTGACTCTAATGTCAGGATGGCTAACTTTCATCTCTTTGCCGACAACACAGTACGATATGTCACCAGGTCTTCCCTAAACCTTGTCTGTATAGATCTGCAACCGGACTTTAACCTGATCCAACAAAATCTCTTCCATCTCAAACTGTTGCTAAATGCAAAAAAAAAACAAAGGTCATGCTCCACTCCCCCCATGCCCAACTTGCAAATGCGACTACCCTTGGCCCTACCGATCACATAACAATCCTTCTTGGTGAATGGTTCGAGAAAGTGAACAAATTTAAATATCTGGATTTTGGTTTGTCAGTTATCAGTTGCAGCCCACATTTACAAGAAACTAAAGCAAAGATTAGGCCTTTTCTTCAGAATCAAGCACCTACTTAACCACAAAGAAAAAAATAAGGCTGGTGCAGACCACTTTCCTTCCCCTCATTGATTATGCTGATTTTATTACAGGCTCTTTTTCAAAGGTTCCATGTCATATCATGTAGTTTACCAGAACAGTGAGTACCTAAGAGATATTGCTTCCTGTTGCAGATGTAGATGACAATATGAGTATCACAGCAGTTTACAAATGAGTACAGTTGAAGTTAATGTAAAATTAGGAGTACAATACTAGAACATCCTTCAGTCAGGAAGATGGAAAGTGCTAGTGGACAGATAATTACAGAGCAGAGGCAGCAGCCAGGAAAAGCATTGCCAGAGAGACATAAGCGAAGAAGGGTCAAGATGAGTGAGGTGGAGGAGTGGGGGGAGGTTGGCTAGTGAGGTAAGGATGAGGAAGAGGGTAAGGGGAAAGGGCAAGGTAAATTGAAAGGCACGGTGTGCCAGCCAATGGTGGAGGGTGAAGGACCCCAATATGCAGATCCCTGGATAGATGAAAGGGCAGTGCAACACCAGTGTTAAGTGCTATATCCTGGAGTGGAGTAGGCCATGACCTCCTCCCACCCCATAGTAATTGTGCCAAGACAGCCCTTGTTAGACTGGACACAATTGATCACAGCGCGCTAAAATTTATCACCAATGCCCCCTTTAGAACTTACCCTTTTTCTCTCTATGCCCAACTTGGCTGGCCCTCACTTCACACTAGAAGACTAAAAATGCTAAATTATGGTCCTATAGAGCTATCACTAATAAACTCCTTCCCTATATCCCAGAACTCTTCAAGTGTACTCCAAGCACTTATTTGCTGATGAGATATTCCTATATACTGCTAGAAATACCTAGAGTAAGGTCCTGCTATAGTGAATCAGTGGTCAGTCATGCTCTTCTGACACTATGGAATACTCTTCAAAGATCACTGAAACTTACCAAAAGTATCTGCCTGCAGACCTTTGAATCCTTATTGGACCACTTTTTGCAGGAGAATTGTAAATGTTACTCAAAATATGTACTCATCTCTGCCTGGATGATGCCTTCTCTGTGTTGCACTGCCTATATACAGTAGCACTTGAATATCCTAATCTTTGCTTACCATAGCGTGCTATGTATTCTTTTCCTTTCTCTTCTCCTTTTAATCAGTTTTCTGTAACAGAATGTTCAATACACATATCCAACTGCACAGTTTCTTGTTTGTTATGTAACCAAGACCTTCTCCGCTCATAATGTTTAATGTTTTTGCCACACAAAATGTTTAATATTATTGACCATAAATATTGTATGTACTGTCAACAAACAATGTATGTATTGTTAAGTCTGCTCTCTGTTTTTGTCCTTCCAGGACCATCTTTTAAATGAGCATGCTCAATGGTGTTATTCCTGGTAAAATAAACATTGATTGATTGACATGTCCAGCCACCCTCTGGAAGAAGCCATGGCATAGTATACCAATGCACACAGTACCTTTGTTTCTACAGACATCACCTTGGACCATCCGGTGCATGATGCAGCATGTGGCCATACCATGTCACACACCTGTGCAATGGTGGCATGATCCATCAGGAACTGCTAGATGCAGTGTGTGTCCCTGAGCAATTGCAGCAGTAGCCTGTTCCCAAACACTCTCAGCCTGTGACATGAACGATGCCATCATAACTTTTCAGGATCCTCTTTAAGTAGGAGGGCATTCTGCAGCAGCCCAGGACACACGGTGCACCAATGGGTGCTGCAACACCTGTCGTGCCATGGTGCTGTGCTGTACAGAGGCAGTGTATCCCACCTGTTCAGTCTGTCCTCTCTGAGTCATTCCATGGGCCTTTATGTGGCCCTTCGGGTGCATGCCGGTGTGTGGTGTATCATGATATGGCATCTTCCATGTGCCAATGTCCATTCTGGAGACCAACATGGTGGAGGCATCAGCGAGAACTGCTTCCAGCATGGGATGCATGGGAACTACCACCACAAACTGTGGAATTGGAGCACCCTCACTTACCAGGATTACAAGGGGGGTTGACAGGGAGCTCCTGCCACTGTTGAGGACTGACCTTTTCTTAAATTTGTTGCAATAGTTCTTCTGTTTCTTAGCCTAATCTGTTCTTTACAATTTCTAGTCCATAAGGTTGGCCCCCTATGGGCACCCCCTTCCCTTTCTTGACTATGATTTTGTGTCCTTTTTAATTTCTTTTTCCCTCTCAGGTCCTGATACAGAGTGGTTATTGTGGTGTCCTCCTAGTGTATGTAAAACAACAGGCTGTGTTCATCATTGTTGGATTTAGTATGCAATGGCATTATGTCATAAAATACTTTAATGTATATTCCTTATGTGTATAAAACCTGTAAATGTCGAAAATACCATGGCACTATGTGTTTTTGATAAAGGTAAAAAGTACTAGTTGACTGTATTATAAAAATTAAGTAGTTGTACTATTTAAAATGCACATAAATTGCTGTAAATTGAACAAGTCTGAAATGTTATGGTGATTTTCATATGTCCCATGATGCTTTGCATTATGGAAGTATGAGTGATGTTGTTTCTTTGAAACCTGGCATATTGTCAATGCCCTTTGGGGTAACCTATGTTTCAGTGCTTCTGCACTAAGTTTCTTTGTTATTAGCTTTTTTTTTATTTGAGCCCCCACCACCCAAGTAAACAAGACCTGCAGAGGGGTGGAGGCTGAATCTCAACTGCTAAGTTAGATCAGAGGTCAGTGAGCTAGTAGGTGCTGGCTAAGTGTAGAGGAAAGACTTGCATAGTTTGTTGCTATAAACTGATGTACTAACGAAGGAATATGCCATTGCTGAAGGTTATCTACTGTATTTTGAATAAACATCACACAACAATTGTGTGTTGAACTTGAAATTTGGTGTCTGGTCCATCAGTTATCCCACAACCCCTCCACAGGGGGCAACATATGAGACATGACTGATCCAGTGGGGGTGAGTACCTGGTAGCATGAGGGTGGAGTTCTCTGTACGGTGTGACAGGGTGCATGTGGCTCATTGTCTGTCTCTGTCTCTGTTTGTGTCTCCCCAGGAGTTCAGCAGGAAACTGTTGGAGATGACGCTGGAGCAGATGGAGTTGGAACCAGTGGAGGTCAGAACTGTGGTGGTGAGAAAGAGGAGGTGGCCCTAGGCAATACCAGACCTACTGTCACTCAGGGTTGGCACCACAGACATCTTCTACTGGGACGACATTGGGTAGATGTGGCCAGGGTGGAGCACTCAAAGGTGAGTGTAACATGGCATGCATTTGTTGGTTGGTCGCATTTGTCACAGCACAGGCATGTCACTCACACACCTCCTGTCCTGTCTTTTATGTCATTGCAGGGTTACGTCAGTCTACTCTGCCGAATAGTCCTGGCCCTCTGACCACCCACCAGGAGCACTCCACCCCTGTCCTTGAAGGACTCATTACAGGGTGAGTATTGACAGACTATTCAGAGGCACTGCTATATTGACAGCTATAAGGTTATCACAGTAACAGGTTTATAGTGTGAATTTATGAAAATACCTTAAGGATTTCTTATAAGTACTAGTCATGAAATTATTATGGTTTTATATGGCTTCTGAATCCTTTTTATTTAAAAATGTTTTGTTACAGTAAATGTATGTATAGAAACATAGAAGTTGATGGCAGATAAGGACCGTAAGGCCCATCCAGTCTGCCCATTTCGTTTTCTATCTTATGAATGTGCCACTGGCCTTTGCTCTGTCAATGGTCTATCTATTCATACTCAACTGTATTGCTCCCTTATGCCTATCCCATGCATGTTTGAAGCCCTGCACTGTATTCATATCCACCACTTCCTGAGGCAGGCCATTCCATGCATCCACCACCCTTTCTGTGAAAAAGAACTTTCTCACATTACCTCTTAATCGGCCTGCTTCTACTCTCATGCTGTGTCCTCTTTTCCTGCTATTTTTCTTATATTGAAGCATTAGACTCTTTCACCTTGTTAATGCCCTTAAGGTGTTTGAATGTTTCAATCATATCACCTCTCTTCTTCCTTTGCTCTAGGGTATACATATTGAGCTCCGTTAATCTGTCCTCATATGTTTTCTGATGCAGTCCCAGCTCCATTTTACCTCAATTTGGTTAATGTGCTTGTGAAGGTGTGGCCTCCAGTACTGCACACAGTACTCCAGTTGGGGCCTAACCAGTGTCTTGTAAAGAGGGATTATTACCTCCCTCTTTCGACTTGTGATACCCCTACTGATAAACCACTAGCATTACCTACTGCTTTAGTGGTCTACTTGGATGATTTCAATTCATCAGTGATGATGATGCCCAAGTCTCTTTCTTCCCTTGTGACTGCCAGCAACTCCCCTCCAGGCCTATAGGTGGCTTCAGGGTTTCTCTTCCCTATGTGCATGATCTTGCAGTTCTTTGCATTAAACCCCATTTGCCACTCTTCTGACCATTTTGCTAGTTTATCCAGATCTCTTCTCATTCTGCCCACCCCAACTTGATCATCTACTCTGTTGCAGATCTTGGTGTCATCTGCAAACAGACAAACCTTTCCCTTCTGTCCATCTACAATGTCACTGATGAAGATATTGAAGAGGACTGGCCCCAGGACTGATCCTTGAGGTACCCCACCTGTGACTTGTATCTCTTCTGACTGTATACCATCTACCACGACTCTCTGTTTTCTGCCTGTCAACCAGTTTCCACCCAGTTGACCAACTTCTGACCCACCCAGCTTATTAATCAATCTTCTATGTGGAACAGTATCAAAAGCTTTGCTGAAGTCAAGGTAGGTGACATCAACTGCTCCATCTTGGTTCACCACTCTGGTTACCCAGTCAAGGAAATCTATGAGATTAGTTTGACGGGACCTTGCTTTTGTAAATCCATGCTGTCTTGGATCCTGTGCTCCTATGGATTCCAGGTGTTGCACTATCCTTTCCTTAAGCACAGCCTCCATAATCTTGCCCACTACTGAGGTAAGACTGACTGGTCTGTAGTTGTCTGCCTCCTCTCTGCTACCACTCTTGTGGAGCGGGATCACATGAGCCCTTCTCCAGTCTTCTGGGACCTCTCCTGTGCTCAGAGACTCACTAAACAGTTCTGATAATGGCTCTGCTAGTTCCACCCTTAGCTTCTTTAGTACCCTGCGATGTATGCCATCAGGTCCCATTGCCTTGTCCACCCTGACCTTATCGACCTCTGGTGGGACCCTTTCTTTTGTGAAGGGACTAGTGCACACCTCCCTCCCCACTGTGTCCATGGTGCTGAGCTGTAGGCCTGTCCTACCTTCTCTTCAGTAAATACTGAGCAGAAGTATCTATTTAGGATAGATGATTTTTCATGGTCCTCCTCCTCACATGCCCCCTTTTCTCCTTTGATCTTAGCAAAACCCCCTCTGGACTTTCTCCTTTCACAAATGTATCTATAGAAAGTCTTGTCACCTTCTTTTGCTGTTTGTGCTAGTGTTTCCTGGGTTTGGGCCTTTGCCTGCCTTACCTCATTCCCTGCTTTCCTTAGGGAACTTTGGTATGCCTCCCTATCTTCATCCCACTGCATTCCCTTATATTTCCTGAAGGCCAGCCTTTTGGCACTGACCTTTTCTGCTACTGTTTTTGAGAACCAATGTGGTTTCCTTCTTCTTTTGCACTTCCTTTTCTCTCTAACACCATGGGATGTTGCTTCAAGTATTGCATCCTTAATGCTCGCCCACTTTGCCTGTTCCCCGTCACCTGTATTTCTTTTTCCCAGGGCTAGCTTAACTCTGTTTGCCATCTTTTCAAAGTCAGCTTCTCTGAAGTCCCATATTTTTGCCTTGGAATGGGAAGATTTAGTTCTAGTGGCCAAACTGAACCATACCATGTGATGGTCACTGGCCCCCAGGTGACCTTCTACCTGGAGATCTGTGATCCTTTCCCTGTTAGTCAGTACTAGATCTAGGATAGCCCTGTCTCTTTTGGGCAGTTGTACCCATTGTTTGAGGCCCTCCCCTTGCACGGAATCCACGTTGTGTCTAGTTCAGCCTGATGTTCCTGCTGTTATTGACCAATCTGTATCTGGCATGTTGAAGTCTCTCATTATCAGAACCTCCCTTTTAGCTGTCATGTTTTGTATATCTTCTAACAGTAATGTGTCTATGTCCTCCCCCCTGGTCTGGGGGCCTGTAGACAACCCCAGTTTGTATGGCTGTCCCATTTCCTGTTTCCATGGTGACCCACAGTTCTTCTGACTCCTTATGTGTATTCTAAATTTCTGTAGCTTTGATATTTTCATTGACATACAGGGCCACTCCAACCTCCCCCCTTTGCACCTCGGTCTCTTCTGATCAGTACATAGCTATGTACTGAAGTCTCCCAAGTGCGGTTATTGGTAAACCATGTCTTGCTAATTGCTACTATGTCCAGTTTAGCTTATGTCACTACTGCCTGCAGGTCTGGGATCTTGTTTCTCAGACTGCGAGCATTTATGTACATGATTTTCCATTGGCCAGATTCCAGTGTGTTAGTCGTTGGGTGAGGTCTGGCATTTCCCCTGTGCACCGTATGGGGAGCTGTACCTTTTTCTTTACCTGATGATGCAAATGAACAGCAAACATTCTGAACTCCTGTTTTACCACTAGCTGAGGGGGGAGGGGTGCTCTTCCCATTCGATGTATTGGGTGCTGCACCCCTCTCCCCATTTGCTAGTTTAAATAATCTGCAAAGACCTCAAACTTCTGTCCCAATACACTGACACCTTCCTTAGTCAGATGCAGTCCATAATATTTAAAGAACTTTCACTCCCAAAACTGTTGCCAGTTCCCTACAAATCACTGTCAGGGGCACATCCTTATTCAGGTGTTGGGAGGTGCATGGTAGGTGACTGGGTATGTGTTATGCTGGGGGGTATGTGTCATGGCCTGTCCATCACTGTCCCATTTGCTGGCCATATGTGCTTCACCACACCTAGCCACGGCACTGTGCAGCACCTTGTATGGGGCATGGCTTTTGTTCATGGTGCCCGGTCATGGTTGTCCCCGCTGTCTGGGTTGGCAGTCTCTGTGTGGCGGGGGACCATGGCAAAGCCTGTGTCTGTGCTCACCCCTACCAGGCCTTGTCTCACACGGTGTACTGAGCATGGGGGTTTACAACAGCCCTACCTCCGACTTAGTTCTGCGTGGGTGCTCCCATGCACCTTAACAATGTAAGTGTGGTCTTGCATGCATGTTCTGGGGGGTATGTTGTGCACTACATGGTCACATCCACCCTCGCAGCCCATGTTGCGCACCTCCACACCTCTGCCTCAGATGCTGGCACACTGCGCTATGCATGTTTCATATATACTGTCCATGCATATGCTGTGCGCCGCACCAAAGTTTTACTCCTCATGCTCCATCTGCAAGGCCTAAGCAGCCCTTCCACAGCTTTGTGAATAAGCACCATCCTGCACAGATTGCCGAAGTGGCTGACAGTTTGAATCTGATTCTATTTTTCTTTTTTACAAAAATATAGCAGATTACCCACAATACTGGTGTTACCACAAAGAAATGCATCGGTACATATTCTTTGATCAACTTCCATTGTATCTTTCCTGGACTGGGGTATGCCCTTACACAACCTATGCACTCCTGAAGCTGTGGGAGTAGTGGAGAATGTTGCATTATGAGTGACTGCACTATGTGGTGGGTGTTCCTAATGTTCTGGATGTATGGAATAAGATTAGATAAATAATTTTGAAATAAGACAAGACTGAATATAATTACACCATTGCCATGCATTTTAGTTCTACAATTAAATACAGTAAATCAAATAAATAACTAATTCAGTGAGTTTTTAGATAATGTAGGAAAATGTAAAATGTAGGCTTTCAACTAGAAATAAAAATGATTGACAATGTCTGTGTATGACTGAACCAAATACAAGCAGTGAAACAGTTTAGAAAAAAAAATAAAAATAAAGTTATAATAGGTTATTTACATGGTATCTCCTTTTCTGTTTCATAACTCTTGATGTCCTAAGTGGGAGTTGTGGTCTATTGTAGACTGAAGAGCTCATGAGCATGATTCACAAAAAACCACGAAGCGTTGTGCAAAAGTTTGTGCTGCACCCCGCGGTTGTTCTGGTGGACAATCCTGCTACTCAGAGTCAGATAGTGCACTGTGCTATCCAACCGTACATATGGGCAGACGGTGGCAGAGTTAACCCAGGAAAGCACCAGGCACCCCAGTAGCACAACCCCCATAGCCAGCCAGGAGAATGGGCTAGCAACAATAATTCACATTCCCTAAGCCCCTATTTATGAAAGTGGCAATGCAAATGATCCCATTTGGCATGCAAGGTGCAATTGGCCATTAGTATGCCCATTATGGGCCCATTTGCATGGACTTGGGCCTAGTGAAGCACCCCCACCAGCCCATGTCACATGCAGCAACATTCCCCTGGTGTAGTGCCCCCTCATTCTCCAATTGCCATCCCCAAAGAAATACATATACCTCAGTAGTCCAGGGTCCCTTCCCCCTTCCTGATCGCCCACTCATAAAAAATTTATGTTTAGGGTTCCTCCCTCCCTCTCCAATTGCTGACCCAAGATGAAGAATCATGTTCCACAGTGTAGTGCTCCTCTCTGGTGACTGATTGCCATCCCCAAATACAGTAAACTTATTTCACTGTAATGCTAGGGTCCCTCCTCCAGCCCCCAATGACCACCGGTCCCATAAGAGCAATACTTCTCCCTGGCAGTCTAGTAGATCCTTCACACTGACCAGTCTGCTACACCACTCTGCTCCCCCCATCCCAAGTCATGGTTGGGGACCAGCACAAACCTCCTCACACCACCACAGCTGGCCACCGACTGAGCCCTCCTGATGCATGTATTGTATACAGTGTGTCTTATTGACTGTGATTCACAGTCAGTGAGCCATGCTGTATACAGTGCATGCTTGAGGAGGGCTCAGTCAGTGGCCTGCCTTGGTGGTGTGAGCAGGGCTGTGCTGGTCATTGGCCACAATGTGGGATGAGAGGAGTTGGATGGTGGAGCAGACTGGTCAGGGTGGGGGAGTGGGGTGCACACTAGACTGCCAGGGAGAAGTATTGCTCTTAAAGGACTGGACATCATTGAGGGGGGACCTTAGCATTACAGGGGAATAAGTTTACTGTATTTGGGGATGACGATCAGTGACCGGGGTGGGGAGGACACTACACTGTGGAACATGATTCTTCATCTGGGGTCAGTGATCAGGAAGGGGAAAGGGACTCTGGACTACCAGGAACTGAATTTATTTATTAGGGAAGGGGATAAGAGACTGGGGAGAGATCACTACATGATGGAAACATTAATGCTTCCTATGAGACAGCGATCGAGGAGGAGGGAGGGAACCTGGACTACCAGGGACTGAATTTATTTATTCAGGGAGGGGATCAGAGTTGAGGGAGGGACCATTACACTATGGAAACATTACTTTTTTATATGAGTCAGTGATCAGGGAGGGGGAGGGACCCTGGCCTACCAGGGTCTGAATTTATCTATTCTGGGAGGGGAACAGAGACTGGGGAAGGAGGTTGGGGGGCCACAGTACCACCGCCAACCACTAGGGTTGTGCACCTTACCACCAGGTTTTTGTTGGTGGTATTTTCTCCATGCAAGGGCCTTCACAAACAGCCCTTGAATGGAGCACAACCTTTGAGGATTGTACTGGGATATACTGTATGCAGGTCCCCTCCTCTTCATTTGCATTTTGGCCCCTTTCACACCATTGCCCAGGCACAAACAGAGTTTGCATGGGCAAACTGGGCTTTGTGAATAACAACTCCAGGCAAACTGGGTTTGCATCCAGGCAAAAATCTGTGAATTTGGCTCCATGTTTTATAAACTGGGTATTTGTATGACAAGCATTTAGATGAATACATCGGGATGTGCTGATGATGCTGTCTCAACTCCGAGGTGGATCTAGGTCCATTAAAAAACTGATTATCTGTATTCCTCATGTTTACATCACATGAGTGTCATTTCACACGAAGTAAACAAGTTGCCATCTCAAAGTAAGTAGAATTATTCAACTTTCAGTGGTATATTTATATACAAAATACTGCAGAACAGAAAGTTATTGTCTCTCAATATGTCTGTCACTACTGCAGCATAAAGTCTACTGCTGTGCAATTGTTCAAAATACACATCTAACAATAGTCATATAGTATATACTGTATCTGTAATTTTATGCATATCACTAAATTTTTAGGCACTGTAAACAAGAGGTGATACAACATTCTTTATATTATTAGGAATTACCATTTTTTTTTTTGGAAAACAACATGTAGAAAACCAGGAGCACACCTACAATAGAACTTACATCTCTTGGAGAAATTATTTTTAAATTCTTTTTTTTCTAACAAAAAATACCTGAAGTTCAAGAAATATTTAATGAAGGCCAAGAATTTGTTGTCCAAAAGCACTTTTCTCAGCTCCTCATAAGTGTTTGAGCTTTTTACAAAGTATTCTTTATCTCTGTCATTTTGAAGAGGACCATGGTGGCAGACACCTTCTCCCAAACCATTTATGTTTGCTCAAGCATGCACATTTACCACATGATACAGCAATGGCTCTGCAAGCCATGCAAAGAAATAATCTATTGACATAATAACTATGTATGATGGCAGGACACCAGTGGGCATTAGATACACTGGTTTTACTCAATGATCTATAGGCTATACACAACTCACAATTCAATTTGTCCTTTACAAACACACCATTCCAACAGTCATGGAAACAAATTTAACTATTACAGGTGTATCTTGCAAATTTTCAGACTGTCATGGTAACATTATCCTGCTTTAAATACATTCCCAAAGTGTAATCACTTTTTGTTTTGTTCCAGTCTGGGGTGCAGCATTCAAAACTGAAACTGATCAATTCACCTATGCATTGCAATGTTTATGTGACATGAAAGTTACTCTGCTGAAGATGCAGTGAACACACATTGTGTGGCCATGTCTATGTTTGAGCATACTTTTCAGAGTAGACTGAACCATTCTTGTAGCACACAATGTGTTGTGTTGTGCCACAAGTTGCACTCACCATAAATTCATCCATATTGTTTGCTTCCTTACAGCCAACCAGAAATGGTTGACAATGTCAGTACACCATAAAGCAATTATTTTGCAGTCTTTTTGTTAACTTGCCTAAATTAAGAAATATTATATCATGTATTAGTAGCAAATACAGTTTAGGTCATGTAGGTGACAGTCATGACACTGGGTGTTCAATGACAATTTCAAAGTGTCTATTACTGTGATGAGATGAGGGAAATAAACAGTGTTGTATGTACAGTATGGTCAGCTCAGGAATCAAAGAATTTACATTGTGCCTTTCAACTTGTTAAGCTACAGTATAGCAGTTGTGTGATAGGATTCTCAGTTGTGTTGCTGACGCTGTGATGACAGAGGAAGATTTCTGAATAGTACACAAAAGGTAGTGGCTTGATTGCAATTTCTTTTCTCCAAAATTAAAAATACTAAAAAGATGAGGGAACACACAGTACTATGAAGGTGGAGGGGATAGATAACAGAGGGGTCCAAGTATGTAATATTTTCTAGTCAGAGAAAGGGATTCTGGAATCAGACTTCCAGCAGAGGTGATGGTGTCGAAAACATATCGGTAGGTTTCAATACTGCAAATGAAACTAATAAGGGAATCATATTGGAAAGGAAGGGGAGAAGTAGAAAGCATTTTCGGTGAAAAACTGTCTGCAATAATAATGTGGCTGGAGAAGACTGGGGAGTCATTGTTGGACAGGATGTCCTTTTAAGATGGCAAATTCTATGTTTCCTTTTGTTTGTTATTATTGCTGTTACACTACTTTTATCACAAACTGATTTTCTGCCTTTGGGTTGCTCATGTATACGTACAGCAATAAGTTTCTTCTTGAGGTTTTTTGCCCTATGCCACATGACCTATGATGTTTAGGAAGTTTCTCCCTACATGAAAGAAAGACAGAGAAAAAATGAAAAATGAAAACAAATTCACATATCAAATCCAGAAATCATCAGTAAAGAGATTCTGATGCAGTAACTTAGGCATTAGAGCAGAGATTTATGAGTGAGCATTTATCACACTTTCTCTGACATTAATGCCAATATCTAATAACCATGTCAATGCTTTCATAAATGCCTCCTTTACCATTACTAGTGATTTCAATTATGTTTTCCTCTTGTCCACTACTTCAACAGCCAACACTTCCTTGGTCTCACAATCCATAAAATTTTAAGTACAGTAGTGGGAACAGTGCCATGGACTATCCATTTTTCCATCTCTTAAGAAATGAAACATTTATTAAATCATGAAATATCAGTTAAAGAGTAATATTATTGCCAACATACCCAAAGGAGCAATAAAACACGTACCGCTCAATATCACATATTTTCATTTTAATTGCTCACAATCTTTGTCACACATTTATAGCCAGAAATTCTCCACTAATGGAACTATAAAATGTCTTTGCACCCTGAAGAATGTTGATGAACTCATCATTAGGTTCATACTTTCCTTAACACAGAGATTTTTCCAAAATTGTTCCCTGAAAAAGCTATTTCAGCCAACAACTCAACATCACCAGTATATGTCTACTCTTAAATGAGAGGTTGTGCTATCCAACAAAACTGCTCATGACCAGTATTATGTTTCAGTAAGCAAAAAGATAGTGAGGAACACTATCACTGACTGATTGTTAAATTATGCAATGTACAAGAGGATGTAATTGGGGTTGGGGGTTAAAAGCAGTTACAGGATATGGATTAGATTGGATTATGTGGGTTATGAAGGCAAATTTGAAAGTGGAAGAGATGGTGCTGCTGCAGATATTTATCAGGAGTGACTTCCATTATTTGGGTGCAAATGAAGAGAATGCTGATAATAACTCTAGAGTAGGTGGCTATGATTGTGAACAGAGTAGCTGACAGGAAAGTTATAAACTGAGATGATGTGAGACCTAGACAGTACTGTAGGATATGGCTAGGTACACTATTAGAGCAGGGGTAATGGTTACAAATTGTGGTGTAGTGGAACAGAAGGCAAGCACTACATCAGTGATGGCAGTTAGGCTATAATGCAATAGCACTCCTGGTGGCAGGCAGAATCTGAGCAAAGAAATTGGAGGACGTAATGTCAGAGACAAGAACTAGGTGTATGAGCTGAGTAAAGCAACTACTAAACTTAACAATTTAACAGTAAGCTTGTAGTGAGAAATAACACTATGGTACAGGTTCTTGATTGTTCCTGCAGGTGAGTAGTTCAAGCCATAAGACAGTCAAAACAGCAGTGAGTACCGTAATGGAGTCACAAGTCAGAGTACTCACTGCTGTAGGCCTGCATAAATGTGGAGTTGAGAAAAAGGTACAATGCAAAGTGGCAGCATGGCCATCCAATGGGCAACTCCCATAGTTGACACCCACAGTAAGACGCTGTTTGTGAAGTGGTCCTTAGGGATCCTGACTGCTAGAGAAAAGGACAGATAAGGTAGGGTACCTTTTATAGGGGACAGGTGTCCTTTTATGGAGGCTCTGGTTTGGCAGTGAGATTTGCTGAAGAGAGGGCTGATGGTCCCCTCAATGTAGCCACTTTCCAAGCTTGCTGTGTGATTGGTGGTGGGGGTTGGATGTAAAAGCTGTGTGCAGTCTTGCAACCCTCTGAGGAGCTGTTCTCCTTTGCAGTACAGAGACATGAAGCTGGCCATCAAATAGGAGATACAGATATTTATAAATACTAGCTCTAAAACATGTCATCATCACTCAGAGTGGGAGAAAGGGTGATAATCTTCATCAAGGTAAAAGAAGCACAGCAACCATCATACAACACTGAAATAAAAAAAATGTTAATTATATTCAGAACAATATTATGACTAATGAATGCTGAATTGTGAAGTCAACCTCATATCTGCATTTATTGCAATTCATAACTAAAATTTTTCCTTGCAAGGGCAAGTAATGCACTCTCAAATACAAGTAATATTTTCTCATCCACTTAATTTCTTTGGATCTGGGGGGGCATGGCTTCGCTCCAATCATGATGGCCGCCTCACTGCGGAGCTCTGTAGACCTGGAGAACTATTCACAGGAGATGCACCTCTGGGCAGGCTAAATCTGTCAGCTATATACAGACATTGCACCAGTTATCCTTCCGGTAGATACATGGTAAGAAAATTTCTCTCCCGGATGCTTTTCTTGACCGCTACATGCTGCTGATAGACACCGATGCCTTGCTATGTCACAGGGTAATAGGCCAGATGTGTCTGGAAGCCTCTGCATGCAACAAATCACTGAGATGTTTGCAGCACTGATGCAGCAAATGACTGAGGTGACTATAGCCTCAAATAACACCACCTCAGCCATACAACAAATGGATGCTAAAATGTCCAAAACTGAAGCCCAAGTCAGATGGAATTCAAACAGGCTTGACATGCTTACAGTGCTAGTATCAGAACAGGAACGTACTATCCACAGCCTGCAAACAAAAATGGATGACATCGAAAATAGAAGTTTCCGGAACAATCTCTGCATCCTGGGCATACTTGAAGGGGATGAGAGGAAGCGACTGGCAGATTTTTTCTACGACGTGCTACCAGAGATCCTTAGGCACAACCTCCCACCGGGCTTTATGATAGAAAGGGCCCATAGAACTCTTAATCCTAAGCCAAAACCTGGCAAGTGGCCTAGGCCCCTTATGGCATGCATTCTCAACTTCGCGGACAAGGAATGGGTTTCATCCAGAGCACAAGAGCTTGGGGTGCTGTCATGGCAGGGCCACAAAGTCCTTATATTTCAGGACTATTCCAAAGATCTAGCTGCCAAACAAAAAGCATACACTGAATGCTGATGACTGATGCATGCCAAAGGCATCCAATTCACACTACGGTACCCCACTATAATGCAGCTGGAGATCAACAGGGTACCTATGTTGTTTCCTACCCCTGAGGCCCTCATGGAATACCTCAGCAATGCACCGCCCAGCAGTGTTACCCCGAGCCAAAATGACAATCCACATAAAGAACAGTCTCACAATGGGGAACCCAATGCTTTTAAATTGAGCATAGTTCCTGGATATCAGTTCCAAGGATTGCCAGCCAGATCTCGGAAGCACCAACAATCTGGGAACCATGACAGAAGGAGCCATCTGCATGATCGTGCGACGGAGCCTGCATACGAAGGACCCAAAACAGAAATTTTCAACCTTCAGAAATTTGCTTCACTGAATTGGTACACAGCACTAGTACCGAAAGATCAGGCCAAGACAGCTGAATTCCCCGAATATCCTGAGGCAGAAATGGTTCAAGAGGCCACAGTGTCCGAAATGGCATACTCCGATTCTGATGCAGAGAAGCTTAATGATGCACCCATCTCCTTCTCCTCAGTCCCAGAAGTGGAACGTGGACATTCCGATGCTAGTACAGATAAAATGGTATCCATCCCAGCGCTGCATCCTCCACCTCTTCATACGGAACCTCTCATGGGCGGAGACAGATAAGTGTCCCTTTTGTTCTTTTCTGAGGGCAGGATTGGGGCTGGACATCGGGAATGCTCCCATTGTTAAACAGGAAGGTTTATGGTAGTTTTCTCCTCTGTTTTTTCTATGTCCTGATACTGCCTACCTTGTCACCTGGAGAAAATATCCGGGACACTGGGATACTGAAATATAATGTTTTTTTCATCTATCAGTAGACGCTGCTGACGAAATTAACCATAAACTGGAAGATATACCCCATACCCTATCTTCTTAGCAGCTACCCTCTCCAACCCCTCCTATATTCCGTTATAGAGGGACTCCTAGAATGGAACCCCCCCTCCCCATAATCTATCAAATACTATCTAAAGGATAGCTGCACTGTCTGGGGGAGACAATATTTCAGAAGACCTATAGTGCCATCATTACCCTACAGCTTTCTTACTGACCTGCTGTTTCGGCCTGCAAAATCAACTGATAGTCTGACAGTTTGACCCAGGCAACAGTATAGATGCATCCTAATATTCTTTTTGCTGTACATCCCCTCTCCAGGGCTAACCAGCCCCATACAGTGCTGGCACCATGATTGATTTTGTATCTATCCTACAGTTGTTAATGTAGGATTCTCTTATCTACCCCCACCATGGACAGCCAGTTGGAACATCTGGAGGACTATTACTCCTTGTTCCATAAACCGAGTATTACCAATGCACATATTAGTGCAATGTATGCATATAGTGTTTCTATTATTGATTTTATTTTAGAGTTACTGTTTTTTTATGTACAACATGCTGTAACTTCTTCATTAACTTTATTTAGCTATGCTGTAACTTGCTGGAAAATAGCACTTCAAGTACTAATAGTTGTAGTAACTTGGGATTTTTGTCAGCTCCTGTTTGTTGACTCTGACCCGTGGAGCCCTTCAAGAGTCTCGAGCACTAGTTTCAATATTTTCCATGGACCTCAGGATTATGGCTGCTATATCCTTCATAACATGGAATGTTAGGAGTCTTAATATCCTGGTGAAATGGAAAAAAGTGCTGACACACTTGAAGAGACTGAAGGCTCAACTCACATTCCTGCAGGAGACAAAACTTACCAAGCATGATCACGCACACCTGATGAGAGACTGGGTGGGGCAGGAGATTCATGCAGGTGCCCCTACCAGAAGGAGAGGAGTAACCATTTTGTTCCATAAAGCCTTTGCCATGGAACATAATCCAGAGAGTAGCTGACCCCCAGGGTCGATGGTTCATGGGTCTAGTTGCCACCCCGACTGGGAATATCATTCTGGTCAACATATATGCCCCAAACGAGGATAACCCCCTTTTCTTT
Organism: Neoceratodus forsteri; assembly: GCA_016271365.2. Taxonomy (NCBI): domain Eukaryota; kingdom Metazoa; phylum Chordata; order Ceratodontiformes; family Ceratodontidae; genus Neoceratodus; species Neoceratodus forsteri. Next base: position 1,243,640,601 of record CM057458.1, on the reverse strand, counting down.
GTTGACTTAACTGCGAGGATAGAAGCTATTATTGCTCCAGATACCCCTATTATAGCAGGTGGAGACGTTAACCTTACTTTGATTCCCACTCTGGACAGGAGCGACCTGAGTAAGGAAACTCAAACTAAGGGGTCTCAAGCTATTCACAATCTCTGCTCGGAATACCAAGTAGTGGATATCTGTTGTCTTATACACCCCAAAGATTGGGATTATACATTCCATTCCAGAGTTCATGGCTCCTTTAGTAGGTTAGATTTTTGGTTGATTTCACAAACTTTAACACACTTAGTTATTACCTCAAATATTCTCCCCATGATCATTTCAGATCATGCCCGGTTTAACTAATTATAGCATGCTGTGATTCAGCTCCTAGATTCTCCTTCTGGAAGCTTGACCCCCTGTTTATGCAAGACTCAAGCTTCTTGTGCTGGGCTAAATCTGAAACTGATTGTTTTCTGCTTGAGAACCCCATTTCGGATACTTCAGCACAAAATACGTGGGAGACTTATAAGGCTGCAATGAGGGGGAAATTTATAGGGTATGCTGTCAACAGAAGGAGGGACAGGGACAAAGAACAGACCAAGCTAGAAGGAGAGCTGACCATAGCCAAACAGGCCTTAAAAGTCTACCCATGCCCTGCATTACAATTTCATGTACACAGACAGGTGCTATCCCTTAGAATCAGGTTAAACAAGCTTATATCCCGGAAGGCTGATCTAGCCATGCTAAGAGTCCGGCATCCATATTGGGAGGGTGGGGATAAGAGCAGGAAAGTCCTGGCCTATCAGATTAGGCAGCAGCAGGCCGCTAGGTTTATTGCTAGCTTAAAAGATCTGACATCAGGAACAATAACAACCAAGGTGCCAGAGGTGAATAAGATCATGACTAATTTTTATACTCATCTCTGTACCTTGTCCCACCCAGCCACCCACTCTGATACTTGGGCTTTTTTAGACAACTTAACCCTCCCCACTTTATCTCAGGACCAAAGAAATAGATTAGATGCCCCCTTCACTGCCCAGGAAATAACAACAGCTCTAATGGCTTTAACTTCGAGGAAGGCACCTGGAGGGGACGGATTCTCAGAGGAATTACTTCAAGCCATGGCCCCCACTATAATTCCCATCCTAGGGCAAATGTTTGCCGAATCTAAGGACAAAGGAATGCTGCCTCCATCCCTTAGAGAAGCCACAATAGCAGTTCTACCTAAGAAAGGTAAAGATCTCATTGCCCCCTCTAGCTATCACCCTATTTCCTTAATAAATTCAGAGAGTAAACTTTTTGCCAAAGTTTTAGCCAACAGACTAAGCCCTCTTCTCCTGTCTCTACTCCATCCCTCTCAAGTAGGTTTCATCCCAGGTCGATACAGTACTGACCACACCCGAACTCTTCTGAATCTCATTCATATAGCCAAACAACTTAGTACCCCATCAGCTGCGTTTGTGATTGATTTCAAAAAGGCATTCGACTTGGTAGAGTGGGACTACCTGCATACTGTATTGGGCCATTTTGGCTTTGGGCCACAGTTTTTGGCAAATATTCAGGCCTTATATACACTCTCACAAGCTAGGGTCAGAACCAACTCCTCACTGTCTGATCCCTTTCTGCTTCATAGATGCACCAGACAAGGTTGTCCTCTCTCACCTTTACTTTTTGTTCTAGCAGTTGAGCCCTTGGCATCCGCCATTAGGCAAGATAAAAATATCTCAGGGATCCAGATGGGAAACTCCTATTGTACAACCTTGATGTATGTGGATGATCTGTTAGTGACTCTGGCAGATGTCAACATGTTTATTGTCCCCTTGCTATCCCTCTTTGATCGATTTACACACATTTCTGGCCTAAAAGTCAATCAAACAAAAAACGAAATTCTTCCCCTTAACTCAGTATGTTATGAGGGCAGTAACCCTCACATAGGTCTTAAGTGGTCCCCAACCATTGTTACTTACCTAGGGATCAAGATTGGTGCTAACATTTATAAGTGGTAGGATAATAATCTGAACCCCTTGTTAGCTGATTGCAGGAGAGATCTGGAACGTTGGACCCGCCTACATCTCACTATGGCTGGGAAAATCGCAGCTTTTAAAATGTCCATGGCGCCAACAATTTTTTATGTTCTTTCCCATATCCCTCTTTTTCTTCCCTGTCACTGGTATCAAAAACTAAATAAGATGGTAGGCTCCTTTCTTTGGGGCTCCTCCCAACTCCGCTATAGCCGGAATGCTTTCAGGGCACATTGGAATCAAGGGGGCTGGGGGCTCCCATGGATGGAAGGTTGTAAAATGGCATACCAATGTTCCTAAACTTTGAAATGGTTCCAGCCTATATCTACTAACTCCCCCAACGGCTAATCATAGAACAACAGATCAGTCATACATCCACATTAGCCTCTTTATTATGGCACTCCAAAAGCCCCAGCATTTTGAAGCATCCTACTATAGGCCCCTCTATCCACTATTGGCTAGTGGCCCACAAGAAACTTAAAAGCCACTCACACCCTCTGTCTCACGCCCCTCTATGGCATAACTCTCATATACAAATAGGTGGCTGCCCAGTATTCTGGCAGTCCTGGTATGATAGGGGCATACACTTTCTCAGTGATCTTTTGTCCCCTAATACAGGGACAACTGTGACCTTTCAATATCTATAGGACACTTGGGATCTCCCTACCTCAGACTTCTGGTGATACCTGTAGCTAAGGAATGCAGTCCAACCAATTCTAATGCAGAGTAAACCTCGAACCACCAAAGACTCTCCCACTCGGATATGGCTTCTACAAACAGGAGGAGTAGCAGGAACCATTTACACCTCATTAAGAAATACCTTACCTAATCCAACGTCCTTACTTCAGGCTAGATGGGAGGAAGCCCTACATATTCAAATATCTGACAACCAATGGAAAAAGTGCTGGACTACCGCCCATACGGCATACAGGGATACTAGTAGTAGATTGATTCAAAATAAAATCGTGCACTTTTGGAACAGAACTCCCACGATACTTTACAAGGCCAAAGTCCTCCCAAATGACAAATGCTGGAGATGTCTACAGCCAGGAGGTGATCTCGTTCATATACTGTGGGAATGCCCCTTGGTAGCACCCCTATGGACAACTATAGCACAGTTAGCAAGTCAAATCCTAAAACAACATATTATACTAGCAGCTCCTCTAGTGCTGCTGGGGATACAGCTTACCACCACGCCCCCCCCCCCAATTTAGATGGCTGATGCTATTATGCATGCAGGTGAAGCATTCCATTTTGCTTAACTGAAGAAGCCCAACCATGCCTTCAATGGCAGAAATCATATCCTCCCTTTCATCCTTACATGAATTACACAGACGTTCCCATGTATCCTTAGGACAAAGGGACAAGTTGCACTTGTGTTGAGCCCTGTTCATGGCATATGTAGACCCCAGAGCAGGAATAGAGTGTAATTCATTGTCAGAACCTTTTGTTTCCTCCTGTTAAACTTCTAGCATTGATTTATTGACCCTCTCTCTGACCAGCAGGCTTGTAATCACATTTGCTTTGGATGTAGCTATTATTAACATATATTTCTGCAAAATGTGCTTATAGCAGTTGTTGTAAATAGTTGTCACTAGGACACTTTAGTTGATAGCTGATTTGATTTTAGATATTCTGTAGTAGAGTATCCTCATTATCTTAAGTCCAGATACTTTGTGGTACCTTCTCTTTTTTCCCCCTGCTTATAGTATGGGACCTTACTGACCAATAGAAGGTATCATTCCCTGAATACTGATGCCCTGCTTGACCTCAGCAATGGTTCCTCCTTTTTGGTCTGGACCATAACATCTTCAGAACACTGAGATATTTTCCCTGTGGGGCCTCTGGATGGTGCAGCTTTATGATTTCTAGGCCTTGTCAATCAACGGCGGGACCTCCTCTTGGTCACACAGTGCCCCTTATTGAAGGTAGGTCCAACGTATCTTATTTCCCTTTAACTGCAGAAATGACATGCAATGTTTAGTTTTAAAATCCTGATGCAATGTATGTAATCAGGGACCCAGTGTTACAGTTTGTACTCTGGCTGCCGCTGGTATGTTAGTACTAATACTACAGACTGCAAATGTTTTGCTGTATGTTTCAGCTTTTTATTATTAGTTCTATAAATATGTTCCATGTATGTTCTCTTTGTTGTTCTAAAATTAATAAAAACAATTAAGAATTTCTTGGGATCTGTATTGATGTGATAGATTTCTTCATGTCTGTTATCTTCACTATCAGACAAGGCATCTTCTCCAGTGACTTCTTCAGTAAGAGAGATATTCTGAAGGTGCAAAATTTCAACAATACTGCAAGCAAGAATTACATGATGTTTACTACATAAATAAGCAAATAAAAATACGAGGAACAAACACATGAATGACATTTATAACAGTACCTGTTGGAGTAGTCTGACTGAGAACCGTTCTCGGCATTACTATCATAACCTGCAATTTAGTCCTCATCTACACAATGCTCATTATTTGGCAAAGTGCTGTTCCAGAAATTACAGGCACAGGTGAAAGAAAATTTGAAAAACAGCCAGTGTTGCACTTACCAACATGATTGCTGCATCTGGCCACACATGAATACTATGCCAGGAATCCAGCAGCCACCATTTATGTGATACATTAGTGCATCACATCTATCCTGAATTTACCCCATTTACATATGTAGCTTGATGCCATGTTGCTTGCATGTGGTTAATGCATCTTAGTGTGCTTATATGTTTGTATGTATATATTTATGTATGTATGTAAGTATGCATCCTGGTTGCTGAAAGAGTTCCCAACACAGTGGTTGTTTACCCATGACACGAGGGACTCTGAACCCTCATGGACTCAGTATTTTGCCAATTAATTTCTTATGTACCAAATATCATTCCCTAGACAGTTGTTCTCTATGTAAAATCACCTGTAAGGAAGACAAATGGCTATGAAGCAAATGACTACAGCATTTCCATGGTTTTGATTTACTACATGGCAAGTTTTGGTACATACCTCTCAACCCCCTGCCTCAAAAAAAAGGGACAAGGCTTAAAAAATCAGGGACAAAGGGCCAAAATCAGGGACACATCTTCAAAATTAGAGATATCCACCCAGAAAGCTGGTAGAATATGGGGCTTAGTGCAAAACACATTTTCTAAAGAAGAACAAGTCTGTAAATGTAATGCTTGACATTGTTTTGTGCTTACAGTCTCCTCTGTTTAGCCAGAAAAACACAAATTTTAGGAGGGACAGAGTAAAATTTTGAGGCAAAATCAGGGATGTCCCTGAAAATCAGGGACACTTGAGAGGTATGTTTTGGTATATTCTTCCTCAGTCGTGATGTGCCAACCTGTCCAACTTAGTCAGACAAGCACAAGGCACACCAATAGATTCATACTTCTCTTTGATGACTGTGACGTAGTCTATGGTGCTGCTCCCAAATCTTCCCTGATTAAATTGGACACTCTCTTTAACTGCTTCTGCCACTTTGCTATCGACACCCTATCCCAGTCCCACCACTATGAACTCTATCACTCTCTAACCTTCCTTCCACTATCTTGAAGACGCATCTCTTACTGTGCCAAACTAACCTCCAAATTCTGGTTCGGGAGGCTCCCTTCCTATCTCTCATCCCCTCTCTCCACCTCACCTCTGCCCACCCACTCTCTCAGATCAAATGACGCCCACACCTTAATGGTCCCTCGCCGCTCCACCCTCATCAGTCAGACTGGTTTCGCCCATTGTTTTGCTAAAATCTGGAATTCCATCCCCCCTGAAATATGACACCTCCTCCAACTACTCCATTACCTCTACCTTACACAATTACCTTTCCCTCAGTTGTTCTGCTTTAACCTAGCTTAATACCTATCCCCAGTTTCTGCCTTCCTACCATGACTCCCCCCCAAGCAGGGTTCTCAACATCCTGAAGGGAGAAATCAGGAAATGGCTACCCCTTCTCCTCATATTCAGTTCTTGCCTCTCCCCCTCTCTTCTCCACCTACCCTTCTGGGTCACCAATGTGCACAACTCAACCCCATCCTTTTCACTCAAACAGCATTTGCAAACTACCTCAAGCCTGCTCCTGGTACACTCATGCACTATAAATGGTTCTATCACATTATTACTGTTTTGTACATTTTTCTGTTCTTTTGTATGATTTTGGACATGTATTGTAATTTACCCAATGTTCCACTACTGTTTATTGTACAATACCTTGTGTTCCAACTGTTGCACAGTCTTACAATCTTGTATTGTTTGTACTACCACTTATTATTGTAACTGTTCATCCTTCACAACCTCATGTAACCTCTCCTCCCAAGGTCGCACCGTAACATGAGCAACATGTTGTTCAGTGTGCCCTCCTGGTGAAACATTTCAATAAATAAATAAAACACTTCCCATGGATTGATCAATTCAGTGTACACAGACTATTTACATGTATAACTGATTCTGACTGCAGTACTACCATACAAATCATTATCTCAGCATCCCACAATTGGTTTGTAACAATGTGCCCTTACAATTAATGCAAAGTAGTGATGATTGCCAATCATCCAGACATTCAAACGAAATTACTTACTTATGAAATAACTAAACATGAACTTATACATTTGTAACCCCCGGGTGCTATCTCAAGGGCTAACACCCCTGCCTGTCTCAGCTGTGACAGGGTAAGGGGGCCCAGATCCATTGACGGGTGCCTCCACCCAGAGGTCGGGGTTAGGACAGTCTAGGTTGACTCGGTCACAGCCCTCTGGGTTGCTGCAACTCCCCCTTCTTCCCACTAGTGATTCAAGCAGAGTAATTACAATGCTTTCCCCCTGAACACTTACCCCCCAGCTTGAAACACTCAGCTCACTCCGGGGACCCCCTGGAAAGTAAGATACAGTTATCAAACATTCACTGTGCAGTATGTCCTCAGTAAGACACAAACCAGCCTGGGTACAGTTGCAAGACAAACAATCTGATTTATTTGAAGGGGGATAACAAGGACCGGGGGAAATCAGGGTGATTAGCTTATCACTGTTACCTATATTTAACTACCTATGGCTCTGTGCACAGGCCTGCACCTATCAGTTATTGTCCATAGGTACCCAAGCCCTAATGGCTAGTCCCTCATGGCAGCTGGTTGGGGCCCTGATACAAATGAGCATTTGCTTTCCTGAGCAGATCAAAATGAGCAGAAGATCAATTAGTGCAGTCAGCAGTACAACAAAACTGATTTTGTTTTTCTTTGCCACTTGTTTGTAAGATTAACAGGGAGCTACCCTGATCCAGTACTCATGACTCCAGCAGATACCCTTCCTTCACCACATGCAGGGCTGAGCCTGAGCTTCAAAAGCCTCCTCACACATTTATTTGGAAAACAACAGAGGGGTACCATACCAGGCAGCTGCTCCCAGGACCCACACAAACTCACAGCGATTTCGGGCATTAGCAGCAACTCCAAACGTCCTGACAGACCGAGCACGATTCAGCAGATTCTCCAGTCCTCTTCAGGTGAAGCCTGGTAGGTAGCTGTGTTTAGTCGCAGCCTCCTCTGACCGCACGCTGGCGGTTTAGTCCGGGCTTCAATATCTATTGAAAGCGACGCCTGGAAGCTTCCGCAGCGCTTCCCGCGCGAACACTCAACAGCGCAGAAGCTCAGAGTTCCCTTCTCCTTCACGGTTACAACAAATCTACCCCTAACAGCATGGGGAACTCCTTACAGTTCGGGCGCTACCCGATTCCATTGGCTGGCGTCACATGCCAGTCAATTACTCTGGCCCTCAGTGGTGCGAAAAAGTGCCATAGCCCATGATGCCTTTCCCAAAATTACAGGCAGTTCCTCTATTGGTCCTCTGGCTCCACAGAGCGTCCTCACAATCTGACTGATCCACTTTAACAGTTCGGTACCAACATGGTGGGGCATAGCCGAAACAGTCCAGGGCTGCAAGAAAGCAGGTTAGAACAAACAACAATATCTTTCTCACTCCAAGCAATTATCAGTAAACAATTACACCTTTTCAGAGAACTCCCTCTGCACAACTAGCGATGGCAGAATGGAGCACTTACTCCGCAGCCCGGCCGGGACTCGGGCATAAAACCACACCCCCATTTCAACTAATTATGACTGCAACCAGGCAGCCCTTAAAGAGACAGTATACAGAGGCTTTAAAAGCGCTCACTGGCTACAACATTTAAGCGGCTTTACGCTGAACACCAGCCAGGCATGGAGCATTTAAACAAGCTCTGGGAAAGCTTTTAGGAACCCCCATTTGTAGGGGGTTTACACATTCATATAAAAAGTGCTTTACACACATATCACTGTTTGTTTGGCATTATGTACATACTGTGTCTTATCCATGTAAATGAATGCTAGATGTTTTTCATCAGTAATGGTGTATCAAAAGTAACTTGCCAACTCATTAGCAGGTGAATGAAGGAACTCTATTCCAGGTATAAATGACTCACTGCAAGAGGACAACCACATCAGATATATGAAAGCATTACACAAACTCAGAAAATTCCATTATCATGGAAGCATAACTTCTGTGACACTTACTGACGTAAAGCAAATAATAATATTGTATACTCTGTTACTTCCAGTTCTATAATTGCACAAGTGAAATAACAAATTAGTGCTACTGTACCTAGCAATATTTATTGTTATAGATTGAGTGAGCACTTCACATCACACAGGTTGACCTTTTTAATTTTTCCATGCTTGAGTTATTGACACCCTGCACAATAATTTAATACCAACAAAGTATATCACTAATACAATTGTAAGAATTGATTTACTTACATTCTGGTACATTCTGTTTGGTTACCCAACACTGCGGCATATAAAACATGTCATTATCTTACATTTTGATAAGAAATCCAGAACTGGCACAATAATCTACAATGCTCCCAACCAGTGAATTGTGTGCATATAGCAACACCTCCTTCATTCCACCATCAATACCCCTTCATGCACATCCATTATATTGTTATCTTACAGTAGACATTTTTTCCACCACTTAAATTGTTTCATGAAGACAATGAAGATGTCTGGTACATATCATTCTTCTGTTGTGATGTCAATTTCTCCATCCCTCAAAAACCCACATATAGAACTCTAACCTGAAGAGTCATGTTTCCTATGTGCATCACCTTGCACTTTTTTAAATAGCAATCAACTGTCAAACTTTTGACCTATTATCTACACTTTCCTTTTCACTTTGCATCACCACAATACTTTCTTCGAGTACCTACTCTAACAATTTATATAAAGTGTATTACATGGATGATACAATTCATAGATATGACACTCTTCCTATCAGACTTCACATTACAAAACAGTACATAAATGTTGAGCAGAAATTTTGCGTCATCAGCATGAGAGACAAGATATAGTTGTTTTTTGTTTTTTTTTCATAGCCATCCATCTAGGGTGCTCATTTCTAATCATCACACAGGTTCTAGATCACTCCTTTTTGAGACTTTATCTCTTTTGTTTTTGCTCTGACAGTACTACCATGCTGTATGTTCTGCTTATGGTAGTTTCACATATCATTATTGCTAACAAATTACAGAAAAAAATACTTCACTTCAGATTTATATTCTGATCACATTAGTCATATGTCACATCACAAGTTTCCAAACAAGATAAAAGAAAAATAAATAAAGAAACTAAGAAGTATATATATATATATATATATATATATATATATATATATATATATCTGATATCAAATAAAAAAATATACAATACTGCAGAATAAATGATGGGTAGTGGTTCACCAATGCAGCAGTAACACTACCTCCTGCATCACTTACAATCCATTTCCAGGTATGAGAGTGGAGTGTCAGAGGGTTGGCCCGAGGGAGGTAGGATGAGCATCCGCTTCACAGTTGTCATTCTTCAGATGGGGGAGAAGGAAGGCTGTGGTTTGGTTTTCATGCCATGCTAGAGGCATGTCTACACCTCCAGAAAAAAACTAAGGATAAACCCCTTGTGTCAGCTACTCCATGAAGCCCATTGACATCTGACTGAATGATATTACAGGAGTGATCCACTGCAGGGGGTTATAGGTGACTCTTGGTCTCTCCACTCAGGAAGCCCTACCACAGGGTTCAAGCTGTTGAATCCCCAGTCCAGGCAGTCTGGGGGGGGGGGTAAGGGTAAGCCAGATGTGCTATCCAGGTACTGAAGATGGGGCACATTCCCCTCCCATAGCCCAAAAGATAAGCACATTTAAAATAAGAAAAAAATCTGAAAAGCAGTACTTACATACAAAAATGCAATGATTGAGACAATCATTTCTGAGGTGAAAACAACTTTTATTAAATGTCATGAGTAGGAATAGTGGAAAAATTGTAATTTTAAGAAAATGGAAAGATGTGTCTGCGTAAACTATAAGCTTGACATAGGACTTGATCATGAAATTAGAAGAGGATGTTCATGATGAATAGATATATGTTTCTCATTGCAAATAAAAATGAAGAGCATCATGCGGTTCTCTGAAGAACTTATACATAGATACAAAAAAAGAAAAATATGACTGAATTAAAAAAAGTATATTGTTTTAAAGTCACCAAACAGTAAAAAGACTTGTTCTCCTAAACTGACAGCCACAAGGTAGACAGGTGCCACGACATTGTTGAGAGGGAGGTAAGCATGGTAGATCAAGAAGATGTGAGTCAGACTAGTGCCTTAAAAAATGTAAATGGAGTTGGCACCAAAAAAGGGGGAAAATAAATAATAAAGAAAATTAATATGACACATCACTAAATCATCTGATACACATTGTCAGAAGTCAGACATTGTATTGATAGTTTCTTTTAACATTTCTCCTCTCCTACTTTGTTGCAGTCTGTATGCCAGTCCACATGACATGTGACAACTGTTTTATTCATGTGTTCTATTTCCACTCCAGATGTACACTATCACAGCTTTATGCAGGGATCAGGTGAAAAAGGAATTATTGTATTGAGCTCGATGACCTCAGCAGACCAATGAAAATGTGTATCTGGTACAGATTCATGCAAACAGGACAGTAAGGGTACATGGCACCATGCAGTACACACAAATGGGGCCAGTTGACCCCATCAGATGGTACTGAGACAGGAGGCAATGGGGTGACTGGAAATGAAGGGGCAGCAGTCACCAGCAGTTCATGTGGATCACCATGGCAGATGTACAGTGCCAGCACACAACTGCCTGAAGATGGGGACATGCATGACAATAGTCAGCATGAATGAGAATCTAAAAATTGATGGGGCACCAGGAGCAGACCCCCCCCCATGATGTGACTCTACCATTTCTGCAAGGCCATGAGACTAGTAATGTATGGCTGGATGACGACTGTTTGTTTGTTTGTTTGTTTGTTTGTTTGTTTATTCACTTAACGGGTAAGCACACTGGAAACAAGTTCCTTTTACAGGTGCGACCCACATATATTGCATACAGACAATACATAATCAAACATACATATACAATGCAGCAAATTGCAGACAAAATGTCTTTGTTACGTATAAAATTCATAAAAAATTCATAAAAACAGTTACAATTAAATTGAGATTCAAAATACATCCTAATGCATCGGCAAACTTTTGACAGAACACAACCACCTAATATCTTGAGGAATTTCATTCCAAATGAATGGAGCAATATAAGCAAAGGATCTTTGTCCACTTTTAGATTTCATAAAAGGAATCTCGAGAAACCTACTGTCTAACCTATGTCTAGAATAATGACCATCAATATATGGTCTCAAAAACTTTGAAATACTATGTGGAATTCCAGAGTCCATAACTTTATACTGCAGTAAGTACTACTAAATGCATGCAGAACAGGCAACAGCACCTGGCTGGGATGGTATCCACAGAGGTGCATACCATGTGTGCTAGGTGTTACACCCCTCTACCATGACCTAGAAATGTACACAGGAAATATGCTGTTTCCCAGTCATACTACCATGAACAGCTGCTTCACAGTTCCAGTCCTATCCCATCATTTCAGAGTGCAGAGGGTGACACACACACCATGCTCAGTACACATTGCAATGCCTCTTCATTGACACATGCCACAAGACATCTTGCATAAAAACCTACTGTCCACTGCAGTTGCCACTGCCACCATACAGTTGTTGTAGGCAATATATTACAACAACCAGTCATGGCACTACCACAGTTCTGTCCAGTATCCACACATCCTGATAAATTCAGATCCCAGTGCAGACCTTGCTCAAAAGCATGGGATGTCACATAAGGTTGTGTGGATGTTGTCATTGACACTGCACCACAACTGGTGTGTCCTCTCTGCTGTAGGCTGTACACCTTCTCCCTGGTGTTCACAATGTCCCAGCAGCTGCCTATTGTCTCATGCGCACACTACTAACAGTGGGAACCACCAGCCAAGGTTGCTGAGTGTGACAGTTCCAGATGAATGGGTCTGACAGTCCAACTCTACCTGGTCTAACTAGTGATGCAATGCCCATGCAGTTGCCTATTGTCCCGTGCACACACTCCCAACAGCAGGGACCATCAGCCAAGGCTGCTGTGTGTGCTGGTTGCAAATCAGAGGGATGCATATCTCTCTCTCTCTTTCTCTTTCCACAGGAACTATCTAACCATTACAGTACTGCCATCATGCTATCGCTTATGGGACCACACTCAAAGACAGAATACTATGAACTAATTTATAAAAGAGTAAGAAGATAGAGTATAAATACAGTTGAACTGTAAAGGAAACAGAAATCATTGAAACAAACAATCAGAAAGGTTGACTAAATGCATTTTGGAACAGAATATTGTATTACAAGTATTTCTGACATGCTTTCTGTGGGAAGCATCAGTTTAGACTGCATGCAAAATAAAAGAAAATTGGAGGGTTTCTATACCAGACCACAAAGAGGAGAGCAACATAGCAATTGTAATCAGCATGCAGATGAAGAGAGTCACATCTTCATGACATAAACTTGAGATGAGTTAAAACAGTAGCATTTATCCATCTGGAAAGTCAGCATTCACTTCAGAACAAAATTGTTGTGTGACTAAACGAGAATCAGACAGTTTGTAACTCCTTTACCATTGTTCATCACTTTTGTTCTGAGGTATATGCTGTCACTTATATTTACACCTCCGGGAATGTATTAAAAAATAGCTGTACAAAAATCTCTCAGGAAATACATTTTGGCACAATAGTCAGCATCCACAATACTTATCTCATAATGGCAATGATACTATTTCATTCACTAAGCATCACAAACCACAAAGTAAATGATGACTGAGTGTGTGTCACATAAGAATTAGGAGAGCAAAATAAGATTTGTAAATGCCATTAGAGGTGGGCGAAGTGGCCAAAATTCGCTCCGTGTAGTGGTTCACAGAGTAACGTGGAATCCGTGAAGCACTCCGCAAAGCGGAGTACTTCACGTCATATTAGGGTACACGAAGTCCATTGATACCAATGACTTCACATTATTCTGCCTTCCCCAAATCACTTCTCCACCAATTTTAAGGTGAAGTACATTGAAATCAATGTACTTTGCATCACTTTGCCTTGTTATTGAGTGCAAAAGAGATTTTGCAGTGCTTCATGGGATTGCAGGTCACATGGGCTCTAGATTGTTCTGCCAAGTCTTAGTACTGTGTAGTGTGTGTGTGTGTAGTGGAAGATGGAGACAGTTTCCTTCCAGAGCTCTGCAATTCAAATCCTCTAAAAGCTTTTAAAAAAGCCTTTTTGAGCCATTTTCTTTTGCTCAAAATTTAGTGCATCAATAGTAGGAAACCCTCCTGTGCTCATATCATCAAGTGTTTATTGTTTGTGTGTGGATTTTGAATGTTAATTTAGAACAGTCAGTCTGTGTACTGTGAAGTATGCTTGGGGGGAGGGGCGTATCTGTGGTGTAGATAGAGTAACTGGGAGAAAAAGGCAGTCTTTCTGTTTTGGTTACTTTTTTGTATGATTGTGTTATTGTACACACAGTAATATTTTCAGTAATTCTTGACATTTTTTGCTGATTGTAGTGGCACGGCAGTGTATAATTTCAGTTTGTTTAAAACATTTTGTTATATTACTAAAGGTTTTCAATTTGCTATTCTATACTTGTAGTGTGTGTGTGAGTGTGTGGGTGAATTGTACCATTAAATCAGACAACTTTTATTGTGCCAGAGTAATTGCAGCAGTGTGAACCTGCTATCCACTGCACCTGCATGAATTTTTTTATACTGCTTTGTGGTATCTTTACTGGTAGTGGACTGTTACTGCCGTGTACTACCCCCCAACTGGCAAAAAGTATTCTTTTCCAGATTTGGATTTGTAACTTGTGAGCACTGGTTAGATGTTGTTGTGCCTTTGCATCTGACTCTGCATCTCTTGAGTGTGCAGCACAATCTTAATCTGTCTGTGCATTTGCAGTACACCATCAATACTGGAAGACTTTGCATTTCTTGTTACACTCTCATTTCACTTTGTCAGCACTGGGGAATTTTCTGGACACAAGACAGTAGCATTTTGGGGACACACATTAATTCTGCTGACTGTGTGTGGCCACTGCTTGCATGACAGAGTGCACCAGTAATTCTGGGAGACTTTGCATTTCTTGTTATGCTCTCATTTCACTTCATCAGCACTGGGGAATTTTCTGGACACAAGACAGTAGCATTTTCAGGATGCAAATTAATTCTAGTGACTATGTGGGATCATTGCATGCATGACTGAGTGTGCCATTAATTCTGAGAGACTTTGTATTTTTTGTTACCCTCTCATTTCACTTTGCCAGCACGGGGGAATTTTCTAGACACAAGACAGTAGTATTTTGGGGATGCCAATTAATTCTGGTGACTGTGTGTGACCACTGTGCGCATGTCTAAATGTGCCATTAATTTTGGGAGATTTCACATTTCTTGTTATGCTCTCATTTCACTTTGTCAGCACTGGGGAATTTTCTGGACACAAGACAGTAGCATTTTGGGGATGCCAATTAACTCTGGTGACTGTGTGGCCACTGCTCGCATGACGGATTGCACCATTAATTCTGGAAGACTTTAAATTTTTTGTTACCCTCTCATTTCACTTCACCAGCACTGGGGAATTTTTTGGACACAAGGCAGTAACATTTTGGAGATGAAAATTTATTACGTTGACTGTGTGTGACCACTGCACGCATGACTGAATGTGCCATTAATTCCGGGAGACTTTGCATTTCTTGTCACGCTCTCATTTCACTTCGTCAGCACTGAGAAATTTTCTGGACACAAGACAGTAGCATTTTGGGGATGTCAATTAATTCTGGTGACTGTGTGAGGCTACTGCTCACATGACTGAGTGTGCCATTAATTCTGGGAGGCTTTGCATTTCCTGTTGTGCTCTCATTTCATTTAATCAGCACTGGAGAATTTTCTGGACACTAGGCAATAGCATTTTGGGGATGCAGATTAATTCTGGTGCCTGTGTGTGAGCACTGCCGTCATTACTGAATGTGAGATTAATTCTGGGAGACTTTGCATTTCTTGTTACACTGTCATTTCACTTCATCAGCACTGGGGAATTTTCTGGACAGAATACAGTCACATTTTGGGGATGCCGATTAATTCTGGTGACTGTGTGTGACCACTGCCTACATGACTGAGTGTGCCATTGATTCTGGAAGACTTCACATTTCTTGTTATTCTCTCACTTCGCTTAGTCAGCACTGGGGAATTTTCTGGACACAAGACAGTAGCATTTTGGGTATGCACATTAATTCTGGTGTCTGTATGTGATGTGACCACGTCCACTCTACGCATGACTGAGTGTGTCATTAATTCTGGGAGAATTTGTATTTCTTGTTGTGCTGTCATTTCACTTCATCAACATTGGGGAGTTTTCTGGCACAAGACAGTAGCATTTTGGGGATGCACATTAATTCTGGTGATTGTGTGTGTGGGGGCACTGGGAGGCTGCCAATATTGTTGCCACTCTGCCTTACTTTGTGTTAAGGTGGAATGTCAATGCAAACTAATAATTACAAGGCGAAGTGAGCCTTTCCTATTGGCCACTCCACGTAGTGGAGTGACAACTGGAAGTGGCCACTTTGCATTCACTTCACCAGCGGAATTTAATTTTGCTGCATCTCTAAATGCCATACATAACCACGGTATCACAGAGTCACAAAAAAAGAAAAATAGTATCTTACTACAGTCAGTGAATTGCAGTTTAACTGTCCACATAGATAACATATACCTTACTTCACAGCTGGTGAATGACACTATTGGTTTCACTGTTACAGCAGTCTCCAATGTACACTCAACACAAACAAGCATTCAGATCAAAAAGATGCATGTTATCAGATGTACATGAATGCACATACCACTAGCACGAAGAGAAAAGGTGCAGTTCTGGGAATATAAACAAATGGATGTCATACAGTTTGGTGTGGTCACACTGCCTTGGCGCATGAGAATATTTTGCTTCATTTACAACAAAATGGCCCTTGTTCTTAAAAATAAACACCACACCCATTTACACTTGTCTGACAGTCAGAATATGGTAAAATTAAAAAAAGGATGTTAGATTTTTTCAGCAGAACAGGGTTGAAAGTGCCCCCTTAAATGTACAGCTTTTGACAAACAACAAATCTGTTAATTACTGTTGCAATTTCAGGAGTCCATGCTTGATTTATTTTGATAATCTGCCAGTGAATGATTTTCAGCAAGAATACTTTGTGTGATGACATAAGTAATTAAAATTTCTAAAATAACATTTCAAACATTGTAGGTTAAAATTGGGGAGACTTGCAAACAGGAGTTTAATATGTCAAACAATGTACTGTATAAACAGTCTGCTTTCTCAGATACATCCCAATCTGATGCATTGCAAATCATGGACACTGTTTAAGAAAATCATGAAATAATTAACAAAATTAGAGGCATGTCTTAGGACATGGTAATATCAGGTAAAAAAAAAAGCCTGATGAGACATGTGGCTTAATGTTAAAATGATTTCCTGAAAGAGAGCCAGACATTATACAATGTTAATTAATGATGTTATATACTTCTTCAAATCTATACACTTCAGTGATGGAAATTAACATTTTCAGCAGGACAGTAGGCATTTTTCATGCAAAATCAGGGACATCCCTGAAAAAAAAATCACCCAAAATTGCAACCACTAGAACCAGTGCAGCTGAGTCCTGCAAATGATAAGTGCTAAGGAGTAAGCTGTTACATGAACCAATAACCAATATATCTACAGTATGGAAAAATCCAGGAAATGTACCCGACACATGTGTGTGTGTGGGTGTGCGCGTGTGTGTGTGTGTATACGTGTGTGTGTATATATATATATAAATATATATATATATATATATATATATATAAACATATTCTATGCAACAAACTTTGGTAATGCATCAGTTAGGGTTATTCTACAGTGACAAAAGTGAGGAAATTCGACATTAGGGTTCTCACCCCTTGCACCCCACCCCCACCCCACCTCCACCAACAGGCATCGAGGTGTGTGTTGGGGTCATTGGGCCTAACTCTCACCCCATCCCATGTATAATCAAGCTGAGGTGGTGCAGTGTAGGAGAATGGGGTGAGAGTTAGGGCCAACAACCCCAACACACACCCTGATGCCTGTTGGTGGGGGTGAGGTGCAAGGGGTGGGAACCCTAATGTTGAATTTCCTCACTTTTGTCACTGTAGAATAACCCTAACTGATACATTAACAAAGTTTTTTGCATAGCATTTCCTTACTTTTTAAGAAAGAATAGAAATCATGTAAGTGTCAGGCCACATACACACCTAATGACTAAAAAGTACATTGACAACACCATGGCCAGCCACCAAACAAATGATAATGTAGTAGAACAGTAGAAAATGCTGTCTGCAAAAAGTGAACTGCACCACACAATAGCTGACCCAAAAATATATTGTCCGACACATAAGCACCGCAGTTCACATCTACAGGACATGCTGTAAACACCCTCCAAATTTCAAGTGAAAAGACCAAACCATGTCCGAGATATAACATGTCAAAGTTTGAAATTTTCATTTGTCAGAGTGCCACAGTTCCACACCTGCTGAAATTTAACACACACAATGACTGAAAACTACATCCATGACACTAAGGCTAGCTATCCTATGAATTTCAAGCCACCACCACAAGCAAAATGCTTTCCGCTTTCCGTAAACTGTGCCACACCATATCTCTGCCCACAAAATATTTTCCAACATGTAAACACCGTAATTAACATCCACTGGACATGCCGTAAACACTCTCCAAATTTCAAGTAAAAAGACCAAACCATGTCTGAGAAATAACATTTTAATGTTTGAGATTTTCATTTGTCAGACTGGCACAGTTCTGCACCTGCTGACATTTAACACACACAAGTGAAAACTACATCCATGATACTAAGGCTAGGTATCCTATCAATTTCAAGCCACCGCCACAAGCAAAACACTGTCCATAGAACATAAAGAGTGCCATGCCATATCTCTGCCCAAAACAAATTTCTGACATGTAACCACTGTAATTAACATCCACAGGACATACCGTAAACACCCTCTAAATTTCAAATAGAAAGACCAAACCATTTCCAAGATATTCAATATCAAAGATTACTAAAATGTCCCTATCTATTCCATTATAAAAAATCTGGCCATCTTGTCCCTACTTTGTGATCAAAGATTGCGATCAAAGAATCTCATGATCAAAGAATTTGCAGGCTCACGATCAAAGAATTTGCAGGCTCCCGAACAAAGAATTAAAAATTTTATAAATCAAAAAATTGAAGTAATTGCAGTAAACCACAGCCATGGCTCGACAGAAAGAAGCCCCCTGAGTAAAATCCACCCTCAATTGAATCCTAGGATACCCCTGGGCTGAGAAAATTTATTTTTAAATTGGGCCATCTCGTCCCTCACCCGCGATGCATGATCGCCATCAAAGAATCTCACGGTCAAAGAATTTGCAGGCTTGTGATCAAAGAATTTTCAGACTCATGAACAAAGAATTAAAAATGTTATAAATCAAAAAATTGAAGGAATTTCAGTAAGCCAGCACCATGATTTGACAGAACAAAGTCCCCTGAATAAAACCCACCCTCATTTGACTTCCTAAGGCACCCCTGGGCTGAGAAAATTGATTTTTAAATTGGGCCATCTCGTCCCTCACTCACATTGCACGATCGCAATCAAAGAATCTCACGATCAAAGAATTTGCAGGCTCATGAACAAAGAATTAAAAATGGTGAAATGCAATTTTTCCACCGATTTGAAGTGAACCAACACCATGCATCGATAGAATGAAGCATCCTGAACAAAACCCACCCACCCTCATTTGTTTCTCTAGCCCATCCCTGAGCCAAGATATTAGTGTTTTTAGGTCGCGATGCAAGATCGCGATCAAAGAATCTCACGATCAAAGAATTTGCAGGCTCGCGATCAAAGATCATTAGCGAGCCACGAATTTAAATTTTTAAAGCTTATAACTCCATTTTTTGACCGATTTGAATGAAACCAAAGACATGGCTTGATAGATTAGAGTCCCCTGAGTAAAACCCATCCAAGTTTTACTTCAGAAGTGACCCCTGAGTCGAGATGTTTGTGTTTTTCTGATCAGAAATTAAAAAACTAGATGACAGACCTCGCAATCAAAGAATTTTGAAAATTCTCAGGGACAACGATTCTTGAACCATGAGGCTGCAAATTCTTTGATCGCCAGGTGGAACCAGATGGCAAGAACCCATTCTTTGTTCACAAAACATACATATAAATTTTCCCTTTGACTTATAATGGGAACTTAAAAGTGGAATAACTTTTGAATGCCTTGATATTTTTTCACCAAGCGAAAAGTGGTATGTTTGGTCACCAAAGCTCTTTCAAATGAGCCATATCACAGAGTGGCAATGCTACATGATGGCCATGCAGGGTCACATCCAAAATCCCAACAGCTGCCTCCAAAAATGAATAATTTTGCATTTTCAAGTGTTTTCTTATGCAAAGACTGTAAGTCCAACTGAAAAGCAATTTGGCAAATCAAGATGTCTACCATGCCCCACCACACATTCCAAATTTCAGGCAAATCTGTTGAATGGGTCCAAAGTTACTAATGCCCAAACATTTGACTTTAGTATGTAAGTGACCGCTGAACCCTAACTATAGTGGAGCAACTGCACCACTGTAATATATATATATATATATATATATATTTATGCAGTAGGGGTGGACATATATTCAGTGTGATAAATCTGTTTATCTGAGTCACTGTATGTATAAATAAATGTATACATACAGTGACCATTTATACACACAGTTACTATTCACAAATCTCTTTAGAATTCATTTAGAATGTTCAACCTCAAAAGCAGTACTAACCATATTCAAATGGGAATAACTTTAAAATGAAAAAATATACAGTAGCATGGTACTGTGAGCACGAAAATTGTTCAGCACAAAGTTATCTACAAAATGAGTGGTGTTTTATGTATAGATACCTTATAGATATTTTTTACAATTAGCAAAAAAAGCAGAAGAAAATGTCATTTTTTGTTCACTTTTTTGACAAACAAATGTGAATAACTTTAAAACACAAAATGATAGCATGGTACTGTGAGCACGAAAATGTTCAGCACAAAATTATCTACAAAATGAGTGGTGTTTCATGTATAGATACCTTATAGATTTTTTACAATTAGCAAAAAAGCAGAAGAAAATGTCATTTTTTGTTCACTTTTTTGACAAACAAATGTGAATAACTTTAAAACAAAAAATGATAGCATGGTACTATGAGCACGAAAAATGTTCAGCACAAAAATATCTACAAAATGAGTGGTGTTTCATTTATAGATACCTTTTAGTTTTTTTTTTTATAATTAGCAAAAGCAGCATAAAATTTTATTTTATTTTCCCTTTTTTGACAAACAAATGTGAATAACTTTAAAATGAAAAAGGTAGCATAGTACTGTGAGCATGACATTTGTTCAACAAGAAGTTTTCTACAAAATGAGTGGTGTTTCATTTAATAGCAACCACTATGCTAGGCAGACATACTCTAGGAAAGTTAACCAAAACTCCCAGAAATTATCATTTAAAATAAAGATAAACAGTCAAAACCAAAGGTTCCTGCACTGATAGAAAGCATCCCTATTGCATAAATGAAATATACAATGGTGAGCTGTCAGATACATGATTTATCTACACTTATGCTGTTTGATCTCAGGCACCTCACTCGTGGCTTACGCCACCATGCGAGGTTACCGGAGGTCAAACAGCACGTGTGTAGATAAATCATGTATCTGACAGCTCACCATTGTATATCCCATATATATATATATATATATATATATATATATATATATATATATATATATGTTATTTCATATACCCAAATCACAAATTAATCAACATTTGAATGGTACAAAACAGCTTCATGAAGAAAATGTATTTTCTATTAATCTAAATTAAACAATCACTATTATAAGTCACAGATACTAAGTGGATTATTCAGACTTCAAATGATGGCAAACAAAGCTATCTAAAATCACCTGTGTGTTGTCATTTTTCTTTCCAGTTCCAAGTAAATTTTCTAATTACTCATCACTGACTTCCTATAAATAAAATAATCAGCTCAAAATGTCATTACAAATGTGTATTCCTTATAGAGTACCTGATAATAGTCTTTATCAGTCCAGCACTTCTGCATATATGTACTGGTTATCCCATTTAAATATTTGTGTACTGAAATTGAAAGTACAAGGAAAAGCTAACTAATATTTATGTTCTAAATCCATGAGATTAATATATTTTAATATATGGATTCTTACAATAATAGTATTGAAAAGCATTCAAAAAAATCCCGATAATACTATCACTCCTGGAGTGATAATACCACCTTTCCAGAGTGTTAATACTATCGTTTAGGTGCCGTAATACTATCGTTTGGGACCTGAACAATAGCATTATCACCAAAGCTGAACTGCGCAGGTGCAAGTCTGTCTTCCAATGTCTTGCAAGCGTGCCTTCCAGTTGGACACTTTTCGTGTGTGGGTGTGCAGAACGACTCGTAAAACATGGTGGCTGCCGCTGTCGCTTAGCGAGAGAAATGGTCATCGTAGAAGCTGTATTTTGTCTGTACCTTCTACTCCGTCCCATTTTCCAGTATGTATGTCTCAGTCTCCCATGCATCCTCTACAGTACCTATGGATCACGGAGATCACTGCCGAGGAACTGCAGACAGCAAAGAAAAGGGGGATGGGGCCAAGCTGCCACATTCTGATGCTCCTAGCAACCCTGTCAGCACACAGCACATGGACCCCTGACTAGATTCACGAAATAGAGGTGAGTCAATCCACCTCGGATCCATATATTAAAAAAAATAACAAATAGCTTGGTGTGGATCACAAGGCAGTAATACCCATCTCAAGGTTCTGGATACATGGGAACCTCTCGAGCTTCACTCTCTAGGTTCCCTATGTCCCCAGAACCTCTCGATGGGATTACTGCCTTGTAATCCACACTAAGTAATCATTATTCTATTTCTAATGACACACTTCATATATACTTTTAATGAGAAATCAACTTGGTGAACTTTTGATAAACAGTATCTACCTGCAAAAACACAGCATCTAATAGAGTTCTCATTATTTAAACTTTTGTTTATGAGGTTTACTTTTTAGCTTAGAAGTTTTAAACCACTGTTTTTCAACAAAGCACATACCTTGTGCCAGCCAGAGAAAATAAGCAATGCCTCTGTTGTTATTACTTAACTCTGCAGTGAGTTTTACTGCTTGCTTTGCCCTGTATTTCTTTCGGACAGTAAAAGAAAATCAAGGTTTCAATGGGGTGGAGTCAGCAGTCTCGCAAGAAGCAATGTTTTCTGAGAGCTCCAACATCACAGCCTTACATATTGCTATTTTAATAAGTTATTTGCAAACCAGAATCAAACTCTTCTAGTTTGATAGATTCTTTTTAGCAGCAGTTTGATACTAAACATAATAAAAATGGGCAAACCTAAAGGCACCAAACAGGATTTCTTTGCACTGAAGGGAGGACAGCCAAAACAGTCTGATGCAGCAGAGCAGGCATCATCAGCGACAGCACGGACAAAGCCACACTCTACTCATTGCAACATTCAATGGACACCCATCAAAATCTATCCAGAAATTTGACCAAAAACCTGACATTATCAATGCCAGATTGACAACTACTGAATAGCGAGTGGAAGGGATGGTGGATGTGGTGGAAAACTCTAATACAACAGCTGGGAAAGCCCTCACAACTGCTACAATGGTAGTAAAGGAACAGACAGCAAAAAAGTCTTGTTTGGAACAAATGGAGAATTTAATCTACTCAGCAAATGTTAAAATTGTGGGACTGCCTGAGGAACTAGAAGGTTCTGAGCCAAGGGTATTTTTTCAACAGTGGATTGCAGATCGGGTGGGATACAGTAACTTTAGCATCTTAAAAGCCTACCACATCAATCCTTGGAACACTACTGATTATCACCAGTTTATCAGGGGAATGTGATGCAATATTAAGTGCAGCACATGGAACAGGCGCCACCTCTGTCGAGGAAGCCCAAGTTATTTTATTCCCTGATCTAGCTTATGCTACAAGGGCAAGAGGACAGGCCTTTGATGGAGTGAAGAGACAACCTTCAGGAGCTGGACATTCCATTCATCCTGTTGTTCCCCACTTGGCTACATTTCATAGTTTCATAGTTTCATAGTTATTTTACAAGTTCAGAAGGCTGAAGCCCATAGTGAACTTGCCACCAAATTAATGGTGCTATTTATATTTTGTTTCCTTCATATGATCATCAAGTAGGGTTTTAAAACTATGCACAGTATCGTTATCAACAACGATTTCTGGTAATGAATTCCATACTGGTGGTACCCTCTATCTGAAAAACCTCTGTCTTTGTTGGGTTCTAGTAACTGGGCATTTGATTTTATCTTTATGTGATCTGGTTTTATTTTCAGTATTCTGTTTTTCTAGACATATGACATCAAGTGTGTCACTATTACGTAAGGCTTTGTATATGTGTATGAGATCACCCCTTAATAACCTATACTTATGTGAGTATAAGTTTAAGGACTTGAACCTTTCCGCATATGGGAGATGTCCTAGCTGTTTCACTCTCTTAGTAGCTCTTCTTTGAACCTTTTCCATCATTCTCAGAGCACCTACAGTAATAGGTGCACAAAAAGGGGCATAACACTCCTTATGAGGTCTGGCAAGACTTGTATACAGAGGCATCAGGACCTCAGCCTTCCTACTTTTTACATGCCGATATATACATCCCAGAATAGAATAGCATTTTTTAACTGTTCTTTTTGTATGAACATCAAATTTCTGATCATTGGTAATAACTATTCCCAGATCTCTTTCCTCTATGGTTGATTGAATTATTTTACCCTTTATAATGTAATTTGCCCCCCTGTTGTTATTTCCAAAGTGCATCACTTTACATTTTAATTCATTGAATGTCATTTTATTCTCATCTGCCCAGTTACAAATATTATCTATGCATTCCTGAAATTTAGAGACTGATTTCGGACTGTTGACTATACAATTTTACAATTGTCTGCATACTTTCCCATCCAGACACTATTGCTCACGATTATTGTAGACATAAGTATATTAAATAACAGGGAACCCAGGAAAGAACCCTGTGGGACTCCACTAGTCACAGGAACCCAGCTAGATTCATGTCCATGTACCACTACACATTGTACTCTATTGTTCAGCCATGAGTTTATCCACCTGATGATATTACCGGGGAATTTTAATTTACACAGATTTTTTAACAAGATTTTATGTGACACTGTATCAAACGCCTTAGCGTAATCTAGAAAAATAACATCCACAGGCAGGCCTTCATCAAAAGCTTCACTAACTGGCTCCAAGAAACTGATTAAATTGGTTAAGCATGCTCTACCAGGTGTAAAACCATGTTGTGAGATGTCGCAAACTGCAGTTCTATGTATATGAGCAGTCATTCTTGTTTGAACTATTCTCTCCATCATCTTGCCAATCATAGAGGTCAAGCTAATGGGCCTATAATTTTCAACAAATTGTCTGCTACCATTCTTGTGTATCGGCACAACATTAGCACACCTCCGCTCCTTTAATGTTGTCCCACTATTTAATGATGTATTATATAATACTACTAAAGGACCTGCCAGCTCATTTACCAATTTCTTTAGAAATTTTGGGGTTATACCATCTGGGCCTGGTGCTGAATCTTCCTTCAACATTTTTATTTTGTCCACTACTTCTTTTGTAGTGTTGATTTTCATTATTCCTTCATTGTGTAATTGCTTGAATTCAATATATTCCTTGGGGTAAAACATTCTGAAAGTAAATGTTTAGCTCATTAGCCATATCAAAATCATTGGATGCTACTGATTCCTGGATTTTAATGGCCCTATAGAATTTTGGATACCCCTAAGTGATTCAATATAATTGTCAAAACCTTTTTTTATTGTTTTTTTTTTTTTTTTTTTTTAGAATCAGTTGCTAAACAAAGTTAAAATTCTTGTTTCCTTTTTTTGATTAGATGTTTAGTCGTTTTTTATCAGAGTTTTGTATTTTGAAAGGTGAGATGTGTTTTGGGATTTCTTGTATTTTTGGTATGCCCTTTTTTTGCTTTTTTTTATAACTTTTTTTATTCCATTTGTCCACCATAACGGAATTCTTTTTGAGTTTTTGTCATATTTTATCCCCCATGAAACCCATATTCTTATGCAATGCATAACCTTAGTATTGATTATATCCCATTGATCTTGTAGGTATAGATTTTCTGTTAATTCCAAAACCCAGTTACAATTATTTAGATATTTTTTTATACATTCATAATCACCTTTATTAAAGTCTCTGATTTTTATTATTCCATTATTACTTCCTTTGATCACTGTATTTAATTTATACTGCAATATGTTAAAGGACACCTAAACAACATTTTGGCAACAAACTATTCAAAAATCTGACTCTGTACGTGACTAAAGGAAAGGCTGCTGTATTCATTAATGATAAAACTACATTTTTATAATTTACCTAAATGTGGTTCCAGAGCATTTGAAAATTGTAAAATCAGCCTTCCAATTTAAAAAAAAACTGTCTTACCTGCTTCCTAAAATGGCCGCCAAATGTGTTAAGTGATGACATCATTGGAGCCAAAGTCAGAGAGATATATGGCTCTATATAGTGCTAACTAGTTCTTTTTTCTCTTTGTATAGAATTGTTTCACCAAAATGGTCAAAACCATGTGCATTATTTTGTATAATGCACATGTTAGGCTATGGTTCTGTTCATTTTGTTTACTTTAACATGCTGAAAATGTTTTTAATCCAGTTGACTTTCTCTGTGGCAAACCACAGTGCAGTACAAATCTTGAATAACCTTGTGGTCTAGTGGTTATAGTGGATCCAGCATGCTACAATGGGGGTGTTGGGGTCACGTGCATGCTTAATATGCACTTTTTAACATTTTTATTAAACCTTTATATTTTCTTCTATTATTCTTTTCTTGTACGTTTTTGACAGAACCTACAAGTATAATCCATAGTTTGAATATAAACATTTGTACAATAAATAAATCAGATTTCTTCAACAAAGTGAAATGCAGCAGCAGCAGCAAGCAAGTACATTACTTTTTGGGGGGGGTTGAAGCCACACCCTTTACCACCCCCTAGAGCCACCTCTTTTCAGTAGCAAAGTTCTTGTGCAATCCAATGTTAGGTTCATACTTTCTCAAAACTCAAATATGTCTTCTTTTTCCATGGGAAATAATAATAACAAGAAGAAGAACCAGGATTTATACAGTGGTTTTCATACACATTGTATCCCAAAGTGCTTTATAAGAAATACTAGACTGGTTGTGAAGTGACTGAACGTGTAGTGACAGCCATTTCATACATTAATATCCACACACAGCCTTGGACAATTGCATGAACTGATTTTATTGGAATTGGAACATTGGACAGGACAATGGGTTCAGGTAGAGATCAAGGTGCTGGCAGCCCCACATCTTATTTCTCACAGTAATCTGCTCACATTTCTCTTCTTTTGTCTTCACCCTTCCCTAAATATAGCAGTACCTTGCAAGAGTGGCATTCTCAGTCCCCCTCTGGTATTCATTCTTCACTATTCCTCCTCACACTGAAAACTGGTGAGCTCATCACCCTTCTGCATCATGAATGCAAGTAGTACAGTCCCTGTTTTATTTTGACATATCAGATATAAATATATCTTTATAGTAAGTCAGGCTCATAGCAGCAAGGAACAAGGGGAATGATGGGCTTTCCTATCCTTAAAAGATCTAGGCTACCTTTGATTAGGCACTATTAAATGATGGGTATGCATGCACATTATTATGCAAGTCATTTAATAGTGCCTAATCATAGGTGGCTTAGATCTTATATGGATAGAAAAGTCTAGTTTTCCACTCATGCCATGCTGCTATCAGCCTGGCTACCAGAAGATCATGTTTATTATTAATATGCAAATATAACATGGGAGACTGTACTAACCACATTCATGATGCGGAAGGGTAGTGAACTCACCAGTTTTTGGTGTGGGGAGCAGGTGAGAAGAACAAATGCCAGAGAGGGACTGAAGAGGACATTCTAGCAGGGTACAGCTATATTCAGGCTAGTTGAAGACATGAAGGAGGATGCTGAGAAGATCACTGTGAAATCTGAAATGTGGGATTGCCAGCATCGTGATCACTTCCTGACTGTGGGGGAGAGTAGCCAGCGATGACAAATACTCAGAGTGGCAGGTCTGCACCTAAACTGTTATTTGAATTCAGTGCAGGAAGATTACCCTCGGGTGGGGGGGTGTTGACGTTTGTTAGGACAGTATTGAGGGAGTTGTGTATAGCTCATTCAAGATTTGGAAGCGTGGTAACCAGCCAACTCACATTGTGGAGTAGAGCACAGAAAAGTACTGGAGAAGAATTGCTGGGAACTGCCCTGTGGGGTTTTGCAGATCACAGGTAAAGAAGTAGACTGACACTTGAAGTCAGATGGATTTGCTCAAGGTATTAGTATGCCTCTACTGCTAATAATATTGCTATCTATTGTAAGTGCAGCCCTTATGAAGGCATAATCAGCAGTTTTTCTGGTGGGTCATGATGCTTATTGCTTGGCCCTCCAGGAAGTCTTAGGTGTTGGTTAATAAGGTGGGAAAAAAAGACAACAGGAAACTGTACATATTACTTTCACTGTGCAGAAGGGTGGTGATCCATTCAATGTTTATTGTGGGAGCAGAAGTCAAACATTGAGAAGGTGGACTGGAGAGTGATTTGGGAGGCATTTTTAACAGTGCCAGCTGATGATGGGTATCAGTATAGGTGTGCCCAACTCTCTGAGGTACAAGATTACAATCAAAGGTGTGATTATTCTCTTCATGAGACCTCAAGTTCATATGCAGCCCCAGGCAGTACTAAGGACACGGTATGGATGGTGGGGTGTTCAACAGAAGGCAGGCTAGGTGCAGGGGGTTCATATGGAAAAAGAAAGCCTTATCTGTGGATTAACAAGAGAGCATGAGCTTTGGAACTGAACAATACTGGTACTTTGCTGTGTGTGCTCCCAGACCACACCTGTAAATAAGCTTTCAGCTTAGTGTGTCTCTCCTGGTTAACAAAAAACAAAATTCAGTGCATCATATAACCATTAGATCATCAGGTATTTGAAGTGTTGTACTGTAATGCAGTTCGCCAAAGAAAAAGTCAGCTGGATTGCAAAACATTTTCCACAAGTTAAAGTAAACAAAATGAACAAAATCATAGCCTAACGTGTATTGATCAAAATAATCCATGAAGTAATACATGGTGTTGATCATTCTGATACAACAATTCAAAATAAAGAGGGAAAGAAGAACTAGTTAGAAACATATGTGGATCTGTGTCTCTGACTCCTATGATGTCATCATGACTCATCACTTAACACACTTGACAGACATCTTAGGGAGAAACCAAGGCTGTTTCTGAAAGTGAAAGGCTGATGTTTACATTTTTCAAAAGCTAGGAAACTGCATTTATGTTATTTACATAAATGCAGTTTTAGCATAAATGTAAACAGCAGCCTTTACTTTTCCTCACAATGCAGCCAGATTTTGGAGTTTGCAGTTTTAAAAAACTGCTTGTTTAGATACCCTTTAAGATCACTATCAACCAGTGGTGGCAGGACTATTGGTTTAGTATTGATATTATTAATATTGGTCAAGATAATATTAAGTAATTTGGATCCTCTAGTAGGTTCCAGGACTAGTTGTTCAAGATTATTCTGCAAAGTAAATTCCAAAAATCTTTTTTCCATAGTTCCTCTTGTTTCAAGTGTGGTCCAATTGATATTTGGCATATTGAAATCTCCCATAAGAATATACTCATTTGGCACTTCCATACTTTCAATAGCACTAAAGAGAGACAGATTACTATGGGAATCCAAACTGGGGGGTCTGTAAACCAAACCAAGAGTTATTTTCTTGTTATTCAAGTGCCTCTATTTCATCATCCTGGAGCTTTTTAATTTCAGATTTTATGCTTTCAATTACATATGGGGCAATACCTCCCCATTTTTTCTTTTTCCGACTCTTGATAAATTTATTGTATCCTGGGATATCAGTGTCCCAATCATCAGTTGTAAACCAGGTTTCACACACATCAACTTTTTTGCTGGTTAGTACGTATCTCAACACATCCATTTCATTATGCAGACTTCTTGCATTAAGTAATTGAATTGTTATGTTTTTTAATTTCATATGTATAGCATGTGTCTTATTTGTCTTTTTCTTTTTAAAGTATATAATAGTTTTATCATTAGCCTGGTCTATGTAATACTTCCCTCCCCAACTTGACAGTTTAAATAGTTTCTTATATATTTTTTTCATGTGTGAGCCTATTTTATGTTAACCTTTATTATTTAATTGAAGTCCATCTTTACAATTGTATTCATTATTTATACTAAACTCTTTCCAATTAAATATATGTCCAATTCCTTGTTTAGAGTCCATGAGCGCAACCAATTATTCACCCTTTGTAATTTTAAAGTCTCTTCATAAGTAGCCCTTGATGTTGGCAGTACTTCTGAGAATGCAAAATTGCAGTCAGAATTCACCAATTTATTAGTCATATCTACAAATGTTTGCTTAATTTTCTGTTCATTCTGCATAAATATATTATTAGCTCAGCATGAATTATAACTAGGGAATTTGGTGCTTCATATTTCAAAATGGCATTTACTATTTTATTTATATCAGTAACTCTTGCCTCTCTGAAGAATGATACTGTTCTTGAGGCCTTGTCCTCATTACATATAATTCTTTCTAGCCCTTTGACTAGAGAGTCTCCTAGAACAAAAATTTGTTTTTTACCTGGTAACTGCACTCTTTCTGTCTCCATATTTTTATCACAATTTGGCCCATCTGTGCTCTCTGTTTGAACGTTTAAATCCTCAGTTTGTTAATTATTTCTATCACAGACGGGCTCTAAGGATACTAATGGTACAAGGTTGCTGATTACTTCTTGACTAAGCCCTGTAAATTTGATAATATTAAGCCCATCTTCAGTATCAAGAGTATCATCATTGGCTGCAGATTGTGGGGTTAGAGGATCAAAAGTATTTTGAAGGGAGATATTAAAGGCACCCATATTTTTCCCTTTCCTTCTTTTAGTAACTTTTGTACTTTGTAGGTGAAACCATTTTTCCTCTGTGGTAGTAGATGTTTCTTCTTCCCTACTTCTTCTGTTTGTAACTGATTTTTGTTTTAGAATGTTGCCTTTATTCTCCTTTCAATTTTGAGTTAAAACAACTCCGCTGGAAACAGAACTATCATTACCTATATTTTGTTCATGGAATCTATGTGACATATCTTTCTGGCTTTTTTCTAGCTCACTTAATCTTGTATTAAACTCATTTACCATCAATGTCAATTTAGCATTATCCCTGCATTTTTTGCATATATTTTGCTGAAGTAAAAACACTGAGGAATCCAGGTCACACATACAGCATGATACACACTTAATTCCAATTGTCCAATCTTTGGTTGCAATGCTGTTTTCCATGATTTGCACAATCTTTCATCACTATCTATATTCTAGAGTGAACTGTTATTTTATTTTATTTTATATTTTTAATACTTTTGATATGAACCATTAATAACCTAACTGCAGAATTCGTTAGTAAGCAGCACCTTATTTTTTCTCTAAAAATACAATACAGTGACTTATGGTTCTGTGTTTTATGTTCTCTCTGTGAAGGTTCAACCAGTTCTCGTGAGTTACAGATTTTATCTAACTGTTCCCCAGTAAAAATGCTGTAATCACAAAGGGTTTTGCTCAGTAAAGTGCCTAGATCTCTAAATTCAAACAGATTGACACTTATAGTTGTAGGTTATAAATATAATAACCAGTGGATTTTTTCACATGTCCTGCCCTGTACCCTTGTTCTATGTCTGATGTTGTCAGATGCCGCTGGCCTCTGCCCACTTTGACTCCACTCTGCGCTCAGCTCTGCTCACTTGAGCTGAGCCAGATATAGTGCACCCAGCAATAACGTCACCCTGTCACCACGTAAATGCTCGCACATTAAAATTCCTCCCTGTACGTCTAGGGCGATGTACATCGACTGCCTTTAAAAAGGCAGTCGAGTCAACACAAGAATGGGCTAAATGCCATGTTCAAAGCACCACAGTGCCTGCCCCAAAATCCTTCTCCCTCGAAAATGGGGGCTCAGGAATACTCTCAGAGGTACATATACCACTGCAGTTCTCAATACTCATGCACCACTGTGGGTCCCTTGCACAGTCTAAAACAGAATGTCATTTCTCAGTAGCCTCCAATAACTGTGTTTATAGACCAGAAGGAGGCTGGAGCTTATCTTCAGCATTTTCAGACTTGTCAACAAACCATTGAGGAAGAGAGGGAGACGTATGAGGGAGAGGACTAATTGTATGATACAGGAAGGGGTTTTGCTAGCCCTTTTTCTCTTTTTCTTACAAACAAAACTTTCCTTAAGGTTGGTCCCAGAGACTTAGATAGGGACAAAAGCTTGCTTGATGGACTAACGACTACTGAGGGAAGGGACTAAGTGGTCTGAATCTCAAAATTAACTGTTCCTGGTAGTGTGTTGAAAAAGTTTATAACTGTTAATTGGTTTGAAGTTTTTTTGCTCAGGGGGAAGTGTGTTTCAACACTGTTCTTAGCGTGTTCATTTTGATAAAGAATCTGATTATGAGATGAGCAGTATGGCAGCTGATATTTTATGGTGAGTACATCACATAGCACTGAATTTGCATGGGCAGACCCCTACCTCAGATCCTGACAGAACAATCCATTATTGAACATTATGGTGTATATACCTAATGCAGGGCGGCTGGGGGAGAGAGTTCAATTTCTGAAGGAGGTCAGTCAGTCTCCCCTGATCCTGCCTAGATCATCTTAATCTGGTACATCCAGTAGTGATCATAGGAGACTTAGCTAACTCTCTTTAGGGGCACATGGCTGCACAGCATTATATCCAATTTCTGGGTCACCTGCAGGATGGTCCTACAGACTATTATATCTGCAAATGGGTGAGTTAGAACAATTACTACCATGGGAGCATTCACATGCTAGAAGACTCTAAGGGGGCACCCCTCATATTCTATCTATTTTTTGTCATGGATTTTACCACAGGACCCATGTTAAGGTCAACTATACTGTATTTCACCATAATCTGTGTTAATTGTTTGCGTTTCCTTGTCATGCAGTATTTTACACTGACTGCATAATGCTCCTTCGGCATTCATTAATTTTTTGCTTTAATCAGAATGCCCTCAGTCAGATGTCACATTTGTTGGATTATTCCTAATGCCTGAAATGATGCACATCTGTCACATATTGTATTCTGTTGTAGTACATCAGGTGAAAACTAGTGTGTAATGTACAAATCATATAATTTTTTTATTTTTTTTAAAGAATGAGGTTTCAAAAAACCTTATGAATATATTACTATTTCAACAAACTCTGGGCAGAGCAAAAATGGTTGCTAGTGCATTAACCTTACAAAAGATATATAATGAAAGTGTGGGCTGGGTTTTAATTTATTTGTTATATTACTGTGATATTAAAATTCCAGACTTTCATCACAATTATAATTTAAAAAAAAAAAAACCTTTAAGGTCAAGATAATGTAAAATCAGGTGTTGTTGGCTGTGGACATACAGTACACACACACACACACACACACACCCACACAACCACACATGTGTGCAAGCAGACAGACACAGAAAGGGTGTATTGCATGTCCAGAGTCAACAACACCTGTTTCTACAGTATATTCTTCTAATGATTGGCATGTGGAGATGCAATATGTCATTTTCAGTGGGGTTCTGCTGTTACACATTTTTAGATTGTCTTCTTTCTATGATAGAGCATATGACATGCAATACTGTATGTCATTTTCAGTGTGATCTTTCTTACTTTTAGCCATTTTTACAGTGTACAGTATTTACCATGGGTAGGCCAGATAAGATGCAATATATCATTCTCAATGTGGTCTTGATTTTTTGCTAATTGTACAGTGTATTTATTTACAATTGCCCTGTGGAGATACAATATCTCATTTTCAGTCAGGTACTGTGTTTACCCATTTTTTTTTCATTTTCTCAGTACAGATAAACTGAGCTACAATATCTTATTTTGAATTGGGTCCCGCTTTTACACAAGTTTGCATTATATTTACTCACCACAGCTAAGCTGAGATGAAAAGTCTTATTTTCAGTAGGTTCCTGTTTTACCCATTTTTACAGTGTATTTACCAAGCATAGACCAGCTGGCAGGCAGGCAGACAATATCTCACTGGTATGCTGCATTTATATAGTCAGGACAGCACAGCAGAAATGCGACATCTCATTTTCAGTGGGGTCCACATTTTACCCATTTTTTACCAAGCATTTACCCCAGATAGTCAAGCTGAGATGCAGTATTTCATTTTTGTTTGGGTCCTTGTTTTACAAATTTTACAATGCATTTACCCAGGATACATCTGCTGAGAAGCAATATCCTTCTGCTATATATTTAGTCAGGATAGTACAGCTGACAGGCGAGCTCTCATTTTCAGAAGTGTCTTTCTTTCGCCCATTTTTACAGTTTGCAGCCAGGATAATCCAGCTGAGATATGGGGTCAATCTTCAAAGAGTGCCATATGGCTTGTGTCAAGCCCTGCGAAACACCTGTTTTTTGGCACATCTGTGCTGAACTCCATTGCTACAACTATACCCAATTTCTTACATCAGGCACAGTTGCAACAGTTTCCTCATTTTACAGCAGCTTGCTCCAAAGATTTAGTGCACGTCCCATAAAAAGTTTCCCCCAAATGGCACAAGTTAGACAAGGGAAACCGGGTCTGACTTGAGGCATTTGATGCTCTGGATTGAAACTCCTGATTGCTGGCTGGGAGAATGCCGCAAGACCCTTGCGCCAAATGATCAGCACGCCAGGGGCTTGAGGCATTCTTGGGGCTGTGAAAATCAAACCCATAATATTTTGCTTTTAGTAGGGTGCTGCATTTAGCCTAAGGGCAGAAGTAGTGACTATGTCTCCCTCCCAACCTCAAACTACAATTTTGGGCTGAATCAGCCCTCTCTTCTCCATCCCCAGCCCTAGAAATACCCTCAGTGGGGAGTCATGTGATGCTAGCTCGGGGCTAATCACAACTAGGGTGTGCTCCATTGGGTCTGACTTTTATTTCTGATTTTCCCCAGTTCTTACCACTTAATTGTATTACATTTTACCAATTGGAGTTGTACTTATGACACTGAAGCCATGTTATCACTAGAAAAGTCTGATGAAATCTCAATGGCTTTGTCAAATACATCTGAATTTTAAGCAAGGCCTGAGCAGCCTGTAATACCACTTGTTTTGGAGTAAGTTCCCCTTCTACCCCTCCAGCTACCTCTCCATAAGACCTCACAAAGGAGCAATTCTTTCTAGAATTAACAACGATTAAGGCTGATGTGTATGAGCTAATTTTGGACTTTAAAATCCTCAAACCAGCCCTTCAGGAAATGACAGTTCAGGTGTCAAATGTGGAGACTCACATTAGTTCGATGGATGACTACCAGGCTAGAGTTGTACTGGAAATTATTCAGCTCCGTCATTCTGTTGTCTGCCTCAGTGAAAATGTCAAAGATATAGAGGAACATTCAAGAAGAAACAATCTTGTCCTACTAGGTATCCCCAAAAATGAAGAGAGTGTACTAACTCAATAGAGTTTGTGCAGCAGTTTTGTTCTAAGGTGGCAGGTCCCTCACCTAATGGTCCTGGATACATAGAGCATGCATATCGAGCCTTATGCCTAAAACTGGCTCCATGAGAAAGACCTTTGCCCCTAATATTCCATCTCCTCAACTACCTTGGCCATGTGCACAGGTTTGCTCTTTGCATGCACTTAAAAGGGAAGGATATCATCTTTGGTTGGTGCAGGACCTTACCCTTCAAATTCGACAAAAATGAGCAGAATATAAAGAATAAAGTATGGGTTGGGGAGTGTAAACTTCAAGTTTGCATACCCTGACCCATATTTTATTTTACATAATTGCTGGGTTTCCCTTTTTCACCTCAGCAATTATATAAAATAACAATAAAAATGTTCTGTTGCAGTCACCGGCCGTGCTCAGGTTTCAGTGCAGGGTCTGGTTTACTGCCTGTTTCCCCCACAGTTGGCAGCTCAGTTGTTGCTTTTTTTGCTTTTTAATAAGGACATCTGTGCATTTTAAATTACTTACCACCAATTTTGAGTGGTGGTTTGTCTGGGAGAATGAGAAAGTGGCAACTGGCGAGCGGTCAGCAGTGGAGAGCTGTGGCATGCGCATGCGTAGAGCAAGGGAAACTGCATGTGTTTGCCATAATAAACATTCCTTTATTATGGCAACTTACACCACAGTTTCCCTATGGAAAAAGGGGAAGCAGGTAATTATATAAAGAATAAACTATAGGCAGCTCACATCAAGTGCAGAAT
The DNA here is from genome assembly GCA_016271365.2 of Neoceratodus forsteri. Classification (NCBI taxonomy): domain Eukaryota; kingdom Metazoa; phylum Chordata; order Ceratodontiformes; family Ceratodontidae; genus Neoceratodus; species Neoceratodus forsteri. The sequence goes on along the minus strand of CM057458.1, from coordinate 1,243,604,647 downwards.
GTTTTATCTGGCCTATCTAGAAATTTCTATGGACTCAGGCTTTCAGAGATTCAACTCAGCAGACCAAGCTGCATGGAATTGCCAGATTTGTTTCCGCACCTTTTTACTGCAAACTTTCTGGTTGAGTGTTACATTTTGTCCCCTAAAGAGCTATAATCCACTGTATTTGCCTGTTATCATCAGTATAGTCTGTTATCTTCTGCTGAAAAATTGCAGATTCGGGGCTTTGGTGTGGTGCATTTTCTAGAGCAATCCTTGCTCTATCTTCAGTATGCAAGACTGTAGGAGTGCTTATCATAATTGTTTTTTTTCTTGTTTTTATGGTTCCAATATGTTAAATGCTTCTTTAAAGTATGTTTAGTGATGCTCCTACTGATGTAATGGGATTGTTAAGGTTTGCCTTTTACTTTTTGAAAAAGGTCTGTACTTGCAATATGATAAGCATTGCTTCTTGCTCCAGGGAATAGCTAGTCTTTGAATTTCATATGTTTTCCTCAGAATATTTTGTTACTGACTGCACTGTTTAATCTTCTCCTGCTGGTGCGCTTCATTTTCTTTTTTATTTGCTTGGAGGAGTGTTTTTCTTTATACTTTCTTTATTTATATTACTTTTTGTGTTGCTTGCACACATGTGCAAGAAACACATTGCATCAGGTTTTCTTCACAAGCAGGTTGTGGAGGCACAGGAGTGTTGTGTCAATGGCAGCAGCCCATTCCTGGGCTAGTCTCTGCCTCAGCCAATAGATGGACATGCAGTTGATCACTGGCAGTTAATGAGCAGGCCATGAGATCAAAGTAACTGAGCCGCTGAAATCAAGGAGCACCCAGTCACTACACAATCAGCTGTTTTTATGGCGGGGCCTCCCTGACTGCAGCAGCGAATTGCATAGCTCCATTGTGCTGTGTTGCCATGGTGACAGCTTCTCCATCAGCCTCTCAGAGTTCCCACAAAGCAGACGGAAAACTGCCACCCAACCTTCAGTATGCCTTCCTGGTGAAACATTTCAATAAATAAAAAAAAAAAAGAAAGCCGACTGGGGGTGCCCAATCCCCCTTGGCTCTTGCCACCCCCTGCACTTATATGTGCTAACAGGGGTGTTCAATCCCCCTATTGGCATACCCTCTGCCTGGTAATTTTGCCAATGGGGGAGCCCACTCCTCATCGGCATAATGCTCCCCCCAATTTCTTGTGCGCCGAGGGGGGTGCCCAATCTCCCTCGGCTCTTGTTTCCCTCCCAGCACTCGGTATGTGCCAACGGGGGTGCCCAATCCCGCATTGGCTATAGCACCCCACAAACACTCAAGTGGCATGCTGGGAGCCCACCACAGCATGCCAAAATTAAATCTCCCTGCAAAAAAGAAAACCTTCCCGAGACAATTTTTTGTAAAAAAACAAAACCAAAAAAACAACCTGTTAACTAGAAAATGGTCCGTCATTGATTCTGGTGGTCCCTCCCCAAACCTGTGCCCACTCTCTGTATACCCCACCTTCCCACAACTTCCTCACCCCATACTTACCTCAGGAGCCTGGTGCGATGATCTTCGTTGGAATGGGAACACGTCTGCACTCTTCAAAGCTGACAGCAAACTGAAGAATGTGAGGCTGTATAATGGTACAAATGTTTTTTTTTTCAACTTTGGTGCATATCTCGGTCATTTTGGGGAATTATTTCACCAAATTTTCAACATGGGTTCCTTAGGACTCCACCTCATGAACTCAGTCACTGTCATTTTGTTATTTCATCTGAAAGGTGATTTCATGGTCACTGCAGAGAACCACCTTTCAGGATCGATTAACAAAATGACTGTGTCACAGTTCATGAGGTAGGCCCCCAAAAACCCTATGTAGAAAATTTGGTGAAACAATTCCCAAAAATTACTGTTTTATGAACGTGCATTGCGCAGTTCCTATGCATGCTCATAACTTCAAGCATTTTTAATATTTTCACTCCAGATTTTTAATATTGCCATTTTACCACACCTTCTTATGAACAGTACAGCTGTCATTTTTCACATCTTGTCTGAAATAAGTTTTCACACATGTAGCGCACAATGGCACAGCCTGTGTGAGAAATCAATGTTCAGGACAGATTAAGACTATCACAGTGACACTGTTCATGAAGTAGGCCCCAAAAAACACTATGTTGAAAATTTGGTGAAAAAATTCCCAAAATTACTGTTTTACTAATGTGCGTTGCGCAGTTCCTAAGCACGCTTGTAACGTCGAACATTTTTAATATTTTCACTCCAGATTTTCAACATTGCCATTTTACTACACCTCTTTGTGAACAGTATAACTGTCATTTTTCACATATCACCCGAAATGTGTTTTTTCACACATGTAATGCACAGTGGCATGGTTGGCGTGCGAAACCAATGTTCGGCACAGATTAATCAAATAAAATCACATTTTATTTCTAGAGCGCTTTTCTGAAATCAAAGAGCATATATAATATTAAAACAACCATTAAACAGTTAAAATAAACAGAATTAAAAGGCAGCTGCAATAAGACTAAACATCCTCCCCAAATGCTAAGCCAAATAAATATATTTTTAAAGAGGATTTAAACATCTCAGTGGATAAGAACTCTCTATTCCAATGAGGTAAAGAGTTCCACAGGGTCACAGCTATGAAAGCCAACGCCCTAGCACCTGATGTCTGAAGATGGACCCTGGGAACCTCTAGCAATCCCTCATTGGTAGAGCGGAGAGGACAGAGGGGGTGGTAAGGTTGAAGGAGGTCTTGCGAGTAACCCAGTCCCTGTCCATGTAGGGTCTTGTAGGCCAGCAACGCGGCCTTGTAGGTGATCCTCCACTGCACCGGCAGCCAGTGCAATTCACGCAGCACAGGCGTGACATGGCAAGATCTTGACTGCCCTATCAACAGCCTGGCTGCTGCATTTTACACCAGCTGCAGGTGATGGAGATCCACCCCTGGTAACCCTCTGTATAAAGCATTGCAGTAATCAAGACGCGAGGACACAAAGGCATGAACCAATATAGGAAGGTCATCGGGTGGAACAAGGTGCTTTATCAGGGTGATGTTCCTTAGATGGAAAAATGAGGACTTGACAACTGCTGATACCTGTGCTTTAAGTGTCAGTTTGTTGTCAAGCACAACCCCCAGATTCCGCACCCTTTCAGAAGATCTCAACTGGTCACCCCCCAGCACCAGGCCGGACGGTTGTCCAGGAGTCAACTTCTCTTCCCGGTGACCTAGGTCCACCACCAACACCTCAGTCTTATCTGGATTTAGTTTCAACCAGTTAGCACTCATCCAATCTTGAATCACAGCAAGGCAGTTGTTAAATACCGAGATCGCACTACTCTGTTCGGGTTCAAAGGACATGTAGAGCTGAGTATCATCTGCATAGCAGTGAAAACTCAGCCCATACCACCTTAAAATGTCTTCCAATGGCAGCATATACACCGTGAACAGCATGGGGAACAGTATGGAACCCTGCAGTACACCACAAGGCAGGGCAAAGGGGGCCGAGGTAAAAATTCCTGATACCACCTTCTGGGACCTGCTCATGAGAAAAGAATGGAACCATCTGAGAACTGTCCCCAACAGTCCACAGATTAACCGCAGACATTCCAACAACACCACATGATCTACGGTGCCAAATGCTGCAGAGAGATCAAGGAGAACCAAGATCGAATGACTCCTACAATGCGAGATATTTTTGCCCACAGTGTTTGAGCAGTCATCCAGTACCGACTTCCAGAATTGTTTGAGACTAGGGCAAGTCCACAGGACATGGAGCAGATGAGCTGGAGATTCTTGGCATCTCCAGCATCTCTCATAGTCCAGTGTCTTGAGCTCAAAAAGCACTGCTGGAGTTCTGTACTATCTGAGAAGAATCTTCAGCTGTATCAGCTGGCTCTTGGCATCTCCGAACATCCAATGTGCGGCTTTTAAACATGCCAACCATTGCTCATTGGAGATGGGGTACTGGAGCTCAGACTCCCATGCCAGTCTGCATTTTTGGGTAGATTCTGGCTGTGAGTACCTCAACACCCTTTGGAGAATATCTGTGATACCCTGTCCCTGCCTCGGCTTGTGAAGTTCTGCCAGGCATCTCCACCCAGTCTCAGTCATCTGCTGTGACAGGAAGGGTCAGACCATAATTCTTATTTGGAGGTACCTCCAGAAGTCCTGGGGTGCCAGACTGAAACATTCTTTTAGCTGCTCAAAGGACATTAAGGTTGTCAAGTTAGGAAGGAGAAGTTCTCCCACTGTCTTTTTCCCTTTTACCAACCACTGAGGCCAAGAGACAGTTTTCTTATCCACCATTACCATACTGTTATTCCAAAGGGGGGGTGTATCATACTGAAGGAGAACGGTCTGGTGGAGGAGTGTCTACAATTGACATAGCCTGTCGCCATGCCCTACAGGTTTCTAACATTATAGGAGTGAGTTGTTGCTCAGGGACCCATTTGCCTGTTAGTAGAGGGAAGAGAGAGCCACCCAGAGTAAGAGAAGATTCTAGGCTAACCCATTTGGGGGGAGGGGAGAAACCAGGAACAAACCATGCTGTAGCCTGCACCATCAGATAGGCCAGGTGATAGCCCACAAACCAAGGAGCCCCAGTCCACCTTTGGACCAATGTGCTCTTAGTTTCAAACATCCCCAATGTGCTGTCTCACCATCCCATAGGAAAGAGGATGTGAATTTATCCAGGGTAGAGAACAACTTAGGGACAAGGGGACGGGGAGGTTGTTCAGGAGATAGGAGACCCTTAGAAGCACAAACATGTGTATGGCCTCTATCTTACCATTCAGAGATAATTGAAGTTTATGCCATCACTGAATTTCAGCTGTCAGGGAGGCAAGGAAAGGACAGGAGAGAAATTAGCCTTCTCCAGGTCCTTCCATGCTGAAGAAATAAAAATACCCAAGTAGGAAAAACCTTAGGGGGCCCAGGCGATATCCATGTCCAATAGGCAACTTCTGGTACATTTAACATTCAGCGGGAAGAGAATTGTTTTCTTTTGATTGACAAGCAAACCGGAGAGAGAGGTGAACTCTTGCAACACCCGCAGTGTGATGGGAAGGGAAAAGTCTGGGTTTGAAAGTGTAAGTAGCATACCATCCGCATATGCATTGACTAGAAAACTCTGGCCTTGGACCAGGATTCCAGCAATGCCGAGGGTATCCAGCAGCATCCTGATCAAAAAATCTAGGGCTAAGAGAAAAAGGAGGGAGGAGAGAGGGCACCCTTGTCTGGTGTCCCTCTGCAATGATAACAAGGAGGAGATGTCTTGGTTAGTGAGGATCTTGGCTGTTTGCAGGTGATAAAGAGTCGAGATCCAGGAATGAAAACAGTTGCCCAAACCATAGAGCTGGAGAACATTATGAAGATAGCCCCACTCCAGGGAATCAAAAGCCTTAGAGAAATCAATCACAAGAGCTGCCATAGGGGTGGAAGACTGAAGTGCCAGCCACTTGAGATTGAGGACTAGGTGTAGATTGTCGGCCTCTGACTTCCCCTTTGAGATGCCCGATTGTGAAGGATGGATCAAGGAGGGGAGGACGTGAACCACTCTATTCTCTAGTACCCTGGCAACTATCTTGGTATTCACCTGTAGTAGAGAAATAGGTCAGAAACTGGAGCAGTCCAGTGCATCAGAGGACTTCTTGGGCAGGAGTGTGATAAATGCCTCTCGCGTGGTAGGTGGGAGCATGTCCTTGCTTGTCATGGGCCTCTTGCAGTGCTTGTAGCAGGGGGACTGCAATCTCACTCTTCAGGAGCTAGTATAGCTCTACGGTCATGCTGTCTGGCCCTGGGACTTTCCCCTTTGCCATCTGGGAGAGGGCAGCTTGCAATTCCTCCAAATTAATGGGGCCTCCAGTTTTCTGCAATTGGATTGTGATAGCCTGGGGAGCTGGGCCATGCAGCAAAACTCCAATAGACTCTCTGAGATCTCTGTTTGCTCTCCTTGGGTGCGGATCTGATACATGGCCTGGTAGAAAAGGTGCACTGTCTCATTGATCTCTTTGGGTGCTGAGACCAATTTACCCTCCTTATTTCTAAGGGCATGAATTCTGGATGAAGCTTGTTGCTTTCGCAAGTGATAGGCTAGCAACTTGTCCCCTTTGTCATCCCCTTCCCATGATTTGTGCTTAGCACGGAGAAGCTGCCACTCAGCTTTCTTATTCAATAGGGTATTTATATGGTATTTTAGGCCAACAATGGAATGGAGGAAAGAGAAGCTGGCTGGCTGTGGTGCTAGGGCTTTAAATTGAGTCTCCAAAGCTGTAAGTTCTGTTTGTAGCCTGAGCACCTCCTCTGCCAGGCCCTATTCTTGGCTGCTGAATAAGAGAGTATGCGCCCTCCGATTACCATCTTAAAGGCTTCCCAGATTGTAGAAGATGAGACTTCATCAGAAATAAGTGCAGGCTTCTTGTTTTATGAAGGATTGGAATTCATTTTCCTGCAACAGTAAGGAGTTGCACCTCCATCTCGTGGTTGAGGCCCCCTGACTGGGTGGTTGGAACATGATGAACACTGGGGCATGGTCGAAGATAATGATATTCCCTATTTTTGCTTCCCTGACCCCTAGTGTGGTTATGTGATTGACTAATCAAAAGTTCAACCTACTATGGGTATGATGAACTGCTGAGTAGAAGGAATAGTTCTGACCCTGCAGCTTAACCCTTCTCCAAGGATTGGCCAGCCCCCATTCTGCCATAAGATCAGTGAGTCTGGCTGAGTCTTTGGGATGAGTCTGATGATGGAAAGGAACTCATCAAGAAGAATGTCTAGTACTAGGTTATAGTCACCCCTTATGAGTACAGGGATGTCTGAGAAACAGTCTGTCAAGCTAGCAATGGCCTGGCTGCCATCCAGAAAGAACTCCCCTGAGTCGCTGTTGTGATGATAGACATTGGCAAGTAACATCTTTCCCCCTGGATATCACTACCCACCTCCCCTGAGTGTCAGTTCATGTGCCCTCTACCACTCAGGGGGATGCTTTATGCAACAGGCTGGCCACCCGCTTGGATTTGCTCGATGTACAACTGGCTATCACTGACCTTACCAATAGCTTCTTGAGCCATTGTTCTGTTCTACTGGTGAAGTGCGTCTCATGGAGCAAGGCTATATCTGTATCTTAGGAGTTCAGGAATTGCAATACCTTGGTATGCTTGGCCGGGTAGTTAAGACCCTTTACGTTCCAAGAGATGCACTTCCAGCCTTGTGTCGGCTTAGGCTTGGTGGACATGTTCACACACTGAGAAAAAGTAACAGAGAGAGGGCACTCACCATTGGAGAGAGGAAATGACTGGAAAGAACAAGGAGAGGAGTGAGTCACCTGATTGCTGGTCTTGTAACAGGCTGGAAAAGCTGGAGAAGTTGAAGGAGAGGAGAGGAGAGGAGACGGAATGCAAGTTGATGAAAGCTTCAGTATGCATCACCACCCCAAAAAAGGTCCTGTCAAAAGAACAAAACAGTTAAGATAGATGCAATCACAAGATACAATGCACACAACAGAACAGTTATAACTACTGTATTGAAAAAACAGTAACCAAACTAATGGTGCTGAGGTGAACATGTGATGGAAGTCCTACATGAGTCTCCTAGCCAAACTGACTCATACGCCAAGAATGGGAAGGGAAGGTCTGCATGAAACATTGATGACCTGTCCCCACCTGGCCTCAAAGTCCAAAAAAAAACATTATTCCCAGAGGTCCAGGTATCCCTGATGGTGTATAGGCAGCAGGTATAACATAAGTAAGTAACAGCTGAATGGATAGGGAGGGTAAAAAAGGGGGGAGTGGGGGGGATGGGAAGCCCTCCCCATGCTGCTTTTTTAAAGAAGGAAAACTCTGGGGTGAGCAACAACTGTAAAAGTGGCTGGCTATAGCAGAACTGACTGCCAGATAGGCAATGATAATGTTCCTGTTAGACCCAAAGTGCCCAGTAGCTCATCAGTGGTCACCTTATCCCACTGAATAAGAGAGAGGTTGATGGCAGGTATCCCTCAGACTGGGGGCGCCTGTTAAAAGGGGCCTACTGATAGTGACGGCTAAGTAGCGATGACACAGAAAAACTTAATAAGGGTAACCCATCCTCCCATTGTGTAAGGCAGGTAAGCACAGCATACCTCATGACCATGGGGGGAGGGGGAGTATATGTGAGAAGAATCAGCCCACCTCAACCAGGGTAACTGGGTCTCAGGTCTCATGGGACAGTTAAAGAACTGACAAGCTATTTGGTGGGTGCAACAGCTTGACTAAGCTCTATGATGCTAAACACCATCAGCCGCCCAGCAAACCACCCTCTACAGGCAATCTACTTATACAGGAGAGAACAACGTAATTAAGCAGCAAATTGTCACAGAGTCTTAGCCAAGGGTAACAGTCCTGATAGTCATCCATTCTTCCCAAGTGAAGCAGGGCAGCCCATTCAACTCTCCTCACCCCTGTGAGGCTGCAGGAGAATAGCTAGCACTTCCGCAAAGGACTTGGCCCCAGGTCTAAGCAAACCTGCTGCCACAGCCAACTCTCCCTCAGTCTCTTCCACCACTGCTGCCCAGTTCAGTGGGGCGGTGAAGTCCATAGGTTTATACTGGTCACTATCCTGCTGTCCATAGACTGTGAGCACTTCTGGAGCTAAGTCCTCTGCCCTGGGGAGCTTGGCAGGAGGGGAGGCTGCCATTTTGCAGGTAGTTATGGGACAAGGGCTTCTGGAGCACAGGCATTGTCTAACGGGGAGAGTGCTTCCTGTGCCCATGCTTTTCAGCTGCTTCTTGTGTTGCAGAAAGTTGTTTGTCTGCAGGCAACCCCCTCCAGATCATCACGTCTTCTATATTCTTGCAGAGAGGATCTGGGGGACACATTAGCAGTGGGACCAGTACTCCTGTGTTTAGGGTCCTCCGGAAACCTCTTCTCCTTTTTGTCTGCCCTTTTACCATCATGATCCCCAGGCACACAGAGGCACCTGAGAGATGTAGTTTTGGGGAGGAGGCCTGGCCAAAGATTATTCAGCCACGCTTCAGCATCTCTAGGATATTCAGCCAGTAACACTTTGTCACCTTTAGAAATATGCAGTGAGGTGAGTTTTTTAAATCAATATTGGAAAGAGTTTGCCTGCAGGATTTTCTTGATAGGACCAAATGTCCTCCTTCTGGCTGCCACCTCCTGGGAGGAGTCTCGATATAAGAAGATGATGGCGCCCCTCCAGGTGAGCTCCCTGAGATTGCTGTCTGCTCTGAGCACTCTCTCTTTAACTGAATATCTCAGTAAACAAGCAATAATGGTCTTAGGGGCGGTGGAGCCCTCCGATCAGCCTGCTACCCTGTGGGCCCTCTCCACATCAATTGACTCCTCCCATCTGTCACTGAGCAATTTAGGCAGGAATTCATTAAGGAACCATTCCATACTGGGGCCTTCAGCTCCCTCTGAGACCCCCAGGATCCTAATATCATTCCTTCCTCCCCCCCCCGTTCTCTTGATCCTCGGCTGTATCCCAAAGTCTGGCAAGCTTTGCTTTATGCACTCCTAACCCTTGCCAGACCATGACGTGTTGTCTTTCCAGTTCTTCAGTCCTCTGCTCTATAATGTTTTGTTTGTCTTCCAAATGGTGGACATCCACCACATTTCCAGCCAGGGATGCTCTAATGCCATCTACCCTGACTAGTAAGGCCTTCAACATCCTTGTAATATGTATGAGGGTGTCCTCCACCTGATCCTGTCCAGGAGAGCCCTGTGCGCAACATGGTCATCCCACTACTGTTATCCATAGAGGCAGCCATATCACCATCCTCTCTGTCCTGCTTTGCGAGTGGTCTATTAGATACAGCAGCCAACAATTTAAAAGCACAGCAGTATGCCCGGAGATTGCAACCTGACAAACTTCACACAGGTGCAGAGTTCTCCGTAGACATCCCGGCAGGGATAACTGGAACTGCAATATGCGGGCTTACATGGCAGTGCAGCATGCACCTCACATTGGTATTGCAATCACAAAGAAGGTGACTCACCGAATGAAAAATGGGTGGATTGCAGCAGCAGAGATAGGGAAAGGGTTTTCAGCTGTTAGTTCTTCATTTCAGCCCAGCATCACTGTAGATTTTGGCCGATAAGGTACCAGGGGAGGGCAGAACAAAAGTCCTAAGCTGCCATGTCATTTGGGTTCAAGCCATACCCCATCTACAGCTCAGTTTCTACCATTACCCTCAACAGAATATCAGTGGCACTCAATAAAGCATGCCGCATTCTTACTGGAGAAGCATGCCTTACCCACACATGTGAACTATATGAGCAAAAAGGTTGACTTCAGCTAAGTGGGAGGATTCACTATCAAATCTGCTTGCTAATGAAAAAGGCACTTCTTGGGCTCCTGCCTTCTGGTGCTACAAACTTAATCAACCCCTCTTGCAGCTCCAAGCAGAAGCATAGCTCAGTCAGCCAACTCTTCTTTGCCCCAAGATACTGGACTACACAAGGGCAATGATAGTTTGCATATAGATCACCACTATGGTTTAATGCTGTGCCCAGAGATATCTCTTTTCTACCAAAACTGGGACCATTTAAAGGCACTCTTTGTCAGCATCTTATAACTAACAGTTCCTGTGACTGTTTCAACTGACATGGCACTACCTCAGCAGTATTGGCACATCCTTGTGTGCCTACTTCTCCCCCTTTCTCTGCATATGACCACTTTTATCCTAACCACTCTGCTTCATTTCCTGCCTCCTTCTCCAATCCTTCTTTCATCTCACCCCCTCACCCTCCACCTTCTTTCCACTGTTTATCTTCACTTACCTGAACTTTTGTTCACCCAAATCTACCTATGCCTATATAACAAATCACCTTGAGCTGCCTCTTTTTATTAGGTTATTTTTGATTTCCTATCAATTCACAGTTTTAATTTTAGTTGCAATGTTAATGTAATTTTAAATACTTTCTTGTCAAGATTTTATGTAATACCAACCGTTGTATGTCTGTTACCCTTCCCACTGATGTGGAACCTTTGTAAAAGAGCTATTATGTGCTCAAAGGTATTGTAATCTGAGAATAAATAAATAAAAATAAATAAATGTAGGAAGAGGCATCACCAGTAGAAAACAGGAAGTTGTTATCCTTCTCTACAGACAGTTGGTGAGACCCCATCTGGAGTACTGCGTGCAGTTCTGGAGACCCCTTCTCTGCAAGGACATAGACAGGATGGAGGCAGTCCAGAGGAGGGCTACTAAAATGGTGCAGGGTCTGCACCTGAAGCCATACAAAGAGAGGCTAAAGGAGCTTAATATGTATACCCTCGAAGAAAGGAGGTAAAGGGGGACATGACAGAAACTTTTAAGTAACTCAAGGGAATCAATAAAGTCCAAGAGGATAGCATCCTTCAGAAAAAGAGATGTGCAAGAACAAGGGGCACAGTTTGAAAATAGAGGGGAGACAGCTCTCCTCCTCTTGGGGAGGTGGGCTTGGTGCTTGATTGACCTTTGATGGAAGCCAGAGGCAAGACAAGCCCCAGCTCAGACCAAGGGTGGGAGGTGCAATGGACCTCAGAACATGTGCTCTGACATCAGGCACACATCATGACTCTGGGGACAAAAATTAAGAATGGCCCCTGACTTCCAGGATGACAGAGCACCCGGCACCCACACTGGAACTCCCCTGCATGACCCAGAAAAAAGTGACTGACATTCAAGGGAAGGGCCTCCCTCATCTCAGTCTGTGGGGTAAACCACGCTTACATGGGGAAGGACTGGTGGCACCGGATCATGGGCATGAGGCACACTAGCTCGAGATAGTTACTCCTGCAGGAGTTGGAGCTCAGGTGGTCCGGGGGGGGGGGGTTGGATAGAATATGCAATAAAAAAAGTTACATGGTGAGACAATCTACTTCAGGAAAAAGTCATTAAGGGTTCATATTGTGTTATGTAGATATACAATCATTGTTTTAGGTGTCATCATGAGTACAAAAGAAAAAGTGAAACAAGGACACATCATTTGTCATGATGTTCACTTCCTTTTTTCTTTAAATGCAAAAATAAAGAGTGAATTACGAATACTCTGACAACCTCTGAAACTAGCATTCCCAATATAGAGAACTACTTGTATGTTTTTATTCATTAAAGTGTATCAGTCCAATGTCATTTCCATAAACTCTTTTTGATAGATGTAGAATATAGTTGTGAAAAGAAAGAAAGAAAGAAAGAAAGAAAGAAAGAAAGAAAGAAAGAAAGAAAGAAAGAAAGAAAGAAAGAAAGTGGTTGACGTGCTTCTTTTAGTTACATTTGCTTTCAAAGTTGAAGTTTCAGAGGCTGTTGGCTAAGGAAAAAATATTTGAAAAGTCTGAATAAAAAATTAAACTTGACAGAAAGCTATTCAAACCATTCAAAAGTACATGCAGAATGGCACATTAATATAAAAGAAACATGAAAAACAAACAGACAAGTACTTAAAGCACTTTGAATGATGCCAATGACTGCAATTGTGGGAGGTAATTTTATTGCTTCAATCCAGAATGCATGCTTAGCAGGACATGACATAACTGAATAAATCATTATTTTAATAAGTTTTCCATATATTTAAGAATGTACTTGTGCCTGTAAACAGCCTTGACAGCTTTTTGTGGGTGGATCAGAAATATGGGGATTTTGAACACCAGGGAACGTCTTTAACAGAATAATTAATGACTCAGCAAAGGAAAGAGTAAGTACCATAACTTCAGTAAAGATGAAGTGAATTCTTTACAAAGTTTGGAAACAATCAATATTTATAAAGGGGGCAGCTAAGGAGGTAGAATAGTCATTTTGGACAAGAATATTTATTAGGAAGATGTATGTCCCTTCCAGTATCAGTCAATGATCTCCAGGAAGCAGTATAGCACTGTAGTCTATGGCTCTGTGCTGCAAACTTGAAGATCTGGGTTTGAATCCCACAGCCCCCACTTGCATACAGTGTGACCCTAAGCAAGTCATTTCACTTCCTTGTGCTCCGAGGTCACACCTGAAAACAAGTGTTGGCTTAGTGTGACTTTTCTGGTTAAACAATCCTCCCCTTATTCATGAACAACTATTCTTTGTCCTTCCTCCATTTTAAGTCCCACCAAGTTGAATCTCTCTGTGGTTGATGAGTTCAGTTCTCCAAAAATATTCATTCTTAAAATTTGGCTGACACAGTTCTAATAAAAGCTGTTGTCGCTGACCTATACGCATGCATAATGCATGATGGAGAATGGAGAGCACTCAAAAGGTGTATAGATGCAATTAAACAAACAAAAAAAGATAATAAACCATGTAATTTTTTGTTTTGTTGTAGCTAATTTCATATTACCTAACTATGGGCCAGATACTCAAAACTGTGTGCTGGGCAAAAACCATTTACGCAGGTTTAGCGTGGGATTAGCGTGGGTCTGCTATATTCAAAAGGCCAAATAGCGCAGGCAAACTGCATTAGCGCCGGGCAATATCATAATGTATGCAAGGGGCAAACTGACAAGAATACAGGGGCAATGCTATATTCAGCAACTATCACTGTGCAAAGTGGTTTTGCGTGACTTAGCGTGACACTTAGCACAGTGCACATTACCACCCAGGAAAAGCTTTTCTTAACCCTAGGCACACAGCTTTTCATGACACTTTGGCTTTGCACTGTATTTGCGTGGCTTTGTGCGACCCTAACAAATAAATATGACACATAGACAAAGTCAAACATAGAGGAAACATGCTGCTAACTGATGGCATCACAGTGATGCCATCGGACCACTCCAGCGGACCACTCTTCTGTGGATACCAACAGGATGGCAGCCCACACATGCAGCACTGTGGGCATGGAAGATGTTGGGGGAAGAGTGTATGGGTGGCCAGGCTGTGCCAGAGACCAGGTGTGGCCACAAGGCTGGGACACATCATGCAGTGCACATGGGCCAGTATTGGGAATACCCTGACACCAGTCTGCCTTTCTGATAATATATGCCCCCTGGTCACATACTGCACAGCTGTACAACTGCCACAGAACACAAAGCCAGACAAGCATATGTCACTGTGAGCATCCCATGCCAGAGATGCAGCATCTGTGGGTCACACAACTGTGTAACAGTAATGTCCACTGTCAGTAAACACCTGCAGGTTGGGTCTCTCACTGTGTATAGTGCAGTCATCATCACTACCCTACACACCATAGGCACTGCTTCCACACACTACTGGCCCCCTTGCTACTGTAGTGTTTGCTGTGCACTGTAGCATGACCTACAGTGTGACAGTTGCATGCAGCACCACAACCATCTGTGCCTATGTTGTGTTGTCCAGTACAACTGCAGGCAGCATGCATGTGAAAGTACAGTGTTCAAAACTGTTTAATATTCCCCAAACTGTTTGTGCAGCACTAACACATTTGCACGGGTTTAGCGCAGGGCTAAACTGCTAGCCCAGTGCAAACTGCATGCAAATCAAGGCATAATGAGATGCTAATCTGGATGTTTGCCCAGAGACTACCTAAGTAGGATCATTTGCATGTCACTTTTGAATATGGCAAAGTTTAGTGTCGGGCAAACGTGTTTGCACGGGGCAAACGGTTTAGCCCTGTGCCAAACCCGTGCAAACATGTTAGCGCTGCTCAAACAGTTCGGGGAATATGTTACAGTTTTGCACACTGTACTTTCACATATGCTGCTGCCTGCAGCTGTACTGGGTCTACGCATTTGCTGGCACACACATTGGCCACATAGTTCACCTCTACCTACCTTCAGATCTCTGTGCACTGTGTTGCTGTTGTGGTTGTATCAGAAACATGAGGCGGGAGGTAGTGCAGATGTTTGAAAATAGAAGGTACAAACAATAAGACCTAACACAGGTTGCAAATAGAGCAAAAGCAATACCAAGGGAGCATTTCCTAAGGAATAAGCAACAGGGAAGTGAATACTCACAAAAGGTGGCATTCAGCACAAACTACAATTTAACATTTAAGGATATAAAAATAGTGTGCTTAGAACACTGGTAGACCGTTCTATTAAATTTGAAGGGAGACACTATTGTTGTTGAAAAAACATGGATTGCAGCAAAGAGCATGAGAAATGTAAAGACCAGATTTGTACACACTGTACAGTAGTAGCACCAAATTAGTCAAAGGATTTTTAATGATTTTTAAAAATCACTATTGAGAATTATGAAATCTTTAGTTAGGGATTTTGTTTTGTTTGTTAGTGTGTTCACTGCTATCCAGAGAGGGTTGTATCATCTGATAGTGTTGTTGAAAATCTAACAAATGGCACTTAAGTACTGTGATATGGATTGGCCTCTTTCTGTAGGTATAACAAAAAAGAATTTTAGAGGATTTTTTTTCCCTAAATTTTGTGAAGGATAATTAGGGAATCTCACAAAATTGCTTGACAAATTTGGCGCTATTACTGTACATCATAATACTGATGTGAGACAACAAGGCACCTGATTATGCCAACAATCCAAAGGAAATGTTGCATGTGGTTCCTGTGTGCATTTCTCCAATGGTAGCAATCTTGAAAACATTTACTCTGCTATACAGGGAATGTGATTCATGCATTACAGTGTCCATATGATTTAACATATATAAGACAGATATCTTGACCCTTAAAGAAAAGAATAACAGAACATGAAAGTGACATTAGAAGGAAAGATTTATCCTCACCTCTAGCTAAATACTTTGAAGAGGCTAAACATGGTATCAGTACATTAAGATTTTGGGGTATTGAGTAGGTGAAAAAAATAAGTTATGTTGACCTGGCTAGGGGAAAATTGTTCAGAAGAGAGGCATATTGGATGCATTATTTTAATGGTTCGACAGGAGGTTCACTATGAATAAAGCCGTTAACTGGGGTTAGCTAATTTAGTTTCTATTTTGGTATAATATTTTATTTTCATATGCTAGGTAAAATTTTCTGTATGCCCTTTCCCTTACAGTATTCTCAATATAATGTTTGATATTCTAATCAGGTTTCAGACTCACTCTAGAAGCCAGAAAGTGGTTGGTTCAAACAACCTTCCTTCCCTGATTGACTACACCGACTTCCTATACAGTCATTACCCCCAGTATGTACTCCCAAAGTTTGATACACTCTATCATCATGCTTTGAGATTTGTTCTGGGCTTACCATCACAGACTCACCATTGCTTGTTGTATCAAGCATTATACTGGCCATCACTCTCCTTAAGGAGGCATAAAAACACCCTTGTATAGCTCTAACGAGCTATGACTAACAAACTACCTCCCTATATCGATGACCTGTTTGAACCTTCAAAATGTGCCTACGGATTAAGGAACTCCTGCCTTCTCCTTTACAAGGTTCCATGAACAAGAACATGTCTCGGCTCTTCTGCCATTAGTTGCTTACTACCAGCGCTTTGGAATAACTTGCAAAAAGTATGTAAACTTTCCTTTCTGCCTAGCACCTACATATTCAGACCTGCTTAACAGATGCCTGAAAACAGAGTGTGACTGTTTCAGGTAAGCACTTTCCCCCATCTGGGTAGTCTCCTAATCTTCCAGATCCTTGGCCTTTTTATTCCCCCTGTCAGCCAACAACCTTCCATGGTAACCCGCCCTTGTTATTTTTTTTCCTTCCTCCTTCCCTTTGGTAACTTCCTTGGGGGGCTTCATCAAGTAGCTTGCCCCTTCCCCTCTTCCCCAATATGTCTGTCACCCTTTCTCACTCTGCCCACCTCCCTGTCCCTCCTTCCTCTCCCCCTTTGTACTCTACAAATTTCTTCTAGTATAGGCCACACTCAAAATGTTGTTTTGTACTTGCCACACATGTATTATAATAGTTTGTGCTAATTATGTATCCTATTATTCCTTGTATTATTATATGCTGTATTATGTACTGTGTTATGTATTGTAAACAAGTTTGTCTTTATGTCCAGGATATCTTGAAAATGAGTTTGCTCAATGATGTTATTGCCTGGTTAAATAAAGTTTGATTGATTGATTGATTGATTGATATTCAAGTGAAATATACAGTATGGTGTACAAATATTCTCTTTAAACCACTTTTTTCTACTTGGATCCTGTCTTCAATAATTTATAGATAGAAAGTTTCAGCTGACTGTGTCATAGCTACTATGGAATACTATTAAAATTCTGACATCTTTGCCTACAGTAGATTGCTCAGAGCACTGTATACAGTAAATAGTACAGTCCTGGCCTCATGGTGTCGGACTGTGTCAGATACGCCGTGCACCTTATGACATCTCTGAATCTGATGGCACTGATGTAGTGCCTGATAATGTCACCACACCAGACAGCATTGTCATGTCCCGGCTTCCGAATGGCTACAAAGCACATTTTGAATACTGGATCCTTGGTGTTTTTTTGAATCAGCTAAAACCAGCATCGGAAGTTAGCAATTCACCTGGTAAGTGGAACAATGCTTCTGAGTGAGAAGAACAAGATAAAACAATATTTTTGAACTAACAGTAGCATCATAAGTTTTTTTTTTAACCTCAGTTCTGTTTTAGTGTTGGACTGGAATACTGGAGCCAGCAGCCAAGAAGGACAGGTGAGCTCGCTGCTCTAACTCTCACTCTCTTTTAATCAGTTTACATCCATGTTCTAACTAAATATAAATTAATTATTTTTTAAGCTAATAAGTCTTTTTATAGTGCTCTCATCGTGGTTCCAGTTTTTTTGGCAGGAATGGGCTAGCTGTTTGATTGTGGAGCTCCACTCATTACTGTATCTTTTAAATGGCATGGGCCTTCCCTGATGGCTGCTGTAATGTCCTATATTCCTATTTCTGAATGATGGTGCTGTCAGAGGACTTAGCAGAGGCATTGCACTATATAATGGAGCTCCTTAATTGAGTGCTATGAGACACTGATTTGAAGACTGTGGCAGCCTAATCTGCTCAGAACCTCAAACTCTCAGTTATGCAGACTGAAACTAGGATAGCACAGGTAGAAGGGCACATGGATGACCACCATGGCACTATATGGGAACAAGCCACCACTACTCAGTATCTGCTTCAGAATGTCTATGATCTGGTGAACCAGGTTCGATGATACAATATTGTTTTTATCAGCTTCCTGGAGGGTGGTCAAGGGCAATGATGTGACCAAGTTTCAGCAGTCACACCATCCCAGAGATACACAACGTTCCTGATTGTCTATCAGTTAAAAATGAACAGGACCACTGGTGTCTTGATCCCCACCTGTCATCTGGTGCCAGACCGCATCCCTTCCTAGCCAAACTGTTGTGTTTCTAAGTGAAGGAGAATATTCTGTGATTGGCTTACATGAGGGGTCTGTATGATATACAGATCATTCAGGATTTTTCTGTGGAACTGTCTCAATGGTGGTGGGCCATTGCTGCAATCCAGAAACACTTCCATGCCTGTGCCACTAATTTTAACATGGTATATCCAGCTACTCTTTGGGTTGTGATAAATGGAGCCCCTCTGGACTATGACTCTCTAGAGGTGGTAGCCTATCTCCTGACTACTCTGTGTTCACTAACTTCCACAAATTCCTCTCCATGACCTGCATATCCTAGAGATCCTGCAGATAAGACTACTATAGACTCTGCTGCCCTGGCACTGCTCCAGACTCAAAGAGAACCCCCTGCCGATAGCCAGCCTCAAGACACAGAGGAGTACGTTTTGCCCAGACAGCCCAGCTATTGAAAATGGACCACCCAGCAGAATAAAAAGTCTGAAGCACCCCTGAGATCTCATGGAAGGAGCTGGAGCTCCCCCTATCAGCACCCTTGGCCAACAATGTTAGTATTCTTTTTTTATATATATATTTTCTTTATTGTGCATTAATCATAAATATGCATACATTAAAAATATGTATTCCAAGTGTTATTGCACTGTTATATTTTTCATGACATTTTTAGCATTTAATAAAAACTTTATAAACTCCTCAGTGGCTACAGTCTGTTATTTTCCACTCTGTTGTCTATGGTCTGTATTTTCCCTGATTTGCTATATATCTGTTAATGTTTTGCTTATCTTTAATGTTATTTATGTTTCTCCTGTCTTATCTGTGCGGAAAAATTTTGTGTTTTGTTCTCCTTTCCCTTATGTATATTGCCTGTGTTGTAAAAGTGTGTCTAGCCCTGGGAGGATTAGGGTCACTGAACCTCTGCCTCATCCTTTATACTGTTCCTCCTTTTTCCTCTGATTGCGTTGCCCATCTCATCCATCTCTTTAAAAATGTATCAATTTTATCTTGTACTGAGTAGGTTAATCTTTCCAGCTATTGTATATTTTCTACCTGTTTCCTCCAGTATTGTTTGCTTGGGGCAGTAGGCACTAGCCACTTACATGTGATGGATTTAGATATGGCTGTTGTACATATTGCCCTCAAGTACTTGTTGTTTGGTCCACAGATTTCTGTTGGGGGAAGCCCTAATATTGTATGTTGTATTCTGGCATCATTGAACAGGTTTGAAGCCTTGCAACCAGATGTGACACCAGCTCCACAGCAGCCCATTATTATGATTGTCACCCTGTCTCCAGACCCACTGACTCTTTCTCCATCTAAATCATGGGCTGCTGTAGCTGCAGCCACTCCCCTGCCAGTGTCAGTGTTGTCAAGCCAGGAGGAACTGCATGCTACCCTTGTGAAGTCCAAAGGACCAAACATGGCTTTGGGACATGGCTGATACATACACTTTCGTTTTTGACTTGTACTCTGTTGGGTTATTTCAGTACTGTGTCTTTGCTGAGAACTGGGACTTCATTGCCTCCATGAGGGAACTGTATTTATTGGCTCAGGGAATCTGCTGGGATTTGAACACTATGCTCCCTCAGTAGAGCATTTTACCATGGTGGCTTCTTCCATTAATTTATACTGTATCTCCTTCAGGCTGGGTAGTCTGTGGAGGGGTTATCAGTTTGGTGGTCTTCCTTATTTGGGACCTTCCTGCATGGACATACATAATGCTGGATGTGATTTGTTACTGTTAACCTATTACTTTCTCCCTCTCCCTCTCCTTGCAGGTGGTTGCTTTCTTTGAACATGTAAATTCACAAGGAGGGACCTGTTTCCTCTTCTAGCAACCTTATATGTTAAATGCTGTGTTACTACTAGTTGGGCTAAGCTCCCCCCACCTCCCCTCATCTAACCATCACTAAGGGATTGTTGTTGACTGGGGGGTACCTATGCTAGCATGCCTTATCAACCAGCACGTAGGGGTGCCAGTTCAGGAATTTGGATACAAACTGTAAAAGCTCCTGATGTTTCTGTTTGCTCCTTGAACTCTCTTTTTTTTTTGGTTATGACAGGGTCTGGTGTAGTGTTCCACGAAACTGCAGAATTTCATTCAGCGAAATATTTTGTGAAATTGGTGCATTTTGTGAAATATTTTGCAGGTGCGAAATGCGAAATTCCACTGGCGAAATGTGGAATTGTGCCACTTGTAGGTGAAATTCCACCATTCACAGGTGAAATTCCTCATTTTGCAAGTGAAATTCTGTATTTTGCACCTGCAAAATATTTCACAGAATGTGCAGAATTTCACAAAATATTTGACATGGTGAAATACTCCATTTTGCCAGAATTTTGCTGGCAAAATAAAATCTTGCTGCATCTCTAGTCAGATGTCCTGGGTTCTGCTGCTCAGAAGTGAATTTTTTTCCTGGCTGACTGGCAGGGTATCTCATCAAGATCATGAAGTGATGGACGTGTGGTTGAAAACCACACAGTCAAAACAGCATGAGTGATTCAGAGTTAGTTATTTAATTTTAGCGCGGTTTAGGACTGTGCCCTTTTCAGGTCTCTGTGCAGCATGTTATTTGACTGTGTGGGTTTCCACTGCACTGAAATATGGGTGAACCGACTGGAAGGCTTGGCCTGGGATGGCCTGAGGTGCATCTCCCCCACTATAGCTCAGGTCAGTTCCCTGTTTCTACTTCCTAGCATGTAGGCCTGATGGGTGGGTGTTGCTTCCTCCTACTCTTCCTTAGTTTTATCCTCTATTTTCAAATTTATTAAGGGGGTCTGGGCTTTGTCCACCCCTCTTATCTGGAAGGTTGGTTCCTTATTTTAAACACCTTCCTGTGCCCTGTGTTAGGTTTGCTCCCCTGTCACAGGAAGGAGTGGTGATGTGCTTTCTGCACTATGTTTTGGTAACAGTTGTGCTTAGGGATTGTTTAGCACTCTGGTATAGACAATAGTTGTTGAACAGACTCTCTCCTCTGTCAGGTTTTATATTGGAGGATGAAGATGGTGACCTATCTATTGTTCTCTAGTTCAGCTAATGTCCCTTTACTCCAGACAGCTATCTGTGGATTGGTCTCTGCACTGCTTTTTCTTTGTGGCTTGATTCCCTACTTTCTGGGTTGTTTCCCAGGAATGGTTCTGTGGCAGCTTTGGGAGCTTGATAGGTCACCAGATGCATTGACAGTGGTGGTCCCATAGTCTGTGGCTCTCTGTCTAGTGTCGTTTTGCTGCCATGTTGGTGGCCTTGGATCAGTTGACCCCTTAGTTCTTCAGATACTTTGAGGGGAGCTTCCCTCGTCCAACACTTGTGACATGGTCAAGGGCATTGCAGCTCAGTTTCAACATGAAAAGGTTCAGTGTAATGAACTTGAGGCACAGAAACAAAGTGGCAGAGTACAAAATGGAAGGAGTGGTGCTGATGACCCTCCAGTAGGGAAAAATACCTATAAGTGATCATATCAGATGACCTGAAGGTGGCCGGGCAGTGCCACAAGGCAGTTGGATGAGCTATCGGAATACTGGGGTGCATAAGTAGGGATATCACAAAAAAAGGGAAGTGGTATCGTCTCTGTAGATTGCTAGTAAGACTCCTCCTAGAGTACTGCATCCACTTCTGTTGACTACATCTCTGGAAGGATACAGACAGAGTGGAAGCAGGCCAGAGGAGTGCAAATAAAATGCTGCAGGGTCTGCATCAGAAGCCCTATGAGAAGAGATTTATGGACCTAAATATGTGCACCCTGAAAGAGAGGAGTGAGACACAGGATATGATAAATATCCTTTTAATACCTCACTGGGGTAAAAAAGGCACAGGAGGGGTTAGTATTTTTCAGAAATTGCTGCTCAAGGACATGGGTGTATGATAAGAAGCTGGAGGGGTTAGATTCAGGAAACACGTGAAGAAGTGTTTTGTCACAGAAAGCAGGGGGGATTCCTGGAACACTCTTCTAGCAAAGGTGGTGGGGGCAAAACAGTAGTGTGGTTCAAGAATATATGGGACAGGCATAAGAGAATCTTAGGGAAAGAGAAGGGGGGGGTGAATGGACTGGAGATCAAGTAGGATCTGCAGTGATACTATAGGCAGGGAAAAATGGGCAGACAAGGTTGGCCAAGTGGTCCCTATCTACTGGCAAATTCCATATTTCTAAGGCCATCTTTCCCCCTTATGCAAGTTACATTTGCCAGGTAGCTCTACTCCAAGAAATTAAATTGATGGAGATTGAGGCAAATTATTTAGGGAATGGGTTGGGTTGTAAGCTGACAGCTGTGCCCCAAGACAAAATGGGGGGTATCCACATTGATTCATAAAGCTCTTAAAATTGTCTGTCCTGAATACCCACTCAGATTGCCAAGAGTGTTGGCTAATGGTATTGTTATACACTCTAGAGAGTACCCTGGCTATCAAGATCATTTAATTCTAATTGTCAGGACTTTTTTGGTTCCCCTGATCCAAGGCATCGCAGATCATTATGGGGGGACCCCGTATCTTGGAGAATCCTAATCTTAATTTGAACCCCCTGTTGACCAGGTCTAACTCCTCTACTAAGGCCCATCCTAAAGCAGCTCAGATGGTACACAAAATGATGGAGGAGTTGCCTTTGTCAAATGTCTGGCACCTGCTGAACCCAACTGTGTGGAACTGTTCCTACTTCATCCCATTCTGTGCCTTGGCCAGCAAGCTAGGCTTTAAAAAAAAAAAACTTCTTCTATTTATTGTGGAGAAGCAATAGCCAACATACATTACAAATGAAATAGCTTGAAAATGCATTCATTACAAACATTTTGTTATACACTATATGTGGCCTTACAATAGTGTCTTGAATCCTTTATTTTTTACATTCTACAAGTACAGTAATGACAGAAAATAAAACTTCAACGCTGACTTTCTAAACTTAGTCACAATATTTTAACAAAGAATTAACTTCTAATAAGAATGACTTGTTTGCTTCTTCAGTGTGGGTTGTGCCAGTGGGTCTCATTCATTTGGATACCTTTATTCATGTACCACCTGTCACGTTTGAGACCAATATGAGGAGGGATGACCACGCCTGAGCATTTTGCAGCTTTCAGGCTGCCAGGCTCCCTCCATACATCCTCTCTACTGGATCTGTTCCACTTAGTGGGCTCAAGCCTCACCTAAGGCCCTATATCTGGGTATTCAAGTATGTCCCAGGCCTGCAATACTTCCTGGTGCTTGTCTTTGGTGAGTCTAAGACTTGTGATGAGCTCCTCTATTTTGCGGATGTTTCCCACCCTTACTACCCAGGAGTCAAAAGAAGGTGGGCTCGTCCACAGTCAGTTTACTGTTATTTCCTTTAATGCCACCACAATGAGAACCCTCAAGAAAGCCATTCTTGGGATGTCTTCCCACCATAACTCCCTAAGACATTCATGGATTCTGAACCAATAGTCTGTTACTTCTGGACATTGTCAGAATATGTGAAAATGCATTCCAGCACCCCCACAGCCTCTCCAGTAATTGTCTGAGTTCCCTATTTTGAAGTGTTTAGTGATGAAGGGGGGCAAAAGAACCTGGACAAGTACTTTCATCTAAACTCCTTCCACACAGGAGAGGCCTTCGTCCTCCATCCATAAAGCCAGGCTCTCTTCCAGAGGTCTTCTGGTATGGGACTCCCTGAGTCCTCCTCACAGACCAACCTCAACTGCTCTAGTGCCATGGTCTGATCTCCTCTAATGGCTTTGTACGCATCTGAAGATTAGCCTGCCTCTGTCCTTCAGTCTGACCACCTAGTAAACAAATGTCTCCAAAGGCGAGAGCTCACAGCTAATTTTAAGAAGGAGCTGATTAGAGGTCAGATAGTGTCTCAGCTGGAGGTAGTGGTGAAAGTCATTCCTATGTACTATAATGTGTATTTTCTTTGGTGCTCTGAGAAGGGGAGGATGGTATTGTTTGCAATAAGGGACACATATAATGTAAGGCCTCTCTGGTTCCATCTGGTGAACCCCGGGTCAAGTTCTTGCATGAGGGAAATTGAAGTCCCCCACTATTGCCATCAGAGGACCTCTTTCCATTGACATACCTGTGAGTCTACAGGCTTTGGTCCACATTCTGAGGGTGTATCTGGGCCAGAAGTTGATCAGGTCTTTCCAGACCTGCTGAGTCAGGGGTGTATGTGGAATGGCAAAAAGTGGGACCACCCCCAGCTGACTTCCCTCTATCTCTTGCCACCCAGTGTCTCTTCTCTGTTTAACCCAGGTCACCAAAGGAGCAACCTGTGTGGCCAGATAGTATGTTTTGAGGACTGCTAGAGCCAGTCCCCTCCCCTCTCCTGGGGTAATGAAAGGGTTGTCTGTCTCACCTGCCTCCTTTCCTTCCCCCCACAGAAAGGCTAGAAGGGGGTTTTATTTATCTACGTCCAGAAACCCTCTGGGATGTTAATGGGAAGGGCCTGGAAGAGAAATAAAAATCCGGGTAGTATATTAATTTTTAATATGTCTATTTCCCTCCTAGTGTGAGGGGTAGCAGTTCCATTCTGGAGATATCTGCCCTGATCTCTGTTCAAAGCTTGTCACAGTTTAGTTTCAATAAGCTACTGTATGTAAATCAGGAGATATTTTTACTCCCAGGTAGCGAACCATGTTATTTGAGGCACATCTGAATGGGAAGCATTCCAGGTCCCCCCTCTGGAAGGCTCCCCTGAACCTTATTGCCTCTGATTTTTCTGGGTTTATCTTATAGCCTGAAATCTGGGAAAATCTATTCATTTAGGATCTCTGAGAGAGACGTTTTGGGGATGCTATAAAAAAAGAGGGAATCATCTGCATATAATGAGACCTTGTGGGAACACTCCCCCACAGTGATGCCAGTTATACTGTCATTTGACCTAATTGCCACAACTGATGGTTTGATGGTGATGGAGAACAGAAGTGGGGACAGCGGGCACCCCTGTCTGGTCCCCCTACTAAGGTGGAATCTGTCTGAGGTGAAACCGTTCACCCTCACTGTGGCCTGGGGGAAGCATACAGTGCTTCAATGCTAGCTATGAATTTTGGCCTGAATCCCATCTCCTCCAGGGTTCTGTAGTGGTAGCTGCCAGTCCACCCGATCAAATGCCGTCTCTCTACATCCATAAAAAGAGCCAGGAAGGGAGTATTATTTCTTTTTTGGTGGGATATTAGGTTAAGAAGGTGTCTAATGTTGTGATGAATCAGCCTCCCATTTATGGAGTCAGTTTGGTCTGAGTGGACTAGGCCATCCACACACCCCTGTAGATGTTTGGCCATGGTAGAAGTAAAAATCTTCTGATCCACATTCAGGAGGGATATGGGTCGATAAGAGCAACATGCGGTGGGGTCCTTCTCAGCTTCATATATCACAGAGATCTGGGCTTATTGCCAGGATGGTGGGGCTCCTTCTCCCTCCAACACCCCCCACATACCTAGGCCACCGTTGGGGCCAATTTCTGTTTAAACATCATATAAAACTCCCCTAACAGGCCGTCTGAGCCTGGTGCCTTTCCTGTTTTAAGATTTGCCATTGAGGTGAGAATTTCTTCAATGAGAAGAGGAGTGTCTAATGTTTTTCTTTCTTCCTTAGATAGTTTTTTCACTTGTATTCTATTGAAAAACTAGTCCATTTTCCCCTTATGGTTCTCCTCCGATTCCTGATTGTAAAGGTTGCTATAAAAATCACAGAATTCTCTAGTGATGCTTTGGGGGTCCGTAATCTGGTCAGCTTGGACCCCTCTACCCTGAAGTCTAAGGACCATCCTCCCTACTGTATCTTTATGTAACTGCCAAGCTAACAGTTTCTGGAAGCACCAAGGGAGGTCGACAGTTAAAATGCCGGCCTCCCCCACATTGATGGCACAATACCGATGTCGGTATTGTGCCGCCCATGCTGTGACTGTTTTCTGTGGGGGGCTGTGCCCCCTGCACCCGCCGGACTTTAGGATTCTCAACTCCAGGTCAGAGTTGGTCTGGGAGGGGCGGAACACTGGCAAAAAGTGAAGCACCAAAAAGGACCATTACAGCGACTGTCGCCGTAATGGTCTTTTTTTGTGTTTCACCATCAGGGTGTCATCCGGAAGGGTTGCACCAACAGTTTCTCTGCTCTGCTACCTGCCTCATAAAATCATTGATGTGAGTATCTAATTTGCCCCTCTATTCTGTCATCCAGCAACTTGTTTAGTTTAGCCTGGGTCTCTTCTAGTTGTGCTTTCACCTCTCCATTAATTACAATTTTATGTTTGACCTTCAAGTTGAAGACTCTTCTTTCTAACCTGGCCTGTTCCTGTTGCCTGGCCTTTTTGAATCCTGCTGCAAAACTAATCATTTTGCCAGTCAGGACTGCTTTAAGTCCATCCCACCAGATGGCCCTGCTTGTGTCCCGGGAAGGGTTGAGGGCAGTGTATTCCCTCAAGCTGTCATTAACCAAATCTTTATATTCCTCTCTGTTCAAGAGCATTGCGTTTAAATGCCAAGAGGAATTCCCTTCCTGCAGGCTGGATTCCATCTCCATTACCACCATACTGTGCTCTGATATTGTTCTGGGCCTAATCTGCACTGACTCCACTTTTTGTTCCCATTCCGAGGAGACAAACATCATGTCAATCCTTGAGTAGGTGGAGTGGGGTGGTGGGGGGGGCAACACACGTGTAATCTTTTGCCCTAGGATTTGCAATGTCTTCAGACTTCCATAAGGTCCAGCTCTTGTGTCACTCTGTTCAAATTTCTAGATGACTGAGCCGGTTGCCTTCCATGGACCCTGAATCTGTCCAGGAAAGGATGCAGCACTGAAATAAAGTCCCCTTCCACTATGAATAACTCTCCTGACAGTAAGGCAGCCCCAAGTATTACCTCCTTTAGGAATTCTAGATTCTCCTTTTCCTGTTTAGGGGCATGTAAATTGAGCAAGGTGCAGGGCATGGATCGGTAAGTTCCCCTTGTTATAACATAGCATCCCTCTCTGTCTTGCTGGAGACTTTTAAGCTCCCAGGGGCAATTTATATTGATAAGAATAGCTACACCTCATCTGTGTGGGTGGTCCTAACAGGATGCATAATGTACCTGTCCCACCCATGCCCTTCTCAGTTTTTCACTCTCACTTGCAGTGAGGTGCGTAACCTGGAGGGAGGCTATCTCTGCTCATTGGTCCCTCAACTCATTGAGTATTCTAGTTCTCTTGATGGAGCTATTGATGCCCCTGATGTTATATGCTATTACAATCCCCACAGTGATCTCCTTTGGTTACAATGAACATTTCTAAATGCCTACTTTGTAAAACAATCTGACAAAGCCATACTAACAACCTTAAACAGCAACTCACAACTATGTGCAAGGTAATGGTGCTTCCAATGTCCTGTTTGCATCCTTCAGGATATTCAGTTGGTCTATATTTGATAGAATGAGGCTGCTTTTGCAAGCATTGTACCTAACATGTGCTTTGGAGCCATTCCTCTCATCAAATATCTCTTTGAGGCTCAGTGTGGTATTTCACCTCCTTTTGAGCAGTGTCTCTAACTCTTTGAATGTTCTGATCCTGGGAGTGTTTTGTTGCAGAGAGAAGGAAAGGGAGGAACCATTGCCTTTTGGGGGTCCTAGGTTCACCCTCCAGACAGTGCTCTTGGCCCATAAAAGACATCCCCCATCTGGTGGCTACACCATCTTCTCCCCCCCCCTTCCTTTCTTTCCTCTGTGATCCTTCACTCCGAGGGATCTCCCCCCTTTTACAACAACTATGAGCATCCAACTCCTCCTCAGGTTTCCCAGTCCAACCCCTTCCCATCTCAACTGTGGAGCCACCTGTTTTCCCCAGACCCAGGGGCCTCCCACTCAGCCATTAACAACTGAGGATCATGCCACCAACCACTCTGATTTCCTTAGTAATGTATGGCATGAGCAGCCCCCAAAGCTGGCCAATACCACAGACTATGGCCCCTCCCCAGTGACATTTATTCCCACCTATCCAACTCGGTGTTGTAACCCCTCTCTGCCCCCCACTCCTCTATCTGCCCCTGTAGCTCTCCAGGGCCATATGCCTCTGTGGGACCCATCTGGGTTAAGTGGTGGGTGGAACCCCCTCCTCTCCATCCCTCACCCCCACCAGCCATCCCAAAGTACCCTGTCAATATTCAAACCCACAGCTGAACCACAGCAAGGAGGCCCAACACCGCCAGTACCCACTCCAATATTTGTTTTGGTGGTGAGTTGTAGTCTCCAGGGCTATCAGTCCCCCACGTTTCACCCACGTACATACAGCACAACGTGGAGAGGCCTGCCCTGCAACTGCTCCAAATTGGACCTGGTCCTGTGGGAAAAATGGAGGGCCTCAATCTCTGGTGCTGCCAAACCCTCATCTCTCGCAAGCCCAGGATAAAGTACACTATCTCACTCCTCCTCCTCCCATTTTTCCCTTGTCAACCTGGCTTTCTTGCTTACTGCCTTTCTTTTCCCCTAAACCTCATTCAAGCACGTATATATATCTATTTTTGTATTTGGCTTACCTTGGTTGTGTATCTGGGTCCCCGGATTGTTGGATCAGCCTGGTCAAGTTTCCTTCTACCCCCGGGGAGATACAAGTGCACTTATGAGCCGGTGCACCACCTGTAGGCCCTGTGCATCCTGCTGGTTACAAAGCATTGTCCCCTTGATCGAGCCACTCATCTTGTAGGCCCTCACATTCCCCAGACCATCGGTGGTGGTGGGGGGAGGTGTGAAGCTGCTTCACCCAAGGTGCTCATCACATCTAAGAAGGATGGAAGAAACAACAAAGTTGAAATGCAGTGCCTCACATTTATTAAGGTACATTTCCCTGAGATCCCTGCCCCCCACCTTTGCTACATGTGGTCATGGCCCCATTAGTACCCCTCCCCCGAAGGTCACCCCAATGGAGCATTCCATGCATAAACCTTTTTCTAATTCAACTCCAGCAAGTGTATACCATCAGAAAAAGCTGAAAAAAGGATATAATTTTTGTTTCTTTGTCAAATGGGGCCACCCTCTAAGTTCATGCGGCCTCCCAAACCAACAGCTTTCTTCTGTGGCCTTTCTCCCTCCTCCAATGTTCCATCCTTGCTGCCAGAATGATTCTTCAATGAAAAGCTCAGGTATCCTCCTCAGCCACCATCAATTTCTGCTTCACCTGGGTGGATTCCTGCCTCTCTGCTTGTTCCATGTCTTCTGGAAGGCCCTCGCGGTCTACCTCTCCTTGAATTTCTGACCCTGAGCCAAGGGTCCTCCAAGGTAAGGTAGTCTGATGTCACTTGCACTGGTAGAGAGAATAAGGCAGCAGGGACCCCGAACTTTACCAGTGTCT
Source organism: Neoceratodus forsteri (assembly GCA_016271365.2). Lineage (NCBI taxonomy): Eukaryota > Metazoa > Chordata > Ceratodontiformes > Ceratodontidae > Neoceratodus > Neoceratodus forsteri. Next base: position 1,243,575,217 of record CM057458.1, on the reverse strand, counting down.
CCTTTGCCTCTACAAGGGTTCAAAAGAAGACCAGGCCCTCCTTCAGGAAAATGTTTAATTGAGCATGGGCAATGAGTTACATTTTTATATTGGTGGCTGCCACATTTTTTTAAATTTCCAGCAGTACCCTCCATTTTTGCTGGGTGGCTGGAGTGTAATTGTTGTCCATATAGATCCCCCGGTCACCAAAGACCAGTTCTTTTTTGGCCCATGCTGCCTGCAGGATTGTTGTTTTTGTTCTATAGTCCAGGAGATTGAGAACTATTGAATGCTGTGGAGCTTTGGGATTGATTGGTTTTTGAGCAAGAGCCTGATGAGCTCTAACGATTCTTTCGGGAGGCACAAAAGTTCCTTTAGAAATGTGTCCAAGAAGTCCTCCATTTTCCCCATCTCTGTTTCCTCAGCACTCCATAAATTCTCAAATTCTCTTGGCAGGAACACAGCTACAAGTCATTAAGCTTTTCTGCTAGCTTCCATTCTCGCTTAAGTAAGTACCGGATGGCTGTGTACTGCTGATCAACAGTTGTGGTGGTGTCGGACAGCCCCAGCTCCAGGTCTAACATTCATTACGACACCCCAGCCAGTCCTTTGCCCATTTCTTCAACCTTTTGTTCAATTTTGTCCATTGTTTTACTAAAATGACTTGCCTCTTGATACAGTCATTTCGATGTTATAGTGAAATTCTCTTCACCCTTCTCCTCGCTGTTGTCGCTAACCAAGCCCATGGTCAAGGTGGCCCAGCCCTTGCTTAGTGCCCTCGTTTTTCTCAGCACCACTGTATTATTTGGTTTTAAATACTCTAGCACAGTATCTTTTGGTCAGCCTTTCAGTAGCATCCTTCCCCATGTAGGCCCCTAGGAGGCCGATCTTGCTGGATGTGAGCAGATGAGTAGGAGAAAGCAACAAGACCACAGTGATTGTTATGGATTTTAGAACTCCATAATATAAATCTATGTTCTCATTCCTCAGAGGGGGAACCAGAAGTCCCCACAGGCTAGGCTTTTCATTGGTCTCCCCCGATCCACCATGTAGTTGTCCAATCCCAGATAGAACTGATAGTGATTTCAGACCATGCTCCGGTCTCCCTTTTTGGGGGTCTGGGGGATGTCTCTACCCAAATCTTAAAGAGGGAGTCTGGTCAAAAGTATTACATTACAGAATTAGAATCAGTCCACCCTCAATAAATCTCATACCAAAAATTAGGTTTCTGCATTTTTTCTTTTTAAAGTTATGAGCTATTTTGTAACCCTAATTTTGCTCCCTGTTCAAAAAAGCCTGTTTCAGTGAAAAGCCACTGATGATGTCACAACCAGAACTTTTAGCCTAGTATTCCATATGAGCAACCTCACAGGACCTGTTTCTCCTAAGTTATAAAAACTGTAGCTGTAGTAGTCATTAAAAAACTGATTGGATTGCCTGCAGTGCTTGTGTTTCCAGAATGTTCAGTTGCATCGTACGATACTTTAGAATGCATCAGGAGGTGGGTGTGGAATGCAGCCCTGAACCAAGGTGTAACATGTCAAAATATTTGGGAAGGGGATACATGCAATCTTGGCATGTGGCAGGGATGCACCATCTCGCAATGTGGTGGGACAGTGAGACGCTCAATCTCAGAATGGGAAAGGAATACACAACAAGGAATTTGCCATGGACCGGCAATTCTGGAATATAGCAATGATGTACATTGTCAGAATGTCAAAGGACACACCATTTTATTTTGAAACTGCTTGTCCTTGCCAAATTCCAGAATTGTACACTGATCTCATTTCAAAATTGTGCATCACATCCTCACCACAGTCTGAAATTATGCATCCCAGCCACATTCCAAAATTGTGCATCCTCGCCACATTCTAAAACTGCACATCCCCACCACATTCCAAAGTTGTGTTTCAGTGCCACATTCAGAAAGTGCATGTCACCGCCACATTCCAAAAGTGTGCATCACCGCCACATTCTGAAAGTGCACGTCACTGACACATTCCAAAATCGAGCTGCACCACCACATTCCAAAATCATGAATCACCACCACATTCTTAAATAGTGCATCATCACCACCACATTCCAAAATAGAGCATCACCACCACATTCTGAATTTATGCGTCACCGCCACAGTCCAAAAGAGTGCATCACCGCCACATTCTGAAACACTGCATCGATGCCACATTCTGAAATCAAGCATCACTGCCACATTCCAAAATCATGCATCACCACCACATTCCAAAATTGAGCATCACCATCACATTCCTAAACCAAGCCTCACTGCCACATTCTGAAATCGAGTATCACCGCCACATTCCAAATTTGTGCGTCACCGCCACATTCCAAAAGTGTGCATCACCACCATCCCGAATGTGTGCATCACCAGCATATTCCAAAAGTGTGCGTCACCACCACATTCTGAAACCAAGCATCAATGCTACATTCTGAAATTAGGCATCACAGCTGTATTCTGAAATTGAGCATCACTGCCACATTCCAAAGTTGTGAGTCACCACCACATGTGTCACTGGCACATTTTAAAATTGTGACTCTCTGCCATATTCCAAAATTGTGCATCACTGCCACTTTCTGAAATCAAGCGTCACCACCAGGTTCTGAAGTTATGCATCACCACTACATTCTGAAACTGTGTCACCACCACATTCTGAAATCAAGCGTCACTGCCATATTCCAAATATGTGCATCAGAGCCACATTCTGAATTTATGTGTCACCATCACATTCTGAAATTGTGCATCACTACAACATTCCAAAGTTGTGCGTCACTGCCACAATCCAAAATTGTGCTTTTCACCACATTCTGAAATTGCATGTCTCTTCAACATTCTAAAATTGTACCTGCCTGCTGCATTCTGTAACTGTGTGTAAACTTCCACATCCCAATACTGCCTGTCATTGTCACATTCTGAAAATGCACATTCCCACCCTATTCCAAAACTGCACATCCCCACCACATTCTTAAAATGAGTGCCACTGCCACATTCAAAAATTTCATGTCCTAGTTACATTCTAAAATTATGCATCCCTACCTCATTCTGAAATTGCATGTAACTATCACGTTCTGAAATGATGTCACGGGAACATTCTGAGAGTCCTTGCCCACACCACATTCTAATATTGAATGTTGCCACCACAATCTGGAATTAAGCATGCCAACCATGTTTTGAAATGGTGCTCTACCACCATATGTCAAATTAATGCATCCAAAGCACGTTACAAAATTACAAATCTTTGCCACCTTCCACAACCATGTGTCTCCTGCATTTCAAAACTGTGCATCTCTGCCATATTCTAAAACTGTTTCACACTGCCACATTATGAATTTTAGCATCTCTGCCACTTTCCAAAACTGTGTATCCCAGCTACTTTCTGAGATTGTGTCATTGTTGCATTCCACAGTGGCAGACTGGTGACATTTTGAAATCTCATCCCTGCAGTACTCTAAAAACTGCATACATTTTTATCAGTCTAAAGCTATGTTTGCCGCTGTATTCCGACCCTCCCAACACATTCTTAAGTACTGTACCTTGCATCTGCACATTACTGAAATGCATGCCCTGACCCACCCAGTGTCAGCTTTCCTTTTTCAGATGTTTACTACAACTGCAGTTTTATGTAATGTGGGAGAAATATGTCTTACGGTAGTTTGCAAGAAGAACTAGGCTGTGAGTTCTGGTTGTGACATCAGTAGTTCTTTACTGAAACTGATTTTTTTTAAACAGGCAGTGAATTTAGGATTACAAAATGACTTGTAACATTTAAAGTAACTTAGAGATCTTATTTTTGGCATGATGCTGATTGGGAATATGCTGATCCAAATTCTGAACATATTGATGCTAGAAATTTTGGCTGGACTTCCACTTTAATCCAGGAAGTTGGATCTCCCTCTTCAGCAGAATAAAGAACTCCTCTCATGGATAAAAGGGGGAAGTGGAGGAATGTTTTGTTGTTAATGATACATCAGAGGTGAGTAAAGTCTTGCTTGGGATGCCTTTAAGGCCAGTATGTGGGGCCATATCATGCAGTATGCTGCTAAGCACAGGAAGGCACATGACACAAAAGTGAAGCACTTTACACAAAGGCTAGGGGACCTGGAAAAGGTGATCAAAGAAGCCCAGGATAGGAAACAGTGATCTGAGGGATATGCAGCAATGGTAGAGGTAAGCCTGCTACTTAATACTTTGTTGTCCAGACAGGCTGAATTCACTTTGCATAGGGAACTGTTTAAATTATGGGTTGCAAGTGAGAAACCCTCAAAGTTCCTGTCCTGCTACCTTCAGAAACAGCAAGATGAATGTCAATCCATACCCTTCGTAATTCACAGGCATCTGTGGCCAACCACCCTCTAGAAAATAAAGCAGCAGTACTAGTTAATAAAAATTAGATTTTTACAATAGTTACATCAAATGAGCTCCACAACTGACAAAACTTGAATTGTTTGCTTTCAATTGTTTTTTGTTTTCTTTATATTCCTATTTTTTTCTGACAGTTTAGCACAGACCCTTACAAGGAGCACCATATTGGATTCAGAGGGAAATGGGGTGCTGCCATTCTCTCATTGGTTATTTTGTGTAATGTAACTGGAGTGCACTACTTCTTCCTTTGGCTACTGAGTGTTTATAGGACAAGCAATGTAAACAAAGGGTAAAAAACAAGAAATGGTATGGGGGCTGCCATATTTTCTGAGGAACCACACAACATTATAAATGTATTAAAAATCAAGGGAACCATTTATAAGAAAGTAGTAGTAAACAGCAAAAGTTAAATCTACAATTTTAAATTACCAGGCAGTGCAGAAATCTGGGAAGTGATGAACACTTCCTGGTTAACCAGTACTGCTGCTTTAATGTGATTATGTCAGACTTTTATAAGGCCCTGATACCTCCAAAGGGAGTCTTGATGACTCCTTGGTTAACTCTTTTTTTACCTTCATAATTCTCCCTCAGCTGTCTCCCAATCATCCTCCCACAAGACCTGGAAGCTCTACTCTCAGATCGAGAAATTGGTGAGGCTATTGCTGCCCACAGTAGAGATAAGGCTTCTGGTTGGAGCAGTTTGTGCTAGATATATACAAGCATCTGGCTTCTCAACTTACCCATCCTCTTTATGATATGTTCCATGAAGCTCAGGTCAGAGGACAGTTACCCCCACTTCAAATAAGGTAATTATTATGGTGCTTCCCAAGGAGGAGAAGGATCCACCTAGTCCTGCCAGTTTCAGACCCATCTCGTTGATAAACGCAGATGTGAAAATCTTGGTGAAAGCACTGGTGGCTCACTTTGAGCATGATCTTCCTGCTCTTATTCATTCCTTCCAGGCAGGGTTTGCAAGGGATGGCTGAACATAGACCATCTAAGGTCACTCATCAACCTCTTCAAGGTGATACAGTGTAGCCCCACTCCCACTGCAACTTTAACCACTGACTTTGAGAAGGCTTATGATTCAGTGGAGTGGGGCTACCTGTTTCAGGTGTTCCCAATGATGGGATTTGGGCCTCAGTTTCGGGCATGGATATAGGTGCTATAAGTCTGCCCTACAGCTAAGGTGTTAACCAATGGTATAATGTCCTCTCCCTTCTCCCTGTGCAAAGCAGGGCTGCCCCTGTCCTCACCTTTAATTGTTTTGGCTTTAGAGTCCTTGATGACTACCATCCATTTACATCCTCTCTTAACAGGGATGCAGGTGGGGGATGTAGATTATAGAATGAAGCTATATGTGGATGATCTGTTAGTTCTGCTTTTCGATGGCCCTGCATGAATCTGTCTCCACAGAGCCTTCTGGAACAGTCCCATGCCATCTCAGTTCTGAAGATTAACCCCTCAAAGACTGATGTTCTCCCTCTTTCCTGCAAATGCCCCCAGGTGCCCTTTATGTATCTGGGCCTCTGATAGTCTCCTCGGACCATCAACTATTTAGGCATCCAACTCTCTCCAGATCTTTCACAGTTTTGTAAGCTGAATTTGGTGCCTTTACTAGCTGGTGTACAAGAGGACTGCACCAGCTGAATCAGGTTGAAACAACTGCATTTACCTCTGGTGGGTAAAATCTCTGCAGTAGTGATAATCATCTCCGCTAACCTTCTACATTGATTGGCTCACCTTCCCATTCACATTGTCCAATCCTGGTTCTCCAAAATAGGTGCTCTTATTGGGAATTTTCTCTAGGACAACAAGGCTCTCGGGTTTAGCCATGCCAAACTTTGGTCAGCCTGGAGGAGAGGATGCTGGTGGTTACTTTGGCTATAGTCATACTATTTGGCCTTTTGGGGCATTAACAGTGAGATGGTTCCACCCTCTACAGCATCTGGTCCACTATGATTTGGGATGGTGAGCACTTTAAGTTATCTCCATGATTCCTCCCTCCCTCCTGTTGTATCTCCCTTGTTGTTCCTTGTGACAACAGAAGCCCACAATCAAAGCATTGGTTTATGCCTGGTATGGCTAAGTCAGTTAACTAAGCTCCCTCTACTACCAGCTGCCTGGATGCCACTCTGGGACAGACATAAGCTAATTTTACACATGTGCTCCCTACATTGGATGCATTGGATACCTGCAGGCATCTGGTAAATCAGTGACCTCTCTATACCTGTGTCCCTGACTCTGGTCTCCTTTGAGAACCTATGTACCAGCTATGGACTCCCATAGATGAATTTATGATGGTACCTTCAGATGAGTGCCCCTCTTACCCCTATTTTGAAACATGCATCAAAGTCAACATCTTTCAATTCACCTTTCGTAGACTGGACTCGACTCCCTAGGTGCTGTGCAAGTAACATTTGCCAAGCCAACATTATGGCCAGCTCAGACTAAACATGCAAAACCCATGAGCAATAGGAAACTTTTCTTTGTAGACACTTAACAGATCAAAAATGGGAGGGTTGCTAGATAATGGCTAAGGCAGAATGCTTGGCTCCATACAGTTTTTTAATTCAGAATAAAGTTCTCAATTCCTGGTACTGTAGTCCAGACAAGCTCCACCAGATGGGCCTCCTGCAGGATGACAGGTGCTGGTGATGTCAAAATCTGGACAGGACATGTTTCCATGTCCTTTAGAGCTGTTCTGTCATACAACCCTTTTGGAAGTAGGTCCTGCAGTCCTGTAAGAGGATATTGGGCCTAACCTCACTTATTTCTTCAGAAACCATTCTACTTCTAATTCTACTAGATGGCTGGTGCCCCACAGATCCACATATCATGTGGCTCCTATCAGTGAGTGTGGAGACCAAACACCTCTTACATAAAAACTGGCATACCATGATCACTCCCAGAATGAAGGAATGGACAAAGATGATATCCTCCTTAGCTTCTTCTAAGATGTCACATTTGGCCCAGGGTTCCTTAACCTGTTTTATTTGTACTGAAAGTTGGATATGGACACTGATCTCTGTACATTTGATCCCACTTTCTCCTTTAAAGAATGTGAACAATGGCTTATACCCCCATGAGTCAGGCTACAAGTTAGCAGTCCTCTTCAGAAACTGTGGTAACCAGGCCATCTGCATCTGGCACAACCCATGCTGCGGTAGAGGTACCTCCCTTCAAAATGTGGCTGGTGTGCCCATAAAGCTATTCCCCCTAGTAGCTTTTAGGTGCACTGTGAACCTATGCTTTTGGGAACTGCTGTGATATTACTACTCATTTGTTTTACTATCTCTGTTGTACAGAAACATTCTGTATGGTTGTGTTTAGAGATGGGCTGGTTGGCTGTAACCCAGTTCTGATTTTGACACTGATTTATTTCAAAAAGGTTCTGATTTACTCTGATCTACTCTGATTAATTTTAGACCTGTTTTTACACAGTTTGAATATGAGAAATGCATCTGAATTGTTTTTTTTTATCGCTTTGTCATATAAAATAGTAACATTGAGTGTCTAAAGAAATGTTTTGTGTCTGTATTTTTGTATCCATATACCTTCCCTGAGTATGACATGCTTGTTTGGGGAGACCAGCAGCATGAATAGGTGTGATTGGGTCAAGGCCATCCCTCCCATCCTTCTGATATGTTATTTTTATTTAACATGTAAACACAGAGTCTGAGATGTGACACAACAACCACCCCAAAGCAGCAAGGAACCATGGCCTAGAAGGTCAATCGCAGATCTGGAGACCACAGAATGTGAAACGTGAACTCCCTCCCAAACGCAGGGAGGCACTGTTTCCTAGTAGTGCAGACAGAGACCAGGGAAACACAGAATGTGAGATGTGCACTCTCCCCTAAAATCTGTGAAACTCTGTGGCTTAGTAGTTCAGGTGTGGAGCTTGGGAACAGGGAGTCTCAGATGTGACCCCCACCAAAATCAGTAAGGCACTATGGCCTAGTAGTTCAGGCACAGTGCTGGGGAACATGGAGTCTGAGATTTGCCCCCATCCTGGGTTCTCTTGTCACTTCATTCTGGTTTCCTGAGTGGCTGCTGGACTATAAAAAATCCATTGGCCCAGTCTTCAAGGGGCACAGCTGTGTGTCCCCATCCTACATTCTCCATATCCTAAATGTCCAACCTAGGCTACTACAATGCTGGCTGTCACGTGGGGGGAAGTAGAAGTGCATTTTCCAGCAGAAAACTGCTGTTTACATGTGCCATTTTGAGTGTGAGCGACAACAATGTAGTCTAGGGCAGGATGTGCGTCAAGGTGTCCAACTGCAAAGGTCTATCTGACGCAAGTCCTCTCCCAAACTGCCTTGCCATCACTCATAAACAGGAATGGCATATGGAAAACAGGGTCCTGCACTGGACACTGTGCTCCCCCTCCTCTCACACCCACCCATACATATTGGGGCACATCAGGATTTTGGCCTGCCTCCTGATGTGGACTAGTTGGGGGGGGGCAAGCAGTGATGTGATGTAAAATTTTTAACAACGCCCAAGCTCTTATCCATTCCTCCACCTCAGCCCTCATCTCCTCCTCTCCCCCCACCCACAGCCAGCAGATATATTATATATTGATTGCAAAAAATGCATTAATGCACCAGTTCAGTTAGGGTTCATGTTAACACCACAAAAGTAAGGAAATGTGGCATTAGGATTTTTAACCCAAACTCCATCCCACCCAAGTAGCAAAAGGAGAAGCCTACATAAGCAAACACAGAGAGCCATCATAACATCAGGTAAGACATGCAACACACAACTGTTTCCAGATGACACAAATGCAGTAGCACTGAAGTGCTACCTTCATGGATTTGTATCTGCAGTCCCACCTGTGTCTATAGGTTGTACAGTGTGTTCTGCAGACAGAAGGCCCCAAGGGGGCTGAACCTCTGCAAACATATGTACTCATGCATGCTGCATGAGGTACCTTGCTAGACAGCATGATCTGCTACAGTATTGCATGGTGTTCTAAATGCTGTGGAACAACTAAAAACCTGCTACTTCTTGAACAATTTCTTTATCTGCTGCTTAAACCATGATACACACATTGCAACAGTATTTTCACCGCAGGCCCCACAGATGTCTCACTTCTGCAGCCAGAAGTCAGTGTGCATGTCGGGGCCTGCGCTTCTGCTCACAGACGTACTTTTGCAATTTTTGCATCTGAACACCTGCCTAACCCTTGAACAATTTTTAGATCCATTACTGAAACCATGATACCCACATTGCAACATTACTTCCATTGCTGTAACAGGAGCCTGCCTGTATGAAGCCAGAAGTTAGTCTGTATGTCTTACAACTCTGGCTGAAGACATGCAGGCCTCTGAGGTGCTTGCACTTCTACAGACAGAAATACTATTGCAATTTTGGTGTCATGGTTTTTGTGGTTTCCAGGCTTCAGCAGTCAGAGGTCAGTGTGTATGCCTTACATCTGTGGCTACAGAAGCACAGGCCCCTCAAATGTGTGCATGTCTTACAGTGTGCATGAGAACCTGAGGATACTGAAGTGCTAGTCAGTTACGGGCCTGCACTTCTCTAGACAAAAGAACTCTTGTTATTTGGGCATCATGGATTTCTATCTTTTGCAGCTGGGGACTGTGCTTCTGCAAACAACAGCAGTGTTGTGATTTCTGTATCCTGGATTTCTGTTTGTACTGACAAGTGAGTGTGTCCATCTTGCGATGTGCATGCCACAGGTACAAATCCATGAAGGTAGCACATCAGTGCTACTGCAGTTGTATCATCTGGAAACAGCTGTGTGTTATTTGTCTTACCTGATGATGGCTGTCTGTGGTTGCTTGTGTGGGCTTGTCCTTTTGTTGATGGGGGGCTGGGACTTAGAGTTGGAAACCCCAACGCCACGTTTTCCTACTTTTGTGGTGTTAACTTGAACTCTAACTTGTGCATTAATGCAGTTGTTTGCAATTAATTTCCTTTCTTTTTGAGATGGTAGAATTGCATCTTCATTCCTGCATGAACACAACCATCCCTGCCACTGGATACCAGGGATTGCTTTCAAATAGGGCCACTGGACACCAGGAAAAGAGGTTGGAGGGTGCCACTGGAAATTAGGGAGTGCTTCAATTGCCACGTTCATTCATGTCTAGTAGTAATCCCCTTTCCTATCCCAGTTGTAGGCTGTTTTCACTGGTGTCTAGTACTAACAATGCACCCAAGGTTCAATGCCAGTTTCCTGGAGTAGGCAGATGTGTATTGTGCTTTAACCTACAGCACTGCAAACACCAGGAAAAACTGCAGACTCAGTGCCAGCCCAAATCCAACAGGCAAGAACTGTTTGGGAAGGAGTAGTTGTAAGCACCAATGTAGGCTTCTGCTCACATAATTGATACCAGTGCTGCTGGAGCTCACACTGTACACATTCCTTTTCACTTTTTTTGATACGTGTTACTGTCATGGATAATTGTAGATCGAGAGACTATTCGTTTTTTTGTATTTTGTCCTTAACAATTAGACTTTACTAGAATTGAGAGTTTTATAGTTAGAGATACACATGGAAGTGATGGCTAACTGCCCACCTTTGTACTTTGTCTTTAACAACACATCTTCTATGACATTTTATTAGATCTGAATTATTTTTCATTAAGCGGTGAACATGCAGCAGTGACAAATACTTGTTTATTGCTGTCACTCTGCCCTTTGTCCCTTGATCTCTTGATTGCAGTAACACAGTGCTAAATAAGATGTTAATTGCCCTCCTCACCTAGAAAAATGTCTCATCTCATGTCCATGGCTCAGCTGTCACCCCTTAGATTTGAGCAAGCAAATCTTTTTTTTTATTCAGGATTTACCTTTCAGCTCATTCCTCATTCAAGTCCGTCAATTCCACAAGTAGCAAAGCCAGACTTTTGTAGCCTGGCTTTACAGCTCATGGCTTCAGGCTCAAACAGTATGAAATATCCTTTTACCCATTACCCACTCAGTACTATACCATATCAGAAGTGGAGATGTTTGATAGGGTCAATCTATGTCAGTGGCTGTCAGAGAGACTGGAGGGGCTGGATTGTAGAGAGAAAACTGGGAACCAGAATTCACGAACAGGTGATGGTGGCTATGCTTTGCTGCAGAGGGAATGACTTAGCATGACTTTTTTTAAAACAGTCCCGTTGCTCCCACTCTCTTACGCAATCAGGGCATGACTGGCTGAAGCGTTCACCATCACAAAGCTGATTTTTAGGTTGTGCTTGCCTTCCTCCATGTCCCTGTCTGTCCCCTGTCTCTTTCCCTATCAAGGCAAGGCTGGCTGAGGAGTCCACGTGAATGGAAGAGTTAATTAAGGAGATTTTTAGTTCATACCCACAACCCAAAGCATAGGGGAAGGCAAATGCCAAAATTTCCAAACAGGTGCACATGGGTATTAACCTGTGGCCCACACTGTTAGCCTTCTGATGTTAGCAGAATATAATATTTCCTAAACCAGACTAAGCAGGACCAACTCTTAGAGATGACACCATGATCATGGCAGGATTAAAAAATCATGCAAATGTACATTTACACAAAAATGCAAGGTAAACACTTGAAGGCTGTAAGCATGTTCAAGTAACTTCTGACAAGTATAGCCCCACTTGATTGAGTCCTCAAAGCACCCTGATACTATTATTACATAGAACCAAAATTAAGGAAAGAAGTTAAGGATGGCAACTGCCGGTAATTCAGATAGGGTGCTAGAGGGAAACAACATGGATGTAGACCAATACTGCTAGAACTTCTGGCATATCACAAATGCAAAATGCATGTAAAGGAAAGAATGAAGTACTAAACCAGCTTCTCAGTAAGAAGTGTACTGAACCTGGAGATAACACACTAAGATCCAAAAGAGCTGTAAAACAGCAATAAGCACGTTAAAAACAAGGCATGCAAACAAAAATGGAAAAATTATGATGAAACAAGTGAATGTAACTGACTGAGTTGCCAGGTCCTGGAAAAACAAATTGTTAATAAGTGAGCCCTTTCTAGAAAAAATTAAGCTGCCACAGACTATGGTAAATAAAGGGTGGAGGGGATTATGGTGCTTTTAAATGTTGTAGTGCCTATATAAATATTTTAATTGCAAATGGCTGTAATTGATCAACCAAAGTAATATAATTTAAGGAAGCAATTTTTTAATTAAGATTAACAAAATTTGAGGCACTGTAACAGTTATGAAAGTTTATTAAATAGTGTTAGCAAGCTGGTTGCTAGAGTCAAGATGATATACTGGGTCATAGTCAGGTAATGTTAGCATGAACAAATTTCATAAATAAATTGGGACTAGAGATAGTAGCCCAAAATATAAATAGATGTTTTATAATTTGAGAGTATAAGAAAGAGCCATGGGTAAGTTAGAGTGAAAATAGGAGGAACGATAACACTTTCAATGTAGAAAGAACAGTGTATAAAAGTGATACTGTACAACCAAATGGGCGCTGAGGTGATTAAAAAGTGACACACACATAGTTTTGATGTTTTTTATGCAGTAATGGAATCAGAATACCTAATAAACAAAGTCCAGGCATGAGTAGAATACATCCTTCTGGCATCCTAACTGGAATCACCAATGTTCCATGAAGAGCCGAATCTGGCACATCAGACGCATTGAAATGAATGCATCCCATTCATTTCAAAGGATCCATTCATTTCAATTGTTTGTTTTTTTCTTTACATTGTAACTTTTTTGTTTTGTTTTTTTACCTAATTTTTCCTGTCGTGGTTTCTTTGGCCACCCCTCTGATGGGGTTGATTACCAGCTTGGTATTTGAACTGTCGGTAGGGGTCAGGGTCCTGTTCCTCGAATGTTCCCATGTGGGTAAAGGGGCCCACTGGACCACATGAGTGCTAAGCAGGCAGGGAAGGTGGCAAAGTGAGTGAGACGGGGTTTCCAGAGGACTATTCATTCTGTGTTCTCCTAGAGATAGATAGATCGATAGATAGATAGATAGATAGATAGATAGATAGATAGATAGATAGATAGATAGATAGACAGACAGACAGACAGACGGACAGACCAACACCTTGACTTTTCTGCACGTGTCGATGCCATTCAAAAAAGTTCCACCCCACGTTGCATGCCCTATATCGCAACCATGGATGCATCCCACTGTCATCCCATCGTGAACTTGTGGAGAAAATTATTCTCCCTGCTTTTGACTATGGAGACATAGTCTACAGTGGTGCCCCTAAGTCCACCCTGCCTAGACTGTACACGCTTTTCCACTCCTTCTGCTGTTTCACTTTCGATTGCCCACCCTCCACACAACACTGTGTTCTCTACCAGACTCTCAACCTCACCTCACTCCAAAACCATCGACTGTCCCACTGCTTGAATCACACTGCCAAGTTCTGGTCCCAGTCTCTCCTGCTGTACCTCACCTCTGTCATATCACCTAATAGCCCTCCTGAGTACCCTGTCAGGAACTTCAACACCCTGCTCCTGGCTGTGCCGCTCATGACTTCCCTCTGCTGGCCAGGCAGACTTCAGGCATTGCATGCCAAAACTGTGAAACTCCCTTCCTGTGGAAATCCAGCACATGCCCACAACTCTGAAGCCCAGCTCCTCATCAAAGCACATTTCTCCTCCACCTGAGACTGCAGTTAAGTAAAAACTCAAGCCGAGAGTCTGTTCTGGGAATCCTAGCCTCGGTCTTGGCTTTTTCTTGGCTTGGTCTTGGCCCATGTCTTGCAACCTCATTGATTTTGTTTCTGTAGACATTTGCCTATTTGTACCTCTGTACCAATTATGTGCAATGTATTTCAGCTTGATGGTCCTTGTACTACCACCTGTTGAAAATCCCACTTTCTGTATATATTTATATATATATCTATATATATATATATATATATATATATATACATATAATAGTGGCACAACTGCACCACTATATTTAGGGTTGAGATGTCACTTCTATGTTAAAGTCAAAATTTTGCACGTTAATAACTTTGGACCCATTTAACGGATTTGCCTGAAATTTAAATGTGTGGTGGGGAATTGCAGATCTCTTGATTTTCCAAATTTCATTTCTGTCAGACTTACAGTCTTTGTGCACAAAAATGCTGAAAAATGCTAAATTATCTGGTATTGGAGGCAGCTTTTGGGATTTTGTATGTGGTCCTGTGCAGCCATCATGTGCTGTGCCACTCTGCAAGATGGCTCATTTTAAAGAGCTTTGGTGGCCAAACATGCTGCTTTTTGTTTGGTAAAACAATATTAAGGCATTCAAAAGTTATGACACTTTTAAATTCCCATTATAAGTCAATGGGAAAATGTATATGTATGTTTTGCAAACAAAGAATGGGGATCTGGCCATCTGGTCCCATCTGACGGTCAAAGAATTTATAGCCTCATGGTTCAAGAATCTTTGTCCCTGAGAATTCTTTGATTACAAGGTTTTGTTTTTTGATTTTCAATCACAAAAACACAAATATCTCAGCTCAGGGTCACTCCTGAAGTAAAACTTGGATGAGTTTTACTCAGGGGGCTCTGATCTATCAAACCATGCCTTTGGTTTCATCCAAAATGGTAAAAAAATAGAGTTATTAGGTTTTAAAATCTTTGATTGCGGCTCACTAATGATCTTTGATCATGACCCTGCAAATTCTTTGATTGTGAGATTCTTTGATCGCAATCTTGCATCGCGAGCTGAAAACACAATTATCTTGGCTCAAGGGTGGGCTAGGGACACAAATGAGGGTGGGTTTTGTTCAGGGGGATTCGTTCTATCAAGGCATGGTGTTGGTTTCATTTAAATTGGTCAAAGAATCACTTTTTCACCATTTTTTATTCTTTGGTCATGAGTGTGCAATTTCTTTGATCACGAGCCTGCAAATTCTTTGATCACAAGATTCTTTGATCACGATCATGCATCGTGAGCGAGGGACAAGATGGCTGAATTACAAAATCAATTTTCTCAGCCAGAGGTGCCCTAGGAAGTCAAATGAGGGTGGAATTTGCTCAGGTGCTTTGTTTTGTCAAACCATGGTGGTGGTTTACTGCAATTCCTTCTAATTTTTGATTTACAGCATTTTTTATTCTTGGATCATGAGCCTGCAAATTCTTTGATTGTGAGCCTGCAAATACTTTGATCATGAAATTCTTTGATCGCAATCGTGCATCAAGAGCGAGGGACGAGATGGATGAATACAAAAATCTAATTTCTCAGCCCAGGGGTGTCCTAGGAAAACAAATGAGGGTGGTTCCTGCTCAGGGGGCTACATTCTGTCTAAACATGGCAGTGGTTTTCTGGAATTCCTTCTAATATTTGATTTACAGCATTTTTTATTCTTTGATCGTGAGCCTGCAAATTCTTTGATCATGAGATTATTTGATCACCATCTTTGATCGCGAGATAGGAACAAGATGGCCAGATTTTATAATGCAGAAGATGGGGCAATTTCACCTGCTCTGCTCCTCACAGCAGCTCTGCCCTTGTTGAGCTTCTCAAGAAATTTTTGCTAAAACCAGCCACATTTTTTATCTCCTTTTATACTGGTGAATGAAACATTTGCTTAAATTGTATTTGGTTTACTAAGACGCTGCTACCTAATGGATATTAAGCATTTGGTAGCGTGCTGCTGGACAAGCTTTGTAAGTGTTTTTGGTACCGATAGGCTCGCCTTATGTGTTTGTGCTTGCCAAGTGTTTGCCGGCGAGTTGGAGCTGTGGAGAACTACCACTTAAGTGGTACCTGTATGGATATTGGCTTACAACCAGAGATGGGGGTGAAATCCAGTGTTAGAGAAACACCTGAAATCAAGGAGACCAGGGACGCTCCTCATATGGTCTACAGAGTTGCTGCACTATGTGATGAAATGCCTATATTTTATTAATGAATTATTAATGAAAGATGCTTGGAGTTTGTAAATCCCAGTATAGGAAGTTCGACTTGCTGACTGCAGGAACCTATGAGGAAAGTCTTACCTGGAAGGGTAATTGAACCAAGGTTTCCTACCAGTGCTCAACAGCCAATAGAATATAAGTCTGCCTCATATGTTTGGTGTGAAATGTTCCGTTTGCGGGGGCCTTGTAAGATTTGGCATTTACTGGTGCTCTGACAAAGTGTATTGGCCCTAGGAGGTATTGTTTTTACTTTTTTCACTTGAGGCTAAACTGTTTTTCACTGAGACGGGAACTAAACTTAGTATTCAAAGATTTTAGCTTTGGGTCTTTGCTTTACAAGGTCCACAATCAAGATATGTAGTTAAAATGGTTACTTTGCTTTATTGAGACATTAACTTATAGTGACTCTTAGTAATTTGGAGCATTTCTTTCCTCTTTATCTCCCTTAAAACAAAACATCTTACACCTTAATACCAAATAATGGGACTCTAACATGTTGATTTGGGCCATTATCTATTTACTGCCTTGGTAAAACTTCATATTAAATATAATTCTTGGTGCATAGGAGATTTTGAAACTTACTTCTACTGGGTATAAAGGAGCCCTAAAAGGAGACTGGAACTTTATTTAAACCATTGACTCTCGAGCAAAATGAAGATCCTATTCGATCTCATTACTTAATTACAAATATGGACTCTGGAGCACCAAGGGAGCCATTCATCTCTGCTAAATTCAGAAGTCTTGATTTTGTGCTTCTCTAAGGACTGTTTTCAGAGACATGGAGAGGCTGGAGCTACATTTGATTGTTTATAATATTGAAGCATTAAGCAAGACTTTTTCATTTAATTGTTGCTGCAGTGTATAAGCAGGACTTGTTATTATGTTCTTGGATTGCTTCACATATACGTAGGCAATAGCTATTACAGATGCTGTAAAAAGCATCAGCCTACAAAGCTAATAAAGAAGACTATGTTAATGGAATACCTTCTAATGTTGCTTTTAGCAAATGTTTTATTTGATTTTGCGAGAGTAATGTGCAACCTGCTATGGATTTGGGCAGTGCACAGGTAGCTCCGTCCAACACATCTAGGAGACGCCGATTTAGCGATCTTGTGAGGACACTGAAATTGTGTATCTGCTTGCATTTTCCTTTTTTATAACACACTGGACTCCTGGAACATTCAAAACTTTTAACTTGTATATTAATTTACAGACTTCTGAATGAAAGAAGCTCCAAATGTTTCTTAAATGAATGTAAAATGGAGCAGCCACTTTATTTATTAGAATTTTAGCTTCAATAATTTATTAATGTTATATTGACTTAAAATGCAGTTTTATATGCAAATGTCTATTTGTTCATTTTTAACGTCATGTATTTTTTTTTAAATGTTAGGAGCCATTACCAATAGCTCTTTTAGGAAAAAGGGGCTAGGATCGTTAATTTTTACTTGACAATTAATTATAGTCTGAGTAAGATAGTTCAATTATACTCTGATTAGAGTACCTTCAATGGTAACTTAATATTAAAGTACTGAGGTTATTGAGGATATTGAGGCTAAGTGAAATTAACTGCTTGCCGCTATGACTCAGCTTTAATGAGTGATGGAGCTCTCTGGATGCTAGCATTTATTATTGTGGTATTCTTACAAAATGGCCCCGGTGGCCCAGGACTGGGGTGGAGTGTGGTTAAAAGATAAGACCTTTAGCTGATACTGAAGCTGGGATTTGCATAGGATAGAAAGACCTGTTGGGAGGACTTGGACCTTGCATCAGGTGTGTTATTTGATCCTGGATGTTTAACAGATGAGAGTTAATGCCTTAAATGAAGTTATTTAGTGGAGCATGAGATGGAAAGTGCTATAGCATGCTCCTTCAACCCCCTCATGGCAAACTCTAACTGATGGCACAAGTTGGATCACTGTGGCTCTAATAGCTGAGGTCTACTGAGTCCCTTAGGAGATAGTAGTCAATGCAGTAGTCTGATTCCTAGGTTGTGTGCTGTGGCCTACAATTTGACCCCTCCATTTCCATGTGGGTCTCATGGACTATTAAATAAATATTTTCAAGCAACTTAAAAGAGAACCTTGATCAGAGAAGTACCATGAATATAAAAACAATATATTATTAATTGGTACATAATATACTATTGATTTAGAAACGGGGAAGTACCAAGTAGACAATCTGAACTTACACCACAAATTGAAGAATAGCTTTTCAAATTTATAGTACCTTCCTACTTAGAGTTTACAGTATGAATAGTGGCGCTAAAATTAAGTAAATGTAGAATGTAAATTATGACTGCAGAAATGTATAGCTGCTTAGTGATTTTGCTAAGTAATAATTGCATGTATTGTACATTTGTATTGGTATGAAATGTATGTATTATTTCTTTTTTAGAATATTGTAATGGATTTTTAGCCAAACAATAAACTTGACTTGATAGATTAATAGTGTAATGGATGTAGTTTTCAGTCGTTGTGCCTCTTAAATGTTAATGGGTGTGGAACTCTGCAACTCTGACAAATGAAAATGTCAAACTTTAACATGTTATATCTCGGACACTGTTTGGTCTTTTGCATTGAAATTTGGAGGGTGTTCTTGGCATGTCCTGTAGATGCGAATTATAGTGTTTACATGTTGGAGAAAATTTTTTTGGTGGAGATATTGCATGATGCAATTTACATGTTGTGGACTGTGTTTTACATTGTGCTGGTGACTTGAAATTGATAGGGTACATAGCCTTAGTGTCATGGGTGTAGTTTTAAGTCATTGTGCCTGTAAAATGTTAACAGGTGTGGAATTCTGCATCTCTGATAACTGAAAATCTCAAACTTTAACATGTTATATCTCAGACACGGTTTGGTGTTTTACATTGAAATTTGGAGGGTGTTGATGGTTCACACAAATTTACAAGTTGGTGGGAGTGCAGGGCCCAAAGGGTCCATGCTCCCACCGCCTTCAGCAGGTTGGTGGGAGCAAAGAGCTTGAAGGGCCTATGCTCACACCAGTTCCACAGGTTGGTGGGAGTGCAGGGTCTGAAGGGCCCATGCTCCCACCAAGTTCCTCAAGTTGGTGGGAGCACAGAGCCTTAGTTTTTTATTCTTTCTCAAAAAGTAAGGAAATTCTATACAAAAAAACGGCGTTAATGCATCATTTAGGGTTAAAACATAAAAAGGCAGGAAGTGAAAAATCTTTCTGGGTTGCCGCTCCCTCCCCCAGACCCACCCATCATCCCAAAATTGACAACTGACGGGGTGTGTCATTGGGGTTGTGAGGCCTAAATGTCACCCCATTTTTATTTACTGTGGCTTGTGAATGTAATTTCAGATGGAATGGGGTGACATTTAGGCCTCACAACCTCAATGATACACCCCATCAGCTGTCAATCTTGGGATGATGGGTGGGTCCCAGGAAGGGGGCAACCCTAAAGATTTTTCATTTCCTGACTTTTTGTGTTTAAACCTAAATGATGCAGTAACACAGTTTTTGCATAGAATCTCTCTCTGTCTGTCTCTCTCTTTCTCGATATACTGTATATATATATATATATATATATATATATATATATATATATAAATATGCTATTTAATGTAATATCCTACCTATACTCTGTATATATGTATGTTAATAAAATCCTACACTTTGGATGTATAAATTGTGTGTATTTCTCTCCTTTGCTCCCCCTCCCCCATGACGCTCATGAAATGAGCAGTGCTTTGCTCAGTCTGCCTTCCTGGTAAAACTCTTAGGGCCAGATATTCATAGCTCAGCGCCAGGTGCAAAGCTGTTGCGCTGGACTAGCGACGAC
This sequence comes from Neoceratodus forsteri, assembly GCA_016271365.2. Lineage (NCBI taxonomy): Eukaryota > Metazoa > Chordata > Ceratodontiformes > Ceratodontidae > Neoceratodus > Neoceratodus forsteri. Next base: position 1,243,555,213 of record CM057458.1, on the reverse strand, counting down.
CTTGCACCTGACTGCAATATTGAAATGCATCTTTAACGCCGGCGCTAGGTGTTAGCGCTGATGCTAAACCAAAATGAAAGCAGGGGGTGGGACAGAGGGGAGGGTCCCTGAATGCCAGTGCATTGACATATTCAAAAGCAGAGCACCATGCTACAGGCATTAGCGCGACCTGTAGCGCAGCACTAGTTACCACTGAAGAAAAGCTGTTCTTAAGGCAGCACTAATAGCAGAGGTACCCTCCCAGCACCTATCCTGACCCCCATTCCCCATAGCAAACATCATTACCCTGGTAGTCTAGTGGTGCCCCCAACCCCCCAGCACATTTCCCGACCCCGATCCCCGTAATAGCACATATATCCCTGATAGTCTAGCGGACCCCCAGCACGTTTCCCGACCTCAATCCCTGTAATAGCACATATATCCCTGGAAAACTAGTGGTGCCCCCCAGCATGTTTCCTGACCCTGATCCCCGTAAAAGCACATATATCCCTGGTAATCTAGTGGTGCCCCCCTAGCATGTTTCCCCACCCGATCCCCATAATTCCATATAGTCCCTCGGTAGTCCAGCAGCCCCCTCAGCATGTTTCCTGACCCCGATCCCCATAATAGCACATATATATCCCTGGTAGATCGTGGTGCCGCCCCTAGTGCGTTGCGGCCCCGATCCCCGATTCCCATATATCACTGGTAGTCTAGCAGCCCCAGCAGCACCACTCTCATATCTCACCTCAGCAGCCACTCAATGGAGCTGGAGACTGCTCAGTCTCTCTCAAACCACCATGGCTAGAAAGTTGATTGAGTGAATGAATGAGCTGTACTGTTCAGCATAGTCTATTCATTCCCTGCCGTGGTGGCAGGCCATGATGGTATGAGGAGGGCTGAGCTGGTCGCTGGCTCCATTCTGTGGCTGCTGGGTGGGATGTGCGAGGGCGGCACTGCTGGGGGGGGCCACTAGACTACCAGGGATATATGTGGAATTATGGGGATCGGGGTCAGGAAATGTCCTGGGGGGGCCATTAGACTACCAGGGATATATGTGAAAGTACAGGGATCGGGGTCAGGAAACATGCTGGGGAGGCACCACTAGACTACCAGGGATATATGTGAAAGTACGGGATCGGGGTCAGGAAACATGCTGGGGGATCCGCTAGACTGCCAGGGATATATGTGAAAGTATGGGGATCGGGGTCAGGACACATGCTTGGGGGGGCACCACTAGACTACCAGGGATATATGTGAAAATACGGGGATTGGGGTCAGGAAACATGCTGGGGGGGCACCACTAGACTACCAGGGTGTGCAACAGGCACACATGGCAACAGGGAGTGGGACCATGATGACAGGGTGGACAGCCTGGCCCAGCCAGTCTGTCCAGGTCCCTACTGTATGGATATGCTGCACACCCTAGTAGTCTACAGCATATGTCCATCCATGCCCACCAGGCATGCCTTATGCTTGTCCCATGCATTCATGGGTCCCCCCACTGTTTTCCACCAACACCTGCCATAGGGTGCCTATGTTGTTGGGAGGGGCATCTACAAGGGCACATATGGCCAGTGGACATGTGTGTGACTATCTACCCCCCTCTCTCTCTCCCTCTCTCTAAATATATATATATATATAAATATATATATATATATATATATATATGCCTGTGTGTGTGTATATCAGTTGTATATCTAGCTATGTGACACATAGGTATCACTGTCTCCGTGTCTCTCTCTCCCTATATTCACACCTTGTGTTGTACAGCTTGCAGTGCTGCATGGGAAGGATGTCTGCTCTGTTTGTGCCTGCCAGCACACAGTTCCTGCTGCTTCCAGCCTGCACATCCCTGCCGACCAACATGGGATTCTGTGGGCATGCCTTGGCCTGCTGCATCCAGCTTGTACTACCATTCCGACCAATAGGTTGCACTGTGTGCTCCATGCAGTAGCACTGGGCAACCTGCGTGGTACTGACTGCTAAGCAGCAGATAATGAGATGCAAATGTACCTGTTTACCCACAGATTACCTAAGTAGGCTCATTTGCATGGCAGCTTTGAATATGGCTCCCATTTGCCCCGGGCTATTCAGCTTCCACTGGGCTAATGCGTTAGCACTGTGTATTCAGGTTAGCATGGGCAAACCTCACATCAGCATAGCACAGTTCTGCAGTGTGTGGCTTACAATGTTGTTTGCAGTGGATGTGAGACATCTCTGTGCAGTCGCACACAATGCTCTCCACCTACAACACTAGCTTTCTTCAGTGTCTAATGGGCTGCAGTGGCAATGTGCACTTCCCTGTTGTTATATTCAGTGCTATCTTATTCCTGGGCTATTTTTGCCCTGCACTCCTGGCCCTGTTTGCCCAACTTCCTTTGTTTGCTATATTCAGCAGATTTTGCTCCGGGCTATTCCTTTTGAATATAGCTTGCTTTTTGCTCCAGGCTATGTTTGCCTGCTGGGCAGTGCTACTTTAGCCCCGGAGCACAGTTTTGAAAATCTGGCCCTTAGATAGATAGATAGACAGACAGATAGATAAAAACCTTTATTTTTTGACAGGAGAGAAACATTAATTACTGTGAAACTCTGTTTTACAATGTTGTCCTATTATGCTAATGATTACAAGGATAGGTTGTGTGCAAAATTTCATTCATTCCATACAAACAGATAATCAAGGCAGAATATAAATTACAGATATACAAATTTTACAATGTATAATCATCATTCTTAAATATATGCAATATCTTAAATTTGCCAAAACAAAAATAAAGGTCACAGTAAACAAAAATATGAATAGGAAGAATGAAGTCCCCCCCTCCCCATGAATGGCCTTAACTATTTTAAGCAAAGGCATTTATCTCTCCACACAATGTCAATATCAGCTTTAAATGAACCTACATTTTTTGCATTTCTAACCTCAAATCTCAGTTCATTCCATATTTTTAATAGATAGTACCTTCTTTGCATTTTGCTATAGGTATTATTTACTGTACAAAAGGGATCATTAAACATCTGTTTTTTTTAGGTCTTTTAGGTTATACATGTTGCTGGTTTTCTGTATAATTTTAGTTCTGTGCAGATTTCTACCACCAAATTCTGCTGAGGCATTTACCCCAGGGTGCTTTTTTTCTATGGGTTTCTAGGGAATCCCATTTTAACTAATGCAACACACTGTAATGATGTGTGTTGTAATGACATTTTAGGACAAATTTAGCCATCCTATAACAGGTGTTTTCTAATTTATCAAGTAGGGCCTTCATGGCATGCTGATACGTTAGGCTACCATATTCTAATATGGGCAGGAATAGCTGCTGTGCAATCCTGTTTCTAGATTCTTTGGGTAATATTGAGACTTTCCTTTGAAGAGTTCCCAATCAATTTATTTCTTTCTCCTTCTCTACCAGATTGTCCATAGTTCAATTGTTCAACTGATTGATTAATTGGTTCCTTCAGGGCTACGCACCCTGTCAATTCCTGTAAGGGTTTTTCTCATGCAGATAAAGAAGTTGCGCTACTGCTGGTCTAGACCTGCTCAACTCCTATAGCTTACCTAAGAACCGTACTGTCCTTCACCATCCTTTCCCCTCAGGATAAATGCAGAGGGGCAAATCTTTCTGACCAAACTATTAACTAATTCAGGATTATCTCTTCCCACAACTAAGTAACCCTTTTATATACTCACCTTCTCCATTGCCCACAATGATCCTACTTCAACTGATCTGCCTTCTGTCATTATGGCTGACACCTATATAAGTACCCACACCTATATAAGCTGACACACATATGAGTACCCCATCCTGACCTATAAGACTCACAAGATTGTCCCCACAGTGAAATATTCCACTTTAAACACTGTCATAAATCCACATCTACCCTACTGGCAACTACCATCAGCACAATGCCACATCCACTTGGGTTGGCAGTGGCTCCTGGGATTACTAAGTATCCACTCCCCCAGCCAATCATTAACATGATCTCCACTTGGACCATTGTTAAGAACAATAAATCAAAAACCTACAGCTGTTCAAATTGGCAGACAATCTGCATAGCCTGGATATTGCTACTCCTCTCTGGGAATATCCACCTTAACCCTGGCTCTATGTCTAGCACTATGTCCCTTCCCAAAAGGCACAGTGGGCTAAAATTCAAAGCCATAAACATTTACAGTCTCCTAGGCAAACTCAACTCCCTATAAGTCTGGGTCACTCAACACCAGGCAGACATCATCTCAACTGTGGAAACTTGGCTCAATCTTAGGATTTTGGACACAGCCATCCAACTCCCAGGATACACTGCCTTCTGACTTGACAGGCTTGGAAAGTGCAGTGGAGGCTGTGTAATCTAGTTAAAAGAACACATACAGGCACTGATGCTATCCACCATCAGCACTGGCTGTAGCAGCCATGACTTGGCCATAAAAGTACTTCTTGGGTCGAATGGAAAAACTATAACCGTGACATCCATGTATATTCCTCCTAGGGACCAGCCCAGTGGCTTTAAGGTAATCCAAGACTACCTTACCAAATACCATAAAAATGCAGAATTACTCATGAGGGGTGACTTTAACATCAATTGGTCATCCCTGGAGGCTGCATCCTTTAGAAATGTATTATCCTCCCTCAATATGGCACAATCAGTGACCTCAACCACTCATATAAACTACTGCACAGGATCAGGCACTCTCACTGACTGGATTATCACCAACCACCCAGAAAGAATTTCATGCACTGCAGTCCTCCCGGATTCCCTCAGTTTTCATTCGCCCATCCTCCTCTCCTGGTCATATAAGTTCCCAAAAATCCCAACCAAAACAGTCACAATCGGACTACTAAAAACATGAAAGCTTGCTGCCTTAAAAGCCCACCTAGCACTCACAGACTGGAGTTTTTTAGACACTGTAATCTATGTAGACTCCGCACTGAAAGGCTTCATCTACAAATTTAATGCGGCATGTGACATCTATGCCCCCTCTGTAAAGCGGAAAATGCAGGACACCAATAACTCTTGGATCACCCCCAAGCTCTTAGAACTAATAAAGAACAGGGACAACCTCTGGGCCATAGCAAAATTTACAGGATCCCCTGCTGATATCCAAAAGTACAACTCAACCTGGAACAACTGCACCTGGCATTTGGAAGGCTAAGAGCCAACACTACAAAAATGAACTGTAGTACTCCTGGGGTGATGGATGCCGGTTCTGGGACAACCTCAAAACACTGACAGGCAAACCTATTAAGGCCCCTCCCTGCATGCTATCTGTGAATGTTTCATCCACCTAGGACCCAGCATGATTGCTAACATTTTTAATGAGGCATTTGCTGGCCTCAGTGGGGTACTGTCTTCAGAATTCCTTTATCCCATGAAGGATAGCAACTCTACCCAAGACTGTATAAGCATACCGGGCTGTGTTCCACCCTTCTATTTTAGGATTATCACCCCTGTAATAGCTAAAATATACCTCCAAAAAACACCTGGCAAATCATGAGCAAATAGCGATAGGCTTGACCTCAAGCTTGTCAAGTTCACCCTTGACATTATACTATCTCCTCTAAACAAAATATTAAACTTATCACTCATAACAGGTACCTTCCCCAATCTCTGGAATGTGACCATAGTTACCCCAGTCCACAAAAGTGGAACAGAAACAACCACTCAAATTATTGCCCTATTTCTATCCTTCCTCCCCCATCAAAAGCTTTCGAATGCATCATAGTGGATCAGTTGACAGACTACCTAGACAAGTACCAGTTGTAATGCCCTCAGCAACACGGATTCTGGAAACAACATATTAAACAACATAGTTCCACTACCACTCTTGTTGAATTCACTGGTTATGTTCATGATATGCTGGTAGGGGCTACTTATATAGTCTTCGCCAAGGCCTTCGACAACATGAACCATGAATTGCTTCTGCACCAACTGCCCACTACAGGTCTCTCCAAAGAATCGGTTTCCTGGTTTAAGAGCTATCTCACGGGGAGATTCCAAAGTGTGAAAATTCAAGACACCCTCTCTGAAAAAAGACCTGTTTCTACAGGAGTGCCACAAAGATCTATCCTTGGTCCATTACTTTTCAGCTTGTTCCTTAACCACCTCCCTCTAGCAGTACAGGATAATATTTTACTATACGCAGATGATGCAGTTCTATACTCCACTCACTCCGACCCTACAACCCGAGAAAAGCAGATGCAGTCTAACTTCACCTCTGTGGAAAATTGGTTCCTCAAATCTAAACTACTGTTAAACTACAAAAATCAAAGACCATGCTGTTCACCTCAGCCCAAAATAGTTACAAGTCCTACCAGCTCCAAATATATAACAAACTAAATTCACCCCTTAAAATGGTATATCATTTTAAATATCTAGGAATCACCCTAGATAACACATTATCATACGCACAGCATAAAGACCTAGTAGCCAAAGTGGCCAACAGTAGGTTGGGCCTACTCTTTAGCTACAACCGTTACCTATCAAAAGAAGCCCTAAAAGTTGCTGTTTCCAGTTCGGTATTGACAATCATAGACTGTGGTCTAGTGTTCTATGGTGCTGCAACTCACACGGCACTTAAACATATCAAAACCACTTTCAACAAGGCATGCAGGCTCAACCTGGATGCTGACCAAGTAACTCACACCTGTGAACTGTATGCACAGTTGGGCTGGCTCAGCTTTGATTGTAGAATACAGCACCAGGTCTGTCTTCTTGCCAATAAATCATTGCTAGGGATAACCCCCCCCCCAGTGTGTCAGATCTCCTCAGCATACCTAGTTCATCAAGCTGTACTAGGGGTTTGAAAAAACAAATGCTAAAAGTACCCTTCCGCTGGACTTCACAAGGCCAGAGGTCATATGAGTACTGTGTGCCTCTGGTACAATGACCTCAATATGGATGCACAAAAGGAACTCAAGCTGGGACCATTTAACTCAAAACTATGTGCCCTACTTACTTCCAACAGTGGTTGTGACTGCTGGACCTTATCCTTCCCCTAGCCCTCTGCCTTGGCTGCACTCTAGTCACTACCCCCAGCAGCACCTCTACTACCTCCTGCCCCCCCAGCCCCAGACATTACACTGCCAGACTTTCTATCCTACTTCACCTTGACCTCTTTTATTTTTCACTATAATTCCCCCCTCCCCCTCCTCTCCTCTCTTCCTGCTCCATTATCCCCCCACCCCATCACTTTTTTTCTATGTAGCACTTCCTCCCTCTGGTCTCTGGGTAAATGTGTATTCTCACATACTCTTCCTTAGAACCTAGACAATGGATTTGATTCCTCAATCATATCCTGCTAGTTGTTGTGCCCCTGGCTTAAATTGTTTGATAGATTTCTTTGTTTTTGATGTATATTTTGATAAATGTCTTCCTACTACAAGTGTATGTAACTCTCACTCATATTGTGACTTCTTCTGTAATTGTTATTGAAACTGTTCACTGTAAGATCTCTATGTTATATGATGTGGAACCACTGTAAATGAGCCGCTGGCTCAAAGATGTAGTCAGAATAACTTAATACATACATACATAAATAAATAAATGAATCTAACGTTGATTTTACCTACAGTGCAGGCTATGTATTCCATAAAGGAAAGCATATGATCAATCTGTACCCCCAGATACTTATAAGAGGACACGTCATCCAATCTCTGTTCATCTAAGGTGTAGATATTCAGGCCATAATAGTGTGCCTTTGTTGTGCCTCTTGTTTTGAATTTCATGACTTGTGTGTTTTGAATTTTGTAGTCAGCCCTGTAGGGTGTCAAAATTGAGCTGCAATCAATTTTGTAGTTCATTCCTAGCTTTGACTCTTCCTATTAGGGCCATATCATCTGCATATAGGTAAATCTCACACCTTTTATGCAGTTGAGGCAAGGGATTCACATAAATTAGAAAAAAGGCATTCCAGGAAGAAGCCCTGGGGTGCCCCCCTAAAAGTCTCCTCCCTTTCTGACAACATAGTGCCCACACAAATTCACTGCATTCGCTCTGTCAAATAATAATAATAATATTATTAATCTTTATTTATAGGGCACCTTTCAAATATCAAGGCACCTTACATTAAGAAACATGATCATCAAATATTACAATAAATATAAAACAGTAAAATCCATTATATTTCTGGGAATGCCAGTGCCTGTTTAAAGCCCCCAATAGTAGTACCCTCCTGGAGCTGATGGGGCAGAGAATTCCAGAGGGTAGGGGCCACAAAAGCAAAAGCACAGGCCCCAGAGGACTTCAGAATAACCCTCGGAATCTCCAGCAACCCCTCATCAGCTAAATGGAGCTGTCGCACAGGGCTGTAAGGAATCAGGAGCTCTTTCATATAGTCAGAACCAAGACTGTGTAGGGCTTTGCAGGTCAACAAGCCTACAAATAAGAGAGCATCCACAATTTTGCTTGATCAGACATGCCCACAAGCCAGAGCCATTCCATCAGTAAGTTATAATCAACTAAGTCAAAGGCTTTTGAGATGCCGATGAACACCGCACCTACAGAATCCCCCATCTCACAACCATTTGAGACTGTACTGAGGAAGTCTGCCAGAGCGGTGTCTGTTGACCTCTCTGCTCTGAAGGCCACCTGGCAGTCTGATAAGAATTTATATTTTTCAAGGTAGTCGTATATCAGGGTACATACCAGCCTTTTGAATATCAAGGACTGCTGGGTTGAAGGTAAAGATCTGGAATGTATGTGGCAGTGTTTTTGGTGGACTCTGGATTGGCTCCAGACAACAGCTGGAGTGCCTGAAGAGGTTTGCAGGCATCAGCCATCGCTCAGGATCCTGAAGACTGATGCATGGAGGTGAGCACTGGGCTGTGAGATGGCCAAAAGTGTTGTTGATATTTGGAATGTGCCCTGGTATTAGAGCTCCTAGTTGGGTGAGAGATCCCTGTGCTGCTGAAGCCTGAACTTTGTGCTGCATACCGGATTCCCTTTCTTGATCAGCCACTGGTGGATCCAGACTGGGCTCTATAATTTGTTTGTTTGGTGTGGCTATGAATTTGGGATAGAGCACCTGTGAGTAAAGCTGGTCAACTGGGCTCAGGAGACAACTGTGGGTTATTAAAACATTTGTTTTGGACTCTGGGTACTGTTCCTTGGAAACTGGACTCCCTTGCTGCTTTTTTGTTAATTATTGGACTATGTTGCATTAGAATTTTAGGGGTTAATTTGGGAGGGTCAATTGTAATTTTTTGTGTTTTTGGGAGAGGTTGGAGTGAGTTACGGGAGTGTGTATGTAATTTTGAGTGGTGTGTATGGTATAGTTGTGATAGTGGAAGGGAGGATTTGTTTGGTTTCTGTGAATTTTATTGTGTTGTATGTTTGGTGTGTTGGGAGGGTGTGTTAGTTGGGATTTTAACTTGTGAAGAAGTGAATTTAAGCTTTAGTAGTAGGTTTATTGGGTTATGTCCCTGTGATGGTTTTTTTAGTGCAATCTCCTGGGCTTTGCTACTCCTTATCCTGTCTTAAGGCCTTGTACTCCTTCTGTGACCCATTCCTGCTGGCCACAGTTTACTAACATCACAGGAAGCTGGTAATCAGAAGAAAGGGTGGAAGGGAGAGAGGGATTAATAGGGCATGTAAAGGAGAGAGGCAGATTGGGGTGGTGGGGAACAGGAGATGCCCTGGGATGAGGAGACAGATGGAACGGAGTCCCTCATGTCTTGTCTCTCTTCCCAGGGAACCTACTAGACTGAGTGGGCTGGTAGCTGAGCGACCAGCCTCCACCTGTCATCATCATTGGGCAGTGTTGTGCAATGCCAGGTTGATGGTGAGTAAGACCACCATAATGTCAGATCTTGTCATCTGTTGACCTGGTATGCATCACAGAGACCTGGCTGGGGGATGACTCTAGTCCGGTACTGGAGTTGGCAGTTCTGATGGGTTTCTCCGTGGTACACTACCCGAGGAAGGATCACGGGGGGTGGCCATTTGTTTTAGGTTGGAGCTAGGTCTGGCGGTACACCCAGTGGGGGACACCCAGTTTTTTGAGCGTGTGGCTGTGCTTGGGGGCCCCAGGATTGGCCTAAGAGTTCTCCTTGTCTATTGTCCACCTGGGCATGACAGGGTTTCCTACAGGAGATTGCAACTTTCATTGCTGAGAGAGTGATGAAGTTGCTGAGATTGCTTATTCTCAGTGACTTCAACACCTGGGTGCATGACGGAGGTTCACTATATGCCAGGGACTTCCTTTCTAACATGGAGGCCCTGGACTTATCTCTTGTGGTGACAAATTGGACCCACCGATCCAGCCATACACTCAACCTGGTGTTCTCCCTTTGGCTCAAGATTGATGCTCTTCAGACTGATTCAGTCATTTGGTCTTATCGTTGCAGCATCAGGTTCAGATTCAGAGCCCCCCTTATGTCCATTCCCCCATGGAAATGGTACAGTTCTGCTCTTTAAAAGGGTTATGACTGGAGGGACTGCTGGTGGAACAGGACATTTCATCTGTGTTGAAGGGATGTGCAGAGGGTCCTGAGGATACCATGGCAGTCTATAATTGGGCTGTCAGGGCACTGGACCTTCTGGCTCCGATCTGTGTAAGCCCGCTAGTGTCACATCTTGGCTCACCTTGGTATGAAGGTGAGCTGAGAGCACTGAAAACCAGGGGGGGAGGTTGGAGCAGTATTGAAGAAAGACCAGAACTGAGGGGGACAAACCAGTTCTGATGGCTCATTATGATGAGTATCAGAATGCAATGGCCGGGAGAAAGGCAGCTTTTATTTTTAGGACGATTGCAGGTGGGATGAATTGATCAGCTCATTTCTTTAGGGTTGTGAACTGGCTTCTACATCCATCCTGTCTGGATCTTGTTAGGGGAATTTTCAGAGCAAAAGTGTAAGGAGTTTATTAGGTTCTTCTCAGACAGGGTGTCCTCCATTGCAGCAGGGATTTCTTGAGGTAGATTGTTACAATCCGACAGGGTTAGGCCTTGTGGGGACATACGCGGTCTGCCTTCCTGTGAAGTGTTCCGACCTTTGATGATGGAGGAGGTCTGTGGGGTGACCTCAGGGCTGAGACCAACATTTTGTAGCCTGGACCCTGGCCTTACACGATTACTCATTGATTGCATTGTGGCTCTGGGCCAGGTTTTGCAGAGATTGTTAGGTGCTCCTTATCAATGGGGGGGGTTTCCTGGAGTCACTTAAGAAGGCTCTGGTGAAGCCCCTGTTGAAGAAACCATCTTTGGACAAGGGCATCTTGGCAAATTACCGACCTGTCTCAAATCTTTCCTTTATAGGGAAGATTATTGAGAAGATGGTTGCAGAGCAGCTTGAGACTCACCTTGCAGCCTTTCAGATTTATGAGCCTCTCCAGTCCAGATTTAGGGCTATGCACAGCACAGAGACTGCACTAGTACAGGTGCTGAATGACCTGTTCAGGGATAGGGGAGAACAATCTATTTTTTGTCCTCCTCAATCTCTTCTCAGCATTAAACACAGTGGATCATTGGTTGTTATTGGACAGACTGGTGGAATATGTTGGACTCACTGGCAAGGTCATCAGCTGGTTTTAGTCCTTCCTCCATGGCAGGACCGGTGGTGTTGGGGAATTATTCCTCAAGGCCAGGGACCCTTTTCTGTGGAGTGCCCTAAGGTTCAGTCCTCTCTCCCATATTATTCATAGTATATATGCTGCCCTTAAGTGAGATCATAAGGCAGTTTGGGCTTGGGTTTTATTGCTATGCTGATGATACCCAGCTCTACCTATCTTTCACACCTGGAAGAACAGATGCAGTCAATGTGATGAATAAGTGCTTATCTGAGATCCAGTCCTGGATGTTGTCAAGTTGGCTGGGCCTCAATCTGGGGAAGATTGAACAGCTGGTGGGGAGCAGGGTATGAGGGGGCAGTGGAGGCCTCTGGGGAGGATCTTGTGCTTTATATTGGCACGTCCAAACAGGAGACCTCCACCAAGGTGAAAAACCTGGGCATCCTTTTGGACAGTGAGCTGACACTGGAGGATCAGGTGTTGACTGTAGTCCGGAATGGATTTTACCATCTTTGGAATATTGCCCGGATAAAATCCCTTGTCCCTCCTGACGATTTGGCCATTCTGATACACACATTTGTTACCTCAAGGCTCGAGTACTGTAACGTGCACTACCTCAGGGTTAAAGGGAGTGTGCTGCAGCACCTGCAGCTGCTACAGAATGCTGCAGCATGGCTATTGATAGGTCGCTCAAGATTCTGTAATATTTTCTGGTGCTGTGTGAACTGCACTGGCTGCCAGTGCGCTGGTTCATCTCCTTTAAAATAGGTCTGTTGACCTATAAGGTCCTGCAAGGGCTGGGTCCAGGTTACGTGGTGCAACTCCTGTATTCCTACAATCCAAGATGCTCTCTCTTGTCAGCAGGGGTGGGCCTCCTGGAGGTGCCCAGGGCCAGACTGAAATCTTCAGGGGATCATTCTTTTGAGGTGCTGGCACTGATCTTCTGGAGTTTGTTACCTGAGTACCTGAGGGAGGTCACCTCTGAAGAAATATTTAAAGGAGAACTGAAAAAAATTCTTGTTTTGACAAGCCATTGGGGATTAATAGTGATAGTTACTGTTACTGTTTTTTGTAGTAAAGGGAACACAATACATATTAAATTATTTATTATATTTATTATGTTTCTGGATGTTAAATGTATGAATTGATATCATTATGATGCTTACGATGTCTATATGTTGGAAGGGTGCCTTAAATAAATAAAATCCACTACTAATACTAATACTAACCAATGCAGCACTGGTCAAATAAGTTAGGCTGCAGTGTCACTTTCGATGCCTGTGGGGAGGGAGGGCAGTCAGAGCAGGTACCCTTGAGCGACCCTCTGACACATTGGTGGAAGCTCTGAGCATCACAGAGGCTATATGAAAGGTTAAAAACCCTTAGATAACTGATAGGCTTGCCACAGAATCAGTTCTTGGCTGAGGAGCTTTAGGTAGAGCATTGCTGTCAGGAGGGGCACCGGGGCCTGATCACCACTACCTCTGCCCACTACTGAACCATTGTATTAAATTTGCTACTTTATTAATACACTTGGGAGGGAAGCAACCTGAGGGATATTAAAGAAATAAACAAACAAGGAGAGAATACCTGTTAAATCTTAAGAGAAGGAGGGAGTACCTGCAGTATTTAAGTACATATATTACCCTCTAGTCCATTTTACCTAATCTGCGGTTTCAAAGTGAACAATGTCCTGCACAGGTACAGTTCAGGTAACACTTTTGGTGATGGAACATTCTGTGTATGTTGCTGCACTTCTGACAGGAGTTTATTGTGAGTTTGGATGGTATCAGCCCAGGAGGGTATCTCTGTTGTCACCTGAGTGTTAATGAGGCAAAAGGCCTTCACGTGCTGGGTTGATGCTGCAATGTAGTCTGACTTAAACATAAGAAGTGAGCTTCTCTCAGGAGGGGAATCTGCAGAGGAGTGCACAGATGCTCTTCTGCACATGATACTGCTGTGGTGCTACTGTCTGGAGACTGGAGGCATGCTGGCTGCTCTGTGTTCACTTTCTTGTGTTTCCACCTCTTTTCTTGCCACTGTTCGTTGGCGGGGGGGGGGAACTAGTTGATGCTGGAGGAGAATAAGCATATGTGTCCATGGGGAAGCAATTGTCTACTCACTTTCTTTATTTTTCTGGGCTTGGGGGTCATCGGTTTGTAGATGCTGAGGTATGTCATACTTCCCAGGTCCAATGGATGAGGACTGCAGCCTAATCAGAATAAGAGAAGACGTGAAAGACCCTGTTGCACTCTTTTTTTAAATGTTGAGGGCTGTGCCATTTTGTATGAGATCCTCACCTTTTGTAAGTTGTGTCTGACCTCTTTGAAGGCCACTCTATTATTTAGTTTTGGGGACTAGTCCTGGTACACTGAGATGCATTACATAGATAGATAGATAGATAGATAGATAGATAGATAGATGCGTGCGTGCTTGTGTGTATGTGTGTGTGATGTGTTCCAGATTTCATGCCAAATTTGTAAGCCTAACAATATAAAGCTGTCCATAAACTATGAAGACTTAACTATGTAGGAACGATTTGTGAATATTAAGAGCTATACTTAGTTAAGGACCCTATTCCTGACAGATCTCCAGGGAATAACAAGGGCATGTCATCATCAGCTGCCAAAAATTGATTACATGCGTTTATTATACAGCTGACAGTTGTTTAATTTGTTTCACTGCAGTAAATGCCTCCACACTTAGCAATGCAGCAGGTGGTCATCTGAGCAGCTCTGCCTTAGTTGAGTTTCTGCACAAATCATCTTATAGTACATTGCTTCTGTGCATCTACTGTACTGTACAGTAGGTGCACCCCATTGAAATGAATACAGAACTTTAAACCTTAATAAAATGAGTGCATTAATATGAAATCCCCTGTTGCACAATGTCTACCACATACATGCAAACAATGAAAACTACAGTATCAGCAACCTCCATGATCTGCGATCAGAAAGCTTCATCATATATGGACTGCTGATCCATTATGCTTCGATCACTTTGGGAAGCAAGTTTTGCCTCACAGTCTGTAATGAGATGGTGAAATCGGCAGCAGTAGCTCCTCTCTCATTTCTTCCTCCTACCTCACTTGGATTCCCTCCAGGGGCACACTGCAAATAGTCAGAGCTGCATCCAGGCAGGACACAAATGCTCAGATCGAACTGGAGGCCAGGAACAAACTGGTCACAATTACTTTTCAGGATACATTGGCCTGACAAAGCAGCCTCACCCCCAACAAGTGACACAGAATCCATTTACATGCATGAAGACTATACCAGAAATGGGGAGAACTCCAGACTGGACAAAACTGGGATCCAACTGGATACCAAGAACAAGCTGGCCATCATTTTTTAGAATTTGATGCGCTGACACTGCAGTGAGCTTTTTAGTGGAATTAAAAAAAAAACGTCATTTGTGCCTTCAAAACAGAAATGCTACATGTCTCCTTAACTGTGTACAAAATGTACGATACAAGTGGTTATTCAAAGAGAAACGTTATTTAGATTCTAAAAGTAAAATATGAAGAACACATGAAAGGAAGTCAATGGCATTTATAATGCTATAATAAAACCAAGCTGGTCATTTACTACTTTAGAAAGTTACATGGGTACTGCACTGATTCCTAATATTGGACTCTAGTAACAGTCAGTACTATAAAGACAGTCAATAAGTTTGGGAAGAGAAGGACAAAGGTTTGTTTTACTTTAGGTATACTGAAGGCACTGTCCCTGCATTAATCCACACCCACTGTGTCTAATTGAACCTTCCCATCTCCTTCAGTGGAAGAATTCCAATCTGAAACCTACAGACTGCAGCTCATATTAAAGGCATAGGAACTGCACCCTGCAGATTGATTCCATTGACACCTAACAGACCACTTGTCATGTGCATGTCTAGCAGTACACAGATAGTGCAGCCTGATATCTCCCCATGCTGCTTTCCTGACAGACAGCAGTCAAAATTTGCTGATCCCTCTCTTCCCTCCCCCAACACTATCAGCCTCAACTCGATGCCACATAGGAGCTCATCTCATGCTGTGCACCAGCTCTCTCATTTGCACCCTACCCGGCAGCAGTCAAACCTTCTAAACACTAGCAAAAGTCAAATAGTTAAATGCACAATTTGATTCTGTCCATCAGCTTCATAATGCTAATCTGAAAGTGGGGCAGCTATTGGTGGGTAAGGGTGCCACAAGACACCAGGGACAGATTTATTATTTACAGGGATGGTGATTGAATGATGGAGGGGGTGCCACTAGACACCAGGGAAATTCAATACAAACACAGAGATGGCAATTGGAGGGTGGTGGTGCAACTGGACACCAGAGAAGGTCAACACAGTTATAGAGACAGTGATCAGAAGGTGGGGTGGCACCACCAAACTCAAGGGAAATTCAACACAAATATGGGGAGGATGATGATCAGAGGGTGGGAGCCACTAGACACCAGGGAAACAGTGGCTACACTGCTCTCACTACAGCTCGTAGCACAAGTTCCAGCTGCAGCTGCATAACTCAAGAAAGTCCCACTGTTCTCATTCAGAGAACATGGGTTGATGGTTCCTCTCACTAAGCTGCGCACCCTAGATTATTGGTGCCTAAAAAAGGTATTTCTGGCACATTTAGAAACAAACACCAGGATCTAGCACAATGGATTCCATTTAGCTAGGTTCATGTGTTTTTTTTAAATAAATAATTTTATTCTGCTTTTAGTTTTGTAATGTTTAAAAGAGTAAAATGAAGATGGCTGCCATGGCAAGTGTTTTGGCCCCACAGCAAGTAAATCAAACAAAAACCTGCTCCTAATCTGTTTTTTTACCTTTTGCGATCAATATTTCTCTGCACATGAACAGTAAAATATGACCTGTTAACAGCTGTTTGTTTTTTTATCAACATGAACGTTATCCCAAACATTATAATTCAAAATCTGTATACTATTTTTTTACCAAACCATCCAAAGGCACACCCTTGGCACAGGCTGCATTATCCCTGAAAATTTCATGAAGAAATTCAATACTGTCTAGGCTGTTGGTGATAGAAAAAATACCCAATATTAAGTATAAGGAAAAAAAGTTTTTTTTTTCACTTTTTTGATCCATGGTATCTCAAAAACCGAACAAGATGTCAGCATGAAACTGTTTACACCTTGAGACTCTAACAGCCTGACCAAGCATGCCAACTTTTGTGCTATTTGGCAAATGATGGTAAAGTTCTTAAGGTGCAAATAATTGGGTTTATCATTGAACTGCAGCCCTAACTCTAACTATAGAGGCACTATCACACTCCTATTATATAAGGGACAGGGTACTAGCAGCTGTATAGGGTTCAGACTTTCAGACACTGCACAGCAGTAGCACAATCTGCACAATCACTCAAGGACAATGCAGGAGCAGTCTGTTAGACCTCCCATATATAGTTATACACTGCTGGGTTTAATGGACAGTTAAGTTTTTTTAATGTTTTTAAATTATATTATTTTAAGGCTGGCAAACAATGATGAGGTTGGAGTTAACTTGTAGACCACCCACAGGCACACACCATACACCCTTCTCCTTGTTTCCCTTCCCCCTTCCCCAGTCCAATGTGCAATTTTAAGGCTGCCCCAGTTTCAACTGCCCATAGGCTGCAATTGTAGCTGCCTAAGAAGCCAAGCCACTAATTATTATAATTTTTTTGTATTAGATGTATTTTTTCTTTTCTTCTGGCCCCCCAGACCACTGCGCTATGCAAGAGAAAGGAGGACATAAACTTCTTCTTTCACCCACATTGTGATGCTGCTTATTGCTGGCCAGCCACCCATGTCGGTCTCTTATGATCAGCTCCAATAGCTGGTCATCTCTAAATGACAGCCTCCAATGTCAGGCAGTCACCTGATACAATGATGTTGGGGGAAGGGACCTGTCTGTCTCACAGAGTAAGATGTCACATGATGTCTCCAAGAGCTATGAGCATGCATGGTTGAATTTGACTAGCCGACTCCAGTGAAGCTTGGGAGAGCGGAGACCGGTAAGACATTTTTTTTATTGACAGTGTGTCAATTAAATTGCCACTGATAATGTGTCTTTGGACCAAACCTGCAGTTCCGAACCAAGCCAACTTGATAATTCAGGTCGGGCCATGAAAGGCTTTGCATGCCCGCGTTGAGTTGAGCCGGCCTGGTTCAGGAGAGTTGAGATATGCAACAGAGTTGGTTCATCCATCCCTAGTTGTGTTGCTGACTTTCAATAAAAACAATTAACTGAAACAAGCATTTGTCAATGCTGAATGTTTGCCGCTGGTATTGCTTTTGTACCAGGCCTTACTTGTACACATTTTTAGTATTTATTTGCCCAGGGTAGAGCAGATGAAATGTAATATCATATTTTCAGTGGTGTCCTGCTTTGACACATTTTTAGATTGTTGTTACCCAGGATAAGACCAATAAGAGGCAATATCTACTTTTACGTGGGCTCCCACATTTTGATTCCAAAAGTCCAACAGTCATTTTATGGCCTGATGTTCTGATCAAGTCAGGTAGAATTTTTTAAATCTCATCTGAAAGTGATTTCGCTGTGTGACTGTGGAAACAAGTTTCAGAGTAGATTTGAAGAATGACACCAGACACGTTCAGAAGGTTTCATAGTTTCATAGTTTCATAGTATTTTACAAATTCAGGAGGCATAGCCCATATTTGAATTTGCCATCCAAAGATGGTATTAAACATCTATGTATTCAAATTTTTTATTGCCCATGAATTTGTCCAATGTACTCTTAAACATATCCATAGTTTTGCTCTCTACAATTGAAACTGGCAATGTGTTCCAAGGGTTAACTATTCTCTGTGTGAACCATTGATGTCTTTTTTTGGTTCTACAGTGTACACCTTTTAATTTCATGGTATGTGATCTAGTATGCAATATACCTGGTTTTCTTTCAATACCAAGATTTTCTAAATGTCCTTCTTCAATGAAAGCTTTATAGAGTAAACAAAGGTCCCCCCTGAGTTGTCTGTATTGTATAGAAATAGACCAAGTTATCTCAATCTATCACCATATGATCTATTAGTCATACCCTGTATTTTTTTAGTCATTCTCCTCTGTACTCCCTCCAATTGTTTTCTACTTCGAATTGTTAAGGGTGCACAGAATGGGGCACAACACTCCAGATGAGATCTCACCAGGCTAGTATACAAAGGGAGAATAACCTGAGGTAGTCTACTTTTAATATTTTTCCAGATACAACCCATGATTCTCTGACATTTCTTTACTTTAAAGGTGGTATTATTCTCAAAATTTAACTTGTTATCTATATTAATCCCCAAATCTTTTTCATCTTCTGTCACTTGTATTTTTACTTTATTTAATATATATTCATTTTTTAAATTGTTATAGCCCAAGTGCATCACTTTACATTTCTGTTCGTTGAATTTCATTCTATAATTACTTGCCCAAGTTTCTAAGTTATCTAGTTCGGCTTGCAATAGACTAATAGTTTCAATGGTGTTAACAAAACACCCTATTTTGTAGTCATCTGCATATTTAGAGATCCAGATATTGTCAGCTGTTTGCAATGATGATATCAGAATATTAAATAAAACAGGCCCCAAAACAGAGCCCTAGGGGACCCCACTTGTAATACTCACCCATGATGACATGGCTCCTTTAACAGATGTTTTTTGTCTATGATTATGTAACCATGAATCTATCCATTTAATTAATTTATATGGAAATTTTAGTGTAGTTAAATGTTCAATCAGAATTTTATGAGAAATACGATCAAAGGCCTTGGCCAAGTCCAGATACACAATGTCCATTGGTAGACCCTTGTCCAATGCTGCACTTACGTTTTCAAAAAAACTAAGTTGATTCGTAAGGCATGATCTTCCTTTTGTAAAATCATGCTGTGTATTGTCTTGTAGTTTATTACAAGTAATATGATCTTCCATTCTATGTAAGATTAATCTTTCAAAAACCTTCCCAATGACAGATGTTAAACTTATAGGCCGATAATTAGACACCATGGATTTTAGACCTGTTTTGTAAATAGGAACTACTACAGCTTCTTTCCAAGCTAGGACACATTCTCCCGTTTCAAGAGTGGGGTATCTCAAGGGATATCTTGAACACTAGGGGCCAAAATCTAAAAAAAATAAAGCTGTAAGTAAATATTGGAACAATTTGTTTCCTCATAACTTTGTTGGTTTCTCACATTTTTACCCCAGATTTTCATCATAATCTTTTTATGACTACTCTTTCTGAGCACAACAGGTGTCGTTTATAAAACAATGGCTAAAACGTCATTTTGCACCACAAGTGTTAAAACACATGTTGGGTAGGATTTGAGAAATGACTACTGTAATATTCATGAGTTGGGGTGAAAAAATTACTATGTTGAAAATTTGGGGCCAAAATATTGAAAATAACCAAAGTTATGGGCCTGCATTTGTTAAATTTCAACTTAGGCTCATAACATTGTTGTTTTTTTAATAGTTGTACCCTAAATTTTCAACATAGCCTTCTTATGACCCCACCTTATGAACATTAGTGGAGAAAATGTTCAACTCCTATAAAAAAGATGATTTTGTGCATCAACTGTGAAATCACGTTTTGGGATGTGAAAACACATTTTGGCCAGAGTTTGAAAAATGACAGTGGTCACATTCATGAGATGCTGGGAAGAAACGGCTATGTTGAATATTTTGGATCAGAATATTGAACATTACCAAAATCACTAGCCTGCATTTGCTTTTAATCATATATGATTTTATTGAGCTTTGTCTTTTTCAGTAAAGCAGGGTAAAAGCAACAAAGTGTTTAACACATATATATAGCTGGTCATTGATACAGAGATGATCAGGTACAATGTAGCAGAATGCTACATCAAATGATAATCGAAAATGAGTCTAGGATATGTTGCACAACTTAATATCTAGTCATCATTTAAATTCTAGTTGTAACAATTGCTACTAGAACAAAGGCAATGTGTAGGCTCTGAGTTGACCCAGTATAAAGTACTAAGGCAGAACAGCTTATTATCCATCTTTGCTCTCCTTACATATCTTACAGTAGTTGGGACAGGTTTTTAAAACACAGATAAGAAAAAAGATTGATAGGTGAAGTCAGGTGGGATGTAAAAAAAATTCTCCTATAGTATGAGGACTCCTTTTCCAATGGTGGGAACAGGAGTAAAAGGTGGGGGGGGTTGTGAAGATCACTGCATTGGGGGGTATTTGGAGGGGGAGCTGGGAATGCACAGATATGCGAATGCAGGTATGTATCCCATTTTTTGTGATATCTAGAGAGGTGATCTTTCCCTACCACCGTGAGCCTCTCTAAGATAGCGAGCCTAGCCATGGCTGCCCACCAGGCAGATACTGAGGAGACAGTGCATTGCCTCCATCTCATCAGGATAGCTCTTTTGGCCTTCTTTACTGCAGCAAGAGTCCAAACTTTAAGTGGGACAGGTATGGGATCCAGAGTGGAATCATCTCCTAGCAGAAGGGAGTCTTGAGACTGGGAAAGCCTTTTGCCCATCATTTTTGAGCAGTCTTTCAGTACCTGCAACCAAAAAGCTTGCAGGGCTGGGCATGTCCAGAGGATGTGAAGCAGATGGGCTGGAGAGGACTGACACCACCAGCATCTATCATGATTCAATACCTTTAGTTTATAGAGCACGGTAGGCATCCTATACCATCTAAGAAAGATTTGTAGTTATATTAATTGCCTCTTAGCATCCTCATAAGCTGTATGCACCACCTTTAAACAGACCACAGCTGTGGTGGCAGGGAACATTGCAGTTCCATCTCCCATGCCACTCGGCATGTGGAGGTGGTATCCAGTTGACAGTCTCTCAGTACTTTATAAAAGATTCCCACAAATACTTGACCTTTTCTCTGCTTGTGGAGCATGGCCAAACAGTTCCACCTACCCTGCTGGGTGTGTCTGGCCAGGAGTGGGGAGAGGGTGCTTCATATCTGAAGGTATCTCCAAAAGTCTCGTACCTTAAGATCAAAGCAACTCTGCAATTGCTCAAAGGACATCAAAGCTTTACTATCTGGAAGAAGGAGGTCTCCTACAACACAGATCCCTTTGGAGGCCCACTGGGACCAATTCAAAGGTCTATGAACCACCATTATTAGCTTATTGTTCCAGAGAGAGGCATAGGAAATTTGGGGGGGGAGTAGTCCATACTTGGGATCCCAGAGAGGGCCATTGCTCAGCACCATGTTTTACAAGTGCCCTCCATAATTAGGGTAAGCTGATTTCTGGGGGGTTTATTATTGGTTAGCAGGGAGAAGAGAGAATTATCTGGTATAAGGGCAGATTCTAAAAGTACCCACTGCGGGAGGGGGACAAGGTGGGGGACAAACCAAGCAGTGACTTGGGCCATACAAAAGGCTAGGTGGTAGCCCCAAACCAGGGGAGTCCAAGCCCCCCTTTTGACCAGTGGGCCCTCAGCTTTGTGCATCCCCAGTGGGCTGCTTTTCTTTCCCAGAGAAAGGATGAAATGAGCTTGTTGAGAGAGAATGGCTTAGGAGACAAAGGGATTGGAAGGTTATTTAAGGGGTATGAGACTTTTGATAGTATGAACGTATGCACTGCCTCAATTATGCCCTTCAAAGACAGCTGCAATTTGCACCACCACTGAACTTCAGCTGTGAGGGTTGCTAGGAGAGGGGAGAAACTGGCCTTTTTAAGGTTGCTCCATGCCAAGGAGATGAAGATCCCAAGCTAGGGGAAACCCTGAGGGACCCAGGTGATGTCAGTGCCTGCCAGGCAGTTCCTACTACATTTTGTATTCAATGGGGAGAGAATTTTTTTCTTTTGATTTATTAGCAAGCTGGAGAGGAGGTGAACTCCTGTAATACCGGCAGCACTATTGGTAGGGAGAGCTCTGGGTTGGACAATGTGAGTAGCATGTCATCAGCATACGCACTAACTAGGAAAGATTGGTTTCTGGTAGGAATCCCAGCAATACCTGGGGTACCCAGAAGTTTCCTAACCAAGGGGTCAAGGTCTATGATGAAAAGAAGTGGGAAGAGGGGGCACCTTTGTCTGCTGCCCCTTTGTAATGGAAAAGGAGAAGAAATATCCCAATTAGTGACAGTTCTGGCCATTGGTAAATGGTATAGTGTGGAGACCCAGGAACAAAAGTGGGAACCAAATCTGTAAAGATTTAGAACATTATGGAGGTAGTTCCAGTCTAATGAGTTGAACGTCTTGGCAAAGTCAATTGCCAATGCAGCCATGGGAGTCGAGGAGTGGAGTGCTAGCCATTTCAGATTGAGGACAAGGAGCAAATTATCCGCCTCTGATTTGTCCTTTGAAAAACCAGATTCTGAGGGATGTATTAAAGTGGGAAGAACCTGGGTTAATCTATTTGCCAGCACTTTGGCTAGTAGTTTAGTGTCAACTGAGAGCAATGAGATGGGTTGAAAGTTGGCACAATCTAATGCATCTGAAGACTTTTTGGGAATTAAAGTTATTAGAGCTTCCTGCAAAGTGGGGGGGGGGGTGTAGCCATGCTTTGGGCCTCATGCAAAGCTTGCAAGAGGGAGGTGGTAATCTTGGTTTTGAGAAGCTGGTAGAGTTCTACCATCATTCTGTCGGTTCCTGAGGCCTTCCCCTTTGCCCTTTGGAAGACAGCAGATTAGAGTTCCTCAGAAATAACAGGGGAATCCAGAGTATTACGGTCTAGTTGCGAGAGTTTGGGGAGAGAAATCCCTTTGCATAGCTCAGACATACAAGTAGAAAGCTCATCAGCTGAGAGCTTAGACTGGGTCTGGTAGAGAGTTTGATAATATAGCTGCATCGTCTCATTATTATCATTGGATGCCGAGACTACTTTACCCTCTTTGTTCTTAAGCACGAGTATTCTGGATGACGCCTGTTGCTTACGGAGGTGATAGGCTAGCAACTTGCCTCCATTATCTCCACCCGCCCATGACTTGTGTTTGGAGCGTAGAAGTTGACATTCTGCATTCTTGTTTAGCAGTGTATTAATCTGGTATTTTAGGCCTGTAATGGTGGGTAGAAGGGGGGACTTAAGCAGGTGCTGTGTCAAGGCTTTAAATTGCCTCTCCAGAGTTGGGCACTCAGCTTGCAACCTGCGCAGAGTCTCTGCATGGGCCTTATTCTTGGCTGCTGTAAAGGAGATGATTTCCCCCTGATGATAGCTTTGAAAGCTTCCCATACTGTGGAGTCTGAGACCTCATCAGAGGTGTTAAGAGAGAAGTAGGAGCGAGCCTCTTCTTTTATGAAGGCCTGGAAAGTTTGATCTTGCAGCAATAATGGGTTGCACCTCCATCTTGTGGTGGGAGCCCCCTGGCCAAGAGGAGAGAACAAGATCAACACGGGGGCGTGGTCAGATATTATAATACTGCCAATCAAGGTTTCCAAAATCCCAGGTGTGGCTACATAGTTGGCCAGCCAGAAATCTAGTCTGCTGTGAGAGTGATGGACCGCAGAGTAAAAAGTGTAGTCACACCCCTGTGCGTTGTTCCTCCTCCAGGGATCACATAGGCCCTATTCCATCATAAGTTCAGTGAGGCCTGCTAGAGCTTTGGGTTGGGATTGCAGGGTAGGGAGGGATTTGTCAAGGAAAATATCGAGGACCAGGTTGTGGTCGCCTCCAAGTAGAATCAGGATATCTGAAAAGACTAGCCTGCATTTGCAAATTTCAATACAGGCTCATTGCTTTTTTTTTTATATATATATATTTTTATCCCAAATTTTCAACATCACATTCTTATGAACCCACCTCATGAACAAGGGTAGATAAAATTTTCAACTCCTGCCCAAAATGTGATTTTACACAGCAACCGCAAAATTCCCCTTTCAGGACAGATTTTGCCTAATTTCACTGCCATTATTCATGAGGAGCAGTCCCAAAAAGGCATATTGAAACTCTGGGGCAAAAATATTCAAAAATGGACAAGTTATGCCACTAAGTTCAAAACCCCGATGAAAAACATTGAACCTCATATCTCATTTCCTCAGTTCTCATTCCAGCATTGAAGAGTGAAGACGTGTCTGTGGTCCAGAGATGATTACGGAGTTGGATCCCCAGGTGGGTAAGTAAGGGTTTGGCGGTGTGCAGGGAGGTGTTTTGGGTGCTGAATGGGAGGGTTGGGTGAGGGGAATTAATGAGGCGGCAACAACAGACACTGGTGGACATTTTTCCTTTTTTTTTACTATCTTTTTATCCCACCTGTACTACCCTCCTTGTCTAATCTTTCGGACCATTGATCAGCCCCACAAACCACTGACACGGAGTCTGCCCCTAGAGTACCTGGTCTCTCCACTATGCTTCCTTGATGCCCGGATATTCCCCGGGTGGGGAAAGGAAGTGCCCCTCTTCCTCGACCTTGCTTGGGGAGAGCCAGCAAAGTGGGGTATGCCTGTGAGTTGGTGATTGGGAGGCACAGATTGATCTTCATCTAGGACTGAGAGGGGGTGTTTCTATTTTTTTATTCCCTTCCACCCCTGAGGACACTGGCTCAGGCAGACAACATGCTGATGCATGATGCTATCAAATGCCTGACAGTGTCCTCCCTTCCCCGACTCCAGCCCCATGGAGCCACCAGAGTCCCTAAAGTCAGTGCTCCCACCGACCCTCAGGGATGTCGGGTGCAACAAGCACCCCTGGAATCCCACCCCGAAGGAGAGCATCCATTGGAACACTCAATCCTCCTTCCCCCTGCCAACCCCCGATGACCCGAGTTCGTTCCAGAACCCAGGTCACCAGCATGGTGTGAGGTGTGGCATCCAGTGCCTCAACCCTCAGCGCCACTGGGCCGACCAACATTTTTCTTTTTTAAAGAATATATAATATGAAAACAAAAAAAATAAGAGGAACAGTTTTCTTTATTTCAGGTGGCAACACTGGGGAATTGGGCACCCCAGAGTCAGTGTTATATTTGGGGGAGTTGTGGGTGCTGAGTGGGAGAGTTAGGTGGGGGGACAATAACAGAAGCAGCAACTGACATCAATGGACAGTTTTTATTTTTACAGGGAATATAATAGGAAACAAACTACAAGAGATGGTTTTATTTATTTCAGTTGGTGACACAGGGGGATTAGGTGCCCCCAGTAGTATTGGTGCTATGTTTGTGGTTAAGTGGGTGCTGAATGGGAGGTTTTGGTGGGGGACAGTAAGAGGCAGCAACAGACATTGATGGGCATCTTTCTTTTTTACAGGGCACATTTACTAAAAAACTAAACTACTAAGGATGGTTTTCTTTATTTCAGTTGGTGACAGTGGGGGGTTTTGGACCCCCAGTGTGGATGGTATGTTTGTGAGGGGGGTGCTGGGTGCTGAGTGGGAGAGTTGGGTGAGGGGACAGTAACAGAGGCAGTAACAGACATTGATGGATGGTTTCCTTTTTTACAGAGTATATTTAAATCACCTTTCAGGCAGGAGTTGAACATTTTCTAAACCCTTGTTCATGAGGTAGGATCATACAGTAAGAAGGAGATGTTGAAAACTTAAATGGGTAAATGTGAGTGCTCCAATTAACTTGCTTTACCTCTGCCTGCAACAAAGCCCACCCTTGTGTGTCCTCCTCTGTACCATAACACCTATACCCTACACCCTTTACCCTCTCATCCTCACCCCCACCACCCATTTCCCCTGTTTTCCTATATATGTTTGGTGCACCAGGACCAAGCCTTACTGGTAAGGTCAGCTTCTCCCCTATGCCCTATCACCCAACTCTTACATAGATACATAGATACATAGACAGTGTCGGCAGATAAGGGCCTGTGGCCCACCCAGTCTGCCCATTTGAGCTTGTAAGTTCAGTTTGTTTTCCTAGAAGTCTGTTGCCCCTTACCCCTGACCTACAGAATTCCTTTAAGTCTATCCCATGCATTCTTAAATCCTGTGATTGTTTCAGCCCCCACCACTTCCTCTGGCAGGGTGTTCCACTTGTCCACCACCCGTTCTGTGAAGAAATTCTTTCTCATGTTTCCTCTGAATCGTCCTCCCTCAACTTCATCCCATGCCCTCTAGTCCTGGAACATCTTTTCACTTAAAATAGTATTTTCCTGCACCTGTTCCTCCCTGTAAGATACTTGTATGTCTCTATCATATCCCTCTCTCCCTCCTCTCCTCCAGGGAGTACATGTTCAGTTCCTTCAACCTGTCTTCATAGGACTTGTGATGCAATCCATGCACCATCTTTGTTGCCCTCCTCTGAACCTTTCTACCCTGTCTATGTCCTTACATAGGTATGGTCTCCAGAACTGTACACTGTACCCAGGTGGGGCCTCACTAGTGTCTTGTATAGTGGAATTATGACCTCCCTTTCCTGCTGGTGATGCCCCTGCCTATACATCCCAGCATCCTATTTGCTTTACCTGCTGCCTTGTCACACTGTTTCCCTACCTTGAGGTCATCAGAGATGATAACCCCAAGATCCCTTTCCTGCTTGGTGCATGCTATATCCTCAACCCCCAACTGATATATTGTGCCAGGGTTTTTGTGCCCCATATGCATTATCTTGCACTTCTTTGCATTGAATTTCAACTGCCAAACCCCTGACCATTCTTCAAGTTTCTGCAGGTCGCTTCTCATTCTGTCTACACCCTCTGGTGTGTCTACTCTGTTACATAGCCTTGTGTAATCAGCGAACAGTGAAATTCTGCCTTCTAGGTCCTGCGCAATGTCACTGATGAAGCCCTTTTGGCAAGGCTATATTTGGCTGCCATTTCCTCCCCTTCCTACTGACAGAGGCAAACAGGCTGCCACTTGTATTGATTTTGCACTGGACCACACTGTACGATCCCTCATATTGTGTAACTGGAACTGATTGTGCATAAGCTAAATACTGTACCTTTGTATATCTCATTGTTTGTACTGGACGTGGATCCTTTGTAAATGAGCTACTAACTTAAAGGTTGTTCTAATCTGGCACATTAAAAAATAAATAAATTTACTAACAAAAATTCAAAGGGTGGTTTTCTTTATTTCAGGTGGCAACACTGGGGATTTGGCACCCCAGGTGCCAGTGTTATGTGTGTGGGGGTGTGCAGGATGGGTGCTGAGTGGAGGCCGGAGGGGAAACAGTAGCAGTGGTGGCAACAACAGACATCAATGGACAGTTTTCTTTGTTACAGAGTGTAATTCAAGGTCAGCAGGCTAATCATCACAGATCAGCTCTGCTTGCCAGATAACACAGATCAAAGGAAAGAGCTGACCTATGATTGGGTCATCTCTCTTCTTTGAAATACACAAAGTTTCCACCCAGTAAGCCAGAACCGTGTCATGGTCAGCCTGTGGCACTGAACAGCCATTTGCAGACCACTCTGCATTGAAGTGACAGTGCCACACCCCTCAAAACCCACTGTCCTGACAGAATACCACTGCATGTGAGTGCACAGTGAACATAAAAAAAAAGAAGGGAATACTGTAAAAACCAAATGATAAAACTCACTGGACAGTTGAGTAACAATAGAGATAGTGCTCTTTCTCTCTCTGGATAACACATGTGTTTTATTGAATAAAAGATGTTTTTAATTTCTAATATTAAAAGTAAATGTCATGAACAAAAGTTTGTGAAATCCCTTACAGAAATATAGGTGTGCTGTGTACATGCAGAATGCATAACACATGCTTAATTGTGCAATGTTTCCATGCGGTTCGCATACACTAAGTGAATAGATGAGAACCAGGTCTAAAAGGCAAATCAGGTTTGCATGCTGCAAGCTTGACATGTGTGCAGCAGGTAAGCTGGTGTGAACATCTTCTAAAAATGTCATCAGGTTCATGTGTTGCACACTTTTTAAGCTAGTGTGAATATATTTTAAGCATCACATCAGGTTCACATGCTGTATGCTTGCCATGTGTGCAGCAGCTAAGCTGGTACAAATCTCATCTAAAACACATCAGTTTCTATTTTTTTTTTAGTTAGTTATTAAACCAGGTATAGCACACTAAGCTTTTTTACAGGAGTGACCTGGGAGCACAAGGAGGTTAAGTGATTTGCTCAGGGTCACACAGTATGCAAGTGGAAGCTGTGGGATTCAAATCCAGGTCTGGTCTGCTGGATGTCACCAGATTTGCAGCTCAGAGCCTTAGACCACTGTGCTATACTGCCTCTTATACTACTGCTAGCAATTAGTCATTAAAATACATTTTTATTTGAATTCCCATAAAAATTAGGTCAACACATTCATTCTGATCCTTTTGCAAGTTGTTGAATGGCTTTTGATTTTTGTCGTTAAATTGCCATTAATCTGTAAAGTATTGTTTGCTTACTGCATTAAATGCTTAGGATATAGCCAGTCAACATCCCCATTCCAGATCCCAACTTAACATAAAAATCATGGTTTACACACTTGCTTGCTGCGAGCATGACATATGAATGCAATTGGATCCAATTTAACATTTAAATTATACTTGCAGCATGCATATCACTTGGGTAGTTTTATGTGCAGCATGAAAACATTTCATACTATTATTTCTGTAAGGGATGAGAACTACTGTATATCAGATAATTTGTTTTTTCAAATAGACACCTTATCAAAAGATTATGATGTTGTTTTGTCACAAAAAAATGTATATATGAAGAGTTTTATTAGACTCACTTAACCTCATGGACTGAGAACATAATATTAGTTAGCTTATGTTAGTGCGTTGTTTGCATTTTAATATAAAATATTTGAAGGAGCTTTCCAGTAAATTTAAACAGCTGTGCAGGACTGATAGAAACTATTATCAGCTACATAACATATTTTTAAGGAATGCATATAAACATTTGTAGTCAAATGAGCTTATTATTGTTTTTATTCATTTTATAATTACTAGTGACCCCTTTATCAACCTGTTTTCAGGTTCTCCAAAACACAGCAATAACCTGAGATTGGGTTATTACAGCATTTCCTAAAACTTCCTCTCATTAGCAGTAGTATTATTCTCTGTAGCATGCCACATTATTGGCCCTTACTCCCTCTGTGGGCAGGCTGAAAATATCAAAAAACATGGCAGCTAAAATTTCCCTTTGCGATGGACAGACTAGTCCTTGAAGTAATCCTAGACTAGCTGCAGTAAGTAATTTTTATTAATTATCTGGTTAATCCTACCTTATGGGGAAAACAATAAAAAAAAAATTCTCTGGTTGATCTTGCCATTGTCATGCTTTGGCCGAGGCTTCTTCTGACCCAGCACACTCTCAAACAGCCATTGTTACACTTTGGTCGGGGCTTCTGCCCAATCCCATGCACTAACAAATGTAACAGCTTCCTTGCAGTCAGCAGTATTATTTTTCTTAACAAAAAAAAAAGAAAGTTTCCATAATGCACAGGGAGTGTGGTGTGTGTGTGTGTGTGTGTGTGTGAGACAGTGTCTGTGAGACAGTGTGTGTGTGTGTGTGTGTGTGTGTGTGCCTGTAAATAGGGGACAGACTGAGACACTGAGCAAACTATGCACCAGTAATTATAAAAAAAATAAGCAACTGCATGTTTATGGATTTTTTTACACACCCCTTGGGTATGTAAATAAAATCCATAACACACAGTTGCCTATCTATTATTCTCTATATAGAGGATGGCAGTGAGTAGTAATTAAAAAATTTAGTTAGAACTAAAAAGAATAATGATAACACACACAGGCAGTTTTAAATAGCTTTTTCAGTTATTTAAGTTCAGAATAGTCCACTGAGTACTTGTACTTATCATAATGATTGGTAATTTATTATAGATGCATAATAAATACATTTCCCTAATGAAGTTAGTTTGTATTGACAAAATGTTGAATAAACAACCTTCAATTTATTTTCAGTCATTTAAACTCAAAATAGTCCACTGAGTACTTGTACTTATCATAATGAGTGTTAATTTATTATAGATCCATAATAAAGACATTTCCCTGTTGAAGATATGTTGTACAGGCAAAACACAGATAATTGCTGATTTGGATTTGTGAAAGAAAAATAAAATTATACGTAAGTGTTGAGTACAGTTCCTGTATTTTTGTTCTATATGTTTTTTTTCCAAGCATAAACTTAATGCTTGGCAATAATTGAGTGTGGCATTAATACGTATGCTTTTTTGTCTCTTCCTTTGAAACACTGCCCATAATTTCTGTTCCCAAATGAGGTCTCACACTGAAGGGGGCAAAGTCTCCCTTCCGTGTGCAGTGCAGTGCAATTCAAATCCATGATCCAGATGTTAGCAGGAATGACTGGGGATGATTTGCACTATCATCCTGGTTACCTTGCAGATATGGCATTTGGGTACAACCTTATTCCTGCTCCAAAAACGACATAATATCCAGTGACACTCCTTCTCTATTAAAGGAAAACTATGGTCAAAATGTACATCTTGTGCTGAGTGTTTTGATTTGTGTGTGTCTAGTCTTACCTTTGTTTGCTGTATTTGTTTCTAATGTTGCCTTCTTATGTTACAGCTCCCGAAGATCTCTGTGTTTGCTTCTCTTATTACTTTCTCAAACATCCCCCAGTCCTATGTGTCAATGATGCATTGGAGATCATTGACTCAATAAGATCTGCCTTTCTGTCTAGTTTACAGATGTACAACTGTGCTGATAAGTGCTTCTCCTTATCCAATGAGCACTATTACTGTAAATGCTACATTAATGGTTTGGCAAATATATGAAGGGTAACTATGTGGGCTATTCATTTAGAACACAGCTATGGCCTACAATAATTATAGCACTGATGACCTGGGTTGATTGGCATGCATTTTAATGGCTGTAGAGATGCAACTAAAACAATTTTTGCCAGTAACATCGGCAATTTCACCGCGCAAAATGTTTTGCAAAATTTTGCCCACAATTTTGTCCACCACAAATCCCACCCAATTATGTATCCCTGGTGTCTGTTGGTCCCCCCTGGCTGATCACAGGCCCAACTTAATCATAAAGCCCTCCCCCCAGTTAACTCATTGTGAGGATGTGGGATAAGGATGGACACCAACACCAGGATAAAGTGTTAACCGGAAATATGATTTATTTCCTTCACAAATAAAGTTAAGCATACTGTCAACAAAATAAAGAAAGCAAATAGAAATAAATCAAATATTTATATAGAACTAGGACCATACCACTAGAAATAGGCTAGTGAGGTCTCTGGGTCAGTACTCCACTGACCCCAACAGCATACTGCCTTAAACTGAAGAAGGGGAGTCTTTTTATACCTGACAAGCACAGGTGACCAGGGAGACTCCACCCACTTTCCAGCATTTCATTTATTTCATTCAAAAATCCACAATAATACACATTTCAGGAGTTTTAAGAATAACAGCAACTATTTTACCTTTATCCCGAAGAGTAAACTCGTAAAACAACTCTTAAAGCAATAATTTGAACAAGCTCCATTTGGGAACTCTGCCCACCTGATGACCTGATGCCTGGACTATAAGTATTGTGAGACTAAGGCCGGCCAGCTCAATAAACACAGGTACAGAATGAGGGAAGAGCCAGTTGAGAGACTCGCCAGGTACTGTACCCATAAAACATAAAATAACTGCCTTCTTGGGCAATGACAAATGATAACGGAGGTCTGGATCAATGGGCTGAATAGCATTCACATTATATAGTCACTCTCAACTTCTTTTTGGTGCTGCAACAGTGTAAAACAAGAAAGAAACTCCTGCAGAGCTAGCGTCGGGCAGTTCCCCACTATAAGTCTTGCAGACCGAGTTACTTCTGTGGTTGCAGTGGCAGAGCGCCCACTTACCTAACCACATATAAAAGAAAAGAAAAGAAAAAAGGGGAAGAAAGAAACCACTGAGCAGTTTCAATTCTTTACTTTTTCTCAGCGTGAAGAAGTAAAATAAAAGACTTGTAATGGAGCCAAATAGCAGAACTAATTATGCACTGGTCATTAAATATACCAGTTTCAAATAAAAATTTCAACACTAAATGGTATCTTTATGAATATATTTTTAAAACGTAATACATTCCTGACATGAGTGTACACTGTTCCCAGTGGCTTTCATTTCTTATGCTGGAAAGTTACGGGTTATCTCACTGCATTTTACTAGCTTTACTGCACTTCACCATGCAAGCTTTTTATAGCAACACCTATAATAACCTAATATTTGGAACTATACAAATTCTTGTTCTTTAGGGGGAGGTGTTTTTGGCCTCTGGTAAATGCACTAGAGATCCAGAAATAGTAGAAGGGGATAGAAAAAGAATCTTCACAGGTGGCCTGCCTGTAAAGGGGGAAAGGGTTCAGAAATATATAGAAAGAGCATGAGAGAGCTTTTACAACAGACTTACTACTGATCTCTTGGACATACCAGCACCATGACACACTTCTCCTGCTTAAGAAGAAAACTGGGGAAGACATATCACAATTCCTTCCTTATTTTTTTTCTGCAACACCAAGGTCATTCAGACATACCAGGTCAGATCTCTCTTAAGGAAAGATGGAGCTTCTGGCCAGCCACTCCCAAAGCTCCACCTCGGGGTCTCTAAACAAAAATCAAAATGTAACAAAATAAACTGGAAGCAGAGGCTTTCCTCTGTTTCATTCTCTGCCATTTACCCCAAGGTCTGAAAATGTCTGAATGATTGGATCTACCCCAAAGTGGGACATGTAATCTGCATTACAATTCATCTTACCAGAACGGTGGTGGACAATGAACCTATAAGATTGTAGGGCAAGATATCACTGCATAATGCAGGGATTTTTGTCCTTCATAACATGTAATCAACACAAGGGGTTGTGATTAGTTACAATTTCAAATTCTGTTCTCCATAAATAAAACTTCAGTGCTTCACCCGCCCAGCGTATGGCCAGACATTCTTTTTCAATCATACAATACTGAGTCTCCTTGTCATGTAATTTACAACTAATGAATATAATCTGGTGTTCTTCTCCTGCCACCATCTGAGACAGTACTGCACCAATGCCATAACTGGAGGCATCAGTTTGCACCACAAAGGGGCGTGAAAAATCCAGACTGTGTAGTACAGGGGATAAACATAACATTGCCTTCAAACTGCAGAAGGCCTCATCACAGGCTAGTGTCCACTGGATCTTAATGACTTTGTTCTTTTTAGTCAAATTGGTCATGGGGCTAGTGATAGTTGAAGAATTAGGCACAAACCTCCTATAATAACCAGCTAGTCCCGAGAAGGCTCTTACATGCTTTTTGGTTATGGGACATTCACTGTGGGTTATTGCATCTATCTTCCCTATGTCAGGTTTGACTTTTTCATTCCCTATCAGGAAACCCGAGTATTTTGTTTCTTGCATGGCAAGGGAATATTTGGTTGGATTAATAGTCAAACCTGCTGTAGCTATGGCATCTAAGACATTAGTGAGGTGTACTACATGGTCTTCCCAGGTAGGGCTAAAGATCACCACGTCATCAAGATATGCTGCACTATATGCCAGGTGTTCTTATAGTATGTTATCCATACACTGTTGAAAGGTTGTAGGAGCACCATGGAGCCCAAATAGTATTGTGACAAATTGGAAGAGTTCCATTGGGTTGCTAAAAGCAGTCTTTTCTTTTGATGCTTGATCTAATGGGATCTGACAGTACTCCTTGGTTAAGTCTAGGGTACTGATGTATTGGGCATTACCAAGACAATCAATTATGTCATTTATATGGAGGCATGGGATACCCATCAAATTTTGGGATAGCATTTAATCTACGAAAATCCAAAAATTCTCACACCCCCTTCCTTTTTATCTACAACAACCTTTGGAAAGCTCCATACACTTTTGGAGGATTCTATCACCCTAACCGTTTCATTTTAACAATTTCATCAACCACAACTTTCTGCACCTTTTCTGGCAACTGATAAGGTTTTTGACTAATAGAATTGCCTGATTTAGTTATAAGTAGTGATCTATTCCAGTAACCTTACCGGGTATTGCCGTAAAAGAGTGCTGAAAAGTGTGTGGTCCATCTCCGCAAGGACATAGACAGGATAGAGGCAGTCCAGAGGAGGGCAACTAAAATGGTGAAGGGTCTGCAAGAGAAGCCGTATGAGGAGAGACTAAAGGAGCTTAATATGTATACCCTTGAGGAAAGAAGGGAGAGGGGGGACATGATAGAAACTTTCAAGTACCTCAAGGGAATCAACAAAGTCCAAGAGGGTAGCATCTTTCAGAAAAAGAGACTTGCAAGAACAAGGGGACACAATTTAAAGATAGAAGGAGGCAGTTCAGGGGCAATGTGAGGAAGTATTATTTCACAGAGAGGGTAGTGGATGCATGGAACAGCCTTCCTGAGGAAGTTGTGGAGTCTAAAACTGTGGGAGAATTCAAGAATGCATGGGACAGACATAAGGCAATTCTTGTGGGGGGCAGGAAGATATAGCTGTTGGTTAAATAGGATCTGCGGCCTATCCTGTAGGTAGGGAAATGGGCAGACTAGATGGGCCTAGCGGTCCTTATCTGCCGTCAAAGTCTATGTTTCTATGTTTCTGAAAAGTGGTAAGTTCTTTCTCAAGATTCTTCTGTTGTTGAAAGTGGCCAGTGGCCAAAGTTTAGTGACCAGTGGCCAAGGTTTTAGTGACCAGTGACAAAATGTTTATCAACCATATGTAGTTGGCTAACCAAAAGGTTGAGGAGATAGAAATGTGTAAAATGGCTAGTGTACATTGATAAAGGGCTAGTAAAAGGTAAAGGTGGCTAGTAGATAACTACATGATACCAACATGTAGATTGATGTGCCTTGTAAGTGCAAAGGTGTTTGGAGAGTAATTGTTAAAACCATGCAAATAATGATACCACTGTGCAAATTGATGTTTGTGTAGAAGCCCAGGTTTAAAAGGTGTTGGGGCCCTTTAAATAACTTTAAAATAAGTGAAGAGCATAAACTGTGTTTAAAAATAAATGTTTTAAAGAAAATTAGCTTTGCTTTGCTCAGCAGAGATATTTTGTACAAAACCTTCCTTCAACCCAAGGTCATAGCTGCAGCTTAGATACACAGTTCCTCATTTTATAATTTCTTGTGTTTAAAAAGAATATGCAACAGAGAGTTGATAAGAAACAATTATATCCTTGTTTTGGCCACT
The DNA here is from genome assembly GCA_016271365.2 of Neoceratodus forsteri. Taxonomy (NCBI): domain Eukaryota; kingdom Metazoa; phylum Chordata; order Ceratodontiformes; family Ceratodontidae; genus Neoceratodus; species Neoceratodus forsteri. The sequence goes on along the minus strand of CM057458.1, from coordinate 1,243,519,755 downwards.
GTCTAGTCAGCAAGTTATTTAAAGTGAATATGAAATCCCCTCATATGATTTCTGTATCCTAAAGAGAGTTATTTTTGACAAATAAAAAAACTCTGATTACTTGTTTTTCCATTTAGGAATGACCGCATGTCTCGACAAAGTATCTTATGACTGAGGTATCTTACGGCCAATGTATTTTTGAACCCGAGTCTTATGACTTGTTGAATGGCATATTGTTTGTGTTTAAAACTGCTGAGGTAGTTTTTGGGAAATTCCAGCCTTGCATTTTTTTCTAAGCTTGCTACACATAAATATGGGACCTATGGTTATGTCCAACGTCTCTTCGGGAAGACGCAGTCTCGGACAAGATGCAGTCTGAGACTATCCATAGATTGCTCAGGGGATCCAGAGAGATATGGTTACATGTGTCTCTGAAATGCTGTAGCCCTGTAATGCAAATATTACTAGCTGTCTAGATTGCATGTTAGAAACACCCCATTGGGATTGCCCTTTTGGCTGTTTAGATCTAAACTGTAGTAGAAACACCTAGGTAGTGGTGGGCTACCTGATGTTTAAAAGTAATGTTAGCATGTATTCCCTTTTGTAAACTAGCACAATAACATTTTTCTGGCTAATCTTATTAATACTATCATAATAAAGTACCACTAATTTGGTAAAGATATAGCGTTTTGGCTTTATTGAATTACTGAGAATTACCAACCAGGAACCTGTATAAACTGTATAATTGGATCCAATTAACACTGGGGCCAGTATTATTTGGGCTCTTCATATCAGACATTGCACACGGGGTGGTGAGCAAGGTAAATCTGTTCACTGATGACACCAAAACTGGAGCAGTGGTAGATGGAGGGGAGGGATGGAAGCAGCTGTAGAAGGACCTAAGCAAGCTAGAGAAGTGGTCAGAGAGGTGGCAGCTGGGGTTCAATGCAAAGAAGTCTAAGGTTATGCACTTTGGGGGTGAAGAACCCAAGGAGATAATACTGGCTGGGGGGTTAAGCTGGGGATCACTGAGGAGGAGGAGAAGGACCTAGGGGTAATGATAACAAGGACAATGGACAACACTGCCCCATGGAGAAAAGTGGTTGCAAAAGTGAACAAAATGTTGGGGTGCATAGAGAGGGTTTTTTCATCCAGGCAAAGAGAGGTGATCTTGCCCCTCTACAGGCCACTGTTAAGGCCACACTTAGAATATTGTGTGCAGTTTTGGAGGCCATACCTAAAGCATGATATCAGGCTACTGGAGGGGGTGCAGAAGAGGGCAACAAAGATGATATGTGGAATGGAGGGGAGAGGCTATGAGAGCAGGCTAGGAGACCTGAATATGTACACTCTGGAGGATAGAAGGGACAGGGGGGACATGATAGAGACATTCAAGTATCTGAGGGAAATCAATAAGGATGGGGCAGCTGGGGTCTTTAAACTAAGGAGGGGGAGGGACACCAGGGGGCATGGGCTAAGAATAGAGGGGAAAGATTTAGGAGGGAAATGAGGAGACACTATTTCACAGAGAGGGAGGTAGCAAAATGGAATGCACTACCATAATGGGTGTCATCATGTAAATCTGTGAACAACTTCAAAAGGGCATGGGACAGAGGAGAGTGAGGAAGGTGGGGGTGGCAGTTGGATGACAAAGGGGTGGGGCAGCTGTAAAGTAGTGCTGTTAGCAGACTTAAATAGATTGAATGGTCTGTTTCTGATGGCACATTCATAAATCAAGGAGTTGGATAGCATATCTCTCTCTCTCTCTCTTTCTCTCTCACTCTCTCTCTCTCTCTCTCTCTCTCTCTCTCTCGCTCTCTCATGAAAGGATGCCCTGCTTGACCTGCCACTGAAAGCTAGCTGAATGGGTAAATAGATCACAGACAAGGTCAAGTGTCTCTGTAGCTAGTGGGCAGGTAAAGAGTTTTAGGTAAGGGTAGCTCAAACATCAACTGTTTGTGTAATTTGCTTTATTTTCTATTTCTCAGCAAAAGTGTAATAGTTTTGTTTTACTGTAAATAAATTCTGTTTGTAAATACCTGTAAGAAATCTATTTCTGATAGAACCACAGACTGTCTGTTTATTTAAAAAGATAATTTCATTATTTCTGCTGGACTCTGCAGTCTGTCTCCAAAGGCCACTATACAAACAGTTATTGTGTTGACTTTCCTGATCTTGAGCAGCTGGCAAAAGTGCAGGTTTCCTGGTAAAAATCAGGTGGTGGCAGAGAAGCAGAAGCCCCGACCAAAACTGCCTGTAAGCTGGAATGCCCCAAGTTGCAGTTTTTGTCACAATTGGTAGCAGTGCAGTGCAGATCAGTGCACAGACTTAAAGCAAGATTTGTGAAAAGTGTGCTTTGCTGTGAGGCAGGAACTCTGGGAGAGAGGTAAAAGCCTTATCTAGCACATGGGGTGACAGAATGCTAGTAAAAAGTATACCTTTACAGTCACTAAACAGTATGCACAAAAGGTTACATTGTTTACTATAGTTTTTTTTCTTTATTTCTAGAAAATAGCTTAGTGCAGGACAATTAGAAAATATGAGCACCTCAGCATATGGCAAAGATTAATGTGTATCAGCTTCATGAATTGTGCATAGACAGGGAGATTGTCTATGAGGGCCTGACAAAGAATGGACTCTTGGAAGCCCTGCCAGTGCATGACCAAAGGCAAGGTGGGCAGAGAGTCTCAGTAGTGAGCAGAAGGGGGTTGCTGAGGAAAGTGACCAAGGTAGTGAGACTGAGGTCACAGTGGCTGAGTCAGAGGGCACTTCAAGGCGTGTGCTGAGGGAGCTGTTTGAGCCGAAACCTTAGCTAAGAGCCAGCGCATAAGAGGCTCAAAATCATCTGAAGTTCCTGAAGAGCTAGCTAGGAGCTGCCACCCTGAGCCTCAGCTGCAACCAGAGGCAGTATCAGCCTGGGGCAGATTTCCTTCTGAAGGGGAGCTGGGGAGAGTCATATGGGAGGAGCTGGGTAGAGCTCAGGTGGCTGATCCTGCTCTCCAGAAACTGAGAGATAGCAGATAGTGCTTAGGACTCTCAGGAGAGGAAAAAGGCAGCGTAATGGGAGAATGAGCTGTTAAACAGGGAGTGTACACCACAGGGGTTAGATAATAATAATAATAATAATAAGCTTTATTTCTCTGCTCCTTTCTTAGAATCAAGGCACATTACAATAAAATACAAGATAAAACATAATAAAACATATTAAAAACTAAGTTAAATACAGAGCATTAATCGGCATCCAAATTATCTCCAAATGCCTTATGGATGGAGATGGAAATGGAGAGGTACTTTGGCGGCTGACAGTCCCCTGGGATTACTGCAAGCAACTTTGGGCCCTGGCCCATAACATCCTTTTTCTCAAGCCACCTAGGTATTGACTGCATAAAAAGGTGGCTCACCAACAGCTTTTTTTGGTTTAGTAGGTACATAGATGTGACAAATTACTCTTGGAAAGTCCACAGTGACAGAAGGTGGAAAAGGAAAGGACAATGCTAAGGCAGCTTTGGTGCCCCTGCCTATTATTAATGAACCCTCTAAGATGATAGCAATGGACATAGTGGAGCCCCTCAGCACCCCAAGTCACATGTGCAAAAGATACATACTGATTGCCATGGACTATGCAACCAGGTACCCCGAGGCAGTGGTCATGTCCTCCATTGAAGAGGAAAAGGTGACTGATGAACTTGGGAATCTTTAGCTGAGTGTGATTTTCCCAGGAAATTTTGTCAGACCAGGAGACAAATTTCATGTCATCATTAATGGCTAGTCTGAGGAAGATGTGCAGGGTGAAACAGCCCCATGATTCACCCTGTCACCTCAAGACAAATGGCTGGGTCAAGTGGTTAAATGGAACCCTCAAAACTATGCTCAGGGCATTTGCTGGCCAGCACAAGAGGGATTGGGACAAGGGCTAGGAGCAAGGCATGTTCCTTTTGGTGCTCTCATGCCCCTACACAAATGGCAGTGTCTCTTGGGGATCGCTCACGAGAGACACGCTTTCATTGTCTGGGAGGGGGAAGATGTGACAGGAAATGTGGCCAGATCCATTTATTCCTTTTCTGTTGCAGAAACTTACTCTATTATTAATTCATGTAAATTTTCTACATCTGTTGGACCTGATAACATCCCCTCAATATTTTTGAAAAATGTTTCTTATGAATTAGCTGGCATACTGACACTCCTTTTTAATGAATCTATAGCTAAAAGTATTGTCATTAAGGAGTGGAAAGATACTTTAGTTATTCCAATACATGAGAGTGATTCAAAGCAAGAACTAAAACAATACAGGCCTATAAGCCTGACTTCTTCTGTATGTAAAATAATGGAAAAATTAATATCTAATAAGATTAATTCACATATTGTGGAGAAAGGGCAATCAGATATATTACAGTATGGTTTTCAATCAGGTAGATCATGTCATACTAACCTAATACATTTCTTTGAGCCAGTTAGTGATGCTTTGCATCAGGGTCTTCCTGTGGATGTCATATATCTAGATTTTGAAAAAGCTTTTGACTCTGTATCACATAAAGATTTAAATGAATGTTTAATAAATATGGTGTTTAGTAAATATATTGTTGCTTGGATTTTGCAATGGTTAACAGATAGAAGACAGCAGGTCACCCTACGTGGGTATACATCTACATGGACTGAGGTTACGAGTGGTGTGCCACAGGGTTCAGTCCTGGGTCCAATTTTGTTCAATATCTTAATAGCTAGTATGAGCACTAGGGATGGAATATGGCTAACAAAGTATGCAGATGATGCTAAATTGGGTGGAATTGTTAATAATATGAAATCTATCCTAAAATTACAGGATAATTTGAATTTAATCTCAGACTGGGCTACGACACAAAAAATGAACTTTAATTATGCTAAATGTAAAGTTATGCATTCGGGGAAAAACAATATGTGTGTCAATGATTCTATTAATAATCAACTATTACGTAAAACCAGTTCTGAAAAGGATTTGGGGGTTATTATCTCAAATAATTTAAAATTTTCCAGTCATTTAAATATTACAGTTAAAAAATGTGCCCGATTGACTAACTGTATATTAAAAAATATAAAACGTAGGAAGCCAACTGTATTACTCCCATTATATACCAGCATTGTTAGAACTAATTTTGATTATTGTTCCTCGTTTAGTGCTCCAACGCTAATTTGCGACATATTATCTAGAAAAAGAATTCAAAGGAGATTTACCAAGCATATTACTGGCATTTGTTCTTTATCTTATAATGGAAGATTAAAAAAGTTACATCTTTATACTATGGAATATCGTTCCTTGAGAGCAGACCTTTATTTGCTCTTTAGAGCCATGAAGGATGAACTTTTGTTTGAAACTATTTATCTGACTTGGCATCCAACTACTTGTCATACTAGATCACATAATTTAAAACTGAGAGCCATTACAAATAGAACATGAAAGAGAAATATGTTTTTTACACAGAGGATAATCCTGATATGGAATTCTCTTCCAGATGATGTTGTGCATTGTGATAATCTAGCACAGTTTAAATTTAAGCTTGATTCATACATGAATGACTTAAAATATGAAGTCCACCTAGCTTAGGTGGAGTGATCAAATTGGGCATGTCCTTTGATCACGTAATTTACCTATGAACCTATGTAGTTTAAATATTTTTGATGCAGACAGATTCATTTATTGTTTTCTGTCAGTTCAAAAATATTCTCTGTTATAAGTTCTGTTGGAATGTCACATGTGCAGGCAGCTAAAGAAAACTGGTTACCCACTGTATAGATGCTGTCTTTCTCATGGTAAAGTAGCAGTAATTAATGACGCGGTAAACAGACATTAGGCAATAAAATTATAAAGTCATTGTGAGGGTCTTTTCCTGGGATATCTTCCCTTAAGACAGATAATACTGCAGGTGGATGTCTTCAAACCTCAGATATACTGAGGAAACACAGAGGGGATGATGTCACCCTCTCTCAGAGACACACACACACACACACACACACACACACACACGTGGGGAGGAAGAATGGTGGAGAACTATAACTCAAGGGGAGAAGCCACTCCCCACAGCCAGAAGAGTATAAATCAGAGAATTGGACATCAGCTCTCTCTCTCTCTCAGTGGAACACTCAACAACTGATGAAAGAGGACCCCGCCATAGAAAGGTAGCTGATTGGTGAGTAGAGCACAGACTAGGGCAAATGTCTCTGTAGCTAGTGGGCAGGTACAGAGTTTTAGGGAAGAGAAGCTCAGATTTTTCTAAATATCAACTCTCTGTATAACTTGCTTTATTTTATATTTCTCAGTAAAAGTGTAATCTTCTTATTTTATGCAACTATACCTTGTTTGTAAATACCTGTATTATTTCCTAGTAAATAATCTATTTTTGATAGATCCAGTGATTTCCTGTTTATTTAAAAGGGTAATGTTATTATTTCTGTTGGATTCTGTTAGCAATCGATCTCCAGAGGGCACTCTACCAACAGTTATTGTGTTGACCTTCCTGACATTAAGCAGAATGCAAAATGGCAGGGTCCATGTTTCCTGGTAAAAATCAGGTGGTGGTAGAGAAGCAGAAGTCCCTGATGAAAACTGCCCTGTAAGCTGGGGAATCCCTAGGGGCAGTGGTGTGGGATCATCATCACAACTGATGGCAGTGCAGTGTAGATCAGTGCAAATATTTAAAGCTAGAATTTGTGCAGTGTGCTTTTCTGTGAGGCAGGAACTCTGGGAGAGGGGTAAAAGCATTACCTAGCACACGGTGTGACACAATGCCAGTAAAAATATACCTTTACAGTCATGAAGCAGGAAATACAAAAGATTACATTGTTTACTATTTTTTTTTATTTCTAGAAAACAGCTTAGTGCAGAATAGTTAGAAAAGATGAGCACCTCAGCATATGGCAAATTTAATGTGCATGCGTCATTCACTCACAGTTCAGTGGGCGGCCAGCTGTGGAGGAGTGTGGAGATCTGTGCTGGTTGCTTGCACAGGATTCAGATGGGGGGGTGGGATGCTGGTGGCTGGGACACTGCCTGTAGGGTTGGTGAGATGGGGTGCACTAGATCACCAGAGAATAAAAGGGTGCTTCAGGGACTGGAGATCGGGGATGGGGGTCTATGGAGAAAGTTATTTTTTTAACAATATGGGGGATCTCAATTGGGGTGGGTTTCACTGGTCAGGTGGGTGATCGGGTGGGGGAGGGATCACTAGCCAGCAGGGATTGTTTTCTAATTATTGGGTGACCATGTGGGTGATCGGGTTGGGGTAGCAGAGATGGCTAGCCAGTAGCCAGTGCCACAGTAGCTGCCTGTGAATTTATTTCAAATCGACTGACAATTGGTGACCAGCGGGTCACCAGGGAATTGTATCGGTGGCTGGCAGGGGCCACTAGTAACAAGGGACATTTTTTTTAGTGCAGGGTGCATGGCAGGCAGAATTTCCATGAATGTTTGGAAATGAATTTCCAAACTTTCACGGAAGCAAAAGTCTGACTTTCACTTCAATTCCACCAGCGAAAGACTTTTTTTGTATACCCCTAATCAAGTATGCCACTCTCTCTTACCAGGATTCTGCTGCATATCAATGCTGTTGCTCTTTAATTGTTGTAAGACCACTCTGTCAGCTTGCTTTGATCAATATTGGGATGTACAGTCGTTACCTTTACAGTTTGTTTTTGATTTGTTGGTATGCACATATGTCTTCTAAACTGTGTTAGCCTTTTAACTGATGCAGTCCTCACGTGGACCCTCGTGAAAATGAGATGCTGCTTCCCATGAAGCTATCCTGATTGAAGTAATTTCAAATAAATAAATACAGGTTAAGTTTAAAATCTTGAAAATATTACATTTCAGTGTAATTGTATACAGTGTTCAGTAAGTTACTTGTTCTATTACTTTCTATTATGTCTGAAAACTTGTTCCAGGAAACTCTGTGCAGTCACTAACAAGGATGGATAAGTACTAGAAAAAGTAATGCACCTTACAATTATAGTTACTTATTTCTTTTTATACAAAAACAATACAAAAATAATAAACAACTATAAAAGATGACATTTTTTGAAAGTAATAGGTTAGTTACTAATTACTTTCAAATAAATATAATTGGTTACAGTTACGTATCTATTTTGTATAAAAAGACATAAGTAGTTGTAACTGTAAGGTGTATTACATTTTCCAGTACTTCTCCATCCTTGCTAATGACTGTACAGTGCTTTCTGGAACAAGTTTCTAAAAGTAATAGAAAAAGTAACTTACCCAACACTGATTGTATAAACATGTAAGCAATAAGACACAACAGGATGTCAGTTTCTTTTCCTGAACCCCATGCCAGGTGCATTTTAATGCATAAGGCGTTATTGCTAAGTGTCTTCAACCACCTGGATGAGAGGTTCAGTAAAATAATCCCATATCATGGAGTATCGTTTGTCCTTATAAAATGCTACACAAGCCTGCCAGATCATTCAGTTATATTTCTGAAAATTCTGAGCCACTGAAATGGTGACTAACGAGTACAGAGGTCTTGAACTCTAACGTGAATACAGTACATTGGTGCGGTGATGAGTATGCAATATGTTAACATATGAGATGGTTACTAACTATATGTGCAATTTGAGTTAGATTAATAGAAACTGAATTAAAGATTGATTAAAAGGATATTTAAACATTGGAAAAGTGCTAGAATTTGAAACTTTATGGATGCATTTTAGAGCTAAAATGTATTTGTGTGTAAATGTAACTTAAATGTCTATATTAAAATGATATTTTTATTTATGTTTAAGGCGTCTCAACAAGAAGTCTTACAGGTGAAAAGTTAGAGTATTTTAAATAGGCATGAATGTACTCAAATAGTAAAATAAATGAGCCTTTGATAAAGGACTGAATAGTCAGAAACGTGTCAGACTAGGCCGGTGTTTGTTTGGATGCCATGTCTTTTTTATTGAATTTGTAAATAAATTATTATTCTACTTTAGAAGAGCCATGTGGTACTTTACATGACAAGGTGGTGAGTGCCCAAGTTTTAAACTTACTCAAATAGTATGTAGTGAGGCCTATTTCTGGGTCAGAGTGGCCCTATCACCTTGTTGTGGCAGAATTGTCAGAAGCTTGGGCATGCTCCATGAAAGTTACAACTTAGGGGAGAGTGGTGATTACCCAAATGCACATGGTATTAAATAACAACAGCTGCCCTTCTTTTACTTCCCTCTCTGAATCATCTGACTAACATACTGTGATCCCTACCACTTAAGTATAAAGAACAATCGCTATAATTTTTATTTTAGTGCCTTCTCTACTTACTGTACATTGCCGAGATTGTAGCATGACACAGGTAAGGAACACTGAATTACTGTGTAGGGCTGAGAAAGGATCAGATCATACAAAAAGGGAACCCTAGCTTACTATACAATAACTAGGAGAGCCAGAAAAGGCATCTATCTAGTAGCAATAAAACAATCACCTATACAGGAGAGCTAAAGTAAACAAATAAACAAGTGATGAGACACACCGTTAGCTGAGAGAGCCATGAATCTTCTTCAAACAAAATTGGATGTAATTTCATGCTGTAACACAACACACACACACACACACACACACACACACTGTATAACTCACTAGGTGAATGCAGTACATACACAAAGGGAAAACTACTCTGCATCACCAGTAGGTTCTTTGCCTCTCTTCCCACACACAACAGTTTATTTGGGTACACACTGGAACTTCTTAGATTACTTTTCCAACTAGATGGCTGCAGAACTGTGTGGGAGAGGGAGGTACTGTACCAGAATGAATCAGGAGATGACAGGAATGTGACACTCAGGCAACCCTGAAACAAGGCTCTGACACAGTTTCCAAGTGAAAATTAAGGTAAATTTTACTGTACTGTTCTGCCAACTTACAGACACAGCTATTATAAAAATAGTAGCAACTAGCATGAACACATACTTTTTGCAAATAACTCAGCTGTACATCACATTAAGTACAATAATTACCTTAAAAAAAATTTAGTCACTTTCAGACCTTTTCCATAAGAAAGCTTACACTCCTGGCTTTCCCCAGCATTTTATTCACTGACCCATGCAGCCAGTATAGTGTTATGCTTGTGTAACTGTGTTAGTTTTGGCTGTGGCCATTCACACTCTCTATTCCAGAGGAATTACCACCCTGTAGGGGTACGAAGCAAGGAACTCTTGGAGAGGGTTCTGCCCCTAGAGGTGCCACAGGATGGTTCCCATGGCTAAAGGTACCTTAGGAATCCCCCTAAGGAGAGAGCGCTGCCCCTGGAGGAGGAGGGGAGGATGGTGGGAGCAAAGACAAAATGCTTCATAGTGAGGGTGAGAGGAACTGCTTATATAGCTCAGGAAGTGGGAGTGGCTGGCTGCTTGGCCACTGAATTACAGGCAAGCCTTTCAATTCACTGACCTATGCAGCCAGTATAGTGCTATGCTTGTGTAACTGTGTTAGTTTTGGTTGTAGCCATTCGCACTCTCTATTCCAGAGGAATTACCACCCTGTAGGGGTATGAAGCAAAGAACTCTTGGAGAGGGTTCTGCCCTTAGGTGCCATGGGATGGTTCCCATGGCTAAAGGTACCTTAGGAATCCCCAAAAGAAATGTAAAATCATCCCCAAAAGAGACAACATGATGTATATGAGCAAGCAGTAACAGTGACGTAGAAGCAGTAACTGGAACATAGTAGTAGAGAAGAATAGTGATAGCTTGCATGGAGAGAAGGAGATCCCCTAAGGAGAGAGGGAACGGCAGGACATTCTCCACCTCCACCTCCATCCAACAATGTAACCTACCTAAGGAAACTAGGGGAAAACTATGCTAAGTGTTATGACCTGATGCAACGGAGGAGAGAAAAAAACCCCTATGAGGAGGAAATTTCTGGGGATCCAATGCCTAGGTCGCCTTCCCTCCAGGCTTGGGAAAATGTATTTAGTGATGGCTCTGCAGCTGTAATTTGGAAAACCCAATTAAAGGGAGGTGGAAAATATTCCAATTTGGAAGAAGGCTCTCACTCAAACCCTCTAGCAGGAATGACTTGGAAGGTTGCGAGAAAACTCTGCAACAATACGAGCATCCGAGGCGCAGGAGGAGAGCAACAGCTGCTGAGGCACTTGCCTGGGCTATCCACCCTAAATCAAACCAGGTGAACCAGAGGCAGTCATAGGGAGAATGTGGTGAAAGTGCCTTGCTAGGGAAACCACTAAAGTCAATGGCCAAATGTTATAGTGGAACACTAGAGCCAAAGGAGATCGTCATAAACCCCCTTCACCGCTAGTCTTAAATTCTACACCAGGAGCTGCTGTTGTGTAGCAGACAGCTAAAGCCAAGCCCTGGGAGAGGACATTCCCAGCTATGGGCCAGGTGAGAAGGATCCCGCCCCAAGATGGACACGCTCGATGATGCGGACTAAATGCAGAGTGAGGCCGTCGGCTGCAGGAACCTGCACCAGATTAGAATGGCTGGCATGCCCCAGAATTGATTGAGAGCTGTAAAGCTGGTGAGCTGAAGGAGCACGGCGTGCTGAGATCATAAGGAGTATTGAGTGCTGAGACCTTGCAAGGTTAGATGCAGATTGAGAGCAATAGAATCCCAGGCGAAGCCTAGGGGATGGCACTAGGCATAAAGCAATGGTTTGCGTGAGCAAGAAGCAATGGTTGCATAAGCAAGTGGGGACCTGATAGGTCAGTAAGCAGTAGTAGTAACAGGTGGACCTGCATAACAACTATATAGCAAGTAAACAGCACTGAGTTAGGGGCAAGCCAGCCAGACATGAATAGCCAAATCAAGGTGACAAACTCTGAGGATTTTCAGTGGTGAAGACAGGATTTAGAACAAATTTAATTAGCCACATAGGCCACAACCCCCCAAAACACCTCCCAGTCCCCACCGTAGGACAAACAAGCAAGCGATGAAAGGCCGAGAACCACATGCAGATATAAAAGCTAGTTTAATAGCCTCAGCAGAAGCTTCAATTAACCTCAGAGTAAACAAGGTAGAATAGGAATGGGTGTAAACAATGCAGCAGCAGGAAGCAAGTGGGCCTGTACAGCAATAGTTAAATGAGTACAGTGTTAAAACACAGGCACTGGGTACAATAGTAATTAAAGTAAACAGTCAGCAGCAGTGGCTGAAGTTGTAGGTAACTGAAAGCAGTAGCATGAGCTCTAAGTAGGTTTGCAGTTGCAGTGCAGTAAATTGAGAGCTGTAACTGAAAGCAAGCAGAATGAGCTCTGTAGTAGCAGTATGCTAGGAGTTTTAAAAATAAAGCCCCCCCAAAAGAGGAAACCAAAACAAGAAACAAAACACAGGGAAGCATAGAGCCGGAGGAAAGATACAAATCAGAAGCAGGAAAACAAACACTGAAGTCCAGCAGAGACACACAGAAACAGCAGGTGGTATGTGTGTGTGTGTGTGGGGGGGGGGTGTTAGGTCTCCTCCAGCTGCAAAGACAAAATGCTTCACAGTGAGGCTGTGAGGAACTGCTTATGGGGCTCAGGAAGTGGGAGTGGCTGGCTGCTTGGCCACTGAATTACAGGCAAGCCTTTCAATTATTAAATAATTGGGTTAAGGGATCATTAAGTCACTCAAACTGTAATTTTTCCACCTTGTGGAAAAATAACAGCTTGCCGATTCACTCTCACTCTGAACAAGAATAAGATATTATTTTACTGTAAGCCCTTTCCCTTTAAATAAACACTTTCCCTTTTGTCTAGAGCTCATATAAATTAAATATTCATGTGAGGTGTGAAAGTCCCTTTATGGGCTGTCCCAAGGGCTTCAGTAACCACTCTTGCTCAAGAACACATGCCCTTTTCTGGCTCCTCCTTCAACCTTCCTGCCTGCCAGCATGGTTTCTGGGCTACAGCTTCTCCTTCCATACTTCTAAACCTTAACAGGTCAGCAGCCCCTCCTTCCTAAACTTTTCAGGTGGTGGTACTATTTTTACCTGATAGCCCACCTTTTAATCTAAAAATCTGCCAAGTTTGGTTTTAATCCAACTTTAAATGGCTTGGTAGTGCCTTTTAGAAAAAAAAATACACACTTTTATCTTTTAAATTATGCTGACCCATTCTCCACTAACACTGTCCTTCAGCTTCATTCTTAAACTAAACAGTTATGTGGTGTGAAATACATATATGTGTGAACATGTGACTGTAATCTAACCTTCTGTGGCTTTATTTTGAGTAATCAAGTTTTGTGTTTATTTGAGATAAAAGTTTGTGTTGTGGTTTCACACAATAGCAGCCTGCTTGCTGCTCATTAATGTGGCATCTAAAATGCTGAGCTTGTGCTTTGGGAGCACATCCCCATTTCATAATGAGTCCCCTTTTTATATTGTATTTGTAATACGTAGCAGCCAGTCCCTAAATTATTGTCGCGGCACTTCCTGCTGCCTAACTAATTGTTTAATTTAAAATATCTGGTCTTCTGCAAGTGAGAGGAGCACATTTATCTCCACGGTTCCCTCTCAAACTACACCTCACTCTGGCAAGCCTTAGCTTGCTCCACAACCACACTAGTGGTACTAGTTGAGCTGCTCCCTTGTCTCAAACAATATACGTTATGGGGGCCTCATCTCATCTCTCACCACCTCTTCCTCCAACTCTCTGCTTCTCTCATTGGTGCCTCAGCTGCAAAACAACTAAACCAAGCAGCAATTGGGCAAATTTTTCTAAAACCAGGCACAGTATTTATTTAATCAGGCATCATTTAAAAAAAAAACATACTATTTTAACAGCAGTCCCATGGCCCCAAATACAACTGGACTACTGGGGCTACCTAACTATCAAACAGCCGTACAGATACAAGCTAGGGCATACAGACAGCAATTAAGGAGCCACCCAGCAGGGACTGAGTTCAATGTGACACAGTGTAGCAGCAAAAGAGTCAAGTCACAGAACACTTACCCAGCCAGAAAACAAAAATTCGCTACAATGGTTGAATTCCACTAGGATTTTACATGCAGAAAAAAAGAGTGTACAAATATAGAAGCAACTTGGTAGGAGAGGTGACCACAACTTTACCGAGGTGCTTCTTTGTATTTATACACTTCTTAGACCCCCACCTGGCAGTGACACGGTGCCCTCACTCATCCCAATGCATGCCACAAAGAGAGCCAATGACCAGCTCTGCCCTCCTCTCATCACCACAGCAGGCCACCAACTGCGGCATGCATGAGCGCTGGAAATTAATCAGTTCTCTTTGTGGTATGCATTGGGATGAGTGAGGGCACTGCGTCACTGCAATCAAGGAGTTCACTGAAACACCAAGAAACTGGCGTGATTTACATGTGCGGAGGTCAGGATTCGTGCTGGGGGGCCACTAGACTACCAGGGAAAATAGGTGTTTTACATGTATTGGGGACGGGATTCATGCTGGGGGGGGTGGGGGACCACTAGACTACCAGGGGAAAAATAGGTGTTTTACATGTACCGAGGGTTGGGATTCGTGATGGATGGGAGTGGGGGGACCACTGGACAACCAAGGAGTGGAACCAGCACACGTGGGAACAGGGACCATAACAGCTGAGAAGGGCTGCCTGGCCCAGCCTGTCTGCCCAGGTCCCTATATATTGGATGCCTGCTCTGCACAGCCCAGTGACCCTACAGCTGACATCCTCCCTCCCTCAGCAGGTTTGCTTTATGCCTGCCCCATGCATACTTGTGTCCTCCTACTGTGTTTCACCCTCACCTGCTGTGGGCTGCCTCTGTTGGTGTGGGGGTGGGGGCATCATCCAGGGCACGTATGGCAACAGGTAGTGTGTGTGTGTGTGTGTATAGCTATCTATATACATATATATTTATGTGCATGTGTCTCTGTATCTATCTATATTTATGGATCGCTACAGATCATATCTCATTATGTACTGCTTGCAGTGCTGCATAGGTATGTTGTATGCACTGCTTGTACCTGCTAGCACACAGTTCATGCTGCTTCTTGCCTGTGCTTCCATTCTGACCAACAGGGGATGCTGTGGGCATGCCGTGGCCTGCAGCGTCCAGCCTGTACTGCCATTTTGATCAATAGATGGAGCTGTGTACACCATGCAGTAGCACAGGGCAAATTTCATGGTAATGTATGTTGAGCAGCATATAATGAGATGCAAATGTGCCTGCTTGCCCACGGATTACCTAAGTAGACTTATTTGCATGGGAGCTTTGAATATAGCTCCCGTTTGCCCAGTGCTAATAAGTTTACACTGGGCTAATGTGTTAGCACTGTGCAATCAGGTGAGCCCCTGGCAAACCTCCCTTCAGCATAGCACAGTTCTGCAGTGTGTGGCTTACAATGTTGCTTGCAGTAGATGTGAAACACCGCTGTGCAATCACACACAATGTTCTCCACTTGCAACACTGGCTTTCTCCAGGGTCTAATGAGCTGCAATAGCAGTTTGCACTTCCCTGTTGCTATATTCAGTGTTGTCTTATTCCCGTGCTATTTTTGCCCTTTACTCCCTGACCGGTTTGCCCGGCTTCCTTAGCGTGCTATATTCAGCAGAATTATCACCGAGCTATTCCTTTTGAATACAGCTTGCTTTTTGCTTCTGGTTAAGTTTGCCCACCAGGCAGTGCTAATTTAGCCCCGTGGCAAAGTTTTGAATATCTCGCCTTCAGTGTTTTCTGTAGCATCCTATAAGATAGCTGTTTGCCATACCCAGCACTCCTTGCATTCGCAGCCCAAGTGCCTATGTAACATCTGAGGATGTACTGGTGCAAAGCATCAAACCTTCAGCATTGATAAATGCTTGTTTATTAATAAAACTAGTTACTGTAATGACTTTTTTAAGTCAGCTCAAACTGTTTGTTAGTCATTCTACTGATAATCCATACAATTGTCAACCTTTAGAAGTAAGTATTTCTTGAATTTTACAGTTTAAAGTTGTGGGCTCCATCAACTTGGAACTGATAAAAAACAAGTAACATTTGTGGGGCTATTTTCTTCTGTGCACTGAGTATGTGCCCAGTTTTAAAACTTTAAAAGATCATAACATAATAAAAAACATGAATTTCATTTTAAAACAACCAAAAGCCTGTAATCCATCATTAGAGCTAATGAACCAGTACGTTTCACAATTAACTATGGTCAATGTTTTGTGCTAGATAAGTGCAAATAAAAGTTTATGGCCCAGATATTCAGAAATCAGGGCATGCATGATGCAGCTATTTGTACTGTGCATGCCCTTGTACTCCCCCGGTCATGGTGACATTCAGACAGATAGTGCTCACCAATGGAGCAGTAATATCTGACTGAATATTGGTCCCTGTCAGCGCAGCACTACATGAATCTGTGGTGCCATGACATGGACCAAAGATGCATATGGCCCACAGGGGATAGCGCTGCTGAAAATGGGAAAAGGCCAAGTTCCCTGGGGACCATATTCAGCCTGAGTATTCAAGTGAGCCAGGTGGACGTGCAAGCCAGTAAAAGGCAATTTGTATGCACATTATGGGCTTATTTACAAGGAGTGCAGTAGCCCCTTAGTGCCCTTGTCTCAGTAAGATGACAGCACTGCTGGTCCAGTAGTCACCCAATCGCCCACTACATTTATTTTCTTTAAATCCCTGGTGGTCTATTGGTCCCCTGATCACCATGTATATCCTTTTTCTTTAATCACCTGGTGGTGCTGTTGTTCCCTCAACCCCCGATCATCCAGTACAGCACATTAATGAAATCCCTGGTGGTCCAGTCATTCCCTCCTCAATTTTCCAGCTCATTCTAGCAAATATTAAAGCCCATTTTGGTAGCAAAATGATTGTCCAGAGTCATGAGTGATACATCTGAATTTATAACAATTGTAAATCTTGGTGATGTCCTCAGAAATTATGCTGCAGGCTTTTTCTCCCCCCCAAAAAAGTATGTTGATGTTTATTGGACCAATCAATTTGCATTTATTAAAATCTGGAAAATCTAACACAGTGTATAAGCCTATTCTTCCTTTGTGAATAAAGTGCAGTACCGTTCCTATGAAACTTTTCTGTCTTTGAGGGCATGGCATCATGGCAGGCACGACATTCAACCATGAGGGCTAAAGGCTGCTAGGATTCTCCACCTGATGATTTTGACCACAACCCTGCAGTTAAACTAACTGTTTGGGATATACTCTGAATTTGAACCCAGCACAGCCAAAGAAAAACGTTATCAAAAAAAGATATTAAAGCTTTTCTTAAAGTTGGAATAATGACTCCCAAAAAAAGAATCAAAGACCTTGGGAAGTGCTTCAAAGATAGAATCAAATAAAATGATGCCAACTAGAAAGACCTTATTAATTGCTAAGAAAAAGGCAATCTCATTAATGTTTGATGAAGCAACTCCCTCAGCCAGTAATTCAGCACACCTGCTCCCTGTTTTCCTACAGCCAGAAAAGATTCAGAACCGCATTGCAGAAACAGCTCTGGAAGGGACGTAGAAGGACACTAAAAATCTGGCTATCAGTCCTTTGGAAAAAAGAAACTAAAAAGCTAATTTAAAAAAACAAAAACACTACCAACATCAGAGTCGGCAACTTCAGTACTTGCTTATCCTACCCACCTGCCTTTAATATCTCCATAGTCTGAAAAGGCTTTGAACCAGACTAGAGAAGAAATTACACTGGGTACACCTGAAGTAAGCCAAACATCTTCAGCAAACTTATAGAATAGTAGGAAGGAGGCTATGTTTGAAGCAAATCCAAATGTACAAAATACATCAGCAACTACAGACTTACGACCTGACTTGGTTATGCCAATAGAAACTCAGCTGAATCGCAACTTTCTTTTGCTTGACAATCTTTGGAATTTTCAAACTGGAGCCGCAGTTCAAACTTCAGAGTGTGAAATGGAACCTCCAGCAGAGCAAGTTTAAGCTTTTGATAGTGAACGTTCTCTCCAAGAGAAAGAATCCACATTTTTGTCAAATAAAGAGTCAAAACAAGCAGAAGTACCTGAATTAGTAACTCCTATGCAACCTTTAACTGAAGCAGAACTTTCAACTGGCACTGCCACAGTACGCACTGGTTTTACTACAGTCTCCTCACCTAGTGTGAAAGCTAATAATAACCCAGTACTCAAACAGATTGGAAATTCATGTTCCTTAGATATACTCCAGAAGCAAGTTGGAAAAAAAACAATTAGCAGAACTGAAATAATTATCTGATAAACCCTGGTGTGCAAGATAAATTATGATCATATCCCATCATGAGCCAGCTGGCCAGAAATGGGGATGAACTACTGAACTGGACAAAAATCTGTGGCCCACATTTTCAAAGGAGATGCATGGTGCATCCCTAGATGCACCAGTGCAGCCCACGAAATGTGCCGTAGTGCAATATTCAAAGGGCAGAAATGCATTGCGCATCTCTGGATGCACCCAAGTGCAAAAATAATGTATGTGGCACTTGTAGAGGGGGCGTTTCCATGAATGTGCTGCACACCAGCATATTCAGCTGAAATGAGTGGAGCAAGAGCAGCTCATCTGGAAGATGTGCCACCCAAAATTAGGCATAAAAGGAGCCTGCCTAACTTTGCAGGCCACCCACAGGCAGCAAGCTAAACAGCAACAGCCACAGCCATGGATGGGTCTGCTTTCTTGATGGAAACTGTCATGAGGGGTGTGAGAAGAGGGGCAGAACAACAACATAGCCTAGGAAGGACCCATAGACAGTATGCCAAACAGAGACTGTACTGTGCCTGTGTCACATTTGAACAACTCAACGATACAGAGATCATGGGTTGGCACTGACTCAACAAGGTTCTGCAAGCTGGTTCATGATGAACTGCAGGCACAAACATGCAGGAGTCATGCCATGTTGGTGGAGACAAAGGTGACAGCAGCAATGTGCCTGCTCACCATGGGCACCTTCCAGATACCAGTGGGTGACACCACTGGCATCACACAGTCTGCCGTGTCCCGTCTCCTCACACAATTCCTCACCGCTCTGCTGCCCCTTGCACACAGGCAGAGCAGACAGAAATGATGCAGTGCTTTCACAGGGTGGCACACATGCCAGGCATGCTAGGGGCCATCGACTGCACACGTTGCAATCAGGGCACCACCTGGCACCGATGGGTTCACATATTTTAACAGAAAAGAGATATCATTCTGTGAACTGCCAGGTGGTAGGCATGCCACAGGGTGCATCACCAGTGTCTGTACCATGCACCATGGGAGTGCACATGATGCCCACATCTGGCATTAATAGGACCTGTGCTGGCAGTTTGAGACTGGGGAGATACCTATCAGCCATCTAGTGGGGGAGCTGGGCAGATCATCATGCCCACACAACCCACCTGTGGCCCTCAATACAGCTGGTGGAAGTGCCAGGAGGGGACAATGACAACGACAATGCACCGGGCAACAGGCATGGTGAACTGTGGAACAGGGAAGCCCGCTGGAGCAGGACCTACAGACAGAGAGACATGAAGGTGCTGGTGCATGGGGTGTGGCAGGGTATGGGTACATACACAGCAGTCACAGATGACAGGGTTTGTAGCAACACACACCCCAAGGCCCAAACAAAGGTCGGGGCAGGGCAGAGTACCACAAGTGGACAGAACAGTGGCAGGGTGCCCACCCAGGCAGGGCTGGGGCTGTGCAGCACAGGATAGATGGCAGACATGCCATGCCTGAACTGGCAGTGAGCATGCAACAGATGGGGTGGTGCCACAGTTGTGACACGGTGTGCGTAGTAGGGGAGGGGGGACTGGCAACCAGTTGGGCAGACAGAGGCAACAAACACAAACCAGGGTGTTGCCAGTAGGTACTGCAGATGCCTGATGGAGACTAACAGACTGAATCCCACAGGTGACAGTGCCTATCCCCTGCGACCATGGCTGCTCACCCCCATAAGTCATCCCTCGACCAAGGCTGAGGAAAGGTACATTGAGGCACACAATATGACATGCAATATCATCGAGCATGTGTTCAGCATGCTCAACATTAGATTTAGATGACTGGACAGGTCCAGTAGTGACCTACAATACAGCTCAGAGAAGGCCTCTGGCATATTCCTGACCTGTTGCATGCTACACAACATGGCCATTGACCACAGAATAGTCATCCAGACACAGGAGAGTGACAGTTCTGAGAATGATGAACCACAGGCTGAGGATGAGCAGCCGATCCTGCACAAGAGGGACCCACAGCTGGCCACTAGGGCATGGCAGCACAGGGACACAGTTGTGGAAGAGCACTTTGGAGACCACAGGTGAGTAATAATGGAGGAAGAAACAGGGCAGTCAGACTGTCACACGGGAGGATACACACATGCGCAGGTATGCAGTCACTGCACAGATGCCACAGACTGCAATGAAGTGTGCACACAGCCATGCACAGGTGTCCACTGTAGTGGCAGCAAGCCCAAGGGGGAAACACTGTTGCATGTGGGGGAATGGCATTTATCAGAGGGAACCTACTGGCACACACACACATAGAGGACACACAAGGCTGCACTCATCATGCCCATGCCACCCACCACAACACCAGTACCTACACCTATGGCCTGGACGCCACATGGACAGCAGAGACAGGCATACCACAGGAGCATGTGTGCCACTGCAAGAAGCTCTGGGCAATGACAGCTGGGTGAGTGGGCAGCAACAGTTGCAGGATGCAATGGTCATGCTGACTGTACCCAGCAGGCATCACTGTGTGCCACTATGGTCACCTTGGACACGTGGGCGGCCACGCATAGGCAGGGTGAAATCCACTGGAGTCCCACCCACCACAAAGGGTTAATCATCCACACTAGAAGGTGTTGACCAACGTGACCATGACTGGGTGCATGTGGCTGTTTGGGTACTGAATACCAGACTGGATCCAGGGGTGTTGGGAATACGGGTGGCAGGGGAAGGCATCTGCAATACTGGGGTCATGCGATGCAGTGGTGCGGGAGTGCTGGAGGCACAGCATGGGGTCCGGTGGGAACTCCTGCAGGCATGGGGTGCCAGGGCTGCACAGCCCACCTCAGTGGCCTCTGCAATCCTTCCAAGACCTGTGGTCATAGCCACCCTCAGTTGGTGCATCTCGCCAAGCATCTGGGCATGGTTTGCAGATGTATGCTTATCCATGACACCCACCTGCACCCACAGTCCATGAATCACCTCCCTGAGCTCTGCCTGGCTCTCCATGGATGCCCACAGGACCAGGTGTGCTCATATAGCCCGTCAACAAGGGACATGTTTGGGGGGCCGATGGGCGGGGGGGCACTGTCCTGCTGTGCCACATCCACCACTCTTGGATGCTGCATGACCGGCCACTTTTTAGCCAGGGACTGTGCGGAGGCAGGCACAGTGGGCTCTAGGTCAGCTGTGCCATGTGCCTGTGTAAATCTTTGCTGGTCCACATCACCCAGCAGTACTATGGAAACAGCTCTGGGCCCCACATCAGCACCCTGCCCCTGGCCAACCATAGCAATTGCAGCAGTAGATGGCATGTGGCAGGGTTTTGGAGGGGTATATGAAGGCCCAGGAAGGCTTCTGCTGCCCAATATTGTCCATCTGGCAGCAGGGACATTGGCTGGGACACTGACCTGCATGTGTTCCCCCAGCTGGGTGGCATTGTCAACATCATCATCCTCCATGGCCGATGCAAGCACACTGAGGTCATCCAGCAGTTCAAGGCTGGACAGGACATCAAGATCAGCCAGTGCAAGAATGTCCCCCAACACACGTGCAGCATCACCACCAGCAGTGGCCATGGCTACAGCGGGTGTGGATGGTCTGGATTCATCTGCCTCCTGGCCCGTCGAACAAGCCTGGGACCCTGCAGCACCCCTGAGGTGTGATAGAGCTGTAAGGCAGAATAGGAGAGCAAAGCAAGGGCTGCATGACCATGGTGCTGATTGACAGGTGGATACAGGGAGCTGTGCATGTGCACCACAGGTGTGCAGGTGTTGACGCATGGGCCATGGGCTACCAATGTGACCTGTAATGCACTCATGCAACAGTGGTGTGTGTGTCGCGAGTATGCTGGGGCATGCACACAGAGGGCAGATTGTGGTGCATGGACACGGCGACCAGACTGTGTCCCAGCCGATGACATCTCTCCCCCCCAACAATGGCTGAGCCACAGGCACAGCAGGCAGCATGTGGGCCAGCTGCCAGAGTGGCTGGCCATTGCAGTAGCCCAATGTTGCCAACACAGTATACATGCACACAACACACATGTCCCTGTTGTCAGTGTCAGTCACAGGTGGCCCGTGAACTGGACAGGCTTGTGTCTGTGGTTGCGCAGCATACCACAGGGCCAGAAGTACACTATGCCAGAGGCTGTGAAGGCCTGCAACAGGGCTATGCACTATTGGAATGTCTGCTTGGTGCCATGGAGAGACAGTGCAGG
Organism: Neoceratodus forsteri; assembly: GCA_016271365.2. Lineage (NCBI taxonomy): Eukaryota > Metazoa > Chordata > Ceratodontiformes > Ceratodontidae > Neoceratodus > Neoceratodus forsteri. The sequence goes on along the minus strand of CM057458.1, from coordinate 1,243,497,468 downwards.
GCCCCTCATGGCATGACAAGCACACCCGTGGTTAACATTGCAACCCGCCACATCAAATGATTTATGTATACTCACAGTTCTGCAATGGGCTGCCTCTAATCTAGAAGCCACCACCTGGGACATCCTACACAGAGGCACAGCTTATGGAAGCTGTGAGCAGTTCCTCCCGTGCCAATAGTGCAGGCACTGTGGGGGCCCACCCCCAGTAGTGGTCTGGGATGCCCTGATCATGGCCAGTCACTCCCTGGCGGTGATGCGCTCACTGTTCATGCATTTCATGCATTCCTGGGATGTATTGTTGTACAGTCCATGGGCATTGACTGCATTAGTCACCTCATCCTAGCCCTTGGCATACTCCTTCCAGGTACCCATTTTGTGGGTGAAGATGTCCTCCCACAGGCAGTATACCTAAATAAGGGCATGCAATTCCTCCTCTGTGAAGTTTGGTGACCTCCTCTTCTTCCCCTCCAAGGCTGCCATACTGGTGCCTGTGGACAGGACAGTAACTAGCAACAGCACAGGTCCTATGGTTTTGCAAGTGGTTCATGTCCTGCTGGATGCATTGCACCAAACACTATAACAATCCAAATGCATACAACCTCACCTCCAAGACTGCAGTAACTGTCGGTCACCTATGTGGAAGAGTGGCACAGGCAGGCCCATTTATGGCTCAGTGCATGCAAATGAGGTAGGGTACAGCCTATGATGAGATGCTAATGAGTGGACCTGTGCCAGGATTGGACAATGAGGCCATTTGCATGTCCTGGCTGAATATTGCAGATTTGTGCCTGGTTCATCTCAATGCACATAGCACATATATTTGGGCAGCGCATCTTCACACAGCACATTTTCAATGCATGCATGATAGGCTGTAACATCACTGACATGAGCAGTAGTGCATGTGTTATGCTATGGCCTGTATATCATGCATAGCCCACCACATTGCTCTAATGGGCGGCTGCCGTGTACAGTGCATGGCCACCGCTTTGCACCATGTTGATGTCTACAGGTGTGGCATTGGCCGACCTTCACAACTTGGCTGCACCACACAGCTGCACATGTGAGTTGCATGGGGGCATGACCCCATTCTCACACTCAACCATTCGCTACTGCACATGTGCGGTAATGCACCATTCTTCCACTATCGTGTATCCCTATGGTGCATTTGTGAGTTGCGTGGCCTATTGCATGACAAGCCCATCACGCAAATGGCATGAGTACCACAGTCCTTCCAGGGCCTTCCTGTGAGCCACACTTGTTTTAGCTCTGAACAGTTGGTATGGCACATGCTGTCATCTCCCAGGGGATCAGACCAAGTGCCCTGAACTGGGGAGCTCTCAAGCTGGCCAATCTGGTGGACCTTCTTGTGCCCCTGGAGGGCCAGTTGTTTGGTACAGAGGAGCTGCAGAAGGCATGGGTCCAGGTGTGGTCCCTGGTAGCTCTGCACCTGACCTAGCAAGCAGGCATCCCCAGGACAGGACAGCAGTGCAGGCAGCAGTATGGTGATCTGCGCAGGAGGGATCCAGGCAGGCTGTGCCATCTGCGTGACCAGACACAGAGGAGGGCAGTTCCACGCCCAGGTACATATGTGCTGTGTGCATGCTTTCCTTGCCTCCTACTGGGGATTGTGCAGCATGGGCAGGTGACACAGCCCACATGGTTGCCATGGCCCGATTGTGGGGTCAGGCCCATGGTGCCATGCATGACACTGGGTGCAATGCTGAGCCACGGTGGTGGTGCTGCCATGTCCATGTTGGTCTCCTTTATGCATTTCCTGTCACCAGGCCATGCATTGTGCCATGCCATGCTGCATCATATCACTGCTGTGCCCCTGGGTTGTGAGAGGGGAGCTTGTGGTCCTGCTTGCTGCTCACAGTGTTTTTACCATTGTGTCCCCTTTGCAGATCAGGAGGAGTGGCGCCAAGCCAGCAGGCAGGCAGGAGATGGTGGTGCAGCAGGAGGGGACAGAGCTGGCACACTGCCTGGTGTGTTATGCTGTGTTTCAGGTAAGTGTGCTACTGGTGCTGCATGTTGTTGTTCTGAGGGTTTGGGGGGGGGTTTGCATTGCCCACAGCAGGCTATGGTCTGCTTGTTGTGCATGCCCGTGTTGTGTCGGCCTCCCACACATGGATTATTCTCTTGGCACCATGCAGCAGCTGTGCTATGTGCCTGGCTCCTGTGTGTTGGTCCCTGTCCAGTCTGTCTCTTCAGGACCACGGGCACTCATTGGTGCTCACACAGGGCCACCACTGGGCCTACACACATGGGACACATGGATGTCAGGTTCGCACGCTGTGGAGAACATGGCCACATGTCCCATGGCAGAATCCAGTGCATGCACATGCTGACATTGCCTGTTCCTTGTGCCACGTCCCATGTACTGTGTGGCACTGTTGCACAGCACTTCACTGGTCTGTCCGTGTGTCTGGTGTTGTGGTGGCCCTGTGCAAGGGCCCGGCTGACATCTGTCATGTGCAGCCACTCCATCCTGGGGGGGTAACTGTGTCTGGGTGGGCTGTGGCACTGAATACATGTTCTGTGTCTCCCCCCCCGGTTGTCAATACTTCCCTGCTGGGGCGGAGCAATGCTGGAGGAGCCAGGGAAGGGTGGTAATCTGTGGCCATATCATCTCCAGCCAGGAGCTGCTGACTGCCATATTTCACCAGCAAGGAGCACTACTGAGGGTGGCCCGCAACATACTGTGGGAATTGCAGAGTGGAGGCCACCCACATTGGGGGGCGGGTGTACAATGGCCAGGTCCTCTAGGCTTGTGTGGACACTGTAGCCTGTGTATACTGTAAATAGCCCCTTTATCAACACCCCCGCACCCAGAACCTTGCCATCCACCTGTATATTGTTCCCTCCTGCATATCCTGTTCCCCATTCAACTCTGCCCTACAACCCCGTTTTAAGATGTACAGTACATAGTTTTGTATTCCCTTTTCCATTGCTGTTTTGATTGTTGATTGTTCCTGTTGTTTTGTTGTATTATCATTTGTTACATCCTGACTGTTGTCTGTGTCTGTGGTCTTTCCTTTGATGTTGTTGTCATTATGTATTGTGATGCACAGTTGGACCAATGTCCCTTGCTTCTCACTGTCCATTTGTGTCTGTCCCATTGCACCTCCATACACCCAGTCCCCCAGCTGTTGGTCCCACTGTGTTTATCATGGTTTCCCCTGAGCTGTCTGTGGGGTGTCCATCATGGTGGCTCATCTTGTCACTTGCACTAGGTCCCACGTTCTGGTGCTGTGCCTACCTCTGTGTTGTTCTGGCCCCCATGCTGCTGTGCTGCACTGTTTGTGGTCCTGTGTCGCTGTGGGTGTGTACCCCCGTGTGGCCTACAGTCCCATGCCTGTGTGCCAGTGTACCAGTGGCACACTTTGCCTGTGCTCTTGCTGCCATATCTGCCCTACTTGGCACATCAGTAGAGATGCAGTGAATTTAAAATTCACTGGCAAAATGGCTGATGTTGCTGCTTGGCGCAATCTGCAAATTTCTCCCATTTTTGCCTGTTTTCGCCAAGGCGAAATTTCACCTGTGGAAAAGCAAAATTTTGCCTTGGAAGGTGAAATTGTGCCTCTAAAATCCAAATTTCACATTGGAAAGTGAAATTTCGCCTTACAGGGTGAAATTTCGCCTTTCCATAGGTGAAATTTCACCATTCCGCAGGTGAAGTTTTGCCTTTCTGTAGGTGAAATTTCACATTTCACTACTTGAAACAGGTGAAAATTGTGGATTACTTAACGTAGCAAATTGGTGTCACTTCGCCCACCTTTACACGTGAGCCCTGTTGTCACGGTTCCTAGCCAGACCATGCTGTCCATTGGCACCACCAGTGCTGTGGCACTTCATCCAGGCCCACTGTGCCTGGTACTCCATTTGGCTGGTGGTCTGTGTGTGGTAATTTGTGCTGTAACTTTAGGGGCTGTTCCTGTGCCCATGTTGCACTGTCCCTGTGCTGCTGTCCTCCCCTGTGCCTTGGGGTGCTGCTCTCCTTATTTATTCTCTTCTGCACTGCCCATTTCCCATATTCAGTCCTGCCCTGATGCTCAAAAAATATTGAAGAACCAGCACTCCATACATAGGATTTCAGTGAGAATAGTAATGAATTTTACTGAGTAGCAAACTTCAGTACTTACAATTGAAAACAAGTGTGCATAAATACACAAATACATGTAAATCCAGCTCCCACAATGATGGTGAACTAGTCTCAGTGCTTTGGGGTACCCTACCCCTTCGTCAGTCCATGTTCATTTGCACAGTGGTGCATTGTCACAATATTCAACCCTATATATGCCAGCGCATCCTCTGGTGCATCTTCTAAATATTGCATTTATTTGGGACAGCGCACCTCAGATGCACGGTGCAGGCACTTGTGCCATTTTCCAGGGGGCCTGATTATACAAATAAATGAAAACAAATAGATCAGATGATGGGAGTGAAAGAAAAACTTGAAACCTATTTTAATTTAACTCAGAACCTAATCAAAAATAAGCAGAAATGAAAAACAAAATCTTACAACTCCAACAAACAGTTAACTCTCTTATGGAAGAAAATCTCCCAGTACAAAGACAACTTAGCTCTTTAGAAATATCGAATAAAGATCCTAAAAGAAAACTCTTAGATTATGAGACTTGCGGAAGATCATATTTTAACCCCATACAAATAGCCAAGGTAAATCCATCCTATACTGATACATATTGGCATTTGTGTGGTCTGCAAGCTACTTTATGCCATTGTGTCTGGAGTTGCCCACAAATACAGGAATGGTGGAAAACATCCAGAAGGCTTCTCCAAAATATTTTGGGTGTTCTGTTACCTCTGAAATTAGATCTCATCCTGTTTAATAACTTTGAAAGTTCTATCCAAAACAAGAGTTACCAAAAAAATGTTTTTGTTAGCTACCATGGCTATGAAGAGACTGATTATAGCAAATTGGGATAACAGTAAATTGACTACTTCTGTCATTAATTACTGGTGGAATATATTTAGAGAGACCATGATGTTTGAAAACATATTGTACGTGTTAGATGAATCTACCAATGATTTTTCGGATCTACATTGAAAAAAATACAGGACTCACTACCTTTCATGAATAGAATTGAAGCTTCTACATTATGGATTAATATTTAATAGTATGACTGATGGGTCCTAACATGGGGAGGAGGGTTGGGAAGAGTGACATATAGGAATGTACTGAGGAACTCAAATTAATTTGTTTTTTGTTCTGAAATTATATTTTGCCTCTGTATGTAAAATTATATAGGTTTAAAAAAAAATTCAATAAAAAGTATTAAAAAAAAAGTACAGCTCATATTAAACTGTCACACCAATGAGTTGATCTGGCATTCCTCCATGAGTTGCATAAATGTTGTTGCATCCATAACAAAGTCTTGCAAAAACTGTTACCTATGAGTTGCAACTCAGTCTTGCATTGTACTGTGACAGAATTACAGTTGCATTTCATATGAGCTGAAAAGCACATTTTATTAAAGTTGCTGTTCAGCTGGTTAAGTGTTGGAAAAAAAAACACCAAATTTTGCCAGAACACAATTGGCGTAACAGCTCAATGTGAATTATACTGTATTTATATTTATGTACACGGTACTTTAAACTCTTAAATTGGCTATCCTAGTTGCTCAGCAGCAGTGCAACATATTGCTATAAGGGTGGTGCAAGTTCTGAAACACACTCAGGATGCCATGTTGGGGGCTCAGGCAAGCCATAGGCAGATGCTAAGAGGGAGTTATGTTTTCAGCATTACCAGAACACTCTGGGCACCCTGCACACTCTTTTTGTTTTGGGTGTAAACTATGGTACACCTTCACATAGACACATGCTTCAGTCTAGTACCATTGAATCACACTGTAATGAGTGTAACCTTAATAAATGCACCACAACTAAATTGAAAGACAATTAAATATTTATTGCATACACATAGGCATCCTAACATTATCCCAACATTTTAATGGCATGTAAGACATTGTCAAGCAGCAAGCATGAATCACGTGACATAATCGGCATGTTTTTTCTCTCCCCCCCTTGTCTTTTCTGACTTTTCTTATTTTATAGTTTTAGTCACTTTTAGTTGGGGAGCTCCACCCACCATACACAGCACTTCAGCTGTCTACCTAACATTAGACCTAACATTTGTTGAAAACAGGGATGCAGTGACATTGCTTCCTATTATCGAGAGACATGTTCATTGATAGTTTAAAAAATGAATGGAATGCAGACATCAATGGTAGTCTTATTTAAAGGTATTCTTTTCATTTAATGGTAGTCTTTTCGTTGGTGGCTATGCCCACCACATCCCCCATTTTGGCTGTCGGAACACAATGGAAGCAATCAATGTTCTGTTTCTCTTTAGTTATTCTTTACTATTTATTATGTTTATTATTTTCTTTTCTTTGGGGGCTCTTCCCCCACACACCCCATTGTGTGGAATATTTTTTCTGATTTTGGGATCAGAAATGAGATTGTAATACCAACCCCTGTGCACTGTGATCAAAAAAGGGATCATTTTGACAGTGTGCTTCAGTCAGTGCCTGTAATACCTGCAATCTGAAATTAAGTGCATTGGGGGCCCAGAGTGCTCTGGTATCACCCAATTTTCTGTGAAGAGTTGGTGATGGGCTCAGACACCAGAGTGACCCTTTTGGCAGGCTAGGGAAACAAGTTCTTTCACAGACAAAATAATTAAGACTGGCACCCCTACCTCCATGGTGGCCTTGCTCAAGTCCCCAACTTGTCCTACTCCCCCCAAGAGCCATTAAAAAATCCCTTTTTATTGTCCTCAAAACATCCACCTGCAGGAGTGAACAGGCCGTCAGTGCTACTGCGCCCAAACTCTGGAACTCTCTGCCACTTGCAATCTATAGCTCCTCCTCCTACCCTCAATTTATAAAGTCTCTGTGGGATCATCTAAAGGCCAACTCAGGTTGTACCTGCACATGATCTTTCAGGGCATCCCCTGCCCACAGGGTGTTTAGTCTTACATTAGCAGGTTTAAACTAAACCTGTGCATGCACATTTCCCATCACTAGGTATAATGTTGCAAAAAACAGTGCATTTTGTTTGTTTTCTCATTTCCTGTTGCTTATGGATTCCAGTTGGCCTGTAGTTCACTAGCTTTCTGGCCTGCTCATGTATTTTTCATGAAGTATTGTACCTTATTTTTGTATTTTTAACTTTCTGCCCAACAACATGCTTTGTTGTATTTGTTAAGCATACCTGAAAATGTGTATAACTGTGTCTGTTGTACTTAACCAGTCAGTAAAAGCTAATAAATAAATACATGCATAAATAAGCTCCTTCCTCAGTGGTATGCTGTGCGTGCATGTGGACAACAGGAATTTTTCCCATCAACTGGAGGAGAGTGGCTGTGAGAGAAAAAGCAGATAGCAAAAGATGCTCAGCTCCCATCTACAGGATTGCTTCAGCCTCAGCATGGTACAAATATATCCATATCCACAGTGTATATTCCTAGAGTCATGGTAGCAGAGACCGGGAGAAAAAAAAAATCAGTCTATAAAAAGGCCTACAATTCATTACCAGATATTAACATTTTATATGTCAATATATATTTAATATACCAGTCACTAGGAACACTGCCTCATCCCCTTTTCGGGTTCCTTTCTGCAACACCTCTATGGGACAAAGATCGCTCACCTACAAAGGTTCCAAGCTCTTTAACACTCTCTCCCCTAAGCTTGTTTGCAGTCCCTCCCTTGGCACTTTCAAGGTCAAACTTAAAGAGCATCTACTCAATAAACCACTGTGCAACTGCAACAGAAGCAGATCTAAAAGTTTCCTTTTATTGTCCTGAAAAATCCCCAGGTTACTTGCTCTTTTTTCGGCTAGAATTTTCTCTCTCTGTTTCTCCTGACCGGTATCAACTATCCACCTCTCTGCTTTTATGCCCTTTTCCCTCTATGGTCATCCAGTGTATTTCCTGCTTTCTCCTATATTTTTACATAATGCATAGACTTGCTGTTGATGCTGTAGCTGCTGTACATAAGCCGTTTTATTTGTATTCTGAAACTTTTGTATACTGTTTTGACTATGTATTGTTTGCACCATGTGCCTACATAAAATATAAGAAGTGTATACTGTATATCCACCACTCTATTAACCCTTACACCGGACGTTTGTGAAAACGGACATTTTTGCCCACATGCATTTCCAGTATAAAATAAAATGAAAATGAAATTTTTATCTATTTGAAGTTTTCCTCACCTGTATAGTGTCATTTAGGTGCAGCACTTATTTTCCATGTGGAATCAGTGGATGTACAACAGCAGTTAAAAAATGCTCAAATGTTGAAGATTACAGGCAGGTTACAACACATACTAAAAACAAACAAAAAATGAAACACATTAGCAATACATCATTATATCATCAAGGTACAAAATCATACAAGAAATAATACAGAACAAAATTGTACTGGTAGAAATTATCAAATTTGTGCTGGTATGTATGCAGTATAGAGTGAAATTGGTTCCTGGCCTGAGCCAAGAACACAAAAATTAAAATTTGTTGGCAGGAATGGACAGTTTGGCCTACCCAGTCTGCCCCAATGTTCCCTGCCTAATCTGTCCCTGCAGACCCTAACTGGTCATCGGTCACCCTCCCTCCTCCCTGCCTGTTTTTTAACACACCCCTATGTACCGTATATCACACACATGGTTAAAGCCCCAAATTATTTTTGCTTCAACTTCTTCTGCCAGCAGTCTGTTCTAGGCATCTACTGTACCACACTTTTAATGAATAAATATTTCATCACATCTCTCTTAAACTTCCCTTACAGCTTCACTGCATGCCCCCTGGCCCTGGTGCTCCTTTTAATTTGAAGTAGACTTCCATCCTGCACCCTGTTCACCCCTGTGATGTACTTGTATATCTCTATAATGTCACATCTTGCTCTTCTCTCTTCCAGGGTATACATGTTCAGAACCCTCTGTCTCTCCTCGTTGGGCTTCTGTTGCAACCCCAGTACCCTTATAGTTTCTCTCCTCTGGACTGTCTCCACCCTGTCTATGTACAATCTGAGGTGTGGCCTTTAAAACTGACACAGTGCTCCTGATGGAGTCTCACTATTGAATTATACTTTGGCAACACCACCTCCCTCCTTTTGCCAGAGATACCTCTCCCTATGCTCCCCATAATCAAGCCTGCCCTACCCACATCTTTGTCACACTGCTCTGCCACCTTGAGGTCATCAGATATGATAACCCAAGTTCCCTTTCCTGTTTAGTAACTGTTAGCACCCCCCATCATATACTCAGTTAATGGGTTCCTGTGCCATAGGTGCTTGAGCTTGCACTTTTGGGCATTGAACCCCAGCTGCCATTCTTTAGACCACTCGCAAGTTTCCCAAGATCACTGCTTGTTCTCTCCACCCATTGTTGAGTTTCCACCATATTGCAAATGTTGGTATAATCTGTAAAAATGGCCCAGTGGAGCGGGCACTTAGAGTCTTACCTTTCCTATGCCAGCAAACCGAGTTTGCGAATGAGCTCAGGCTGCCATGGGTCAGCTGGGGGTGGGGGCTGAGAGTATGATCAAGTGGTTGCCAGGTGGCTCTCCTCTCCTGGTTTGGGGAGGTTGGCTTCTCAATGCTTAGCTGCCAACAAGTGGAGGTTTAGTGGTAGTGCTGTACACATGGGAGATCAGGCGCTAGGTCTGGATGGGTGGAGTAGGGCTGCCGGATCTGGCATGCATGCGCTCCTCCAAGCACATATGTGACTGAGTTTGCTGAGGCCCTGGGAAGCAGTAGGGAAGATAAAGTGGAGGAAAAAAGGATGGTCATGGTGAGGTCGTATAATGCCCACTGGCCACCCCTCCACTGGCCATGTCACTAGGGCAGCCTGCAGTGAGATGCTGGATCATGCATCTCAAGAAGGAGAACAGACCTCCCTCTTCTGACCCCACAATGGGGTAATCTGTGGGGGCACCCTTGCAGCTGGGGTCCTGGAGAGATGATGGACAGTGAGAGCAAGTGGCTGCTGGCAGAAGGGAGCCTTCCTTGCTGTGGCCCTGGGGCCCAAAGTACAAAAAAGTAAAAGCATATCTTCCCTTACAGTTTCTGAGCAATATCTGTTATGAAGATATTGAAGAGGACTTGTCCTAATACTGAGCCCCTGTGGCACCCTGCCAGTCACTTCTCCATTGTTTGAGTGAGTGCCCTTTACACCACACTCTGTCTCCTACCCATTAACCAGTTCCTAACCCAATTTACCACTTTGGATCCCAACCCTAGGCTCTCATTTTCTTTGTTAGCCTCCTGTGTGGCAAAGTGCCAAAGGCCTTGTTGAAGTATAGATAGGTCACATTCACTGCCTTCATCTAATCTAGCTCCCTGGTCACATAGTTAGAAATCCATCAGATTAGTTTGGCATGCCCTCCCTCCTTCCATGCTGCCTGTGGTCTTGCAACCCACCAGATTCAAGATACTCAACCAAGGCTTTTCATTTGCAGGGTTTCCATGACTTTCCCCACCACTGGTGTAAGACTGACCAGTCTGTATTTTCTAGACTCCTCCCAGCTGCCATTCTTATGTAGAGGGACAATGTAAGCTCTTATTCAGTCCTCCAGAGCCATGCCTGTTTCCAGTGAGCTGTTGAACAAGAGTTTAGGTGGAGCAGCTAGCAGCTCCTTGAGTTTCTTTATATCTCTTGGATGTATCCTTTCTGGTCCCATAGTTTTGTTCACTTTCTGAGCTGCAAGCCATGGGATGAGTAGTTTTTTTTTTTATTTCTTTTGTATTCTTTAGAGTGTTGTTGCAGTTTTGTGGGTTGCTGTTTGTCTTTTTTAGGGATGGTGGTCTTTTAGGAACATTTCCATTTCAATCTTGTCTGCTTTATTTCTGAAGGTTGTATGTCACTAGAAGTTTGAGATAAGTTTTTTTTTTACTTTGTTATAATTGCTTTGTGCATTTTGTCATTTGGAGGTGAGGTAGTTTTACAATTTGTTTTGTAGTTATTTGTTGGGTTTAGGGTCTGCTTTGCATTTTTTTGTCTTATGTTGCTGAGTAGTTTGTGCAATATGTTTCTTTGGAGTTACTACGAGCTGAAGAAATGGTGGTTAACTGTGTGCTTTAATGTTGTGGATGTGTTACTTACATACTGATCTTTGATCTCTAAACATAATTTCTTATAAACCATGCCTTAACATGTGTTATCTGTGGGTTAGCATACCCCCTTATGACCAGATTGTGATCAATATGGAGGCTGAATTGCTTAGAACCCCCTGACAATGATAAGCAGTTATCAACATCATCATCATCGTCATTTTATTTGTAGTAGGTGCCCTTCCATTGCTCAGGGCACCTTTAACAATACATATATACAAACATGGGCATCAGTAAAATACATAAAAATAAAATGACAGTAAACTATTCTGCATAATTTATCTTTAAAACAGTCTCAACATCACGTCCCTGTAAAAGCCTGGAGGAACAAGTGCGTCTTGAGGGCAGTTTTAAAACCCTCAGTGGTCAGGCTATCTCGTATCTGATGTGGTAGAGAATTCCACAGGGTTGCAGCCAAAAAGGCAAAAGACCTTCCTCCATATGTTTTTAAACATATCCTGAGAATCTCCAACAATACCTCATCAGAGGATCAGAGTGAGCGGGAGGGAGAGTAGGGATACAGAAGGTCTTGCAAGTACTGGGGTCCTTGGTCATCTAGGGCTTTCTAGGTCAGCAACATGACCTTAAAGGTGATCTGCCATTGTACTGGCAGCCAGTGCAGTTCGTGCAGCACAGGTGTTATGTGACTGGATCTAGGGGTTCCAGTCAACAACCTGGCAGTCGCGTTCTGCACCAGCTGTAATCAGTGGATATCAACCCCGGTAGCCCTAAGTAAAGGGTGTTGCAATAATCAAGAGTAGTGGTGACAAAGGCATGGACCAAAGTAGGTAGGTCACTGGATGGCACCAGGTGCTTCACCCGGGCAATGTTTCTTAGGTGGTATAAGGAAGCTTTGACCATTACTGACACCTGAACCTTCAAGGACAGGCCTTCATCAAAGATCATGCCTAGGTTGTGCACCTGGTTCAAGGCATTTAGTGGAGTTCCTCCAAGCTGTAATCTGGAGGGTTGTCCCTCCCATGTCCCAGCCATCCTGCGATCTGGGTCAACAACCAATACTTCTGCTTTTCCCGGGTTTAACCTCAGCCAGGTAGCACTTATCCAGTCTTGTATCTCAGTTAGGCAGTTGTTAAACACTGGGACAGTATCTAACTCCTGGTCAGGCACAAATGACATGTACAGCTGAGAATCATCTGCATAGCAGTGAAAACTCAAGCCTTACCATCTTATGATATCCCCTAATGGCAGCATGTACACTGCAAACAACATGGGGGACAGCACCCCACAGGGCAGATCATGAGAGGACGAGGAATAAATGCCCAACACCACTCTCTGAGACCTGCCCTTGAGGAATGAGGAACAAATGAAACCAACTGAGGACCCCCCCAGTCCAGAGAAAAACCGCAGGCATTTGAGCAGCACCCCATGGTCCACAGTGTCAAATGCCATTGAGAGATCAAGGAGAACCAAGATGGAATGGGCTCTCTGATCTCTTGCCATCAGGAAGTCATTTAGTACCCGAACCAGGGCAATCTCAGTGATATGCCTTTTCCTAAAACCCCACTGGAGAGGGTCATAGATATTGTGGCTGGATAAATGAACCTCCAGCTGCAGAGTGACCACTTTCTCAATGACTTTACCTGTAAAAGGCAAGTTAGAGGCTGGTCTGTAGTTCACTGGACAGACTGGGTCAAGGGAGGACTTTTTCAGGAGGGGTCGAACCACCACCTCCTTCAAGGGATCTGGAAAGATCCCTCTCTCAAATGAAACCCTTGCTATATCAGCTAGGACTGGACCAATCACAGCAACACACCCTACTAGAAGGTGTGTTGGGCCCGGATCCAAACTACATCAAGTTGGCTGCAAATATACAATATACTGGTCAAGCATTATTACTATATTAGGGATATATCAATATTTTAATAACAAATGTTGCTATCTGCCCACTTTCTGTATGTCTCAGGAAGCATTTGACATAGTGAAATGAAAACTTGCATGCCTACTTTGTGTGGCAGGATCTCTTACTCCTACAAATTTGATAAAATAGTGTTAAACCACAGGGGTCAAAAATATGAACGTTATAAGTTTTAAGATGCTTTTTCTGCTCAACAAAAACAGAAAGCTTAAACGTTCAGTGTCATTACATTGTGTCACAAAGCTGGTGATTTTGTAGTTTTGAGACGTGAAGGAAAAGGAAATAAGTCACTTAACTACCTGATACAGTATCATTATGTTTTATTTACTATTTGGTCAATTAGCAACCTTTTCTCTGCCAACATTTTACTCATAAGAGCTTCCTCACGACACGTGGACACGCTGTTTTTTTTTTTTCAGTTTTTTTTTTTTTTTTTACAGAAATATTATGACCAAGCCAGTTTTATCCACAATATCATCACCATACTTTTGATTTACTAACCATGGGGATGTAGTTTATTCCTATTTTGTAGTTTAAAACTTTCAGGCATGCTTTATGGTTTTCTAGGGTTCTCAGCCAAGGAAACACAATAGTGTTTCTATTCTCATTCCTTTTACCTAGACAATCACCAGAGATGGGTAGAAGAGACCTTGATTTAAAGTTTCACTGCAAGAGTGCAGCACCTACAACTGCATCACAACAATGCAACATCCGCTAATGCTGTCATACAGTGACAGTATTGGGTATACTATAAGCCAGATTCCTTGTGTGAGACTTGAACCATGACCTTCCAACTGTATAGCCACTGAGATGAGTGAGTATAGTAGTACAGCTGTGCAGAATATGAAAATTCTGATGTTCATGGAATTTTGATGGAATTCTGAGAAATTCTGCAAAAAATGTGTGGAATGTCATCAGAATGTGGTAGAATTTTTGACATTTATTTTAATTTGGTTGTAACTCAGCTGTCAGTTGAGATAGAAATCTGAAAAGTGGCATGAATACATGATTATGGGTCCTTTAAGAATGTAAAAAATATTGTGGCAATTGAACTCATAGGCCCAGATATTCAGAACAGTTGAGCATGACGCAACTGAGTTGCACCTATGCAACCACAGACTTGCTCCACAGAGCGATATTTAACCACTGCAGCTGTGTGGCACAAGTCTCATTGTACAGTGGCATAAATGTAATGTATGCAGTGCAAGTGCAAGTGGGAGTACCCATGAATATGCAGCGCAATGGCATATTCAACCCAAAACCATGGTGCAAGTCAGGAGCAGACACAGGATGGGCCAGTCGGACTTGAGCATATAAAAACAAGCTCAAACACACACACAGCAGATGCACAACCCTGAGCAGTAAATCCAGCACTATGGACACAGCACCATTCCTGATGGAGTAGGTGATGAGGGGTGTGAGGAAGAGGGAGGAACAGCAACATAGCAGACTAAGGGCACATCGGCAGTATGCTCAACACAAATGGTACTGTGCCCACCTCACCTTTGAGGACTACAGTGATGTGGAGATTGTGAGCTGGTACCACCTGAACAGGACAATTCTGAGGCAGCTCTGTGAGCTGTGCAGTGATGAGCTGCAGGCACCCACGAGATGGAGTCATGCCATGTCTGTGGAGACCAAGGTGACAGCAGTGATGTGCTTGTTCACCATGGGCACCTTTCAGAGACCAACAGGTGACACCACAGGGATCACTCAGTTGGCCATGTCCCACCTCCTCACACAGTTCCTCAACGCTCTGCTGCCACATGCTTTGGAGTTCATATGATTCTGAAGCACACAGGCAGAGCATAATACAGCAAACATGCAGGACTTCCACAGGGTGCACGCATGCCTGGCATGATAGAGACCATAGACTGCACTCACATGGCAATACACACACCACCTGGCCTGGAAGGGGCAGCATACATCAACCGGGAGGGTTACCCCTCCATCAACTGCCAGGTGGTGTGCAATACCACAGGGCACATCATCAATGTCTGCACCACACACTCTGGGAGTGCACATGACGTCTACATCTGGCACAGTTCTATACTGTGCCAGAGGTTCAAGCATGGGGATATTCCCACGGGGCACCTGTTAGGTGAGCAAGGCATGGGGAAGGAGGTGGGTGCAGCAATGCTGGGGGAGGAAGGCAAAGACACAGGGGAGGTGGAGTGCAGGAGGCAGAGGGCAGCAGGGTGGAGGGGGTAGCACAAGCACAGCACACAGATAAAACTCTCTCCCCACACAGGTGACAGTGCGTACCAGCTGAGGCCCTGGCTGCTCACCCCCTACCGGCGACCGTCCTCTCCCATGGAGGAGAGATACAATGAAGCACACCCTGCCATGCGCAGTGTCATCAAGCATGTCTTTAGCATGCTCAAGATGTTGTTCCATTGCCTAGACAGGTCAGGTGGTGCCCCACAGTACAGCCCATTGAAAGCCTGTGGCCTATTCCTGGCAAGCTGCATGCAGCACAACATGGCCATTGACTGTAAGATAGTTGTCCAGGTGGCTGAGGGCGACATCAGTGGAGAGGACAGTGAAGAAGGGCCTGGGGTGTGTGCAGCTACCCATGGGGAGGTGGAACCGCAGGTTAGTGGCAGAGGCCATGAGGCACAGGGTTACCATCACACAGGAGCATTATGGAGAAAGCAGATAAGTGTAACAACACGCATGAAGGGCCTGCATGCACCACTACCCCACCCACAGGGCTGGATGGGCACATAGGGATGCATGCAGTGACACAGACACACACTGCATGCATGGTGGAAGCAATGCCACACAGACACACACAGCACAGGCATGGACACACACACAAGGGCTGCAGGACATAGCATGATCAGATGCATGACACTGGTACAGAGGCCCAAACAGTTCGGAGCTGCCCTCACAACACCCACATTACAAGGCCCAGCAGCCTGACCAGCACACACAAGGGACATGCTCCACACTACACATGCACACCACCGCATACACAGACCACCACCACCACCACCCAAATGTGCACTAGGCAGCAGCAGCAGACAGGAGGAAAGGGCAGCACACCCAGCAGGCCAACCATGCAATTCCATGGCTTCCACAACCATGTGGTTGGCTATGCCCAGGCCACTCAGAAGCCACGGGCTGTACAACAGCCACTGGAGGAGTGTCCAACACACTAGCAGGGGTGGAAGCCTAAGAATGTGACTGGGTCCTTGCTGGGGTGTAGAGCTGGCCAAACAGGTCCAGGCTGGTGGTGTCGGGGATGGCCACGTCGGAGCCTGACTCCTGCCAGGCAGAGGTTGCCAGACACTGGGACCATGGAGTTAATGTCGCACTGTGGGGGGTCCTATGTGCACGGCCGTGCCCAGTGGCTGCCAGCGATGCAAACCCAGCTGCAATTGTTCTGTTCATGTGGTCCATAGATTCGTGTCATAGCCTTCTGCAGCTGGCAGAGCTCATCAATGAGCTGCGTACAATCACTGTCCTGATGCTCAGCCAGCCGATGCACCTCAGCCCGCAGTGCATGGATCTCCATGGCAAACAGCACCTGGTTGTATAAGGATGCCCACAGCAGCTGGGTGTGCTCTGCCAGCCGGTCGGTGTCCTGTCCATACTGGTCCAGATGCCAGCCTGCTGGGGGTGATGCGGCATGCAGGTCAGTGCCCTGCTGATGTGGACGCTGCACAGGGAACCGCATGGGGATAGTGTGGCAATGGGGGCACTGTTTTGTGGCCCCTGTGGCATGCTGCCCGGTGGTGACTGCATTCTGCCACTGCTGCCCACCCATCTGCTGGTCTGTGCCCAGCGCAGCCATGCCCACAACGGCACCCCCCCTTGCCAGACACAGCAGTGGCACCACACACTACTGTGCTGGCATGGACAAGGGGCAGCTGTGCAGCTGCAGGTGCAGCACTGGGCCCCGACAGTGCCTGCATCTGTCCCTGGACCATGGCCAGCACCACATGCCCAGTGCTGTCCAGGATTAGATCAATATCATCATCAGAGTGGGACATGCCACCGAGCTGGATGCCTGGGCATAGCACAGGCAGGCACTCACCCATCAGAAGTCCCAACAGCACGTCATCCAACTCCAGCTACCAGACATCCAGCAACCCCACACTGTTGCATCACAGTCAGTCCCTGTCACGGATACCCTTTGACTTTGACTGCACCACCTCTTCCAGTCCCATGTTGGAATCCTCCTCCTCCTGGACCACTCCACAGGGTGATGTGATGGCGCTGGAAAACAGGAACACAGAGTCAGCTGTGGTGTAGCACCCATGCAGGTGGTACCTGCACCCAGGGGTGCATTCTGCCATGGCTGCCATCCACCGGTGCACCATGCACAGCTGCAGGCCACACACGCATGGACCATGCAGGATGGTGGCAGGCCCACCTGCGTGGTACAGCCCATAACCCCCACCCATGCATGTTGTGTGTTGACACACCTTGCTGTGAGGGTCTGCCACCTGTCTGAAAACCACCACCACCAGGAATGCTCTCTATTGCAGCATGGCTGATGGTGGCTGCCACCAGCTCCTCCATCGCCATCAGTGTCAGTGCAGGGTGTAGTTCTCCACTGGCCTGCTGCATGATGCCCTGATGGCTGCCACCTTCTCTTTAATGCAGCACTTGTCTGTCCCCACCTTCTTACAGCACTCCTGGGCCCTCCTCTGGTGTCTGCCATGGGCATTCACATATGTGGCCACTGCCTCCCACCTGGCCAGCCTCTCCTGTGTTGTACTCATGGCACCACTCAGCAGGTCCTCCCTATCGAAGTAGGCCTCGAACAGGGCCTGCTGCTCCTCCTTAGTGAAATTGGGCCTGTGCTTATGGGCAGGCCCTCACTCCTCCTTTCCCTCAGCCTCGGGCATTCTGCTACCTGTGGACATTGACAGCAATGAATGTCAGTGGCAGCATGGTACAGTACAGTGCTCCATTGGAGTGTAGGTATGGGCCTCTCAATCCCAGTGTTAGCATCCCCTTACCAGACAGGCTGCAATATCAATCCATGACCTGTTGTGTGGCATGGCCCTTATAAGGTGCAATGCATGCAAATGAGCCTGTGCACAATGGTAATGATATTGTTGGGAGGTCTAAACCTCACTTTCAGATTCTTGACGATATTGGGAATGCAAGTAATCACAGACACATTGCATTAGAGTAATAAACAAGTTTATTACTATCAATGGATAAATCACAGTTGCCCTAAGCAGTTCTTACCAATATGAACCAGGAGCCAGTGCTAAGCGTTCCCTACACCTCAAGGTTTCTCTGTGTCTCTTGGGGTCTCTCGGGTCTCAGAGGTGTAAGGCTTGTGCATTACATTATATACCTATGATAATCACTATGATTACCAAAAGATACAAACATTTCTAGTTACAGAGATGAGCCCTATTGGCTAAATTAGAGGTGGCTCCATGGTCCAAGATAACATTATATAATTCTGTAAAGTCATCAGTTTGAGAACAAAAGAGTTCTTATACAGAGTCTTACATAACTCAGTGTAATGGTGCAAATCACCAAAAGATGGCAATGCCGTCTTACATATTATAATTACTCCAAGGACACAGGTGTCTTGGCATCTTGCAAGTAAGAAATACACAGAAAATACATGGCAGAATATATGTATTAGCAAGAAAAGTGTATTACAACAACATACATTCACATCCTGACATCTACTCTTCTATGGTAGATGCTCTTAGCCCTAAATGTTAGTATAACATATACCTAAATGCTAGCTGTCTATGGTTTACCTCTAAGGGTACCAATCAGGGTGCAGGGACCTTGTGTAACATTCCCCCCCTTGTTGCCTCGAAGGGCAACACAGGCAGATGTCTAGGGAAAGGACAGTAGCAGTGGTCATTTACAAACCCGACACGCGAGCCTTGTAAAGGAACTTGAGCTGCTCACGGTGTTGGCGTAGTGTGCGCCATAGGCAGCAGAGCATAATAATCAAAATGAAAATTAAAAATGCTTGTATAAGAACAAAACCTTTAAAAGTAATCTCTAACCAGGTGTTAGTTAATGCGTTATTCATATCTCCCTTATTGATCAAGGCGAGGACAGCTTCATTGGCTTTGGTCATATTATTGCTGATGTGGATGAGGTGTGTGTCTTTCCTGTCTAAAAGTGATTTCAATATAAGTGTGAGTGGGTTTATGTGTACATTGAAGTATGGCAAGTATTCTGACAGTGTGAGTAGATAATCAGGGTTACCATCAATAATATCTGCATCCAGAAGGGGGACAGGGGTTATAATAGTATGTCCAATAACAGTCTTCTGGTGGGGAAGAAACCAAAAATTGGGGTAATCAATAGCACAGGTAACAGATCCATATGTGTAAGATTTATAATTCGTGTCCACGCAGTACTCGCCATTGGAATTATACTGTGAGCGCACAGTAGGCAGTCTCCACTTTTGCAACTGGACAGGGCAGGTGTAGGTCGTCTTCGAAATCCATGTTGACAGGCAATGAACCTCCTCACGATAGGATTGGTAGAGCTTATCCAGAGGCAAAGTCAAGTCAAAGGAGTCAGTGCCATTTGCGGTGATGTCATCATCCATAGTGAAAGTCCAATCAATGCTGTCTGGAGATTAACCACAAACAGGCTGAATAACATCAAATACATCACATCAGCACAAGTAAATATATTGCTTTTTCTCACAGCAGTCTGTGTGCAGAGCCACCCAGGCATCCAGGAAAGAATGATAAACCAAGAGAGATGGTAGATCCAGGCATTCTCTGTAGATGTCTTCATCTAAATGCCCAATCGAGTGAACCAGTGCAAGCTTGTCGAACAAGGCTGTAGTGGGATCAAAGCGTGGTAAGGAGACAGTGAAGGAAACAAACATGGTATCTGTTATGGAACACTTCTTAGCAGCAAAACAAGGACCAGTATTAGGGTGTCTGGTCACAAACCCCAAATTCCAATCTGTGGAGAGAGGAATAGTTAAAGTCTGTTGCATACACATGGAAACAGCTAGTGGTTTTACACCTTGGACAATACCATTTGGAGATGCGTCTATCATGTATAATGTCAGGTGTTCTTCCAGATTCTAGATCACGGAAGAGGTTATTGATGGTAGTGATGATGTAGGAGCCATAAGCAGAGCAGAGAATCTCTCTAGCAATGTACTGTTTATCTACTTCTCTGTTGTTCTGTTGCATGAGTGCATTGATCTTATCTTTAGTATCAGTGAATGCCTTAGCAATGTCGTGCATGTTGCATACAGTGTATCTTTCTTCCTGACTAAGGCCATCCACACCATGCAATAATGGGGGTAGTATGTTGTTGACCAAACCAGTGGAGAATTTGGCAGAATGTCTTTTGATAGCAGCAATGTCTGCTTTGTTCCAGATAGACATAGCCATACCAAAAAGGCCTGTGACAGTACCTGTTGCACCTGTAACATCAGAACTGTCAACTTCACATCTGTTATGTTTATGAGCTAGATTATCAGGAGAGGGCTTCCTCCTGAAGTTGCCTCTATGTTCAGTAGAATGGACCCCGGCAATAGGGTCTTGTGTATGAATCTGAAATGCAGCTAAACTATCAAGCAGTAATGTACTATAAAATGCTGATGTATTAGTATTGTGACACATACCAAACTCTTTCATATTCCAGTAAGTAAGATTAAACAAAACAGGTATATGCATAAACTGTAAGTTATTAATCAAAGAACCTGGGAGGGCAGTGGCTGTTAGACCACTATGGGGACCAGGGGTATGCTTTGGACATTCCAAAAGCTGCTTGTCAGTGGGTGGTAATATAGAGAGGTACATGGCCGCAGAAGCCATGTGGTGTATAGCACAGAATTTCCGAGCAGAATCTCTGGACAAAGAATTACAGTAAGAAGGATCTATTAAGGCAGTTATGTTGTACAGACCAGAATGCCTTAATGCAGTTTATAACAAGGACAGTGAACCATTTGGGGATAATTTAGCATTGGGCCAACATGGAAAGTTCCTTTGGAGAGTTTGTACAGGAGAATTTGTCCTTGTGATGTGGTTTGCCACTCAATTTGAAGGGTAGATTTATCAGGAGCAACAACCGAGGCAGTGAGGTAAGCATCGGAACCTTCCTGGGCAGTGATCATACTATCTGGTATATTGAAGGATACTCCCTCTGGAGGAGGTGCTGGAGGATTGAGGTGTCGTAGGAGGTCTGGTACCGTGCCTTGGATGTGGGGGATAACTCCTGAGAGGAGGAAATAATGGAACAAGATAGTCATCTTGTCAGTGTATCTGAAAAGGAAGATCAAAGATTAGTATGTTTGTACTATTCCACTCAATGGGGTGAGGAAAAGTAGTTTAAGCTCCTTTATACAGTTTCAGCTGGTTTGCATGTCACCATTTGTCAGTCAACTTGTTGTGGAGGAGTCTAACTTGATAGACTGCCGGACTGAGCTTGTTGACAATAGGGTATGGGCCTTCCCATTTGTTGGAGAAGGAGAGTGGGTGGGATGTGCAAATCGAAGTACCATTACCTGATCTCCAACTTGCCAATCCACTCTTGTGCATGTTTGTCAAACTGTATTTTGGATTGTTGCTGGGCCTTTTCCATGCAGTTGTCAGCATACAAGAGTGTGTGTGTATGAGGTCTTTCCTAAGTTTTTCCACATATTGGTCCACAGACACACAGTCTGCAGTAGGGGTATGCATGTCAAACAACAGGTGTTCAGGTAATCTCATCTGTCTACCAGTCATCACCTCAAAGGGTGTGAGCTGGGTGGTGGCTGAGGGTGTCCCCCTAATTGCCATAAGGAGTAACGGCAATAAGGAATCCCAGGTCTTGGGATTGTCCTCAATGAATTTGGAAAGCATTTGCTTAATCCGCCTGTTGACTCTCTCTACTTAACCTGAGAACTGAGGGTGGTAAGGTATGTGGAACTTCTGTTGAACTCCAAGGAGTTCAAGGGATTCTTTCATCAACTCACCTGTAAAACTGGTTCCTTTGTCAGAGTCTACCTTGAGAGGTAGACCCCACCTGGAAAAAATCTGTTCCACCAGGATTTTGGCAGTAGTTTTTGCAGTACATGTCTTAGTGGGGAAAGCTTCCACCCACTTAGAGAAAAGGTCAGTTACCACAAAAGCATATTTATTATTTCTGTTAGTGTTGGTCAGAGGGCCAATGAAATCAATTTGAATGGCATGCCAAGGGCCAGAATGTCTTTGTGGTAAGAGTTTGGCATTTTGTTTGGTAGGGATGGGGTTGTTTTGTGCACAAACTAGACAGTTGTCTATGTATTGTTTAACATCTTTGGTGATACCCGGCCACCAGGCAGTAGTCTTGAGTCGTTGGAGGGTATTTTCTGCTCCTTGGTGTCCACCAGTAGAGGAGTCATGCACTTGGTACAAAAATTCAGGTCGTAAATGTCTGGGGACTACCCACAACTTAGTGATGGAGTCATCTGGTTGGAACCAAATGAGCTTGTCATCTGGTGACAAGCGCAACTTGCCTTCATGCCTCCGATAGGGGTTGTGTGTGGGAAGTTTCTCTTCAGTACCTTTGTCAAGGAATCTGAACACCTCTTTGAGTTCAGTGTCAAGCTGCTGGGCTGTGGAGAGGTCCAAGGGGGGAAAAGGTTCATCTTTCTTCCTGAGTGCTGCAATGTGTACAGCTGCATTAGCCTCCAGATGGTACATCATCTAGACATCCCCCCCTTGGGCACCTTCCTTAGCAAGGGTGTCTGCTGTGTCATTGAAGGCATGATAGGGGTCATGGAGAGAGTGGGCTTTAACTTTGTGTACATAGAGTTTGTGAGCAAATTTTTGTGCCAGTGAAAGTATGTGTATTACCAATTCCTTGTACTTCAAAGGGCTGCCATCAGAGGAGAGGAAGGAGTTCTTCTGCCAGAAGGGAAGGTATTCAGTAAGGGAACAACAAACCCAGTTAAAGTCTACAAAAATGATGGTATCCTCGGTTCCATGCTAGATGAACTCGAGGGCACAGGCCACTGTTGCCATCTCTGCATATTGTGATGATGCTACACTACAGCGCACAGATATTTTGACAGTGTTCCCATAAGAGTAAATCACTAACATGCCCATCCCTGCAATTTGTTCTCCTTGATAGTAGGATGCTGAACCATCAGTAAAGCCACGGCACAACGAAGTGTTATCAAGTATTTGTGGCATAGCAGGGAGGAAAGAACCTGGATCAGGAAGATCAGGTGACTGTAGTGTACAGTCATGGGGTTCTCCCTGGAAAAGGAGGCCATGAGCTAACAGAGATGGAACTTTAGTTGGTTGTACCTGTATGTCTCTGTCCTGGAGAAGAAGTGACCAGTGCGTCAGTCTGGTGTTAGAGACTGACCCATCCTTCACTCTGTCTGAGAGCAGGAATGTGGTTGGGGTGTGGTTGGTGTTAATGATCAGTGGTGAGTACCCAATGATATACAGGAAGTGCTTGACAGCCCGGAAGGTGGTCAGAAGGTTCCTTTCACAAAGGCCATACTTCTGTTCCACTGGGATCAAGAGCTGTGAGGCATATGCAATGGGTCTCAAGGTGCCATGCACCTTCTGGGCCAGCACTGCTGACATGGCAATGTCAGAGGTGGTACATTCCAGATGAAATGGTAGTGCTGGATTGGGGTTGACCAGTGCTGGGGCGGAGGCCAAGGCCTGCTTCAGTGACGTCACAGCCTGGGTGTGTATAGGGCCCCAAGTGCATGGTACATCCTTTTTGAGTAATTCATACAGAGGATGAGCTACCATACCTAGAAACCTTCGAAGAGTTGCCACACTGGTAGGTGATGGCAAGTCTTGCAATCCCTGTACCTTCTTCCAAGTAGGGCTTTGACCTTGGTCAGTTATTTTCAGACCCAGAAAGAGTACTTCTTTCTGACACAGCTGTGCTTTTGCTGGATTAAATTTTAGGCCTGCTTTCTGAATGAGAGTCAATAGTTCGTCCAAGAGATCCAAATGTTGTTCCTGTGTGGCTGTTGCCAGCAATAGGTCATACACATATTGTAAGAGACATTGTCGAGTAGAGAAACTCTCGAGGGCATCCATCATGTGGAGATGGAATAGGGATGGACTGTTATGGAATCCTTGTGGCAAGCAAGTCCACGTGTACTGTCTTCCTTCAAAGGTGAAGGCAAATTTATATTGACTCTTAAGGGCCAATGGCAATGACAAAACCATTGGAAATGTCCAGGGCACTGAACCATTTCAAGTCAGGGGTCAGAAGTCGTAGCACATCTGGTGCTGATGCCACAGTTGGGGAACAACTGGGGGTGACCTGATTCAGTTTCCTGTAGTCAATAGTAAGTCTCCAGGTGCCTGTGGGTTTCTTCACAGGCCATACTGGGGAGTTGGTAGTGGAAACACAAGTTCTGATTACTCCTTGCTTGAGGAGTGACTCGATCATTTCTCTGAGGGAAGGCAAGGCCTCAGTTGGGAAAGGATATTGCCTTTGCCTGTCATGTGCTGGGCCTGGCACTTCAATGACGGTGTGCATCCTACCACAGTCATGCTTGTTAACTGCAAATGCTTCCAAATGTCATTGCAGAATAGGTAGGAACTTTGGGAAAAGTTCATGATTCTTGAACAAATCTATGACATCATACTCTTTGTCATTGGCAGATATCATTGCCACAACGTGTGAATCAGGAATCAAAATGGTATGATATTGACCCTGAATCTGTATCAGTAGCATGTTAGCTAGGTCCACCACACAGCCGTGCGGTGCAAGGAAGTCAATCCCTATAATACTAGGATGATCATGCAATACCATTAGTTGGAAAGTGTGTGAGGCCTTTAAATGGCCTAGCTCCACCGGTAAGGGTAGAGAACAGTATGCAGGGAGCCTAGTACCATCAACTCCTGACATGCTGGTCCTCTGTCCGGTGGACCAAGGGGATGTGTCCAGGTGTTCATCATGTACCACAGATACAGCTGCATCTGTATCTAACAAAACTACTAGTAGGCAGCCCCCGACCTCTGCCTCGGTGCAGGGCCTTCCGTTTGTATCCAAGACTAGCTTGTTTACAATCCGGACTGGGGCCTGTAATTGTCAATCGATAGTGCTGGAAGCATGTAGAGGTTGTGCCTGACTCATGTGAATCACTTCACCATGTTGCACTGATGCTATATAGGGAGGAGCTTCTGGGTTCAGACCTGTATGAGCCTGAGGGCCTGCACCGCTGGTGTCTTCATGGCCGGTTGGGGCCTGGGCGGCCGGTTGTACTGCCGCAAGGGTCTGTCTGGGAACAGCATCTGCTACGGAGCGCACTTGTCCCAGGAGCTCTCGAAATTTATGATTCTCTTCACCTATCTCCCTATATGAAGTACCCGTTCTCTGTTGTTGTGGTTTACTTCTACCCTTATGCTTCCTGTTCTTATGCCAATTCCGGTTCCCACCCCACTGCTGTTGTTGATGTGGTTGTTGTTGATGGGCCTGTTGGGGGTGTTAATCATCAGCTGGAGGGGCTGGCTGATATTGGGCCTGTTGGCGTTGAGCCTGCCCATCCACTGTGTAGTGTGTCGTGGCCTCCGGGATGGATTCCACGGCAGCTACCTTTTTGGAACCGGAGCCCAGATCATGGATATAGAGTTGATACACTCTCTCGGTTTTCCAAAGGATGTCAGCAAACCTATTCGTATTAGGGTAGATGGTTGGCTCTACCTTTTCTCTTACTGCTGGAATCATGTTCCTAAGGAACAGGGTCTTATATTCAATAAGATCTACATCCGCAGCTTCTTGTGCCAGGTGCTTTCCTGCTCGGTAGGCCATCCAGAGTCTCTGGTGATAAGTCGCTGGACTTTCTTTTGCATTCTGCTTCACAGGGTATGCAAGCATCACTCCTACTACACCTGGGCTGTGAGCAGAAATGAGCTCAGCTGCAACCTCGTCAAAGGTAGCATTTCCATCCTGGAGAACAGCATCGGGGAGTTTGGCCCACAAACCAGGATCGATGGTCTGGCATAGTATTTGGACCTGATATTCTGCAGCGAGGCTAAGCATCTCACATTTAGAATGCACCTTCTCCAAGTGACAGCTGAGGTTGTCGGACGGATTCATCCGACCAATGCTGTCAGCAATTTGCTGAACAGAGTAGGCCATTTGTAGGGGATTAGTGGGTCGATCAGGCAAGGGTAGATTGTCTCTAGCACCATCCAGGGCAGCACGAGCTGCAGCTTCAGCCGCAGTGCAGACAGTCCCTTCCTGAGTGCCAGCCTCTTGCAGAAGCTGCCTAATCTGGGTTTCAATAGGACGTTTACTTCTCTCAGGAAGAGGTACATTGCCTATTGCAGTTTCAATCATGGTTTCTATCTCCTGCCTGTCTTCCACAATTAATAATGGCTACCGGAGGTGCCGTCAGGACCAGGCTTGGGCCTGCTCCCCCCCTACATGGGGGCCACCATGTTGGCATCTCCCATGGTGAGCTTCATGATGTCGCCGACGTGTGACATGGGGAGTTGGGAGTGGGGACACGCCATGCTGTGGATTGCTGGGTGTGATCTCTGGGCCATAGTAGGGGCATGACTGGGTGTTGTATTGTGAAATGTCATAATCAGATAACTCCCCTTCTGATGACAAATGAAAGGAGGGGCTACGCCTCACACATTGCCTTAACATGTCCAGCCAGAACCTCTCGCTGATGGCGCAGTGTCATCATCTTAGTTCTACATTCATCGTGACTTACACTTGCAGCATACATATCAACCTCATCTTGCTTTTGCAACACTCTATACGTGGCACTCAATTCGCGATTGTCCCTGTAAGCCACTTCTAAATCATTACGTACCTGGTTTATCTTGTCCTGCAGCTCACCCATTTTGTCACTCAACTGAGCATTCGCAGCACTCAGCAAATCATTCATTTGCACTGCCTGATTCTTATACTGTCTCAAACTTTCACACTCCTGCTTCAACATACATATTTCCTGTTCTCCAGCTTGAGCTGAATGATGCAATAGTGAATCCTTTTCATTTCGCAGAGTTTGGAGTTCAGACTCCAAGTTCTGCTGCAGTCTAATACATTCTGTTTCCTGCAAACCCATCTGTTGCTTAAGAGATGAAATCTGCAGATCAAGGGTTCGAAACCTCACTTCGGAGGCTTCCAAAGCAGCATAGAGAGCCACGACCATCAGCCCTTTAGCATGATGCTTATTGGTTGATTGTCTCGTCTCTGTATACTGGGTTGAAATCCCCAGTATAGGGTTATCGGATTGACTTGCATCCCTCGCGAAGTCAGCCCATGCTCCATGGAAGGCAAGGAAATTTGAGACATTGAGTCTCAGTTCTGTGCAGATATCTAATACTGTGGCCATTGTGTGGGAGGGAACGAAAATTCAAACTGTGAAAAAGGCACCGTGCTGCGTATCAATCCACAGCACGAGTACTTTAAACACAGCCGGGCTACTGTATTAGTTGCAGACTTTCAATTCAAAACTGCTATGGAGTGGGTCGAGACGGCATCGACCACACCTGAAAAGTCAGCCAGACTTGGCAAGTTATTATAAACTGGTTTTAAAATGGGAGAGATGATACAGGAATGTACACCTACTGTTCCCGTGGGAAAGGGAAAAGTTTCAGCAACAAGTGAAAACTCACAAACACCAAATATCGCCTGCACACGGTTGCTAATTTGTTGGGAGGTCTAAACCTCATTTTCAGATTCTTGACGATATTGGGAATGCAAGTAATCACAGACATGTTGCATTAGAGTAATAAACAAGCTTATTACTCTCAAGGGATAAATCACAGTTGCCCTAAGCAGTTCTTACCAATATGAACCAGGAGCCAGTGCTAAGCGTTCCCTACACCTCAAGGTTTCTCTGTGTCTCTTGGGGTCTCTCGGGTCTCTGAGGTGTAAGGCTTGTGCATTACATTATATACCTATGATAATTACTATGGTTACCAAAAGATAGAAACATTTCTAGTTACAGAGATGAGCCCTATTGGCTAAATTAGAGGTGGCTCCATGGTCCAAGATAAAATTATATAATTCTGTAAAGTCATCAGTTTGAGAACAAAAAAGTTCTTATACAGAGTCTTACATAACTCAGTGTAGTGGTGCAAATCACCAAAAGATGGCAATGCCATCTTACATATTATAATTACTCCAAGGACACAGGTGTCTTGGCATCTTGCAAGTAAGAAATACACAGAAAATACATGGCAGAATATACGTATTAGCAAGCAAAGTGTATTACAGCAATATGCATTCATATCCTGACATCTACTCTTGTATGGTAGATGCCCATAGCCCTAAATGTTAGTATAACATATACCTAAATGCTAGCTGTCTATGGTGTACCTCTAAGGGTACCAATTAGGGTGTAGGGACCTTGTGTAACAATATGCTAATGCACCCTGTTGCACCCACATAGGCTCATGAGACGATTTGCAGATGGCAACTAAATATTGCGTTATTGCACCATGCTCAATCATGTTGCACAGGAACAATTGTGTGGTGCATGTTCAGTGCATGCATGGTGTACAGGCCTGCAGTGCGCATGTGTGTACTCCTGTGCATTGGCCTATCGTGTGACCATATGCGGTGTGCGATATGCCTCCAGTGCGCTTGCGGTGCTGGTCACCTATTGCACACTCGCACGCATCACAGCATACTGACACATGGTATAGCTGCATATGATGCACTATGCTGCATACAGCACAGGCCAGGATCATGTGTAGTGCTGTGCAGGGTCACAGCCTGTGCCGTCAGGGTCATGGATGTGACCCCATGTACCTGCCAGGCCATGCCACTGTGTGCATTCATGATGCTGAGCAATACACTGCAAGAGCGCACATCAATCACACATCCATGTGCTGTGCAGTTGTGTACAATGGTACTCTATTGCACAACATCCACGGGCCGCACCACATGTGTGCTGTGTGGGCCATAACATGTCCTACAGTGGATTTGCACTGCAGCCATGCCATACACTGGGAACACTTGTCGGGCACACAATTGGACCGAGGTCAAAATGTGCAACCTAGTTGCATTAGTGGAGCCCTTTGCACCCCAGCTGTATGGGCAGGTCCCACTGCAAAAACCATGGATTGAGGTGTGGGACCATGTGGCCACGTACTTGGAATGCTGCACAGGGGTGCAGTGAAGTTCAGATCAGTGCTGGCACTGATATGGTGACATATGCCAGAGGGACTTGGAATGGTTGCGATGGCTCCAGTCACATGTCCAGTATGGGGCTGTGCCACAGCCAGATTAGTATTCACATGTGCCATACATGCACCAGGTGTACCTGTAGTCTGCGTATGGATGAGCAGTGTGTGCTGCTGCTGGGGGAAGACATGGTCCGGGCAGTTGCTGCATGTCCTGCATGACTGAAACTTGCAATGCTGCTGTACACGTTGCAGTCGTGCAGGCACCAGGGCCACGGGGTGGGTGGTGTCCCACCCTGTCCCATACCAGCTCTGTGGGGGGGCGGCTTTTTGTGTGTGACTGTTCTCTCATGTCCACCACTTTAATTTCCATCCACAGGAGGGCCAGAGTGGCCATAGCCATGGTGGTCGAGCATGCTGATGGGATGGCAGCTGGGATGGCAGGATGGTGGCAGCCAGGTAGACTTGTTCACATTACTGTACTATGCATGTGTGGATCTCTGTGGGTCTCAGAGTCCAGACATGGTCACCACTGCCATATGTGGGCACTGTCTTGGTGGGCACAATGTCCAGTGGACGTGCTGGTGTTGTGCTGCATGTGCTTGCACTCTGCCCATATCCACTGTTCCACCCGGGGGGGGGTTGTATGTGCAGCCTCCACTCTGTGTGTGGCCACGGGTGCCTGCAGTTCGCATTGTGTGCCTTGCATGTGCACCACCGTACCCACTCCATGGCCCTTTGTGCCTGTCTGCACTGGTGTAGTGTGCTGCATGGATGGCTGGTGTGGCCCTCAATGTGCAGGGCCTTGGGGGTATGTCCACTGGTATGTGCCTCCGCTGTCCCATGCATACTATGGGTGAGCTGGGGCTCATTTGGGTATGTCGCTTATTGCCTGTTCTGTTCCTTCCCCTAGGTCAAACCAGGGTACAGCCACAGTGGGGGATGGGCCAGGTGGTGAGGGCTCTGTGCAACATCTTGTTCCAGCAGTGGTTGATGGCATCATGAATGGTGAGGCAGTTGCAAGCGATGGTGGAATTGCAGAGGGAGATGGACCCACTGGTGGAGACATTGCGCACCAGACCTTAGGCCCTTAACATTAGGGTACGGTTCCTGTTTGCCCTGACCTTCCCCTGTTGCTGTGCCCATCCCCAAATTCCACTGTACAACCCCTAGACCCTATCCCCCGGCTTCTGTGGCCCTCTTTTGTCCCTTATGTTGCACATTGTAAATAGTTGCCCTGTTGGCTCACTTTTGGTTGTTTATTGTGATTAAAGCCTTTTCTTTGCTACATCTCTGTGTCCGTGTTTCCTTTGCAGGTGGCATGTGGAACCATGCTGCAGGTGTCTACTGTGCTGTACTTGACCGTGTCCCTGGTGTCCCACTGCTGTCCCTTTGGGCCACTGTGCATGTGTGCACCAGGCATGTGTGCCATGTCCCTGTCATGTGTGTGTCCCTGTGTGGTGTATCTTGCAGTGGCCTGTGACTGCCCCAGCACCTTGTGCCCTTGTCTGCCTGCCCTGCCCGTCTGTTCACCTGTCATGCTGCCCAACACCACTGCATCCCATGGTGCTGTGTTCTTTTCCACTCTGGGTGGCAGCCTGTGTGTCTCTGTGTGGCCTGTGCCTCCCTCACCCCTGGCCCATGGACCTCTGTGTTTGTGTGTTCTCCTGGCACCATGGCCACGGCACGCTGCAGCACGGTCTGTTGGATATCTCTTGTGTGGCTCTGCCATTGGTGTGCCAGTGGTTCTGATGTGTTGGCCTGGTGCTTGTGCCACTGTAGGTGGACCAAGGTCCTGTTTGTGCCATCCCCTGATGCCCTGAGTTGCCTCCAGGACAGTGAGCCCCTGTTCTCTGTTGTGCTGTGCTGGTGGGGTACTGTGCCCCTATGCCCCTATGCATCCCTGCCTGTGTGTCCCTCTTGCCTGTTGCCATTGCTCAGTCTGCTGGGTTGTGTGTTCTGGCCTGCTTCTGTGCATTCATGGTTGCACCCGCGCATCTGTGGTTGTGCTGTGGCACATCTTTGCTACAGTCAGCCTGCTTGTGCAGGCACATGTCAGTGGCACATCTTCTGAATATGGCATCCTTTGCCACATTGATCATCTGCATTGCACTGCACCATCATTGCACACACCTTGGGTGCAAGTCTGAATATCTAGGTCATAGTGTCAAAATTATAATTGCTCAGATCTGTCATTTTATTCTTTGCATGAAATTTCATGAAAATGTTATCTGCATGTAACTAAGGTAGCTTTTGATCAAGAAATCCAAATCTAGGTGCATATATAGATGTGGCAATAACCCTTATTCCTGCAAAATGTTACAACATTTTCATGAATGCTTTCAAAATTATACTAAAATAACTAAAATCAAAATGTTGGTGAAATGTTTGGCTACCTATAGCACAGCTCCGTTTAAAGCTTGATACTTAAAACTTGGTGCACAAACACATGTTGCATGTTTATCTATGTCCTGACACCATGGATAATTTTGGATAAGAATTTTTAAAATTAGATGAAAATAACTGAAAATTAAATTTTGATTAAATGTTTGGCCACTAGAACTCAACCCCTTTCAGTCAAGGAATCTTAAATGTACTACACGTATGAAAGTCATTAGTACCTATTTACCTGCAAAATTCAGCATCACTTGGACACTTACTTTGAAAACTAGACCAAAATAACTGCAGTGTAAACTTTGGCAAAATTTCATTTAATTTGTGCACACATTCGACAAAATTCCATGGAATCAGAATGGCAATTCCACAGGCATTCTGCAAGCAGAATTTTATATTTATCACAGCTCTGGTGAGAGAACAACCTACTATACATCTTTCACTGAATAAATAAGTAAATAAAAAATATATATATATATATATATATATATATATATAATAAAAATAAGGCCAGCTATGCATGCATTGTACACTTTTTTTAGCTGTTTATCATAAGGTGTTTTCATGCACCAGTCATTCTATTTCAGAAAATACTGGCACATGCAAGGAAAGCAGTAAACAACCCACTCCTTAGTGTAGCCTTAGGGAGCCTATTCCCACTGTTTCTCAACTCCTGTGCCCTGTAAAGTGAAAAATAGTACTGGAACCCCATACCAGGAGCAACTCATGGCAGTAACCCATGATATTGGTGACTCAAATTGAGCGACTCAGTTCTGAATGTCTCAATTTGAGGGCCAGTTATGTGAGCTACCCTGAAAGGGTAGCAATGCCCGGTTATAGCACAGATGAAGGGAAGAATGGTGACTATAGAGTAGGGTGAATGGAAGAGGAGGGATAATGGCAAAGGTACATGGGAGGTTGTGTGGGGTGGTGTCACTGAGCTGGCCGTGTGGTGTGGTGGTGAGGGTGGCTGGCTGCAGTGAGAAAGGTTCAGGGCTGGATAGGGGTATTTTTTTGCTTTGAGTGTCTGTGTGAGTTTAAGTTTTTTTTTTTTTTTCGAGTTTCTCCCCCTCCCAACTTGCACCCCCCTGGAGTTGAGAATCTAAATTAAAGGGGGTGCAGGGGGTGAAGCATAGATACACTAGTTTTTGTTCGCTGTTCTTGTGCTCGCTGGGAGTGTACATTGCCATTTTCCTTTTTGGCAATGTACACTCACTGTAACAGTGATCACTATTTTGCGATCGCTGTTATGACATGGAACCCTCATAACCCCTGACACCCAGTTGTAAAAAGCAGTACCAGAAGACCATCCACAAAGCTGCTAAACTGTCCCACCCTCATTAATATTTCTTTCTATTCCTCCCTTTCCATCCTCCTGGAAGTGAATTGTCACCAGTCCCACTGTGCCTCTTTTCTAGGCAAATACTGGTTTGGGTCCCTTCACTCCTACCTTTCCTCACTAATCTCCCCTGTCCCATCCTCTTCCTACCCTCTCTGGTCCAAGGAGTCCTGTACCTTCTCTAGCCCCCACCATAACTCCCCTGCAGGTCAAGCAACTTTCTCCTACCACTTTCCTTTCCTCTGGAACCAGCTCCCCTCTTCCCTACACCTTTACCCCTCACTTCCTTCTTTTAAATGCCAACTAAGGTATATCTGTGCTCCTGCCTGTTCTTGTCAACCCCCCAACTCTTCCCCCCTTTCTTCTGTTACCCCGCCTTGCTCAGTCCCACCCTATGCTGTTGCCATTGTGCCTTCTGTCTGTCTTCAGATGCTTCTTGCAGTGTGACCTACCCCATCAGGCACGGAGCACTTTTGCTGACTCGCTCAGGAGTTATTGCGATTCACATTGCTGTTGCTTTTACACATGGTATTCACATGCTACATCTTCTGTAAAGTCACCTATTGAAACCACCATTTGTTTTACTGATTCTCAGATATTTTTCAGATATCCAGATACAATTCTTGGGTATTAAATGTTATTCTCTCTGTATCACCCTCTGCCACATTAAACCTAGAAATGAGCCTTGGCTAAGTGTGCTTTTCCTGGTTACCAATTTTCAAATAAATAAAATAAATAAATATGAAGTGTAACACCAAGAACCTATCATTGATGTTACCTCAGTCCTGCAACTCCTAGACAGTGATTTTTAACACTGAAAGCACACTCAGTGTCACCATAGTCACATGTCTTACCACATAGAATGTAAATTTTGACACCCAATGATCTTACCTGTTGTTGGTTTTGTCAGCTCCCCATCCAAACTATCAATTGTGATGTCAAGAGCCCCATATTTCAAAGATGATTTCCCCTGTGCTACCCAATCCCATACATACAATTAATAACCTTTTACCTTAAAAGTCTCCTATTCCAATCACTTATTCGGGCACTGACAGCCAGTCAGGGACTGCCAGGTGTTCTTTTCCCCATAGATGGAAACAGCACAACCCCACCACTTACCTCTTATGCTGGTCACCCTCTAAAGACCATTACTGCAAAGCATGATGAGCAGGAAATTCATTTGCTTTATTATTAGTTTGTGTTTTTATTTACAACTACAAGAATGCCCAGCTGAGAGGCAACATCATTTCCAGTGGGTTTCTGTTTCTACCCATTTCTGAAGCTGAGTGATCTAAACTGAGAGGCTGAGCTATTTATTTCATTACTGTAGTTTGTGATGATGAAGTTAAACAGCAGCTGTCCTAGAAATGTAATAAGTTGTGTGGCTGTGCTGGTTGCTGTCAGGAGAAAAAGACTGATTAAGTGCAGTTTTGGGTGTTGAGGTTTGTTTATCTGGGCACTCAGGTCAAATCTGGGCAAAGTAAAGTGTGCCACTGCATTCAAAAGACTGCTTGGCATGCAGGGTCATGAGGAAGTGTGTTGCCACTGGATACCACAGATATTTGGCATGGGCAGAATCAAATAGGTGTACCACTGGATGCCAATGACTGCTTGGCCTGGAGAAAAAGCAGAAGTGCTAGTCACATGAAATGTTTGAGTTTTTTTCTTCTGCTCAGTGTGTAAGTGTAACAAAAGGGCTTGTCCTACCTCAGGAATGAGCCCATGGTGATTGTTGGGGGCCCCATTGCCATATAGGCCTACTAAGTGTACCTACTTCCCGAACCAACATGGGGGACCGGAGTTTTGCTGTCCATGGCCCCAGGCTCTGGAACTCCTTTCCTGAAAGAGTCCGTACTGCCTCCTCTCACAAGAGTTTCCGGACCTCCCTGTGGGATCATCTTAAGGTGGCTTCTGCTGTGAATGTCCTAAGCCTCCTTAGCCTCCCGGTGTCTACTGGTGCGGCTTCTTCTCTCCTGCTCTGGCGTCACCACTCTTAGCTGTGTCCAAGGTCCAAATCCCCCTCCTTGCTTGACCGACGCTATGATGTTACTATGCTCATAATCCTCACCAGCCCTGTTGGTCATTGAATTTATCTCTAACTTATACCTTGCCCCAGCACTGTATCTGGGTGTACCTTCCATGTAAATGTAAAAACTGTAAAAATTGTCTTTTCTCCTGTTTTTGTACCTGAATGTATTCGTCTGAACCAATTACTGTATCAATGTACCTGTTGTACCCTTTTGTACTTTCCCGGGTCGTTCCTGAAAATAGGCATAAAACTTGTCTAGTGTACTTACCCGGTAAACAAAAACTAAATAAATAAATAAATATGTTTGTACCTTTAGAGGTGGCTCAATGCTATCGGCTGGCCTCTTGTCAGCTGGGGCAAGTCAGGTCCCTTGTTGAAGCATGGTAAGTATGCACATTAAAGGCACACTCATGGGATGCTCCCTCTCTTCTCCCTTCCCCTCTTCTTGATATTGTGGGAAACAGCATCAGTGGGTGGCAATTTGAAGTATCACTGGTATGGTGGAGATAGTTGAACAAGTGGTCACTTTGTAGGTACTATGGTTGTGTGGCAGATATACGCTAATAGCAGTGAGCAGTGAGCACCAGAAGGGGAAGAAGCAGAGCGACTCTCATTCAGGCAGCACTCTATGGAACTCCATTGCCTTGGAGCAGTTGAGGAATGCTGCAGGGAAAGGCAGGCCCTAATAAGAGGGAGAGCTGTTGGAAGAACAGTAGGGAGAACATTTACCTAGCTTAATTGCATCTAGAGTACTGTATCTCAATGGTGTGTCTAGAAGGGAGGCCAGGCACGTGGATCTAGAATTGAAGGGATAGCATTTCCCAAGAGTCATGCTTTCTCCCCAGCAAAGAGGATGGTTGTTGTGTCTGCCATGGTCTCACAAACAGGCAGTTGCCCTTGCATACCGAACAAGCAGAGATGTGCTTCTGGGTAGTTCTGCTCCTGTTGCCAGCCACTGGAAGCCACTCTAGTGATACTCCAACACAAACTGATAGCACAGAAAAACAGTATAGCTAAGCAGGCAAGGTATTTCCATGACAATATTTTTACTAGATATCAGTTGCACAACTCTGACTACCCTGGTGCTTCGCCTCACACTGTGGCATCATCAGGGTGTGGAGTCAGAGTCTTTGAAGTCTGTTTTTAAACATACACATTAAAATAACACTGTAAAATAAAACAAGGTACAGTACATATCCCTCCCTCTCCCTCCTTTCCTACAGGATGTACAGATCCTTTATGTAAAAAGGATCTGCACGTCCACCACTTTTTCTGTGAAGAATTACTTCCTCATATCTCCCCTGAGTCTCCACTCCAGCTTCATAGCATGTCCCCTTGTTCTTGAGCATCTTTTTTTCTGAAAAATGCTTCCCTTTTGAACTTTATTTATACCCATGCGCTATTTGAATGTTTCTATCATATCTCCCCTCCCTCCTTTCCTACAGGATGTACAGATCCTTTGTGTAAAAACCTTATATCAAAGCTGAGTAATGCTGTGGAGAGGGATAAATAATCAGGGTGGTGGTTTCCTTAAGAATACCAAACACTGAGGACCCTAAGGATAAAAGTACCCCAAAACAACTTTACTGAAATTATTTTATTTTAGGGATAAATAGCCAATTAGTAAAGAGTAGGGAATAGGTACTAGAAACATAGACACATAGATACTGAAGGCAGATAAGAACTGCTTGGCCCACCTGGTCTTCCCATTTTCCCTACTTACTATAACACCGCAGCTCCTATCTGATCTCTAGCTATAACCTCCCCCCTTCCCTACCTCTAAGGTTCCCTTATGCATATCCCATGCATTCTTGAAGCCTGTTACTATTTTTCCTCCACCACCTCTGCTAGGAGGCTGTTCCGGGCATCCACCACTCTTTCTGTGAAGAAGTACTTCCTCACATCTCCCCAGAGTCTCCTCCACTCCAGCTTCATAGCATGTCCCCTTCCTCTTGAGCATCATTTTTTCTGAAAAATGCTTCCCTCTTGAACTTTATTTATACCCATGAGGTATTTGAATGTTTCTACCATATCCCTCCCTCCTTCTCCTTTCCTACAGGATGTACAGATTGAGGTGCTTCAGTCTCTCCTCATAGGACTTGTGATGAAGACCCTGTACCATTTTGATTGCTCTCCTCTGGACCACCTCTACCCAGTCTATGTCCTTCTGGAGATGTGGTCTACAGAACTGGATACAGTACTCTAGGAAAGGTCTCACAGTGATCTATACAGTGGTAATACCACCTCTCTCTTTCTGCTGGTGGTACCCCTCCTATGCACCCTAGCATCCCACTAGCTATTCCCACTGCCTTGTCACGCTGTCTGGTCACCTTTAGGTCATCAGATATGATTATATCCAGGTCCCTTTCCTGTTTGCTGGTGGTTAATATCACCCCTCCTCCATTTTGTACTCTGCCCCTGGGTTTCTGTGCCTCAAGTGCATCATTTTGCATTTCTTCACATTTATACCCAACTGTCACACCCTTGACTACTCCTCTAACTTTCCTGTATCACCATTCATCTTTTTAATCCCCCATGGAGCATCTACGCTTTTATAGATTTTAGTGTAATCTGAAAAGTGGCACACCTTCCCTTCTAGCCACTCCGTGATGCTGCTAATAAAGACATTAAAGAGGACCGGTCCTATTATTGATCCCTGTTGTACCCTGCTTGTCACCTTCTCTTTCTCAGAGTAAACTCCATTTAACACCACCCTCTGTCTCCCATCCGCTAAGCAATTTCTCACCCAGTTTGCCACCTGAGGACACACTCTTAGGCTTCCAAGCTTGTTCATGAGTCTCCTATGTCTAACAGTGTTGAATGCCTTACTGAAATCTAGGTAGGCCACATCCACTCCTCCACTGTGATCCAATTTCCTGGTCACCCAGTCAAAGAAATCAATCAGATTTGTTTGACATGATCTCTCCCCAGTGAATCCATGCTGCCTCAGATTGTGAAGGCCACTGAATTCCAAATATTCCATAATCCTCTCCTTCAGTAGTGATTCCATTTCTTCCCCACCCCTGAAGTTAGGCTGACTGGCCTGTAGTTGTCAGCCTTCCTTTGCTTCCTCTTTTGTGAAGGGGGACTACATCTGTTGTCCTCAAGTCCTCTGGAACCACTCCTGTCTCCAGTGAGTGATTGAACAGGATTTTTAGAGAAGTAGCCAGCATCTCCCAGAACTCCCTCAATATCGTAAGATGCATCCCTTCTGGCCCCATTACTGTGTCTACTTTCAGATTTGTGAGTTTCCTCAGAACCCTCTCCTCTATAAATGGACTAGTGTCTACCTCCCTTTCTTCTATGATCATGGGCCTTATCTGTGATCCTTCCCCTTCCTCTGTAAACACTGAAACAAAGTACTTGTTCAAGATGTCCACTTTTTCCTGCTCCCCCTCAACACACTCTGTTGCTTCCTTCCTAAGCATTTCTATCCCTCCCCTGGTCTTTCTCTTTTCACTTACATGCCAGAAAAGTACCTTGTCCCCTTTCTGCACTGCCTGGGCTATTTTGTCCTCCATATGTGCCTTTGCACTCCTAATTGCTTTCCTTCACTCCCTCTGTGTCTCCTGATGCACCTCTTTATCTTCCTCTCTCACTGTCCCCTTATATCTCCTGAATGTTAACTGTTTTGCCCTTACCTTCCTGGCCACCTCTTTTGAGAACCATAGTGGTTTCCATGTCCTCCTGCTTTTGCTTACTTGTCTGACACAGAGGTTTGTTGCTTTCTCTATCCCTCCTTTTAGATTTTCCCACTGCTCCTCCACTCCCCCCCCATGAGGGAATCCCTGAAACATTCCCCCGTCTTTGTAAAATCAGCTCCCCTGAAGTCCAGGACCCTCACCTTTGCGTGGTTTGATCCTGCCATAGTACTTACATTGAACCGCATGGTGCAGTGATCGCTGGTCCCCAGGTAGTCACCCACTGTGACTTTTGCAACACTTTCTCTGCTGGTGAGTACAAGGTCCAGTACTGTCCCCCTCACAAGTGAGCTTTTTTACTAGTTCCCTGAGGAATGCCTCCTGCAGGGTGTCCAGAGATGTCCCTGCTCCAAGCAGAAGCTGCAGCTGGGAGGCTGCAGTCTACATCAGGCAGATTGAAGTGCCCCACCAGCAGCACTTCTCCCTTACTTGCCATCAATTGGATGGCTTCCACTAGAACCTCATCCACCCCCACCCATGTTGGAGGTCTGTAGATTATGCTAGTGTAAATAGCAGCTCCCTTCCCTGTTTCTATGGTTACCCACAGTAGCTCTACCCCTTCATGATTTCCCTGTATCTTGGTTACCTTTATGCTGTTCCTCATATAAAGATCCCCCCCCCCTTTCTTTCCTACCCTCTTCTTTCTGAACAGAGTGTAGCCTGACATGGCTCTATCCCAGTTATGATTCTCACTGCACTATGACTCGGGAATGGTGGCAATGACATAGAAAACTGGACAGAAAAGGAATAGAAAATGTGATCTGTATTCATTGCCTAATCCACAGTCAGCTGAGTAATTAGGTTTCCACAAGGCAACGCCCCCCACCAAGTATTCAGAAATTTTAAAAGTGTTGAAATCAAATTAAATTAATTTGCTTAACGCAAACAAACCACTGCACTGTAATTTCATGTATGAGACAAAAGTGAGAATCTTTAGTTTGACAAAGCAGAAGTAATAATGTATATTAAAGGAGATAGGAAACAGCTTTTTATACCTCAAGATGCTCATCTGTTTTCCTTTCAGTGGGTCCAATATTCTGATATGACTTGAACTTTTTTGTTAAATTATTCATCTAATTATAGTGTATGGTCAAAGACTGTTCAGTATGGAAACCCATGCCTAGGACAGTGCTGTTGTGCTAAACTAGTGACTTTGATATACTGTTGTGCAGCACTAGCGATGTCACTATTATAGCACAACCAAATGGAATGTACCCCCACAGCTGTCATGCTCAGCCTGTGGCTGTCATCACTAGCTGTGTGAGGAGATTTGAACATCTATACATCTCACAGAGTTAATGAGTGCAGCAACCAAGGCAGACATGAGGTTTTCAAAACAGTTTTCTGAAGCACTAGCAGTTCAAACTTAACCCCCCCCCCCCACTATCCAACTGCACAGCCTGTTCCTCCAATGCCATGCCCGCCACTTGTCATGCTGGTATTACTATTAATTTGCATGGATAAATGTGTGGTTCTGTTGTGTTTAATTTTTGTTTCTCATTCACAGCATTATAGTATGTTCATGGAGCAGCAGAAGACAACTTAAAGTATGTATTTATTTTTACCTAAAGGTGAGCGCAGCACAATGGGAAAACAGAACTCCTTTCATTGAATTTGGAGTGTTTGAAAAAAAGTTGCCATGGCAACCAGGGAAAGTCTTGAGCTGTGTTCTCTAGGTCTCTGGTTGCCACTGTAACATTTCAATTGAGACACAGGCTTGCTCTATAAGGATGACCATACACAATTCTCTGTATTTTGACTTTGTTACTACCCTGAATCTTTCTCTCCTTAACAGTTTCTGCTCTCTTTTTTCATGCAGCCTAAGCATTATATGACATCAATAAAGCTATTACACACTATTCAGATTAACATCATCAAATGTTGTAGAAACATAAAAAAGGCAATAGCTGTTGAGAAGAGTGGAACTTAGTGTAGATCTAAAGGCACCCCAAAATTAGATTATTTACAGTATTTATAAAAAACTGGTCAAAGCACATCCAAATATATAACTGGCATTGAAATGGAAATGTGAGGTCAGTTAACTGGGAAAACTCATTTCCTGTTAGATTTAAGTCAGCAACCTAATATCATAAAGTCATGCAAAAGAGGCAGGAAATAAATGTACAGTATAGCATGAATTGAACAAGGTAAAGTAAAAATGTCAAGGTAAAATGTAGGGAGAGTAGTTGATGTTAGGGGAGAGCAGAAAAATAGGCTTGAAATTTGAAATGCAAGACAAAATGTCATCTTAAAACACTCAAAGAAGAACAAATGCATGAAGCTAAGTCACGTGACAAAAACAATGCTCTCTCCAAACATATTATAACCCATATTATGTCCCGGAGCAGTAGGGGAGAACATACTTTCAAATTTCTAGCCTTTAAGACAGTGCAAGAACTGGAAGAGGGGGTGATTTGACTGACTGGTCAAAAAGAGAGACTATTTCTGGATTTTTGAAACTGGAGCCATATATTGGCCAGGTCTTAATGATTATTTTGATATTGCTCCACTCCTATTATTGGAAATACACTGTAAGGATAACTGCATGATCACTTCATCACAGTTGTATTTCTCTATGTTGTATTAGAAGCAGCCTGTGTCAAAAGTACTACTTTTCTAGATAGTAGTCCTATCATTTGACACTGTGTTTAAAAAGTGTGTAATTGTTATCATGAACTGATAATAACTTACATCTTACAGTATGTCTTCCAGATATATAATCAAATGGATGACAGAAAACTTGACTTCATCATGATTGTTAGTGGAAGATGTGCCTAGTTGTTTCATGTCGAACTGTGTATCAGAGGCACTCACACACTTTAGCTGTCTGGTTTAAATGCTTTGTGATATGGTAGCCTTTGTTGGCAAAGTAATATTAATATTAAGAGACAATCAAGTAATTAGAAATGTCTCTGTAAGAGTATTAAGTATAAACAGGCACCACTAGACGGGGTTCGCTCTCTTTACAAAGTCATCTGTGTGGCACTGAAATGTTGAGTTGTCTATGTTAGCCATCAAACCTACCTGTCAGTTATGTACATAAGCACTTTCATGGAAATAAAGAAAAAAACTGAACTGCAACTTCTTCATCCAGTAAGTTATTGATCCCCCACTTCCCTGACTGCCTGATCCCCAGTGTCTTTTGAAAATCTAAAAGTGAGTAGCGCACTTTCAGTTCAACAGTGTGGCCAACATTTCCTATTTTGTGAAATAAAGATAGATGTAAGACAAGATGACAATTTTGTCGAATTTACACAGATGTAGAGAAATGACTTTTGAAAATGCTACTAAAATGGTATCTAAGGTCATAAGCACTGACTGTTAATCCATATTAACAGTGGGTTCAACTGTAATGCCAGAAGTCTGGGACACCTCAAAGCTGAGGGGCAGCCAGTGTTATCACCACTGAAAAGAACTGTTATGGGTCAGTTCCAAAGAAGTTGTCAGAGACGGGCAAGAGTAGCTCTCCATACCCCCCCCCCAGCTGCTGGAGGTCTGACTCTGAGCAAGTAAGGAGACTACTGAGAAATATAGGAACTTCTTGTCTTAGAACAGGAAGATCAGGAGCTAAAAGGGCACAGAGGCAGTAATTAAGTAGGGGGAAAAAAAGAAAGTAAACAAACAGAGGAAAGAGTAAGTATTCCAAATGACAATTAGGGACCAGAAAAAAGATATGATGGGAGTGGTGCAGTGCAGTGGCTGTGGAGCAGCAGTCTTCCGGGAGATGTTCTGGAGGATGCAGTGTTGTCCCATCTGCAGACACCTCTCTGGGCTGAGGGAGGAGGTTGCTCATCTCCAGGCTGAGTTGGTCAGGATTTGTGGGACCTCCTCTCCCACACAGGGACCACCAGGGTCACTGCCATTGCCTCAGAGGTTGCCAAGAAAGAGGAGCGGTTGGACCACAGTAGGCTCAGGGAGGGTGAGGGTGGTAGAACAGAGGCTCATCCCTCCAGTTGTACCTCTCCACAATTTCTATGCTGTTCTGGAAAAGTGTGGTTCCTCTATGGAGGCACCCACAGTGGAGACCAATGAGAATACTGGAAACCTTCACAAAGGAGACCCACAGGAGGGTGGCATGGGACCCCACAGTGGAAGGAAACAACTCCTGGTGGGGGACTCCATTGTTAGGAAGGTAGAACCGGTGGAGGAAGGGGAGAGGGAGGTAAGGTCCCTGCCTGGAGCCATGGCTTGGAGGGACAGGGAGCGAATCCTCAGGTCCACAGGAGCAGCTGCACAGGGGAGGGAGCTGGATGTCATTGTCCACCTAGGGACAAATGACCTGGCTAAGAAAGGGATCAGAGCAGTGCAAGAAGTGTTTGTGGAGATGGGGAGGGGCCTTAGACAAATAGCACACAAGGTAACCTTCTCGGAGGTGCTGCCTGTCTATGGCACAGATAAGGCTAGGGTGCTCCACACCATGGGATTCAATCAGTGGTTGAAAAACTGGTGCAGAGTTCAGGGATTTGGCTTCATTGGGGACTGGGGGTCCACCTGGATGGATACAGGCCTATACTGGCATGATAGTCTGCAACTGTCCAGGAGGGGAACCAGGATCCTAGGTGATAGGTTTAAATACTTCCTTGGCAAGCATTTAAACTAGCCAAGGGGGGAGGCACTTGAAAGGAGCAGGGAAATCCTAGCCCCCCAAAAAATCAGGGTAGTAAGTGAGGTAGACACCAACATAGAGATGCCAATAGGGAGAAGCGCAGGGGTAAATGGAGAAAATGACAAATGCAATATGGACAGGGATGGGAAAAAAGGGATAAGGCAATCAAGAAATGGAGGGTAATGAGTACCAGCACCTGCAGTCTGGGCAACAAGCTCCCTGAACTGGTGGCCTTGATGGAAGAGGGATGCCTGGATATCATAGCAGTCACAGAAACATGATACACAGAGAATCATGACTGGAATGTTAACATACCAGGGTACACAGCCTACAGGAGAGACAGGGAGGGCAGAAGGGGGAGGTAGCTCTCTATGTAAGGGAAGAGATAAAAGCAACTGAACAAAAGAGTAAACAGGGAGGAGAGGAGGCACTGTGGGTCACCTTAGAGACTGGAAATGGCACCACAATCTGTACAGGGGTTGTATACAGACCCCTATTTCAGGGGGAGGGAATGGACAAGAATATGACAGACGGCATACTTAGGATGGCAGAGAAAAGGGAGATACTGTTGATGGGGGACCTTAATATGCCAGATGTTAACTGAAGCACCTTTGCTACAGCCACATCCAAAAGCAGGGCCATTCTTGATCCCTTCAGGTGGCATGCCTCAGACAGCTAGTTTTGGAACCTACTCCTGAGGGAGCAATCCTAGACCTCATATTCTCAAATGGGAACAGTGAGAGAAGCTCACATCTAGAAGTGGTTAGCCATTTGGGAACAAGTGACCACCAAACAGTGTG
The DNA here is from genome assembly GCA_016271365.2 of Neoceratodus forsteri. Lineage (NCBI taxonomy): Eukaryota > Metazoa > Chordata > Ceratodontiformes > Ceratodontidae > Neoceratodus > Neoceratodus forsteri. Next base: position 1,243,453,525 of record CM057458.1, on the reverse strand, counting down.
GTTCACACTAAACTCAGCTACAGAGTCAAGCCATACAAAAGTGAGGGTTCTGGACTTCAGGAGGGCTTGCTTTGGCAAGATGGGAGAGTGCCTTAGAAAAGCACTAGCAAACAGGTTAGAAGGAGGGGTGGAGCAACAATGGGGAAATATCAAAACTGCCATCACAGAGGCAACAAGCCTTTCTGTGAAGCAAATAAACAAATCAAAATGAACGAAAAAGCCACTATGGTTCTCAAAAGAAGTGGCGGTGAAGGTTAGGGAGAAAAATAGCATTTAGGAAGTATAAGGAAACACAGAAGGAGCAGGACAGAGAACTGTACCATTTAAGGCAGAAGGAAGCAGGGAGGGTAGTCAGAGTAGCAAAGGCACAAACTGAGGAAAGGTAGCCAACTCAATTAAGAAGGGGGGATAAAACCTTTTATAGGTATATCAGGGAGCATAGAAAGACAAAGGGAGGGATAATGAGGCTGAATAGAATGGATGGTGGGTGGGCAGAGAATGACAGTGAAAAAGCAGGGATACTGAATGAATACTTCTGTTCAGTATTCACAAAAAAGGAAGTGGGTGAGGTGTCTAATCCAATTAACAGAAGCACTCTGGAGAGGGGGGGGTCGATCCCATTCCTTTCACAGAAGAAAGGGTTCTGAAAGAACTCCTAAAACTGAAGGTAGACAAAGCAATGGGGCCAGATGAAATTCACCCCAGAATTCTAAAAGAATTAAGCAGAGAACTAGTGACACCACTGACTAGCCTTTATAACAAATCATTGGAGAATGGTGTGGTACCCGAGGACCAGAAGAAGGCTGATGTGATTCCTCTTCACAAAAGTGGGAGCAAGACAGAGGCAGAAAACTACAGACCTGTCAGTTTGACCTCTGTGGAAGGGAAAGTGATGGAATCACTTCTGAAGGAAAGAATTGTTGAGTACCTAGAGGCCAGTGGGGCACAGGACCCAAGGCAGCATGGGTTCATAGTGGGAAGGTCATGTCAGACGAATCTAATTGAGTTCTTTGACTGGGTGACCAAAGTAGTAGACCAGGGAGGGGCTGTGGACATGGCCTACCTAGACTTTAGCAAGGCATTTGACACAGTCCCACACAAAAAGATTAGTAGTCATATTAACCAGCCTTGGAGTGGGTCCCAGGGTGGTAGCCTGGGTAAAACATTGGCTGAACAACAGGACACAGAAGGTAATTGTAAATGGAGTCCACTCTGAAGAAAGAGGGGTTACTAGTGGGCTATCGCAGGGTTCAGTACTGGGTCCAGCCCTTTTTAATGTCTTTATAAGTGACATTGCAGAGGGACTGGAAGGAACAGTATGCCTCTTTGCAGATGACACAAAGATATGCAACAGGGTTGATACACAAGGAGGTGTGGGAAAGGATGAGAAGGGACTTGGCAAGGTTGGAGGAATGGTCAGAAGTGTGGCAACTTGGATTCAATGCACAGAAGTGCAAAGTAATGCACCTGGGAAACAAAAACCCAGGGGAAGATTACACAATGGGGGAGGAGGTAGTAACAACAACAAAAATGGAAAGGGACCTGGGGGTAATCATATCAGATGACCTTAAGGTTGGCAAGCAATGTGAGAAGGCGGTAGGGAGGGCTGGGGGGATACTGGGATGTACAGGGAGAGGAATCACCAGCAGAAAACAGGAAGTTATCCCCTGTACAGATAGTTGATGAGACCCCATCTGGAGTACTGCATCCAGTTCTGGAGACCCCATCTCCGCAAGGACATAGACAGGATGGAGGTAGTTCAGAGGAGGGCAACTAAAATGGTGCAGGGTCTGCAAGAGAAGCCATATGAGGAGAGACTAAAGGAGCTTAATGTGTATAGACCTTGAGGAAAGGAGGGAGGCGGGGACATGATAGAAATATTTAAGTACCTCAGTGGAATCAACAAAGTCCAAGAGGGCAGCATCTTTCAGAAAAAGAGATATACAAGAACAAGGGGACACAATTTGAAGATAGAGGGGGGACGGCTCAGGGGCAATGTGAGGAAGTATTTTTTCACAGAGAGGGTGGTGGATGCATGGAGCAGCCTTCCTGAGGAGGTTGTGGGGTGTAAAACTTAGGAGAATTCAAGAATGCATGGGACAGACATAAGGCAATTTTTGTGGGTGTTAGGAAGAAATAGGCTGTTGGTTAAATAGGCTCTGCATCTTATCCTCTAGGTAGGGAAATGGGCAGACTAGGTGGGCCAAGCAGTCCTTATCTGCAATCAAAGTCTATGTTTCTATGTTTCTATAGACTGTTTGTCTCTAGGCCTTCTGCCAGGAAGAAATAAAACACCTGGTGAATAGCTCAGGAGAGCATACAAGTCCTAGGCCAACCTCATCACAGCAGTGGTCCATAGGAGATGACCATCTGAAATTAATGTCCAAGGACAGCATATTTGCTATGAGTGCAATGAGCTGGGCCATATGTGGAGGGAATGCCAACACCTGACACTGATAAGACATCCAGGGGCACCCATGCAGAGAGGAGATGGTGGTTCAGCCTACACCAGGAGCAGAGTTGGACTATAGACAATGAGGGCTGCATGTAGACAGCCAACAGAGAAATGGAGGACCTGTGCCCACAGTCACAAAAGAGGCTGATGTCTGGATTGGAGTAGTATGCATCCTGTGCATCAGAGACATTGGATCTGGGGAGACCATCTTAATGGCATCCTACTTCTACAAAAAATTTGAAGGACCCCAAGATTCATTGCAGGATGGCAGCTGGGTGTGCCTGAGTGCATCAAATGGCCTTCACCTCCCTGGTGTATGTTGTATGGATGCAGATGTGGATTGTTTGGGACAGACAGTACAACATAGGTGAATCTTCATTGTTCAAGTTATTTACAATTACTCTGAAGAAGGGAAGCAGAAGGTACCACTCATCATGGGGTTAAAAAAAATGATGGACATGAGTTTGGCGACATAGTCAGTCCCATGGGCACCTGCCCAAATCAGAACCAAAACTGGGCTAATAATTCAGAGTCTGAGCATGGCTTGAGGCCCAATACTGAGGAAAACAGAAGCTCAGACCCTTAAGCTTCATGAAGTCTGCTGGAAGTAGTGGGTTCAGAATCCTAATTCATAGCTGAATGCATGGTGAATGGATGATACCAGTTACCTCAGGGAGTGAAAGCATGCCATATTCTGATATACCTTATGTCCTCCTTCGGCCTCTAAGCTGGAATGATGGCCACCCGTGTTCTTGCACTAGGGACTAAGGAAAGAGTGTCAGTGAGGATACTTAAAGCAGACAGCAAGGCTGTGTTCCTACAGTCTTGAATCAGAGTAGCAAAAATGGCTCACCCAGATGGAGTGAAACTACCAGCCCTGCTGCAGTTAATCCATGGAGATGATGTGCTAGTCATCCGCAGCATGATGGTGACTGAGGACACCCAGGTGCCACACACCAAATCCACAGCAGCCCTGCCATCTGTCCTGGTACAAGTGGACTGGGAAAAGTTGTCAGAAGTGTAAGTGAAGCCTCTGCTGCACCTACAGGAGCAGCATTGCCAGAGCATATTTTTGCAGTCAGTGGATGACCTGAGCTACACACATGCTTTGACCCACAAGATTCCCATTGAGGGGGTGATCAAATCAAGAAGCAGCACTGATGTGTAGCCCCACATATATATGTCAGATTTAAGAGATATGTGCAGACGTTATTTGTGCAGCTGATTCTGTAGAAAAGTTGTAGCCCATGGGCTTCCTCGGGTCATAGTTAAAAAAGGAAGGTACCTGTAGCACCCCCACCCTTTACTTCCAGAGCAAATTGTGGGCATGAAGAGTGGTTATCAACTTTAAAAGATTTAAATGATAAGGTGTAGGGATGCAGATTGTAAGGGTAATAGATCATCCAGATATTTTAATTGTAACTTTTTATTACAACTTTTTGGTGTCCACAACTTTATAAACTACAGACATAACTTGATTGCATAATGCACCCATTAGCAGTGTAAACTTTTGAAATTACATGTACTGTAGATACATGGTTTTATTCACATGTTTCAAAGTATATTTACAAATGATCAGTAAAATATCCAAAGAGGTAAGGTGTACAGACCTTAAAATGGGCATCAACTCTCAGCACCTCTTTTATGTCACATTGGGAACTGATCTCCCTGAATTACACCTCTGGGAGCTTGCAGATTTTGAAGAAGATCTGTGGTTTCCATATGGCAAAATACTGTGCTGTCTCTGATTTCATACATGAAGTTAGAGTTCTCGATAAAAGAGCTATAGTGGGAGGGCACATGTAACTGAGCTACTGTTTCCTCAATGTGTTAACTAAAGTCAATTTCCAGAATGATCTCACTCATTCCTTCATATTCAGGTATGTGGGATTCACTCCTCAAATGAGCACTCTAGAATCTGATGAGAGTTGCATGTCTAGAATTCTCTTCATTATTCTGTGTACCTCCTTCATAAATTTCATTACTGGAGAACATTATTTAATAAGACAGAGAAAATACCCACACACTGCTCTACATTTAGAACATTCACTTTGTTTTGTGGGGTAAGTTTTAAGTCTGAACGGTGTGAAATGCATTCTATGTAAAATGTCTTAATACAAAAAGTAAAATTATATTTGGTGGAGTCAGTTTTTCCTTGAGCAAAAAATGTTTAAAATGATACACCTGTCCCAGTCAGCCAAGGACAATACTGCCCACAAATGTGATTCACACAATTCCTTTTTCTGGCTGTATGTTCACAGGAAATAACATTAAGCAATTTATAGAAACCAGAAATAGATCTGAAGTTCAGAAGAGGAGACTAGATAGCCTTCTCTGTTGGGAAGCTGAAGGGAGATGCTGATTTCTCACCAAAGATGGTCACTTTCATGTGCTTAACTTGATGTGCATTGAAAAGTTCTTGCCTTCCAAACTATACTTTTTTAAGCTTGGAGAAGGACTGCACTACCCCTGTGTTATACAAATGCTCAACTAAGCATAACATATTTATAGCCCAATTCAGAAAAAAAAATCTTCAAAAAGAATTCTTCAGCCATAGTAGTAGATACATAAGAGTATTCATGAGTGATATTGATTTTGCCCATTCCACTCTGTCCCAGGTCACCAACCATATTCTACCTGTCATAGCTAAGAATGAGTTCAGTAATAATTTTATATGCATGCTCTAGTGGGCCAGACATAGCACCTCAGATAAGAGCTCTTTACCAATTTATGTTCTTCTATCCACCAGCAGGTCAATTTCTTGTCTCCTGCGAGGATGCAACGAAATGATAATTGGGTTGCCAAGTAGAGTATATTGAAATTAGACTGAGTTTCTTCCCCACATTTTGAAGGAGTTTGCAAAGTCTCTCTTGTATTCTTACTGCTGAATAGAAAACTCCCTACAGTGGAGTTCATCGTACATATATAGATTGTAGAGGCACTTTTTTCATCAGGTATTTGTGCTCCTTGATGATGACCTGTCCACTTCATCCCTAGGTCTCCCCAGCCCTATTAATCACCCTCTCTAGGATTTACCTCCACAGATTCCCTCATGGATTATCCTTCCCTGGTGGGGCTGAAGTGGGTTGTCTATTCTCTGTAGGGCACAATCCAGATACAGAGGACCTAGACAGTGGTGCAAGGCCTGTGAGGCACCTTATGTATCATATTGCTGTTCTAATGGATTTTCCACTATAATTTGGTTTCCTATTACTGCCACCCCTTATGCAATGGTGAATGCATGTGTGCTTGAAAGTACATACACATGCATTAATACTGATGGTGAGCCCCTCAGCTGGGTGTCAGGCAAACATTGGGATGCAGAAACCCACACTGTGAGAAGGGAGCTGTCCTTGTGATACTCTTTGACCGGTGTCTTAGGGACTCAAGCTCATTCCTGACCTTGGGTTCCGGTATAGCCAGGGGAAGAGTTAATTATGTGTTATCAGGCCAGCCTGAAGGTACTTTTGTTAGTAGTGAACTGCAACATGTACAGGAGGTGAGGAAGAATACTCATTGTTACAGAGTTCACCCTTCTCCATCAGTAGCAAAGGTAGATATTTCCATTTCTCACAACCAGTCTTATATTTAGTAATCAAAGGTGGAAAATTAGCATTAAAAAAGCTCGATATCTTCTTCATAATATGTATTTCTAAATATTGATGTGACTGGCTGGAGTTAACTGTTAAGATAAAATCAGCCTGTTGCCACAAAGGTTTATTGCAAATTGCCATCAATTTTTCATTTATGCCAGTTAATTATGTGGCCTGAACTAGGATGATACTGATAAAAAATGGTATCAGAGTTAGGATTGTAGGCACCAGGACTTGCCAAAAAACATTACAATTTCATCCACTTATAGAAAGATAATATGTTGCAAGTCTCCCATCTGCATACCTTGTATAGTGGGTGTTCCTGAATTGCACTAGCTAATGGTTCACTTGTGAGAACACACAGGGTTGAAAGAAGACAGGGGAAGCCTTGCCTGGTGCCCTGAGTGAGTGAGGAAGGTGCACAGAGAAATAAGTTACAGTAGTCTAGATCTGAGCCTGGGGGTCTCTGTACATTGTCTGTATACACTAAAACATCCAGGGATCAAAGTTATACATTCTTAAGGTTTAGAACATGTATCTCTATGCCATGCAGTCAAAACCTTTTCAGCATCTGATGCTAGTAAATGGTCCATTCTTGACTCTGACTTCCCCTGGACTAAATTATGTGTTCTGTATTATTCTTTGGTGCCTTTTGGTCTTTATAGTTCAATTGGTGGAATAGGGACTTAGGTCTACTTGCAATTCTTTTTGCCATTATCTTATAATAAATGAATAAGGCACTCCAGGTTGTATGTTATGCTGGGATAATGTCACACCTCAGGTGTTTTGGCACAAGGCCACAGACTGAGTGCATTCAACACCCGAGAAGTGACATTATCCCAGCATGACCCACACCCTGTAGTGAATTATTTCTGTTATACAATGGCTAATTTTTATAAACAATAAAAGAAATAAAATAAAAAATAAAACATTTTTAGAGGTGGTTTTGAACAGTGGAAGCATACTTGTTTAAAAAAAAAAGGTTCTGTTTTCGATCTGTCCACTGGCTGGTAGTGTTGTGTGGTGTAGTTTTCTTTATGTGCTGTGATTGTGGGGTTTGTGATTCAGTCATCACCCGCTCCCCCAGATGTGTTAGAGTGTAGGTTTTTCACAAATGACCCTGGTCCCACTGCCTGCCCTGGAAAGAATAAAACTTGCTGTTTAATACACAGTTAAATTTACGGGGTCCCAAATGAGGATCATGATCTTCGAGGGAGCTCACTACCATGGGCAAAGACTTCCCGGTCTCAGGAGCTATTAGGTGAGTTCTTGAGGAAAGTGGCAGGAGCATTTGTTTTAAATATTTATTTTTTTACTTTTTAACCTGCCTGTAAGAAGTGTGAGTGTTTGTTTCAAGCAGAGTGGTCTGTTGAACAAATGTGGCTCTTTCAGACCGGTCACGCTACAGCTGAGTGGGGAATAGAAATGCCATTTCTAGGTACAGCTTTAGTCTAGCTTTTTTGAGCAGGGCAGGAAGGAAGCATGTGTGCCAGTTCTAAGACCGAAAATAAATTAATTATTTATGGCACCTTTTTTCCCATGTCCTGAGCGGCATCGATGAATCGCATAACCAGCAGTTATGGACTCCGCTGTTCACTGAAGCCACTAGGTTCAGGGAAGAAAATGACAATGTAAATTAAATTGGTGGATGCTGCAAAGTCTGTTCTCTAAATCTATTATTATGAATCACTATTAGAGTGTTGTGAGAACAGAACAGGGCTGCTGTGAAGGTAGTTGGCAGCGCAGGTGACTTTAAGTAATCGGGGAGCAGAGAATATGCAGGCATGATGTTTGCACCTAGTATAAGTTGCTTTCTGTGGTGGTTTGTTCTTCTGACATTTGATGCAGTCTTCTGTGTGCTGGGACTAGATCCATGATGATATGCTAGGATAACATCACGGGTCCAGTCCCAGACTGATCAATGAGAGCCCAGCATTCTTTCTTGCCATTGTATAATCTTCATTTGTAAACTACAGTATTTGGGGAATTGGATGAGCAATAATTTAGGTCCATATCTGATTTTGTTAAGACAGTTTCTGTGGAAATGAATAATGTAGGAGGAAAGAATTCCCCTCTCAAGGCTCTCAAGTCTCATAGCTGTAAGGGTGCAGCACCGCCAGCCAGGATGCAATGCAGTAATACTGTAGTATATCACAAAATGCTGCATTATGCCACAGAGAACTATAAAATGCAATGGCAGTTAAGTCCTTTTGCAATGCAGTATTCTGTGACATGTCACATACTGCAAGTCATTGTGTTGTATTGTGGCTGACTCAGCTTTAGTTCCTGGCTGGGGAAGAAATTCCTTGTAAAACTTAACAGGAATAAAAGCGTGTCTTGGAGATTTTCCACTGTCAAGTTTAGCTATTGCTGGTTAAGGGTCCTGTTAAGATAAAAAGGAGTTAAGATCTCCTTGTTGGCTTAGTAAGCATGGAAAATTTACTGATTCAAGGAAAGCCACTTCATGTTCTACTGTTGGGCAACCTCTTACGTATATACAGTTCTAATTAAATACATGGCCATATATTTTCTGAAATGTCTGTGATATCTCTAGCAAAATTCACTGCCTGCTTTCAGTACCACTGTGGACCACCAGACAGGATCTCTTTAAATATATAGCAAAATATCTGGAAATATCTGAATGTATCTATGGCTGCAACTACAATGTCTTATAGAAGGTTTTAAATTCTTGATTTTAGCTGCTTTTAATGTCCCTGTTCCACTGTCAGTATTTTATTAATGGTCTTCTCTCCATCTGTTTATCCAACTTCCATGCTAGTAACTTCACTGAGTAGTCCTCTTCAAATTAGCAACCTGCACTGGTTAGCAATACATCATATTCAATTTAGACTGATGATAGAGGATTATATTCAGTCCTGACCTGTTCTAATTTGTTATGATCTTGTGGAGAATTAGTTGACATGTGGGATTTCTCCAGTCTATTATCTTATTTAGTATGGAATAAAGACCCTATCAGTTTTTTTATTTTACTAGAGTAAGAAATTACCAACCTCCTTCCATATGCTTTTACAGTTTCCCATAAATCTGCTAGGGAGATCCCTGGAGTAGTATTAAAACTTAGAAAAGCTTTTTGTCTGCCATCACCTAAGTACTAACATTTGCTTGGAAAAACAGAGTGTGGTCAGTTCTCCCCTTTCTACCTCCAAAGGGTTCCACTAAAAGGTTAAAACTATGATAAAAGGAATGTGATCAGACACCAATATGGGGCCATACTCAAATGACTGAGTAATTTAGACTAAGTCTACAGTAGTTAAACTCATATTTAACCAAGCCTAATATTTATGTGCAAGGGAGTAAAATTACCATTCTCTTGATGAAGGATGTAGCACTCTTCATAAGTTGTTAAAAGCCTCTTCCTTTGTCAAGGTACTTAGCGCAATGGCCTCCTGAGACTGAGTAGCTGTGTTTTGAAACTACCTATCCAAAATAGGGTCATGAATGCAGTTTATATTTCCCCCTGTCATTCTGTGTTCCTGAAATTGTTTTAATTCCAGTGACAATTTATGAAAGAAACCTGGGTCCTCAACCATTGAAGATCAGAGGAACCCCAGCATAAGAACTGAGTCCCCCATTTTAACTTGTAAAAATACATACTGAGGTGCCTGCCAAGATCCAATGCAGTGTCAAAGATTCCTGTGTGACAAAAGGGATTAACTGCCCTTGACATTGCCTTGTTTCCCACAGTAATTCTGTTTCAGAATACTGTATAATTTAGCTGCATACTGGTGGGCTTCACTGTAGTGCCTGCTGGGTCAGTTAAAATTCTATCAGTTTGTGTGGAGAGGGTTTAATGAATCCTGAATCCTATTTCTCTGGCTTTAGAATTAAAGTGGGATATGACCAATTTCCCACTCAGCCTTCATATGGCTTATGAGACACAGTGGACACCATATAAGTTTCCTGCATGTATGAGATATCAAACTTCATTATTTTAACTTACTGTATGATACAAATATGTCCTTTATATTAACATTTTTAAGACTGTTTAGATTCCAGGTTATGCTTTTCAAGGATTCCACCAACTGAGAGATTCAGGAAGGTCTGATAAACCCAAAGATTGACCCTTTGCATCCAAGCACTGTGGGCCACTTTTTTAAGAAGTCAGAAACTGATCAGTTGTTACACTTTAGAAACTCAGCAAGTTACAAAAGCTGCTAAAAATTAAGGTCAACCAAAATAAAATAGTCCTTAAACATAAACCAAATACTTCTTTCCCCTCCTTCCTGCTGTCTCCTCCCCATTGTACTTATTGCTGTCAACAGGGCTGGCTAGTCCCCTCCCTAAGATTACCTCTTCACCACCTAATTGCTTAATTAGTGGGCCTACAATCCACACAACACACTTGGAACTTCTCTGTGCTCAGTCTCAAAAGAGAGAACACATAATTGAGCAACCCAGGGAGTTACTCTATTTCTTGACCACCAAATATGAGTCTCAAGCAGTTGCCTAGGATCAGGTTTCCTATTCAAGAATGCCAATAGCTTGTAAAAGTAACTTTGACTTTGCACTCCTTAAGGGTGAAGCCAGAACCCAAACTTCTGTTTTACCTGCATAAGCAGTAGTGGATTAAGCAATCTCTCATAACATTTCTACAACAACCCTTGTGCAAACTGGCATCTCACAGAGCATACCAATTTATCCCATGCTCACCCCCCACACACATCTGTCCCAAATTGGATGGCATATAGAGTACCCACTGTCATAACAGATTGGTAGCCATATGCTTGTAATTCAGCTGCTCTAGATTCCCATTATTTCATGGGTAAAGGAGAATGCCTGTTTTTACATCTGCATTATCTTCAAAGTCCATCAGTGAGAAGAAAGCACTGGGCAGACTGCAAGTGATGTCAGTGCATTGTGCACCAAATGCACTCAGAGCAATGAGGTAAGGCAAAACCAAAAACCACATGAAAAATTCACCCACTTCTCCACAGTTACCAGTCCAGGATATCCTCTGACACACTGGAGTGGGAGTAACTATATGATCCAAATGATGGCTCCATGGGAATAGCCACATAGTGACCCTGATTCCCACCTAAAAGATCTCCTAAAGTGGGTTTAGTTGAAGCAGACCCAGTGAAAAGCTTACTATCACCCCAAGTGTAAAGCAGGGGTCCATGCACTAGAGGAGTCCCCATGTATTATTCTATCCCACAACTATCTGTGTTATTCATAACTGTGCTCCCATGGTAAACCCTGAACAAGAAAAGAAATCCAAGGCCACTAAAGAGATACAATACAAACCTGGTGAGGGAAGGGGTAGCTGTGTGAGGTCATAACAGCCAACATGGCTAAACACATAACATTTGAGATCCACAGATATATCTTTCCTTGACAAAATGTTGAATAATCAAACCACATTCTGCCCATTGCTTTCATGATGCTAGATATGTGCACTGGTCTTCCAGTCTACATTTGGTCACCACCTCATCACTTGTGACAAATCCCTTTGCTTCATTCAGAGTCTTGCAGAAATGCAGAGTGCAGCCTGGCTTTTGCATGTTAGGGACCGAGGGCATGATGTGGAAAAATCACCATTTGTGGACATGAAGGCACTTTGTCACTTCCACAAATTACCTTCTCTTTTGCTACCAGTTGGGGTCATATTGGGAAAGAAATTAATTGTTGAGTTACCCGTGTTAATTGTGCCAGCTATTTGTGCTGAATGTAGGCACCTCTTCTGGTGTCTATATAACAGGCATTTGATGATAAAAGATCTAGGCCACTCATCCACCATTGACTTCTGACTGGAGAGCAAAGCACTCTGTCAAGTTTCATCTTTTGCCCTTCCAAATCCATCTTTCAAACCACTGGCAGACAATGCTGCATGTAAACTATTGTAGCACTCATCTCTGTATACTGTATTTGGGAAGACCATTAATATATATGTTGAAGCAATGCTACTTGCTCTCTAAGTCTTTAGTTTTCACTTTTTAATTTGGCAATCACTGCAGTAGCTGTGGTCAGATCTTAAGATACATCAGCTAATTTATCCTTAAAGTCACTAATATGACGTTTTGCCTTATAAAAGTGACTAGTGTGTTCAGCTGAGTTCTCACTAAGAGAGTACAGCATAGTTTGTACTGTACACGGGATAGTTGGGCAGATATATTTGTGGAACCAGAACTAATTTTTAATGTACAGTCAGATTTTAAACACTTGTGCCTGTGGTCCTTCTGATGCTGGGTGCTGCATTCCAGGCCTCTGACGAGGATCAGTCAGTTGGGGCAGGGGCTTTGATTTGGTTCCAGAAATAGCCTCCATTAATATGTTCATATTACCAGCAGAAAACATAAATTGCAATTGTTTATTTTGCAATCCACTACTGGTAGAAATCTTGTGCAGGAGGTATTAGCAAACGTTTTCAGTGTCAGATGAAAAGTTATTGCACAGTCAGGTAAATGAGCTAGAAATCAGGCATCTGCCATCTCTTCTGCTCAACAATGGGCTTGATCCACAAAAAAGCCAGGGTATGCACAATCTACATGTATCCAGCCCTGACAACCTGAACCACAATGCCAATCTAGACCATACAGAAACCACAGCCTCCAGAGGCCCTTTTCTGAAAATATAGAGCTCCACACTCGGGCAGAGGATGGACTGGGGTTGGGGAGTAGATCAGGGCTGGTTACTAGATTACCTTTAGGAATCCCATGTCAGCCACAGAGAGAATCTCTTGCTTCACAGTGCAGAGGATAATGGAATTTGAAATATAGCCTACAGTGCAAGGTAAAGTTTCAAGCTCTGATCTTTTGTTTGCTGGTCCCACTGTCTTCCCTGGGTTAAGTACAGTAATAGAGGACTGTATTTACCCTGGGAGAATCCTGGACTAGAAAACATCTGAACGGAGCTTCTAAAATTTGTAATGCACACAGCAGGCTATTGAATCTCCTACTGCTGCAGCCTTCCTACAGAGGATTTGGGGATTTTAAGTTACAGAAAAAATCAGCTTGCAAGTCTTCTGAATCAGTCTGATACAATTTACTTACCATACTGAAGTGAGCAGTAAGTAAAAAAAATGTTTTTGCATACAAAGTGCAATTTGGAACATCCCTACATTTGGGTGTCAGGTTCTTTTTGAAGTTCTGATGACAGAGAATTTAAGTGCAAAAACCAAAGTCCATGCACATATACAATGTGCATACTTTGGACATAGTTTCTTTTCCCATGTCTTTTCTTGACTCATTAGATGATGGCTGGCCAAGGTGGAGGGAGGGCAGTGCTGGTCATTTATAGTGGGAACCTGAGTACCTGTAACCTCTTTGTGGGATGAAAAGGGGCAGGAGGAGGGTATTGGCTGCCACAGAATGGTGGTGAGGGGGGTCAAATATTAAATGTTTTGACACGTTACAACTGGAATGGGTGGTGGGTGGAGGATTTTTGCACCATTGGAAGTGGGATGGAAATGGGAACTTTACAAAGTTTATGAGTGCAAATCTAAGTTCATTGGTACTGAGGTGGGAGAAGAAGGGTGCTAAAGGGTGGGGGTATCCTTGGGTAGGCAAGTACTGACAAAATGGTATTTATGGCATCCTGGTTTCAAGTCCAAGCACTTACTTCTCTCTTCTGTTTGCATGTGTTGCATAATTATGCACACGACACTCCTGTGATTGAAAATGAAATTATCTGTGCAGCACCAAGTTGTGCATTGGAGAAAGAGTAATGTGCTCTGGGATGGCCCAGTTTTCTGATGGCTTGGTGGCACAGCTGGTAGCACAATCAGAATGGTATTCTGGGGTGGCATGGTTCAAATCTATGCTGAGGAACTTACTTCTTTCGCTCTTCTGTTTGTAGGGTTTGACACAGACACGCAAAAGTAATTCATTATTTACAGGGTCATCTTTTAGCTTCCTTTTCACATATGTATTCTTGAGTGACTGCAAAAAGTCTGCTGGCTTGTCCAAGTAGCATTACAAACAGTTTCAACATCAACAGGTAAAACAAATTATAGATTCAGCACAGTTCTCCTTTAAGGAACAAAAACTCAATCTTTACTTCAGTAGTGGAATCTCATTCTTTATGCCAAATACAATAAATATTTTATACAGTTGATAATTAAGAAATAAAAATTGCGCCTTCAATCAATTACATCATAGGCTTGAACTTCATGTATGCCTTTGATAATTATACAGCATACTGCATTCCCATGAATGTCTTCTGTTTGAAAAGATAGTTGTATAGCAGTGACCTTTGCCAAATTGTTTTAATCTGTATTCAGTAAAGATATTGACAGTTAATTAGTTCAGCCCTCTTTCTTTCCTTTTTATATAGATTTTGTAGTTTACTTAATTTATCTCTGTGAATTGAATCATACATTATGCCCTTGTACTAAATTAATTCTAAAATAAATCTTCATTTTTCATCCTCCCTTATTCTCCATATTCTTCTCCTGATAGTTGCTTCATTGCTGCTTCCATATCAATGTGTTCCCTTATTAATCCCATTTATTACCTCTTTTATATTACCACTATATTAAGATTTGCTCATAGTCTACAATTAAAGTGCAAACTCTGAACATTTGTACAGTACTCTAACCATCCTTACAGAAAGAACATTTGATCTGGGATTGCAAGTTCATGTTATGGACTACAAAAGTAAATCAAAATAACTACAAACATAGTTATCAGTTTATTTAAAAAAGTCAAACAGTGCATATACTGTATAAGGCTTTGATTGTTCTATAGCTATGGGTTCTGGAGACAAACACAAACCACTCATGCTTCACACTCACAGTTTGTGAAACTCACCAGGCACCTCAGTGGCATTGCAGCCTTGTATACATAGGCATACTTTAGGAAATTAGTGCAAACAAAAACAACACTACACAGGCTGTAACTGTGCCCAGTCAAAAACCAGAAGCAGAAACAAAATGTTTGGCACCAGTATAGGCTGCAAAAAATCATTTATTCATATAAATGTAATATAAAATAGTGTACAAAACACAGAGTATACTCACAACCAGACTAGGCAGCAGCACGAGAACAAAAGCCCCTAATGTGTTTCCCCCTGAAGTTTCATCGGGGGGAGGGGGTACTAGCTGCTAGCAGTATCACTTAAATACACTAATTAATTAAAAAATCTAAATGACAAAATCAACCAATAGAGATAATAATTAGAAACACCAACATGAAGTGATACAAGAAAGAAGACAAGATTAAAAGTAATTGCCTATGTAACGTGTGGGAAACTGTAGAAATAGCAGAAACAACTACTGAAGGTCCAGTTCAGGTCTACAAGTACATAATGAAATGTCTCTGCAGTTCCAGTTACTGTACTGTAGCTCACAGGTCCAGCAGTCTCCACTAAACTGCTAATAAACAAGGAGAAAACATATTAATAATAGAAAAAAGCACATCTGAATTTGAAGCACAGTACTCTATGACTATGTTTAATCAATGGTACATAATCATTCTCCTTACTGAGAAGTGGGGTAAAGACCTCCCAACTGTATAATCCACAAGACTTCTCTCATCAGGGGGGGTTTGGGAGGGGGGTACAGAGACTGCAATTTATGGTGGTGTCTTTCTCGGTCTTGTTGTATTGTACGTACCAGCACACCTGGCTTTTCTACTTTGTTCTCATAGTCTCTGTATTAATTTGTTAAAATCAATAAAAAGTGAATGGCAAAAAAAAAAAAAAAGACTTCTCATCAGAATCAATTCATTTAAATTTCCACGCCTTCTACCCAACCTCACCCTTTCAATGCCACACAACATAAACTGATGCCCATTGGCATCACTTAGCAAATGAATGTGATTAGCCAATGCATTTACTAGCTCCATCTTTTCTATACTGCTTAAATGTTCACCAACATGTGTTTTGAAATTGCGGGTGGTTTTCTTCATGTATAACGCACCACAGGTACATGTGGCCAGCTATACAACATAACAATTATCACAGCTGATGAAAGATCGAGTATCAAAATTCTTTATGGTACTTAACACTTGTGAAACTATTTGCCGTAACCATAGTGGAGAATACTTTGTAATGCCCGCAAATAAAGTTACCATTAGGTAAGGACAGAAGTCAAGTAGGAACTGTTGGAGTTACTTCATATTTAGGCTGCAGGCTGTGTACCAATTTGTTATTAAAAAGAACAGGAAATTTGTGCTATTTGGCAGCTGTTTATAAAGTTCTTAGTCTTAGAAATTATATGCATTCTCCTAAAGTTGCCATATTTAACTGCACCTGAATAACAAGTGATAAGTAAAACTGTAGTTTGCATTGTTGTGTTTTTATGGGCAGCATTCTGTTACCGTTCACTTCATTGAATCACTTATGTAAAGTTTTTACTATGTCATGGTTTGTGTACAGAATGTTAATTATGTGACCTATCAGAACCCCGTTTAGAGTTATGTGCACATACCATGACATAGTTAAAACTCCAAAGTTTTGGTTCCATGAAGAGAACTGTAACAGAATGCTGTCCATAAAAACAAGACATTTGAAAATACAGCTTTTTATATCACTTTTTATTCATGTATAGTTAAAATTGGACAATTTAGGTGAACACATATTTCTGGGAATAAGAACTTTATAAACAGCTGCAAGTTAGCAATGATTTCCTGTCCTCTTTAAGGTTACTGCCCCTTTTGTACACTATCCTAGGTGAATCCCACATTTAATTCCATAGAATCAGGACTGATCTCAAAGTTGTCCAATTTTTGTTAACAATATTCCTAATAGCCCCACTCTGTCAACAGAAGGTAGTGATAACGTTCACATGCTGACCACCACCACCGTCATTATGTCTTTCTCTTGGTATCAACAAAGTACTCCTGTCACAGTCTGCAGCCATGTCCTGTGCCGTCTATACCACATCCACATTATACCCCTTGCAATAAACCTGTCCCATAGTTCCTTGCTACATTTTTCATTGTCCATAATATTGTTGCAATTCCATCAAATTCTAAGAAACTAGGATTTAGGGATGTTTTCTATGGTGTGTCAGGGATAACAGCTGGTGGAATGCAACTAAGTGGTATATCAGTGTTCTTCCTAAACAAGTCAGTACTGAAAGTCCTGTCAGGTTGCTTGTTAATTTTTAAATCCAAAAATGAAATACTCTCCTGTCTTGCTTGCACCAGAAAATGCAGATTTGGATTGTTTTGTTCCAAATATGACACAAATTGATTCAATTCCTCCCTGTCACCCCTCCACACCATTAATATATTGTCTATATATATTTACCAGAGGTCAATCCTATCATAGAAAGTGACGACCTCAGAGTAATAGACATTTCCCTTCTCCCAGTTTCTGAGGTACCAGTTAACATAACTGGGTGCAAAAGTAGCTCCCATTGCTGTACCTTTATTCTGTGACCAGTGTTCATCCAGAAAGAGAAATGAATTATACGTTGGAACATATGAAGCACATTTTACAAGGAAATCTTTGAAATCTCTGTTATAACCGGTGTCTATATACAGTACAAACATCTAGTGAGGCTATCCTTCAGATGGTGCTTAGATAGGATCTCCAAGTTGGCCGCCAGGCTGGGCGTGTTGCCGTCGCTTTTCTGAAGAAGATTAGCTTTTATGTATTTTTATTTAAATTTTTAGTCATTTCGAGCTATTTTGTAGCTATGCTGTATTTTGTTTAGCTGTTTAATCCGGTCACGGTTTCGGTCTTGAGTTTTACAGTTCGGCAGTGGCTTGACGATGAGTGGGATTTGTCTCCTGGACCTGGGGAGAGAGGCCAGTCTGGCTTTTTCTTTTCCTCCCCCACAAACTTTGCCAGAGGGAATTTTGAAGAATACAGGGATTTTGTGTTTGCTGCATCCTGTTCCCTATTCTGGAAGTGCCTTACGGATGTGTGGAGGACAAGGAGCTATTTTGAAATAAGCATTGGATAGTCCTGAAGTGTGTTTGGCGGAGATCTGGACACAGTGAATATTGTCAAGAACAGAGAACAGTGAATGGAGAATTTTTGACCAGGGCTTTACCGGAGACTGTGGTGTGGTGTGAGAGCACCATGAAATCTTGAGTGGTAACCTCTGGTGCCTGGTTGCTCCGACATGGTGCTCTCTTAGAGATTTGCTACTCCACAGGGGGTTTGGGGTGTTTCCAGCGGGGGAGCTGGCTGGGGTGCCTCACTCCCTTGGACCATAGGGATTGCTGCAATAGTGGCCTTTCTTATGGTCCTTTGGTGTGGGTTGCATTATTTTCTTGGGAGTGCATTTAGCAGGGAGTAAAAGGGTCTAAGTGTGGCTGAACCTCTTCGGATAAAGCTTTCTGTGGATTTTTTCCCTGGACTGTTTTCCCTCATTGGATTTATCTGGTTGACTTTCTTTGAATTTGAATTTACTGAATTTTCGTGGAATTCTGGACCTGTACTGAGAGACTGCTGACTCTTTCTTTGGATTGAAACTTTTTTTCGTTTTGGACACTCGGGTGGTGAGAGGACCCTGTGTCCATAGATTCTGTTTGTCTCTTTATTTATTTTTGGTTTTTTGATTTTACAGTTTGTGTCTTTTCTCCTGGCAGTGAGAAAGATCAATATTATTTCTCCCCAGTTGTGAAAGAATTTGGGGGGAGTCCATAACTCTTTTATTGTTTAAAATGTATGTTTTCATGATGGTTTGGCAGTGAGTGTGCCATTTTACCCTCTTTCCCTTGTGGTGAGAGGACTGGGGGGGAGGATTATACAGGAGAAGATTTGTTATTTATTTATTTGTTTAAATTTATTTTAATTTTAATTTTATATTTATTTTATTTTATTTTTTAGTGGATCTTTAGTCTAGTCCAGAATCGAATATTCTTGTGAGGTTGGGTTTTTGTTTTGTTTTTGTTTAATTATATTGGACAGGTTTAGGAATTATTTGATAATTTCTAATTTATAAAGATTGTGTTTTTTGTGTTGTGGTAGCGACATGTGCTGGCCTGTAGTCCCCACAGTGGTGTGCTATTTATCCTCCTCTCTTCATGCCCTCCACCCCTTTTATACTCCTTCCCTACAATTTGATACCTACCAGTGCTGTAGAGTGCTAGGGATTGTTCGTGGGAGAGTGAAGGGGTGGGGGTATGCGAACAGGAGAGGATGAATGAGCAGGGCCATCGTATCAGGGTCATTAAGTCCAGAAGGCACCCTGGGGTGAAATGGAATCCGGACTGGGGTTTACCATGTTTGGTATCCATACCCAAGGGCACTACTGATTTCAGTAGGCAGATAGGCCCGACAACCTCTGAGGTTTGTCCAACTCGGGCAGTGTTATGCAATACCAGGTCTGTTAGGAATAAGACCGCCATTATTGCCGATCTTGTTGGCTTGGCTGACCTGGCTTGCATCACCAAGGCCTGGCTGGATGAAAATTCAGGCCCTATAGTGGAGGCCATAACTCCGGCCGCGGAGACTCGGTGATACACCGCCCGAGATTCGACTGCAGAGGAGGGGGGTTGCAGTCTGCTTTAAGACTGAATTGGGCCTCATGAATGTAGTAGTAGGTGAGGCTGAGTCCTTTGAGTGTACAGTTGTAGCAGGTTTAGGTGTTCAAATCGTTCTCATCTACTGTCCACCCGGAGATGGGGAAACATTTCTTACAGGAAGTAGCAGACTTCCTCGTCGACATGTCATTTGAGTCGCCCAGATTGATGGTTCTGGGTGACTTCAATGCCTGGGTCAACGATGAACTCTCACAATTTGGTAATTACTTCCTCCAATTAATGTCTTCTTTGGACCTTACACAGGTAGTTTCCACTGCTACGCATAAATCTGGACACTCTTTGGACTTAGTCTTCCTTCTAGGGATTGATGCATCCGATGTAGGGGTGAAACCAGTTGTCTGGTCTGACCACTGCACCGTGAGGTTCAATTTTTGCACCCACTTAGAAGGCCTTCCCCTGTGGAGATGGTCAGGTACCGCCCATTATGGAATGTTACTTCACAAGGCCTAGCGGCGGTCCTTGATCTATCATCCCTGCGCTGGTGAGCGGTAATCCAGAGGCACTGGTGTCAGCCTACAATGAGGCTGTCACGGTTGCCCTGGATCTTATTGCTCCTGTTCATGAGTGCCCCTTATCCCTTCACCCCAGGTCCCCTTGGTTTGATGGGACTCTGAGGGAGATGTGGAGACAGGGGCGAAGGTTAGAGCATTGTTGGTGCAAGTCCGCCCTTGAAGCCGACCGCTTTAGATTGATAGAACATTATTCTAGCTATCAATCTGCAATCACCCATAAGAAGGCAGAATTCCTGTCTAGGGAGATTGCAGTTGCTCAGAATCAACCGGCTCAGCTGTTTTGAAGTGTAGACAGACTGTGCAACCCAGCCTGTCTGCAAGTGCGAAAAGCCTTTTCGCAAGTAGAGCGCGAGGAGCTGGCTCATTACTTTGCAACTAAAGTGGCTGACATCAGGGTGGACTTGTGTCCAGCAACCTCTAAGGGTGATGTCGTAGGACCGTGCGAGATCACAGTGCCTCAGTTCTCTTGGAGTTCCTTTTGTCGACCTGAGTTCATAGATATTATGAGGATCATCCATAGTATGCATCCCACAAGCTGTGGTTTGGACCCTGGACCGACTTCCCTAATTTTGGGTTGCTCTGATATCATTGGTCCAGTTCTGGTGCAAATAGTCTGGTGCTCCTTAGAGTCAGGTGAGTTTCCTAGCTCCCTGAAAGAGGCGGTGGTGACACCTCTCTTGAAGAAAGCTTCCTTGGACCCAGACTGTTTCTCAAACTACAGACCTATCTCTAACCTTCCCTTTATTGGGAAGGTTATTGAGAAGATTGTGGCTGCCCAATTGGACGACCATTTAACCATCCATAGTATCTACGAATCCTTCCAATCTGGTTTCCGTAAAAGACATAGCACCGAGACTGCACTGGTTCAGGTGCTTAATGATCTTCTGAGGGCGAGGGATCAGAAGAGACGTTCTGTTCTGGTTCTCCTTGATCTCTCGTCAGCTTTTGACACTGTGGATTACATGGTGTTGTTAGCATGCCTAAGGCAAATTTGTGGAATGTCGGGAACCGTTCTTCAATGATTCACTTCATTCCTCACTGGGAGATCACCAAGAGTTGTGTCAGGGATTTTCTCCTCTGGCCCAATCTCTTTGTTGTGTGGCGTGCCTCAGGGTTCTGTGCTGTCACCTATTTTATTTTCAGTGTATATGCTGCCCCTCAGAGACATTATAAGATGGTATGGGCTGAGGTTTCACTGCTATGCAGATGATACCCAGCTATACCTGTCTTTCGCACCCGACCAGGATGGAGCTCTCTCAGTGTTTAACAACTGTCTGGGGGAAATCCAAGATTGGATGGATTCCAGTTGGCTAAAGTTGAACTCAGAGAACACAAAGGTTCTGGTGGTTGACCCAGGTGGTCAGATTGAGAGGTCGCATATTGGCAGCCTTCTGGAATTTTTCTTGGTGGCGTGTCACTTCTGATCTCCGAATGGGTGCGTAGCCTTGGGGTTATCCTAGATGACAGGCTGACTCTTCAATCTCAAGTGTCGGCTGTCATCAGGACTTCCTTTTACCATCTTAGGAATATTGCCAGGGTTAGGCACCTTGTTCCGTCTCACTCTTTGCCAACGTTGGCCCACGCCTTTGTGTCCTCATGCTTAGGCTACTGCAACGCCCTTTACTTTGGGATTTCTGGGGTAGAAATCCATCACCTACAGCTGCAGCCCGGGTTTTGACTGCGAGAAGTAGGTCCTGTCATATTACCCCGGTGCTGCACAAACAACACTAGCTTCCTATACAGTGGTGGATCACCTTTAAAGTCATTTTATTGACTTTTAAAGCCCTTCATGATCAGGGTCCATCCTATCTGAAAGACCTTCTGGTGCCTTATTGCACTGGCCGATCACTCCGCTCGGCCGACATGGGATTGTTGGAGATTCCAAGAGTGAGTTTAAAATCTTCAGGCAGCAGAGCATTTTCTCACACTGCACCCACTCTCTGGAATTCTCTACCATGCCGGTTACGGGAGTGCACCTCTGTGGAGACATTTAAGAAAGATTTGAAATCACATTTATGGAAAATGGCCTTCTTGGATAATTAAGCTAATTTTAGTATGAATTTTACTATAATTTATTATGTTATTATGGTATATTTTATACATGTTTTGAAGATTTGTATCTGGAATGTGAATTTATGATTTTAAAATGTTCAGCGCCTTGACACACTGAAAGGCGCTATATAAATAAAATTATTATTATTATTATTATTAAACTATGGTAGAGTGCCTCCGATCCCCCATTATGGAGGATATTTGTGTAAAGAAGCTCAGTGTCCATGGACACCAACCACCAATCATCCTCAATCTGCATATTGTTGAGAACAATATGTCTCCAGTGTCCTGAACATACAAAGCATGTGCTGTTGCTATGTGTTTTATATGGCCATCCACACATTTTGACAAAGGATCTGTTAAAGAACCTATTCCTGCAACTATCGGATGCCCAGGAGGTTGTTGCAGGTTTTCATGTACTTTAGGTAATAAATACTGTACATCATGGCACACACAGGGTGCTCCACTCAGAGGTGTTTAAAGACATAATCAGGCACTATTTAATTATTTTTACTAGTCAACAAAAAACTGTCAATTTCACTTTTAAACCTAGCGGTGGAGTCCGATGATAATTTTACATAAAACAATTCATTTGTAATTTGTCTGTACACTTTCTCAATGTAGTAGCTAGTATGCACAACTACCACCAACCCTCCCTTATCAGCTAGTTTAATTGTTAAAGTTTTATAATTTCCCCGCTTTCAGAGTGCTGACAATTCCTCCTTTGAAATGTTATGATGAAAGTAAGTGTCTTTGTTGTTTATTAATGTCTTCAACTCATCCTCACATGTGCATTCAAAGACTGCCAGCATTTGGTTATAAAGAGGGCTAAATGTTGATGCTGGTTTAAAGGCTGAGAGATGATCAGTACCAGAGTTCAAACCTGCCAAAGTGCTATCAAAAGTATCCCTTGTTTGTACAACCTCAGAGTAAAATAAAATAGTAGTTTTAATATCAGAAGCTCCTTCAGATGCAGGTTCACCTACTGTTGCACTCGCTGCAGTGCCATTAACAGTATCAGGAGTTCTATCACTGAGTAATCCACAATCTTGATCACCACAAATGGTATTAAACAAACTTATCTCAAGAGGTTATGGAACTGCTGTCCCCATTAAAAATTGAGGACATCTCAACAGGGTATACAAAACAAAACAATAAAGCTGCTGTTGCCAAAAAATACTATGAGAGACACATAACTAAGCCTGTGTTTAAAACTGTAAAGCAGTCACAGCCATGAGCAATTGTTTTTAGTCTTGTTTGTTTAGTTTGTGTCATTTCACTTTGGTGCTTCTAATTGCTATATGTGGGAGTTGATGAGTGGAGACTGACTGAGACAGACATGTGCTAATGCTCTCTATCTTGTGGAGCAGGATAGAAAAGCAGGGAGACATTGCATTCAAATTATTTATGTAAGGTATGCCACCTATGCTTAATAGTTTGTCTACTCCCTCTAGATAATCTTTCTGTATGCCTCTGTCATATGGTACCTTGCTGTTCTGGTTCTCTTTCCCTGCAGGAGGAAGGCCCACTGGTGGTCTGGGCGATCTCCCTGAAGAGCGGAACCATGGGAGAAGGAGGGGTCAGCCTTTCAGAATTGATAAAGGGAGCAATGGAGAGTACCCTACCTACAGAACAGAGTGATTTCCTCAAATTCTAACTTATTTTTGCATTTTGGACTGACAAGGATTCAGTCTCCCAAATGTTTTATAAGAGGCTGTGAAAAGGAATGAATTTTTCAAGCAATTTGAACATTTTGAACATTTTAAACATGAGCCTGCATTATAAATCTTATTCAACATTTTATGTCTACATGGATATTTTGTCTGTTTTTTTTTTTTTAAAGAAGTCTGAAGTCTACTAGTCTGGCAGTTGTATAGTTTTATAATTTATTGTGACCTAGCCTTCGGTGTTATTCTTTGCCAGATTTTGAGATATTTAAAAGGGGCTGTAGAGTTGTATAGGTTTCTCTTTCTTCTACACAGAACAAAATTACAGTTTGTTTGGGATGATATTGATACCAGCACAAATTGACATTGACACTGACTGATACCCTGACATTACCAAACCTAGAGGGAACCCCCTCACTTTTTGAGCCATATAAATACAGATTTTGTTGTAAAAAGTTTTAAATAATTTAAGGTATATTAGATAAAAAAAAATTTTGGACGTTCAGCTAAAACGTCTGGACATTGTCTTACACACACATACTCCCTTTAAAAGATGCATGCATGGCATCTGAAGTCCAGAGGCAACATTGTACCAAGTACTACAGAGTGGCAGAGTGAGCAGTTAATTACTAGCTGGACTGATTTCTCTTAGCTGAACAAATAATTTGCAGCCTAAGGCTCAGAGAACAGGAGTAAATGCGTGTGCTTGTTAAAAACGCTGCATGGAGTAAGGAGAAGTTCTCTCTTTTTTAAGTCCAGCACACAATAGTGCAGTAACAGGAGGCATGGGATGCTCATGCAGACATGTGGAGGTGAATTATTGCAGCTATCTAGGCCTTAAGGACCAGACTGAGAATCAGACTGATAGTAACTGCTCACCCTATAAGTACAACAGGCTACTTTAGAAGTAGTATGGTTGTTAAAGAGCTACAAGCAATACTGTGAGTATCTCTTACAGTGTTATTAAATTAAGTTCACCAGACAAATGATCAACTGGGTTTCCTTTATGTTTCTTTTTAAGATATTGATAAATGAGTCTATAAGTGCTATAGGTGCTTAAGTAGCATAATATGAGTAATATTTATGATCTGTAATATTGTAATACTGAAAGTTAAAGGGAAAGATAGAAAGTTTAAAACTATGTCCCTTTTTTGCAAACCAGAAGCATGTATAGAGGATTAAGAAGCGGTACATGATTAGAAGTTTAGAAGTTTGGAACATATGCGAGTTTTCGTGGACTAGGAAATTCAAGCGCAAGATCCAGCAGCACACAGCACTTTCTGATCTCTGCAAAGTGGTTTCCTGGGTATAGGATGATTAAAACAGTGGAACTGGTACTGCTTTTTTTCTCTAACATTGTAATCTATTTATCCAGAAAGAGATGGCTGAGTAAAAAAAAATCAAGAACAATTTGCTGTACTGTGTCAAGTCTTTGACTGATTAAACGAGTTATTTAGTACAGCACTTTTATGATCTGATTGACTGACCAATTGATTTAATTAGTATAGGCTCATAAAGTTTATAAAATTTGTCACTTATTCATTTGCTATTACCAACACTAATTAGCACTGAAATTCAATGCTAAAGCACTTTATAAATGTGTTATAAGTGTACTGTATGCAAGAGTTACTGTTTATAACTATTGGTATTTTTGACAGAGCAGCCATTATAGCAGCTACTATAGTTAGACATTAAGAAGAGTTTCTGTGCAAATGAGTCTTCACCAAACATATGTGCAATATTAGTGACCATTATTATATAATATGAGTGGTTATTATAATAAACCTGTTCAGTTCAGTTATATTTCTACTCTACAATTAAACATAGTTAATACAAGACTGCAACAGCAGCATAATCCATCACTATCCCCCATTAACTCTTAGAGGATCTAGTATTGTACTAGACCTGACCTTACCAAGCCCAGATAGAAAAAGACATGTAGCACCCCAGAACTATATCTAACCATCAACTCATGATCTACCAAAGACCTAGAGGAAATGGAGGCTATAGAAGAAAAAGGCAAAACTCTGGGGAATATAGTTCTAGGAGTAAAGTCACAGAAAAAGGAAATGAAATGCAAAAAAAATATGTCTCAAATGCAATATACTATTCATAGCTTGAAATATTATGAAAAAAGCAGACAAAACTATCACTCTAGGAATGGGAATTGTTATGAGGACATTTGTAGGCATCACATAATACAAAATGTAACACCTGAATACATACCAGATTGTTTGAGTGAAGATGTGATTCACATAATGAAAAATTAGTATTGTGCCAATCTAATCCTTTTAGAACAATTGGCAATTAATAACAATTTAATTGAGGCACTTAGGGTAGATGTTGCAAGAAACAGATTCATTATAGAAGATCTCACAAGAAAATTACTAAAATGGATAAGTTCACCCAGGAATCAGAAGAAATAATTGAGAAATCAGACTTTAGTACAATTGTAATCCCAGACACCCCAAAAGCAGCAAAACAGAAAACAAAAATAAAATAAAGAAAGAGAAAAAGTCTGAAATACAGAAAAAGGAGAGGCTTAAGGAAAAAAAGACAAGGCCTAGGGGCTGAGAATAAGCAATAAAAATCAAACAATATCAAGAAGAAAAAAAAAACAGTATAGATGTACCATTAACAGGGAATACACAGCTTCATAAAGAACATTGTAGAAAGGTTAAAACCTCAAAAGAGATTAGCTATATTCATTAAAAAGAAGAGTTAAATGAACAATCAGGACAAATAGTTAACTCAAAGCAATTAATGGATAATTTGAATACACTGGGAACAAAATAAAGCAATTGAACACTTTAATTGGGAATAACAAAAAAATATGGACCCAAAAGAGAAGTCAGGCTGTACAATAGATGAACAAGAGAATAAGCCGATTGGATTCACTCCCCATTCAGAGCTCCATGATCTCCTTAAATTGGAGAGGACAGAATCTACAACATCCCTAATAGTCAGATTTATGGGTCCAACTGATTGGATTAGAACAGATAAAAAGAAGGTTGGACTGGATTTCATAGAAACTCTAAGATTCCTCCTAGATGTTGAACTAGAAGAAGCTGATATTGCCAAAATCAGAACTATTCAATTTGAGTATGCAATAATAGTAGAAGTACTTTTTTCACCCCTAGAATGGCCAATTATGTGTAGTTAAATGCTAATTCTTTACAAAGTGCAGAGTTTACTGTTACATTCCCAAATAGACAGCACTTTAATATAGTTAAGGGAAGCACAAGGTCATAGCAACTAGAAGAAGGGAAGTTCACACAGCTACAGTATATCTGTTTGAACTAATGATGCAAGCCAGTGAAACAAAATGGGTTGCCATGTAGGGCAACCTCCATTGTTCCAGGCCATTTCTTCCCTTTGACCCAAAAAGAAACTGACACTGTAGCAGGAAGGGGGGGAAGGTGGGGGAAGGAGGAAAAGGAAGGGGAGGGCAGAAGGAGGGGAGGGGAGTGAGGTCATAAGAAAGGGTGATGGCCTCATGAGATCATGAGGCTGTCAGAAAGTAGGTGGATAAGAAGGGCCAATAAGAAGAAGGAATGGCCAGGGAGGGGCGGAGCAAAGGAGGTTAAAAAGGGGAAGACAGAGGGGCTCTGCCACTTTCTGCTCGGTTCTTAGGTGAGTATTTTTGAGAGCCTAGCACATCAGTCGGAAAGAGTTCTTAAGAAGAGGGTAAGGAAGAGGTGTTTTTTGAATTCATGTTGTAACTGTGGAATTTTATCAAAAAGAGGGGAAAGAGCAAAGGAGAATGCTTTAGAAAAGGTATTTATTTATTTAGCTTTTGTTGACCGGGTAAGTGCACTAGACAAATCCTGCCTATTTTCAGGCACGACCCGGGGGAGGGGGATACAGATGAATGCCAACTGACCTTGAACCAGATTAAGCTGTTGGTGGTATTTTTTTAGTAAGTGAGGGAAATTTGGCCAGGACACCGGGGAAATTCCCCTACTCTTTTCGATAAGTGCCATGGGATCTTAACATCCACCTGAACTACCACCAATCCAGGCAGATGGGACCTCGGTTTAACGTCTCATCCGAAAGACGGCACCTCAGAAGTGCAGCTCCCCTCTCATGCTGCACTACAGTGTCAGTACTGGGATATTAACCCAAGTGCCAGATGTGGGAACTGAACCCACAGCCCTCTGATCTCCCGGCCTCAGAGGCGAGTGTGCTACCTACTGAGCCACTGACACTGTATGTAGGCACCAATAAACTAGGGAGTCAATGGTTAAGGGCTTAGGTATTATTGCATGTCTCCATAATAGTTAAAAAGAAGAAGGCTTTAAAGTTGGAGCCAGCTGCTTTTATGACTGAGAGAGCTGTGCATTCTCCTTATTGCAGTTCAAAGAAAAAGTGTCGTTTACCAATTGTTTGGAAAAAGCAGGAGGTCAGAACATGGTGCAGGAGAGATAGCAGCATGTTTTTTCCTGGGTAGTAAGAGCAGGGTGAGCAGCATTACGGAGATAGACAGAGCTGGTGACTCAGTGAGCTGCATAGGTCGTCTGATAATGAGAGCTGAAAGCGGAGGTTTTGTTTTCTTAAGCCAAGCACCGGAAAATACTTAGAAAGGGAGAAGGCAGAAAGGAGTGAAGAAGAGGCTGCAGCATTGTGGGGGAAGCAGTGATCATGGCACGAGCAGGGAAAGTTGCAGAACAGCCGGCTCTGATGCAAAATTTAAAAAAAGCGAGCAACAGGAAGCTTTGGGCAGTGCGCTAGCGGGGAGAAAAAATGGAACGGAGAGAACAAAAGCGAGAGGTGCACAGTGATGGGATTTTGGAGCAAAGGGGGGATGTAATGAGCAGAAAGGGAGGGCAGGGGTTTAAAAAGTGGATGACAAACCACGAATGGAGGGTCGGGAGAGACAAAGGATGGTAAGTATGGAGGTAGTGGGACCAAACAGGACACATGGCCTAGGACAGCCAAGTGGCATGCAGCAGATCGGGGGAAGGGGGGAGGGTACCAAAAGGGGGATGGGGTGGGTACAGCATTTTTTACATGATATAAGCAAGCCTTTCCAACAAAAAGGGGGAAAGCATGGGTGTATAGCAAGCCTTTTGTGTGCTAAAGGGAGCGAGCAAAGTAAGGAGCCCAAAAGAAGGCCAAGCAAGGGAACTAAGGAAGCAGGACCACCTGGGAGTGCAAGAAAGGGAGCGTGAGGGCCAAAAGGATGGAAAAAGGCAATAGCAACCAACAAGGAAGGGCAGACGCACGATTGAGATAAACGAGTGCTTAAAAAAAAAAGAAAAAGGGAAATTTTTCAAAAAAAAGAGAAATGTGTGCGGGTGCATTTGTAAACGCAGGGAAGGGAGCAAGGGCAGAGCATAAAGGGACGAATGAGCGATACGGAGGTAGGAGGTTTGGAGGAAGAGCGCATTGGGAAAAAGAAGGGGTAAAAAAAAAAGGGGGGCTGCCTCCAGTGAGCAATCCACTTCGTGAGGCTGGCAAGAAGGGGTTTTAAAAATAAACACCCCTGGCAGAAGCACAGGGTAAGCAGCCAAAAAAAAAAAAGATACATATATAAGGGGATTGGGCGGCCATCTTGGAACGGGGGTGAGAAACAGGACAAGGGGCGTTTTCCAACAAGGGGAGATAGGATCACAGGGGTCAGCAAAAAAAAAGAAGTAACGGAATGAATAACAATGTTTATTTCTTATATGAGCAGGACACAGAGAGAAATAATGAACACATGGGGATCCAGACTAATAAAGACAGATGCAATGAAAATGATTATGGAGCTGGTGGACAGGGCCCATAACGTCCTGGATTCAGTAGAAGACACAGAAAGGGGGGAAGGTCCAGCAAGAATAGGGAAAGTCAGGAGGAAGGGTCAGAGTGGGGCAGGAGGAAAAGGGAAGGGAGCTGGAACCCCGGTGCAAAAATGTCCCAGAACAAGTTCTCCGGGGCAGTAACTGACAGCCTAAGTGATTCTGGACCCTGTACCTGTGCCAAGTCCGGAGGGGCTGATGCCTGAACCGGAGCCCAATCCAAGGCAAGAGGCTAGGCATCAACCGGGACTGGGACCCAACATTCCCACACCCGAACCTACCCGGCTAGGGGTACCACAGCCAGGTGGCAGGACAATGGAACCCATGGCTGAGAATAGCCGGCAGACCCCAGCAAACGGAATATGGGAAGGAACGGAACCAGGAGACAAGGCAGCAATTGGAGCACCAAAGGAACCTCACAGAGAACCAGGTACAGTGTTGACATTAGAGAGTAGCATGAAGGAATATGTGGAGCAATTGTTATTAGGTATGGGGGAGATGGCATTAAGAAGTTACAAAAAGTACTGGGGGAGTTGGAAGAAAGGGAAAAAGATGCAAAACAGACAGAGGTGGGGGAAAAAGAAGGGCTAGGACAGATAAAAGGGGCCGGAAGGGTGTGTATAGAAGATCATGTGCCGGTAGCAACAAAAGAAAAAATCTGGAAAGGAAAATTTGTTGATATTTTTGCCCTGGTAGACAAGAAAACAGCAGAGTTATATGAAGAAAAGGAGAGTTTCAGTAAAAAAGAATTGGCGACCACAGTAGTGCTGGTCAAAAAGGGGGAGGAGCAGAAAGGGCCCACATATAAAGGAAAATCATGGGAGGCATGGACTTTGGGTTTCACATATTTCAGTGCTATAGCACAAGAAAAGAAGCCAGAATTGGGCATTCCCCTGTTAGCTTATTCACTGATAATAAGAAATGCGTATAAGATGATGGGGGGCACGAATTGGTTGCAGTATGATGAGAAGTTCAGGACGTGGATGGCTAATTACGGGGAGGACTGTCGATGGGATTCAAGACATAATGACCTATGGTGGGAAACTATGACAGTAGCAGGAGGAGATGAAGGCGAATGGCAAAAGGGAGAGCTGCGATACCAAAAATGTTGTTGGGGGTACAACAGGGTGCACTGCTCTTTTCCATATTGCAGATTCAGGCATGCATGTTCGAAATGTGATGGATCTCACCCAGCCTCCTGCTATAGAGCATATGGAGATGCCAGTCCCGGGGGAAGTCAAGGTAACTATTCCTTCCGGGGGGGCCACAGGGGAACACATGGAGAAAATACAGGAAGAGGTAGAGAATATGCAGCTGGAAGAGGGTACCACCAAGGGGGAAAGTAAAGTAGGCCATTTTCATTTAGCAAAAATCCCTATTAGAGTTGAAGTAATAGAACGATGGTTAAAAGGGTACCCTAATGAGAAGGTGGGGTTGGAATTAGTAGAAGGCTTTCATAAAGGCTTTAGCCTACATTACCAAGGGAAGAGATTTAGAACATGGGCAAAAAATTTAAAATCCATTAAGGGAAGGGAAACGCTGCTGAGAAAGAAAATTGGGATTGAAAAAGAAGCAGGTGAAATAGAGGGCCCCTTTAAAGAACCCCCTTTCTGGCACCTACGAGTATCTCCATTGGGCCTGGTCCCAAAAAAGCAGGTGGGAGACTATAGGGTGATACACCACCTATCCTATCCAGAAAAAGAATCAGTCAATGACCACATTTCAGAAGAGGATAGTAGGGTGTCCTATGGGACCTTAGAGGACACGGTGGATATCATCAGGGCAAGACACACCCCGTGGCTAGCAAAGACAGACATCAAGTCTGCATTCAGGCTGCTCCCGGTCCACAGAGAGGATTTGGAGTTGTTGGGTTTCCAGATAGATGGGGAGTATTATTTTGATAAAGCCATGCCAATGAGTTGTTCAGTGGCATGCTTCACCTTTGAAAAATTTAGCACATGGCTGCAGTGGGTATTCAAAAACAGGTACAGGCATGACACAGTAGTCCATTACTTGGATGACTTTTTGTTTATAGGGGAAGGAGAAAGAGGGGTACGGGTGATGCTAGAGGACTTCCAAGAGTTGTGTGGTGAGCTCGGAGTGCCATTAGCAGGAGAGAAAATGGAGGGCCACAGTAGGTGCTTGGAATTCCTAGGCATAGAGGTAGATGCAGAACAGGGTTTGTTCCGACTGCCAAGCCAAAAGATAATTAAATTAAAGGGGATGTTATTAGAGATAGGAAAAAGAAGCGGGTGCCCCTAATTACCAGCCAACGGTTAATGGGTCACTTGAATTTTGCGTGTAGAGCAATAGGGCCAGGACACGCATTTACATGACGTCTGGCAAGGTCCATGGTGGGGGGAACAAAACCATATCATTGGATCACATTAGGGAGAGAGATTAAGGAAGATATAAAAATTTGGGAACTGTTTATAAAAACACACAACGGGATAGCCATTTGGCAGGAGGAATGGCTATACAGCATGAACCTGGAACTTTTCATGGATGCTTCAGGGGGACATGGGTTTGGAACCTACTTCAAAAGGAAGTGGATGGCCGAACCATGGCCACAAGAATGGGTCGAGGGGGGACTGACAAAGGACATCACCTTTTTAGAGATTTTTCCCATTTGGGCAGTGACGAAAACTTGGGGAACATGGCTACAGAACCAGAGGGTCACATTCTGGTGTGACAATCAGGCAGTAGTTGATGTGCTGAACAACAGGGGGTCAAGGTCAATCCTGGTACTTTGCATACTGCGGCAGCTAGTATTACAGGGGATGAGGCTCAACATGAGTTTCAGGGCCAGGCACATTGAAGGCAAAAAGAACTCTATTGCTGACAGCCTCTCCTGATTACAGATGGTGAGGTTTCAGGTACTAGCTCCCAATGCACATCCAACAGGAGAGAAGATCCCAGAGGAGCTATGGGAGATTGGCTGGAAGGAGCAGCTCATCTCTTTCGAAGCTCTTGTGCAGACAACACTTTAACAGCTTATGAAAGCTCATGGAGAATTTTCCAGGTTTTCAGAACTCGTCACGCCATGGAGGTAAGTGGGTCAATCACAGAAGAACAGGTGGGTAGGTTTGTTGTGTCAAGCTGGGAAGAAGGACTGGCCTACATTACAGTTAAAGTACAGCTAGCGGCCATAGGATGGGTCTGCAGGATGAAAGGTTGAGGGGAGCCCTGCAACAGTATTGTGATAAGAAGGATGATGATGGAGTGGCAAAGGTTGAAAGGGAGGGGGAGGGATAGTAGAGAACCAGTCTCACAGCACCTGCTAGAAAGGATTCAAGAAAATCTAGCAGAAATTTGCTACACGCCATACAAAATGACACTATTTAAAGCACTGTTTGCAGTGTTACATAAGGGAGTGTTCAGGGTGTCAGAAACAGTAGGGCCAAGTACACCCTCACCAGGAAAGGGGCTACAGTGTGAGGATATGCAATGGACAGGGAAAGAGTTCTCCCTCGAAATTGCGAGCTCAAAGATGGATCAGGCAGGGAAGGGTTATAGGGTAAGTATTGAACCCAGTAAAAACCCAGTCTTGTGTCCCTGCCAGCTGATACGTAGTTACCTCAGGATCAGACAGGAAAAAAAAGGCCCACTGTTTATACACAGGGATGGAAAAGTGGTAAAAGGAAGTCAATTTCAGGGGTCTTAAAATGAAGCGTAGAAGAATTAGGAAAAAAAACAGACAGGTTTTCCTCCCATTCTTTCAGGATTGGGGCAGCATCTGAGGTGGCGGCAAAGGGAAAAGGGGGGAGGACATAAAGGCCACAGGGCGATGGTCATCAGACTGCTACAAGAAATACATTAGAAATACAGTGCATTAACCTGTTGCAATCTTGTCACCCCTTACAGGAAAGAGTAAAAAAAAAAAAAGTGGGGGGGGAAGAAAAAAAAAGGTTTTTTTTTCAATGAAAGTTGCTGCTTCACTGTTGCCTATTGTTCTTTTGGAAGCAAACAAAAGGAAGGTCATATGGATGGTGGGACACTCACACATCTACTGGGCAGAAAGGGAGGCAGCACAGAAGATAGGTGGAAGGCAGCTGGGGTTTGAACATAATGAAATAAGGATCCTGTGGAAGGGAATACATGGAATGTGATAGGGGTAGCTCCTTCCCTTACTCCTAGAGATGAGGAAGAACAACAAGGCCCCAGACCTCCTTATACTACATCTGGGTGGGAATGACCTAGGACATGGTCCATGGTTAGAAATTTTTAACAACATACAGAGAGATGTCATGGTCATGAGAGCATGGTGGCCAGAAATAACAATTATGTGGTCTGAAATGATTCCACGGAGGGTGTGGAGGCAAGCCAGACAGCATAAGGCCATAGAGAAAGTGAGGAGATGAATGAACAGTAGGGTGGGGAAGTTTATGAGAAAAAATGGAGGAGCTGCCATTAAGCATGAGGAGATAGATGAGGGGATATATGGGCTATATAGGGCCGATGGGGTGCACCTATCCCGGATGGGAAATCACATATTTATCACAGAACTGGGTAGGGGCATAGATCAGTGGTCGAAAAGGGGATGGTCATGGGTAGTGGGGGTGGAGGAAGAAGTAGGGGGAAGCTTGCCGTCCAATGCAAGCAGGAGGCAAGCTAATGGAAGGTTGGAAGGAAAGACTGGATAAGAGAAAGAGAAAAAGTGAGATGGAGTTAGAAAACAACATAAGGGGGAGCAGAAACTGGAAAAGAAGGGTATGGACACCTGGGCAAGTGGACAATAAAGGGGGAGCAGGAATTGGACCTGCCCAGAAAAGAAGGAAAGTATAAGACCAGCTCGGGTTTACACCCGGGAAGGAGTGGAACAAGACCCCCTCCGGTTTTCGACGCCCGGGGGAGAGAAGACAAAAAGAAATCAAAGCTTGTAATAAAAGGATTGGAATAAAAATGTGGACATAAGAAAGGAGTAGATGGAACTCAATATTGTAAAAATGTATGTAGTTATACTTTTAGTGGAATAATAATAAAAGGCTTTGCCAACTGAGCAGCCAAACCTACAATACGGAGTGTGTGGTATCTTTTGTGGCAAAAGGGAGGATCTGGAACAAATAACAAGTTACAGGGTACAATTGCCAGTTTCTTGGAAAATATTTTGCAAATTCCCCTAGAAGGAAGGAGTAATATAAGAGTAGAAAGAGTAGGAGAAGGGTCACAGATCAATCTCACACTTAATAGAAAGGATATTGCTGACATGATAATAGAAAAATCTGAACAGTTGGATTGTTTATGGTTATATGTAGTTGAAGCTAATATTCTTGGAGCTGATTGCAACACAGCAAATATTAGGGGTAACAGGTGTCATGCATTAGCAGGGTACTATGATTGACAGAATTGTAACCTGAGCATTTCTCCAGTAACACCCATTAAACAGGAACAAACACGGGAATCATTTCAAGTTATCCCTTGGAATATTTCTGGATGGAGTAGCAAACCAGCTGACTTGGATTGGATTACTTTCATAAAAAACATGACATAATTGCTTTTCAGGAAAGATGGCAAGGCACAGAGAGTGAAATAAGTTTTAATGGATATGAGTGCTATCAAGCTGCTTGTATAAAAACACAGAAATCTGGGAGATGCTCAGGAGGAGTAGCTACCTTCAAAAGATTGGAATATTCAAAAAATAGAATGTATTAGCAAAAATAATAAATTGATTTGCATTTTAATAGAAAACAGTAGAATGGAATTTCTTATTATAAATTGCTATATTCCACCTAGTAACTCAACCTTTTATGATGAGAATTTATAGGAAAAACTGAATCTGCGTCTCCAAGAATGGTATAATACATTTGCATATATAGACATACTAGTACTCAGGGATTTTAATGTCAGAGTAGGCAAATATGACTGATATAGAGAGAATGTTTTTTTGCATACAACAACAGGTTAAATAATATGCCAGTCAGAAGCTCAAAAGATGTTAAAATTAATATTACAGGGAAAAGGTTAATTCAGTTTATGAATGAATATAATTTCTATCCATTAAATGGGAGATTAAAAGGGGACACAAGGGGTGAATGGGCATATATATATCACTAAAAGCAGCTTCAGTGGTTGATTATGCCCTATGGAATGGTCTTGATTTATGCTGGAAAGAATTACATATAGTATAAAGAGCAGTAAGTGACCATTTACCTCTAGTATTAATAAACTCTGACAGTGCTCACACTAGTGAGTGGGTTTTTCAGTTAACAGCTGTTGTCTGCACAGTTGCAAGTGATTAATGTTGCAGGCCTGTTTGTTTGGAAGGTAAACCTTTCTTTTTTACACTCACTAAGAGCAGCTAGTTGTGTTGTGGTTCTTATGCCCTTGGGAGGAATCACATCACATTTCTAAGCTTACTCTGTGTACTATTTGTGTTCTCCTTATATAGGGACCTGCATTTTTTATTTGGGC
Organism: Neoceratodus forsteri; assembly: GCA_016271365.2. Lineage (NCBI taxonomy): Eukaryota > Metazoa > Chordata > Ceratodontiformes > Ceratodontidae > Neoceratodus > Neoceratodus forsteri. Next base: position 1,243,417,595 of record CM057458.1, on the reverse strand, counting down.
TACTTTTATTGCACTAACAGTGTGATTTTTACAGCTGAGTTCTGCTCGACCCACTTCCGGATCATGGGGTATAAGTGCTCACGCTAGTGCGAGCGGGTGAGCATGAGCGGGTTAGCGCACGTTGTCACACATGGAGATGTATGTAGGGACACACGTGTTTGCACTTGTTGAGCATGTCTGGCATGGTTGGTGTGGAGAATAGGGTTTTACTTTATATATTCAAATGACTAGACTGGTATGCTCTGGAATATAGCTAAATGTCAGTGAGTAGTTCAATATACGATTAGATAATAACTGCTGGTAATTTCAATAGTACTGCTGTATTCAGTGTTTAAAATGGCTGATTCTATATTCACTTTGGATGGGAAGGTTGGAGTTAAATGTGTTTCTTGTTTGATGTATAGCCTAATGTCTCCTCCATTTCCTAAATCAGATTTTATTTGTAATAAATGTGTGGAAATAAATGACTTAAAATCAGAAAACTTGTTGTTTATCAACAGGATGTTGGATTTAGAAGCTAGTCAACCAGCTATGTTGGATCGCTTCCATTGTCATGCTCTGGAAAGCAATGTGGGTGTTCCACCTGTTAACAATGAGACTATTATAGATCCTCTTATTAAAACACCCCCTTAGTATTGTTAGAATCCTTTCCTCCATCAATCCTTTCAGAATCAATGTTCTCTAGAGAAAATAATATTTCTTCAAAGAAATGATTAAGAAGTGAATCAGGGGAACAAGAGTTATTGGATGATTGATGTCTTGCTACAAATTCAAAAAAAAAAAAAAAGACAGAAAAGAGGTTGAAAAGCTGATGTCTTTACATTACCTCTAAATAACAGTTTTGGCCCACTTGTAAATGATGATTCAAACATGTTGCTCACCTCTACCATACCCCAGGTTAACATTTCCACTGTATTAACAATACCCTCTTCAGAACTTTAATCAAATGGTGTGAATTTTGATCCCCCAGTTTGTACTTCCGTAAGTATTTCCATGAACATTTTACCTTCTGAATATGTTAATCTAGATTCTACTGTGGTGTTAGCTGGTGATATGGAAAGCCAAATGCATGGCAACCCAGTTGTAGACCAGACTAGGATACAACAACTTTATGTGTTAGGAGATTCAATTATCAAGCAGATAAATAGGGCAGTGTGTAATGCTGATAAAGAAAATCATACTTATTTCTCATTTAGGGGTGCGACAATATCTGATATTACATATATGATTAATAATATCATCCCTTTTGATGAAAATAATTCTATGATAATTATACATGCTGGCACCAATGATCTATATAACAGCTGTCTCCTTTCCATTAAACAGGATTTTGTTGCCCATACAAACAAATTGGTTTCCCTTGGATGTAATATTTTTATTTCTGAAATATTACCTCGACCATCTGCATCAAGTGTTATTAATAATGAAATTAAAAATGTAAATGAGTGGTTAAGGAAGTGGTGTTTATGTCAGAATATTAAATGCATTACCTATTGGGAAGAGTTTTATGATCAACCGTTATTGTTTTGTAGAGATGGATTACACCTAAGCAAAAGGGGTAATATCATTATGGGTAACATTATTTCTGATTTCATTAAATGTAATTTAAACTAAAAATGGGGGGGGTTGAAGTTTCAGATATTGAGAAGACAGTAAATACATCATCTCGGCGCAAACCTAATCTCTTAAAACATCTTCAATTCTTAAGCTTCAATGCTAGGAGTTTGAATAATAAAATGAGTGAATTATGTACCATAATCTCCATAACAAATGTTGATATTATTTCAATAACAGAAACGTGGTGGGACAATAATGCTGAAGATAATAATAATATTCCCGGGTTTGATATTTATTCTTGCAATAAGTTGAACAAAAGGGGAGGAGGGGTGTCTCTCTTTTTGAATAAACAGTTAAATAGTCTGGATATATCTTGTCAAATTAAGAAACATAATATCAATACTGAAAGCATATGGGTTAACGTCATAAACTCTATCTCGGTACTGCTTATTTTGGGCACTTGTTATCAGCCACCAAACTCTTCAGTGGAATATACAGATGGAATTCTACTGGAAATGGAAACTGCTTGTGAGTTAGGGAATATAATCCTTCTTGGTGATTTAAATTTACCTGATGTAGATTGGGGTTTATCAAATGCAACAACTTTAAATGGGAAACAATTCTTAACTACTAGATCTCAACTGCATTTAAAACAGAGTGTTACATTCCCAACTTTTGGGAATAATCTCTTTGATGTAATCTTACATCAGGATAATTTGAATATATTTGAAGTGAATAAAGAAGCCCCTCTGGGAAATAGTGATCACTGTGTTATCTCATTCAAACTGAAGTGCCCAATTGAAATGATACCTGAATCTTCCTTAGTTTATTGTTATGATAAAGCTGACATTGATGGAATGTTAGAAACTCTTGACCAGGTTGACTGGGTTCATGAACATTCCAAACTTATTACTGAACATTTTTGGGAGGTACTCTTTAACAAATTAATTTTGGTTAGAGATAACTATATTCCATGTGTTAATAAATATGAAAATGGTAAAATTCAACCAAAATGGTTAACACCTTCCATTAAGAAACTTGTTTGGCAAAAGAATAAGAAATATAACAAATTTCAACAAAATAAGAATTCAACAAATGGACAGTATACATTTCAAAGCAAAGAGAATGTAAGGTAGAAATAAAAACATCTAAATGGAAGTATGAATATAATCTAGAAAATAAAGCTTCTAAATCAAATAGTAAAGTGTTTTTCCTCATACATTAACTCCTTAAATAAACCTGTCTGTAAAGTGTGTCTTTTACAGGATAACAACAAGATTTATTATGACCTAAATCCATGGCGGACCTATTTAATCAAAATTTTTGTAAACAATTTTCACTTGAATACTCTTTTGATGTTGACTTAGAAGTCGATGGTAGGGAACTGACAAAGTTCAAAATCAAGGACATTGAAAATAAAATAAAACTTCTAAAAGGCAAGACTTGTTTAGGTCCAAATACTATATTAGGTCATTTATTGTTTTTGTTGTCTTTCAGTTTACTGATTCCATTTAAGTTATTGTTCAAATCCTGTTTATTTTATGGGTTTGTTCCTAAACAATGGAAGTGTGCAAATGTTGTTCCCATTTACAAAAGAGGCCTTAAATCTGATTGCTCCAATTATCGACCAATTAGCCTTACATCTCCAATTTGTAAGTTGATGGAAAGATTGATCAAGAACATTTTATCTCCCTTCCAGATATCAGTGGATGACGAACAGCACGGTTTCAGAAAGGGTAGAGGTTGCCATTCTAACCTGATGTGCTTTTATGAGAACATTAGTTCCCTGAATGACTGTCACATACCTTGTGATGTTATTTTTTTGGATTTCACTAGGGCATTTGATGTGATGCCTCATTGGGCTCTTGTGGTTAAATTACATACAGGTACTTTAAAAATAATTCATTACATTACATTACCTTATGGATTAAAAATTGGTTAACCAAGCGCTCTCGATGGGTGTGTATAAATGGATGTTTCTCTGAAGTTGGATATGTTACCAGTGGAGTCCCTCAAGGGTCTGTGCTTGGTCCATGCCTTTTTCAAATTTTTGTGTCAGATTTTACTTCCCACTGTTTATCATCATCTGTTAAATACGCAGATGATATTAAGAGCAGAGGTTCTTGCACTAATTTGGAGGATTTTAAAACTTATCAGCAGGATCTAAATCATATAAATGATTGGGTAATTCATTGGGGGTATGGATTTAATCTATTCAAAATGTAAAGTTATGCATTTAGGTACCTCAAACCCAAAAAACTCATATATGTTAGGACATCATCTCAGTGAGACTAAAGATGAGAAAGGCCTTGGTATTATTATTTCAAATAATTTGGACTTTTCACATCATATTAATGAAGTTATAAAAAAAGTTAATAAAGTTATTTGGACAATGAAACAAAACTTTACCTCTAAACATCCCAATGTGTTATTGCCATTGTTTAATGTGTATGTAAGACCCCACTTGGTGTATATTTCCCAGCTATGATGCCCTTCTAAAAAAGCTAATGTTGCTCAGTTGGAGAGCGTGCACAAAGGTTTACAAAAAACATAATAGGACTGCACCAACTATCAGATGAGGGTAGACTGGCTAAGCTTGGTTTGTACTCACTTAAAACTCATAGATTATGGGGAGACCTTCTGTTCTTACTGTATATGATGTTGTACAGGACCCTCATCTGATGGTTGATTTAGGTTTGGCCTTTAAAGATCATTCTTAAAATATTAGAGGTCGCCCACTTCAATTAGTAAGCAAATCTTTTAATAATAATTGACGTAAATATTTCTATACTTTAAGAATAATTAAACCTTGGAATAGTTTGCCCTAGTCTGTTATTATTAGTAAAAACAAAGATCAGTTCAAATCTAGATTGGATAACTACCTGAAATCTAGTCGGCCATTATCATATTATTGATTCTGATAATATACAGTATGAGCCTCATGGGCCTTTTTGGCTTCTTGCTCATTCCTCTTCCTTAGTATAATTCTAATTATCAGTTGGGCAATGAGACAGGTGAACATGTTACAGAAATAGATGCAAACAAAAAGATAATATGGAAATTAGAATCTGGACCAAAATTTGGAACATTGTTTCACAATCATTTCTTACACTAGATACAGTCTGTTTATTTGTTCAGTCATTTGAACAATTGAACAAATGCTAGGCAGACTTATTCTAAATAATTAGGACACAACTGGAAGTAATGGTTAAATCTGCAAATAATTCAAATAAATACCATGACGGCTGATATAATAATGATTGTAGAATACTTAAAGGAAAAACAAGGCAAAAATATTGGTCCTATTAAGCTAAAAATTCCCCTAGTACCTTGAAAAAACTAAACCATAGTAAAAAAAGAGCATTAACTTTTAATAGTCCATAAAAAAAGATATGTTTTTTTTTTAGTTGTTTAACCAGGAGTCGCAAACTAAGCTGAAAGCTTTTTTACAGGCGTGACCTGGGAGCACAGGGAAGTTAAATGACTTGCTCAGGGTCACATAGTATGTAAGTGGAAGTGGTGGGATTCAAACCCAGGTCTGGTCTGCTGGATGTCACCATATTTGCAGCTCAGAGCCTTCAACCATTTCATTATACTGCCTCCATATATATACTGTATATATATATGTATTATAAAAAATGGCAGGACATGCTTGATGCTATGAACACAAATAATATTAAAACATTTTGGAACCTTGTTGCTAGTGGTGGTAGGAATATAAAATTGATGGTAGACACATACATAGATGAAAGAAAATGGATCAAGCACTTTACAGAGATATTCTGGGAGCCAGGTATCCAGGAAGAAATAAGTAGCCCATCCCTGGGATATGTAAATCCGATAATAAAACAAGAAAAGGTGCTAAGATCAATAAATACTTTAAAATAAAATAAAGCCCCCGGGCCATACAGCACTCCTGCCAAAATTTATCTCAGCACTTCCACTTTATGGGGCAAGATACTTACAATATGCTTTAATAAGTTTGTAAAGGAAAACCAATATCCAGAATCCTGGAAAGGTGCATCTATAGTACCTATTCATAAAAAGGGAAGTACTGTGGACCCCACAATGTACCATCCCATCAGTTTGTTAGATGCAAGTTTGAAAATATTCTGTAGTGCTATTTTAGAAAAATTATGTGTAGAAATAGAGCTAATAGAGGGGCTATCCATATTACAAGCAGGTTTCTGAAAAATTACTCTACAATTGATAATATTTATGTTTTCCACCACCTAGTTGAAAAATACATATACTTACGCAAACAAAAACTCTATACCATATTCATAGATTACTCAGCAGCATTTGATACCATCTCAAGGGGTACCCTCTAGCAGCTAATGTTAGCCAGAGGGATAGATCAAAATGTGATTGATATTATACAAAACCTATATTCCCAGACATTGGCAAAAGTTAGAATAGGTCATTCAGGTCATCTATCAGCACCATTCAATATCAACAAAGGAGTAAGACAGGGTTGTGTTTTTATTTATTTATTTATTTTGGTTTAAGATTAATATCTTTGTGTCAAGGACTCATATGCAAAGGTTCTGAGTCAGTTAAATTAGATACAGAGAACATAACACAAAGCACAGCAGTGGATTACAAAATAAGGTTACAGAGGGTTGCACATGCTTTTAAGTTTAACTAATACATAGGAGTCTAGGTTTCATTAGTACATAGGAGTCAAACATTGTAAGTTTCACTAGTACATAGGAGTCTAACATTGTAAGTAACAGCACTAAGTGCGGGCATAGTAGTGTTAGAAACAGGAAAGAGGAGGAGAGGCCAGGGATTCAGTTTCTTCTGGGTAGTACAGGGGGCAAGTGGGGGGTGGGGCATGGACAGTTGCCAGTGTGGTAGGCTGAGCTCACCAGTGGTGACCAGGGGTGAGAATGAGGGCGTGGGAAGCAGCCCAAGGTAGGCATTGTCAGATGTTCATGCATGTAGTTCATGGAGTGGGTGACCTGTGGGGGGGAGATCACAGTTTATTGTAGTGTAGACTATGCAAGGTAGGTATTTTGTGGGTAGGGGGATTTGTTGAAGAAAGCAGGGGTGGAAGAGTGCAGAGGCAGTGGTTGGGTGGTTAGAGCCAAGGGGTGGTTGGGATAGCTTAAGGGCCCCGAGAATGGGCTAAGTGTGGCAGACACAGATATTTCTTTAGTTCTAGCTGGGAGCAAAGCACAATTTTGAATTGTCTGAGCATGGTGCATTCTAAGAGTGCAGTAGACAGCTCATTGAACCACTTTGGGACCAGGAAGGCGAGTGACCTCTGTGCCAGTTTAGTATGCTTGAATGGCACCTAGAGTCCCCTTTTTGCAGCTCTCCTAGTCTGCTTAAGGGGTAATGCCTTTGCAAAAAGTCTGTTAGTGAACTCAGGCATAAGTTCTAGCAAGGCTTTTTGATAAGCATGCAAGTTTGAAGTTGAGCTCGGCAGTGGAGTGGGAGCCACCCTGTCTCACTGAATAGGGTGCAAGTGTTGGTTGAGAGATCAGCACCCAAGGTTAAGTGACAGGCCTTGTTTATGAGAGTGCTGGCTCTCTTGTAGGCAGTATCAGAGCCTGCTCCATAGATTGGGAGCCCATAGTCAATGGTGGCTAGTACTGAGCTACTTATGGCTAATTTCAGAGCTGCAGGTGGTAGGGAGTGCTTGTGGTGGTACAGAACACCCAGTTTCATGTTAGAGGTCTTGATGATGATTTCAGTATGACTGAGGAAACTGAGAGTGTTGTTGAGGTAAATTCCTGGGTATTTAAACACAGATACTTGTTCAAGGGGGTCTCCCTAAGAGCTCTGGATATACAGTGGGTTGAACTTCTTTTTATTTTGGGGAACTGTGAACAGCATGCTTTTATTTTTTTTGTGGTTGAGCAGGAGCTTGTTCTTGCAGAACCAGGATGTGTCCTTGCCCCAACCCTGTTTTCCCTGTATGTTAACATCTTATTGACTGACCTGCTATCTTGTATTTCAGACTCACCAAAAATTAATGGAGGAGTCTGTCCTGTTCCATTTTATGCAGACAATTTTGTATTATTTTCACTTACAACATTTGGATTACAAAAAAAAAAAAAGATAGATGTGCTTTATAATACATCAGAAGAATTAGAGTTAAAAATTAATTTACAAAAAACTAAAATTGTTATATTTGGAACATTGACTAAACACACAAATAAATAGGTCTTAGGAAACTGAAAAATAAAAGTAGTAAACAATTACAATTACCTTGGGATAACACTCCAAAGTAATTGTACATGGAAAACACATAGCAAAATTATTAGGGAAAAGCTAAACAAAACAGCTAAAGGTCTGGATCGATTTAATTATAGATATGAGGGACAAACCATCAAACCACTAATAAGTGCAATCAAAGCAAAATATTTTGCACAACTTCTTTATGGAATAGAAGTATGGGAAACTAAAAGAATGGAAGATCTGACCAGTCCCACCTATAAATTATTGAGGAAAACCCTGGGAGTGGGTTTTTCATGCCCAGCTGCATATAATAGAATGGAGTTAGGCATTAACAATATTAGGGCTTTTGTCAATCCAGAAAGATATCTTTCTGGTTAAAAATCATGAAGTTACCAGAAGATCATCTGACATATGAATGTCTTAAAGAAAAAAGAAAATGGTTTAATTTAGATTATAGAAACACAAAGTTCTAGTATACAAAAATTTTGAAAACACATAACCTCCAAAAATTTTAAATATTAATAGATAAAGGTGTGCCAATAAGCCTGAAGTATAAATAATATATAAATAAATGAATATTAAATTAGTAGGACCAGAAGGATTTGGTTTCCATAAGAAATTCATGCTACCCTAGATGGTTTGCTGAATCCAATATGTGGCTTGGGTATAAACCATACCTTGATATTTTAACAGTCCTGAATCTCCATAGAATACTTATCAGTTATAAGTTTGAATGGCTCCCCAGCAATGTGTTTAATACCAGACATAAGAGGCTGTCACAAGAAAATAGAAGATGTACTTGCACAGTGGGAGGAACAGAAGACTTAAAACTTGTCTTTTGGGAATGTTCCTGGGACACTAATGAAAGGAACTATTGACTAAGTCACTTTCTTGATTCCAGTTATACAGTTAGTTATGAAAATTTAACAATAGTCATAATACATACAGCTGATCAGTGGGCAGTGAATAGAACTGCCAAATTCTTCTCAGCAATCAACAAGAAAAAGAAAAAAAATATTGACTACACAAATAAATCTCTGAGTTTCTGGTATGCAACATCATAATCCAGGTAATAGATAAAAATTAGGATAGTTGAATGTTTGCAATAAACTTTTTCTTTAAGAAGCCTGGACAATGGTGGTATAATTTAAAGAACCCTCTGAAAGCAACTTAGACCTATTTTTATATAGAGTAAGAGAAGAAAATAGGAGAAAGATAAAAGTACAGAATGCTGAACTCCCTAGTAATAAGCTTGAATAACGCTGGTTAAACCTTCCAATTGTGAATGTAGTAGGGGTAGTGCCCCCAAATCATGATTTTATTGACATCTTGATGTGTTTTTCATGATATCTGTACATATTTATATATTTGTGTATAGCTTTTTAAGTTCAAGAATAAAAAGATTGATGATGATGATTCATAAAGCCAAAAAATACAGGGAAAAAACATTGCTATCTGTATTGGTTGGTTTAGTAATTTAGATTAATTGATTAGTGTATTTAAGTGATACTACTAGCAGCTAGCAACCCACCCCCTCTGACGAAGCCTCAGTGTAAAACCAGTTTGGGGCTTTTGTTGTCCCATGCTGCTGCTGCTGCCTAGTCTGGTTGTGAGTACACTCGGGGCTGGATTTCAAAGGGGCCCTTAGATCCATGTACGCTACATCAAACAATCAGCTTGAGTCGGATCTAGGTGCACCAAATACTGTGCTCCACATTTTGTAAGAAAAGTGTTATGTGTGACAAAGTACCCCAAACCTGATGCAAGAGGTCCACTGTGTCAACAAAATGGCATAAGGGATGAGAATGATGCAAGCTGTGCCAAAATAAATGGTGCAAGCTGAGTCAAAAAAATGGTGCAAGCTGAGTAAAAAATGATGCAAAGGATGAAAATGATGCAAGCTAAGTAAAAAATAAATGGCAGATGAAATGGCCAAGACTAAGCCCCAAAATGTTCTTAACTAGTCCTGAAGGAAAATGCTAGCCCTTAATAGTAGCATAGTCAGGTCTGACCACCTGCTGTGGGTCTCTTTATATGCTCTAGTGTCCATTAGACAAGTTCTGGCTGGTCTAACAGTGACGTGCATCTTAGGTACAAAGGACCGGACTTGCATTCTTTGAAAATTCCAAATAAGGGGATGGTGCATCATTTTGGTGATGCTGGCATCCCTTCCAACATGGGGCAGGCATTGTTTTGGTGCAAGCATGGGGCAAGCCACTCTGGCACATGCAGACCTGTTTTTGCTGCAAGCACCATTTGAAAATCAGAATTGGTGCAAGGTTTGACACATCCTGCTCCTTGTGTCAGTTGTTTTTGATGCAAGTACCTTACATCATTCTCTGGCCTTTGAAAATCTGTCCCTCTGTGTTGTGTATACTATTTTATACCATTTTTGTATAAATAAATGATTTTTTGAAGTATATATTGGTGCCAGTCTTTTTTGTTTATACTTTAGGAAATGCAACATAAGTTTATTTAAAGACCAAGTAGAACCAAAAATAGCAGACAGGGAAATGCTACAAATCCTAAGAAGTAGTCAGTTGTAATTTTTTATTTCTGTAGTATTTTTCCTTTACCTTTTGCTCATTAGTAAGTTTTCTATGTGATAGTGTTATACTGGATTTGTGGAACAGCACTCTATCTGGCAGCTGGCATATCTAGTTCTATTCCTCCAAATACATCATCAACACTATGACCTCACTCACAGTGACATCACCGGTGACTGACTTGGCAGCTACTGAGTGGCTCTTCCTGAGCAGCTGTGATGACAAAGTCAGTGATGTCACAATGCTGATAATGTAATTAGAGGAACAAAACTAAATATGTCAGCTGCCAGTCAGTGTGCTGTTCCACATGTCACATCAACTAACATCAGTAAAAAGAAAATCTTCTAATTTCCCAGAAGGGGAAAAACAAACCTCAGATATAAAGGGTATTAGCTGACTGCTTTTAAAAACTAATATTAGTATTAGGCAGTACACTAGCTCTTTAAGGGGTGTCCAATGCCAGAGGCTGTTGCACCTTATACAAATCAAAAACTTAAATAATACAAAATGTGCTGAATCAAATACAATATACATGAAATAATTCTAAAGTGCAAAAACATCAATCTGATTTATAGCTCAGATTCAAAAAAGTGGGGTTTCTATTGGGATCTAAAAATGCCCACAGGGGGACTACTCTCACAAATGATACATTTCACAGCACAGGTACCTACCGCCAGATGCTCCAAAGAACATTACATGTGATCTAGAAACACTGAGGAAGCCCACCTTAGTGGAATGAAAAGGGTGGCTGAGGGTATAAAATGTCAGAAGGCCTCACGGCTTGGTGGCCTTGAGGGTTGAGGTACTGGACTCAACACCTTGTGCCATGCCAGTGACCCGGGTCCAGAAATGAGCCCGGGCCATAGGGGGTCAGCAGGGGAGGACTGGGATTGAGCATCCATAGACTGCTCTCCCAGTCCTAGGGTGGGTTGGGGAATCTCACCGTGCTGTAGTGGCTCCTGGGGATGCTCGGGGGCACTACTAGTGCTGGTGATCTGAAGGGAGAACAAGGCAGATGTCAGCATGCTGTGTCTGGATGTCACTGCACATCTGCATTCTGGGAGACCAATCAGGAGGAAAATGGCTGGGCACAACAGTGCAGCTTGATGGCCGTGCTCTGAGCCACCCAGAAGACTTTAGTGGAATCCTGTCGGGGAGGGTCCAGGCCTGTCCTGGCTGGCTGAGGCAGATGGGGAGCCCTCCAACAAGATGGCAAGATGGCTGTCCCAGATCCTCCTGGTTGCAGTTTGAGCTACTCAGTTCTCTGGGTGGGCTGAGCCAGCAGCTGGATGTCCCAAGCTGGTAGTGTGCCACAGCAGGGGGAAGAAAGCATTAAATAATACAAAAAAGTCAGAAGGCCTTGTAGTTATCCAAGGCCCAGATGGTGCAGGGCGTAGTATGTCAACAGGCATACACTGAAGTTGATGCACTCCCAAATAAACAGTCTATGCAGATCACAAAGCATAAGCATATGGGGCCTTATGCACTAATTGGTGGAAAGGACACGCAAAAGACATTTATCACACCCTTGATGCTCTGCACCTGTGCCCAGGTGTGTGCATGCCAGCATGCTTGATCACATGCTGCTGGAATGCACCTCCAACTCCCCAGCATGCAACCATGCAATGGAGGAATGTGGCAGTATGGTGGAGAGTGCTGGCTGCTGGTGGGCATCCAACTGGAAGCCCATGCTGGGTCCCAAAGTGGATTCCCATCCATGCACAGGCAGGGTATCCTGGGATGGCACACAGCCCACTGGTCTTAAAATAGGGGTGTTTGCCCAAACAGCCTCCCCCAGCCCTCCCAAGTGGCCTGGTTGGCCAGGGCAGATGTGCGCAGGAGGATCCTGGTGCCACCACACCCTGCTGGTAACCTGCGAGGGGCACATAACTACATACATCAGGGTCCCCCAAATGTACATTTTCCTGCCCCAGCCCAGCACTCATGTGCTGTCATGCACATGTGCAGCTCAGGCACCTCCCCAGCATGCCCCCAGCCCACCCCTGGTGCAGCATTGCATGGCCCACCAGGGGATCCAGTAAGCAAGGCCCTTGCACGTCTATTATGACTACTGCCAGGGATATGCTGGACCTTGCTGCATGACATTCAGGTGTAGGATTGCTTACGTGCCTCAGAATGGTGACTCATAGGCATTCAGAACCTTTTGTGAACAGACACCATTATGAGTCAACTGGGATGTCCCAGCAATCAGCCAGGCTACTGTATTTTGTATTAGCTGCATGTGATCCACCTGCCCACAGATAACCCTTGGTATGGGGTGCTGCAGTAGTCTTATCTAGCTGTGAGCAAGGCATTTACTAGTGTCATCAGGTCAGTTGGTACAAGATAGGGCCTGATCCATGTAATATTTCAAGGACTGACAGAGCTACTGATGACTATCATGGATGAAGATTCCCAAAAAATACTACAACCAGCAACCCAAAGACAAAAGCACATAACAACACTCTTCCAAATGGCAGTGTAAATTTTATAAAGGTGCCAAGATGTAAGCATAATATGCAAATGCTAGACAAGAAACAACACTACCCACAGAGTCCTATCACTTTTTGCACAAGAAGAGCTTTTACAAGGGTGTGGACGGCCATGTATGATGAGGCTTAGAAATTATACCTAACTTAAAGTAGTAACCACATTTAATTAGGGTTTCTATTTGGATTTAAAATTGCCCACAGAGAGGGCTCCTCTCACATCAGGTGGTAATGCATTTTACAGCATGGGCACCACTTCACCAGATGTTCATCCCCAGAGGACATTAGGTGTGATCTAGGAACACTGATGAAGCCCACCTTGGAGAAATGAAGAGGGTGGCTAAGGGTGTAAAGGGACTAAAGACCTTGTAGTTTTCCAGGGCCTGGATGGTACAGTGCTTTGCATGTAAATAAGCATACACTGGTGACTGAAGCTGAAGCACTCCCAAGTTATTAGTCTGTGTAGATCACAAAACATAAGCATAATATGCATGGACTGGAATGTCCCAGCAATCAGCCAGGCTAATGTATTCTGCACTAACTGCATATGATGCACCAGACCACTGATAACCCTTGTTAAGGGGTGTTGCAGTAGTCTTATCTAGCTGTGACCAAGGCATGCACAAGTGTCATAATGTCAACTGGTGCAAGGCAGGGCCCCGTGATGAAGCCTCATTAGCAGGTGAAGCAATGAGGTGGACTGCAACACTGTGACACTGAGTGACTGGCAGAAAGCCAGTCACTGGCAACTTTGTTTGAATAAATCAAAACGTTTTTTGATTTGAAAAGGATGGTGATGCATATTTATTTCTGCTTGAGTACAACTCTTTTGGATCTGGTGCAAGATAAGGCCTGAGCCAGGTGATGTTTCAAAGAATGACAGAGCTACTGATGGCTGATGATGGAGGCTAACAAAAAAATACTACACCCAGCAACCCAAAGACAAAGGCACATGACAACACTCTTCTCAATATCAGTGTACATTTTATAAAGGTGTAAAATATGACTACAATATGCAAATTCCAGACAAGAAACAGCACTACCCAGAGTCCTAACAATGTCTGCACAAGAAGTGCTTTTACAGTAGTGTGGAGTGGACACTGACGTATGATGATGTTTAGACAGCATAACTAACTTAAAGTAGTAACCATATTTAAAAGGGAATACAATCAGCAATCTATAAGCATACAGTTGTGGGGTCCATATAAAACACAAACAGTAAAACAGGTAAAAAATCTTATAAACAATTTAAAATCAAAGTGCAGATGGTACTAAAGGCAATAAGAAGGTCTGTATGAAATAATCTTGTGGCCAGAAAGAAGGCTGACAGGTTTCCCCTTACAACAAAAAGAGAGATGGTGTGGGGTATGAGATGCAGAATCTATCACCTGTAGTTAGAAAGAAAAAAATACATTCCACTCTGAGGATTGAATCTAGGCCCCCTACCCTCTACTGCACTGTAGCCCATAACTCTACTGATTTACTAAACTTCAAAACAGAAAATGCATGCTGCGGTAAAGGACATTTGAAACAATACTTTCTAAGTTACATTTAAACTTAAAGGTCTAAGCTGGAACCTTTCAAGTTAGCAGCAGTAAAAAAATGTCAAATCTTGCTGGAGGCTATCACTAACATTAGCAATGACATCTAACAATTTGTGTCATACTACATAAATTGTAGTGAGAAAGAAAAAAGTTCCACGCTTGGATCAAACTCAGCTCCCCCTTCCCCACTGCTTGGTAGTCTGTAACTCTACCACTGTACAGTACTAAACTTACGAGACAGGAAATGCACGCCGTGGCAAAGGGTGTCCAGCAGTGAGTGCAGTCCCCGAGCACACAGCTACAGAGAATGTTTGTAATAAGCAGTCTGTCTATTTGGAGTAATATTCCCAAGCTGCATGTAAATCTCAGAGTCTGAGCTAGAACTTTTCAAGGTATCAGCCATACAGAATATCAGAAAGTGTATCACTACCATTGGCAAATACATCTAATAATTTATTTCATAATGCATAAATTGTAGTAAGAAAAAAAGTGCCACTCTGTAGATTGGACTCTGGGGCTCCTTTCTCTCTACTGGTGGGTAACCTGTAACTTTACCACTATGCTAAACTGCCTAGACAGGAGATGCATGCTGTAGCAAAGGATATTCAACAGTTAGTGCAGAACCCCCACCACACAGCTGCAGTGAATTTTCATAATAAACATTCTGTTTATTTGAAGTAATGGTTCCCAAATTGCATCAATACCTCAAATTCTGAGGTGAAACTTTTCAAGTTATCAGCCATATAGAATGCCAAATTTTGCTGAATGTCTATCACTAACATCAGCAATGGCATCTAACAATTTTTCTCATACTACAAAACTTGTAGTTGGAAAGAAAAAAGTTCCACTCTTGGTATCAAACCCAGGCCCTTGCCCTCTACTGATTGCTAGCCTGTAGCTCTACCACCCTACTAAACTTCCTAGACAAGAGGTGCATGCTGTGGCAAGGAACATCCAACAGTGAATGCAGAATCCCCCTTTCTACATAGCTGAAGTGGATTTTCACAATTACCAGTCTATCTATCTGAAGTAATATTTCTCAAGTTGCACATAAACCTCTGCTGGAACTTTTCAAGTTATCATCAATACATAACTTCAAACCTTGCTCAAAGTCTCTTACTAACATCAGCAATGACATAAAACCATTTCTCTCATATTACATACATTGTAGTGATAAAGAAAAAACATTTATGAGGATGGATTAAAACAAGGATCCTTCCCTCTACTGTTTGGTAGCCTACAACTCTACTTACAGTCTGTCTATTTAAATATTGTTACCAAGATGCATTTAAACCTCAGAGTATGAACTGGAACTTTTTAAGTTATCAGCAGTATAGAACTTCAAACCTTGCTAAAAGCATATCACTATCATTAGCCACAGCATCCAACAATTTTTCTCACACTACATAAATTGCAGTGAAAAATAACTGCACTGGGGTTTAAACAGCTCTGAAACTCTACAAGACCTAAAAGCCTTATCACTGACATCATCACTGACATCATGCAGCTGAATCACTCACATTGAATGTACTTTTAAAGTAGGGTTGGGTGGACCTGAAAAGGTCTTGAGTCTTACTATCAGAATCAGGATCCAGACCTGATAAGTTCTAATTAGCTCTGATTCTAATCAGAACCTTTAGGAAAATCTGAGGAAAATTGAAAATCTGCCATACAATTGCATACAATGACACTAAGATCTGTGACACACACACACACAGAAATATAAACAGCACTTCAAGAAAAGAAAAGAAAACTGAGACCACATTGGGACCAAAGTGCTGGTCAATTTTAAATATAGCAGTATGCAGGAGACCTGGTTTCCTATATCCTACCTGACTGTAGAAGTGCAAACTGATCTGTCTGACCTGAGAGTGGGATCCCATTTAATATACAACAGCACATCAGTTGGTTGTTACACTAGCTGCTTCTCTGCTCCACTGAGAATCATGCAGTTATTTTCAACAGCACAATGTCCCCTCCACCCACCCACCCAAACTGATGACACATTCAATGGACCTCTACCAGAAAATGACTACATGTCCTTCATTTCGAGCACATAAATGAATAGCAAATTAAGAGAAATGCCACCACTAATGAGAGGAATAATGAGTAGGAAGCACAACCAGAAGCAACATGAAGATGATCATTCATGAATTCAAGATTGAAGAATCTTGGGAATGAGGACAGATTAAACAGCATCATACATAATTCAAGCTAGTTTTGAAAATAGGAGGATATGTCTGCAACAGGAGAAAGCAGTGGTACTTCCTAGCCTGGACCAGGCAGGTCAACAGCAGCACTGTGGTTAAGTCTGCAATCAATAGTCTGTTCACAACTCGCCTTTATAAGTGAATGCTTAATATGATTTAGATAATATTTTTCATTTTCAAAATGAATACTCAGTGAATGCAAACTTTAAGTGTAAGTCAGGATGTGCAATAATTTTATTGAAAGGTGCCATTCAGGCATTCCAAGAGCTAGTTCAGGCCAATAGGACACATACTACAACATTTTTGCCATCTGGCACAAGCAAATTGGATGGGCCAGGGGGCCCTTTTCTGCATACAGTTTCTATGATTCTGTGATGTTCAGCAATCCAAAAATGAGTTCAGTCCAATGGGAAAAATTAGCTCAGTCCAATGGGAAAACATTCTGCAAACATTGTGCCATCAGGTTCAGGTAATCCAAAAAATTAGCTCAGTCCAATAGGACAACTAGAGATGCAGCAAAGTTATACTGCGCTGGCAAATTTTCAGCAAAGTCACCAAATTCGTCTCTGTGAATTAGTTTGCAAAGTTGCTTGGTTTAATGAGAATTTGCCATTTGAAACTTTACCATGCTTTGGGGTTTTTTAAGTGAAAATTGCACTTTAAAAAAAAAAAGAAGAAGTTACAAATGCTGAATCCCCAAAATCTTTGGAGTCTAGTGCCCCTACCCATGCCAATCCCTGGCCACTGTGTAATAATTAAATCCCTGGTGTCTAAGGAAAGGATTGCCCATAAACAAGTCCAGGATTATTTAAATACCTATCAAGTTCTTTCTGCTGCTCAGTCAGGTTTCAGGCCTCACCACTCGACTCAAACTGCTTTGACAGATTTTAATGATTTTATTTCTAGAGCTTTGGACAAGGGCCACTGTGTAGGCACTGTTTTCATCGATTTGTCCAAAACATTTGATGTCATTGATCACCAGTTACTTGTGGCATGTTTATACTCTTATGGGTTCTCTCTCTTAATACTGTCAACTAATTTTCCCTTTATCTTCACTGTCGGTCTCAATCTGTTCTATAGAACTGGTGTCTGTCCTCTCCTCTTTCCACAGTCACAGGGGTGCCTCAGAGTTCTATTCTTAGTCCTATTCTTTTTAATTGATTTGTGGATGCTCTGTCTTCAGTAGTCCATAAATCCTCAGATCTACTTTATGCTGATGATACTGTTCTTTTTTTTTTGTCACAAAAACCTTATTTCCCTAACTAATACCTTCCAGGCGTTTATTGATAAAATTGTTCATTGGTTTTCTATGAACCTTTTACTGTTATTTGGGTCCCAGTCCATTGTCAATCAAGCACACTCTGCTTTTTCTATCACCCTAAACAACAATCTTCTACATAGAAACATAGACTTTGACAGCAGAAAAGGACCACTTGGCCCACCCAGTCTGCCCATTTCCCTACCTACTGGATAAGCTGCAGATTCTAGTTAACCAACAGCCTATTTCCTGCAACCCCCCACTATAATTGCCTTATGTCTGTCCCATGCATGTTTGAATTCCTCCACTGTTTTAGACCCCACAACCTCTCCAGGAAGGCAGTTTCATGTGTCCACCATTCTCTCTGTGAAAAAGAATTTCCTCACATTACCCCTGAGCCGTCCCCCCTCTAACTTTAAATTGTGCCCCCTTGTTCTTACACATCTCTTTTTCTGAAAGATGCTACCCTCCTGGACTTTGTTGATTCCCTTGAGGTACTTAAAAGTTTATATCATGTCCCCCTGTCCCTCCTTTCATCAAGGGTATACATATTAAGCTCTCTCAGTCTCTCTTCATATGGTTTCTGATGTAGACCCTGCACCATTTTAGTTGCCCTCCTCTGGACTGCTTCCATCCTGTCTATGTCCTTGCGTAGATGAGGTCTCCAAACTGCACTGCAGTACTCCAGATGGGGTCTCACCAACTGTCTGTATAGAGGGATAACCACTTCCCTTTTCTACTTGTGATGCCCCTCCCTATGCACCCCAGTATCCCCCTGGCTTTCCCTACTGACTTCTTACATTGCATACCCACCTTTAGGTCATCTGATATGACTACATCCAGATCCCTTTCCATTATTGTTGTTGTTAGTACCTCCCCTGCTATTGTGTACTCTTCTCCTGGATTTTTATTTCCCAGGTGCATTACTTTGCACTTCTTTGCATTGAATCTAAGTTGCTATATGTCTGACCATTCCTCCAACCTTGCCAAGTCTCTTCTCATCCTTTCTACCCCCCCTTGTGTATCAACTCTGTTACAGATCTTTGTGTCATCCGCAAAGCTCCGCATTCTACAGCTTGCACATGAATTTAAATATCTTGGTCTTATTTTGACTCTACATTAACATTCAGACCTCACATAGATTCCATTACCTTAAGGATACGGCAATGCCTGGACAGTCTGAAATGGGCCAAACATTGCTTGTCACTTTTGGATCATAGATTAATTGTGATTCATACAATTCTACCTATCCTAGATTATGGTGACACAATTTATCGAAATACCAATGCCTCCAGCCTCTCCTCAGAGGATATTGGTTATTATCAGCAGCTACGATTCATTCTGAACTCCAAAACGACTGAACATCATTGTACATTACCTATTCAACTGAATTGGTTATCTATTTCATCTCAACGCACTCTTCACTGGTTACCTTTGATTTATAAAAGTGTAAATTATCACACACCAACTTATTTTTCTGATAGACTTTTAATTTCTACTTAGAGCCACAACCTGAGAGGTGTCTCAAACCGGGGCTTAGTTCTACATAGCGTTAAAACACATTTTGGTAGGAATAGTTTTTTATATGACGCCCCTCTTTCCTGAAACAAACTCCCTCCCCTTTACTTCCGAATTCTTGCTCTTTGAATGTTTTTAAGCACAACTTGAAGAAGGTACTTTTACAAGAACAATTTATTTGTACTCATTTTAACTAATTCTTTGTGAGTTAACAAATGATTTATTATAATTGTAATGTGATTTATATTTTACATATCATTTTGCTGTGTATTTGTTTACTTGAGTCTGTGTAAGTTGTATTTTATGACTTGGGACATTCTGTAAATTAGACTATTTTCTCATGGAACTTATCCTATAAATCTTAAACTACTAAATAAAAAACATAGTGCCCCCCCCACCACTGATTATTGGCCACAGTGTAAAAATTAAATCCCTGGTGTTTAGTGCTTTCCCCCACGGCTGATCACCAGTCACAATGTATATGTATCTATCTATCTATCTATCTATCTATCTATCTATCTATCTATCTATCTATCTATATGTATATATATATATATATATATATATATATATATATATATACACATACAGTATATATATTTATATTGGAGCAGGCCACAGGCACAGCCCTCTGTCCACCTATGTGGCCGGCAGCCAGACTGAACTCTCTTAATGAATGAACGCATGTGTACAAGCATGCACTCTTTCATTAAGAGAGCTCAATTAGACTGCTAGGCATGGAGGTGAGAGGAAGGCCGTGCCGTTGGCCTGCTCATGGTTGGAGTGGGGAGGGTGCTCAGGGTCAGGGTGAGGTCATCGGGGTGCTGGGGCACCCCCTGACAGGATGGGGATGGGGGGGTCAAGCAGACATCAGAGATTTAATTTATATATATATATATATATATATATATATATATACACCTATATATATATATATTTTTTTTTTTACATTGTGGACAGTGATCAGCGGGGAGCAGACCACTAGACAACATATGTTTTCTAATATTGTGGCAAGTGATCAGCAGGTGGGGGAGACCACTAGACAACAGGGATTTAATTATTACACTTTGGCCAGTGATCGGCATGGGGGAGTGGGGCAATGACTAGACAACAGGGATTTAATTAAAAATATATATTCTTTTTTTTACATTGTGGCTGATGAATGGGCGGAGAGAACCACTAGACACCAGGGTCCCGATTCTCAAAGCTCCAGGGCTGGCACAAGGGACTTGCATCCCAATGATTGATGCAAAGTGCCCCTTGTGCCAAATGATGCCCATGGAGTGATTCACAATGGCAGCCTGTGTCCACGGCAGGCTGCCTACACCAAACAGGGCTTGCACTGCCTGTGAATCAGGAAATGAGCTGCAGAAAGATGCTAGGTGCTTATGGTAGACACAGGCTGACAAAGCACTGCAAATGGTATTCTCAAATCTCACCCAGAAGGCAATTTTCTACGTACACTTTGACCAGCCAGGGCCGGTCTAAGGGCACTGGCTGGTCTAAGGGTACATAGAAATTAGCCAACTGGGTTGGATTGGCATAGTGTGGAAATGTGCCACAGTCACCCGCCCCAGCCAGCTGTCATAAAATGTAACAACTCTTTGGTGTTCTAGCACCCCCCACCCTATCCCCAATGCTGCCATAATACTTAAGTAATAATATGACCCCCTGCCTGATCCCTGATCCTTCAGTAATATTAAACTAAGAACTTTACTATATAGTAGACCATTCAATGACAGTTCAGGCGGCACCAGCTGCAGTGGTCAGAGGAGGGCTGTGCCAGTGCTGGACCTGTTACGAGATGGGGGGAGTGGGGTGGTTGGCACAATCTGGTGGTGTTGGGGGGAGTGGCCTCTGTACCACCCATAGCCGTTGCCAGGGGGGGTTCATCTGGTTCAAAAGAACCCCCTCTTTTGAAACTCCCCTTTTATTTTTCATTATTTGTAAAAAAAAAGTTTAATCATTTCTGTTTATTTTTTTACTGTTACAGAGTGCTAATGCACACATGATGAACCCCATCACTTTCTCACTGCATACACCCCCTCCATCCTTCTGTTGCCAATCAGCTTCCTTAGTACCAGTAAGATGACTGGAGCTGCTTTGTGAGTCTTTCTCTGCACCCTCCCCTTATGACTGGCTGGCCAATTGGAGCTCACATCAGCATCGTGAATGTGACCTCAATACAGCACGGCCACTGCCTACAATTCACACTGTCAGCTAGCACTGGAGGAAGATGGAGCATGGTGGCAGACTCAGAGATGACGTCACCAGGAGAGCAAAAAAGAAGTAGATGACCTCTACTTATAATATTATCAGTCACAGGCAAGTAAATTTTGCTGATCACTATTGCTGAAGATGTGTCCCTTAATAACTGTATATTAAGGGTAGGCTGTGCAGTTGGGCAAGAGAGCTTTTCAGGTGGCGGGCTGAAAATGTAGAAATAAATTATTTAAGTCCCCTTCTATACAAAAAGCAAAGTTGTCATGTTTCATATACCTGTTTTAACTTTTCGTAAGTAAAGCAAAAGAGGTACCACAGTGGAAAGGCAATGTAAATGTTTGGAAGGGTCTGGCAGGGATCTGCACTGCCACCTCATTAATTGTGCTCTTCAGAGAGGTCTTCACTGTGGTCCCATTTTGATGGACATTCAGTACCACTTTGGTCTGTGTCATCTGTGCCAGATGCCATTAAATCAAGTAAGTTGTAATGTGTTTTTTCCACATGACCACGTGCCAGTAGAATGACATTTGTTGCTACAGTTCACTGTTTTGAACATACCCACTGTACTTTTGGAAGCATGGTGGGATGGGGTTGGGGGGGGGGTAGGCATTTAGGAGATGGTAACTTTTCACTGAAAATCCCCACCACTGTCAAATTACCTTTCCCCTCACTATCTTTGTCATACCTACCACATTGGAGAATGGAGTGTGGGCAACAATTGTAGTACTCAATATTGAACTAAGACTTATGTTACAGATTTTTTTCCAAGCAAGGTGCCTGGAATAGAAACATAGAAATATAGACAATGGCGGCAGAAAAAGACCAGAGGTCCATCCAGTCTGCCCAAGTTCCCTATAATCCCTGGAACCTACAATTTCTCCAGAGTACTAACCCTCCCTGTCCTCTTTCTAGTCACCTTCTTGGTCCTGTTGCCTCCAGTAACCACTATTCCCTTCATTATGTCCCAGCCCTGCTTGAATCCTCTGACTGTTTTTACACCCACCATTTCAACTGACAGACTTTTCCAAAGTTCCACCACCTTTTCCTTGAAGTAGTACTTCCTCACATCTCTCCTGAACCTACCTCCTGTTAATTTCCATTAGTGTCCATGTGACCATGAATTGGTACGCAGGCTAAATAGTACCCCATAGTTCACTTTCATTCATTTCAGGAACTTGAAGATCTCTATCATATCTCCTCTCTCCCTTCTGGTCTCCAATGAGTACATATTTAGTGCCTTGAGGCACTCCTCATAGGATTTGCCCTGCTGTCCCTGAATCATTTTAGTTACTCTGCACTGCACTGTCTCCAACCTATCCTTATCCTTTCTGAGGTAAGAACTCCAGAACTGGGCACAGTACTCTAGGTGAGGCCTCACCAGGGATCAGTAGATGGGAAGTATTACCTCCTTTTTTCTCCTATCAATACCCCTAACAATACATCCCAGCATCCTGCTAGCCTTGCTAGAGGCTATGTTGCACTGACTCAATTACTTAAATGGTATACTGAGTTGTGGATGGTGGGGGTAACAACAAGGGGTAGAGAGAGTTCAGATACAAGTTATTTAGACTTAAAATAAGCCACAAAAGTGCACTACTGAGCATACCATAGCCCGTGGTTTCTGGGGCCTATCAGACCCAGACCCCTGCCCTAGTAGCAAGCCAGCACTGCAGTAAGTTAGTAGTGTACAATACCCAGCCAAAACCAGCTGTAGACTCTGTATTGAGGTTCAGTGCATTAGCAGTTGCTCTCTCTCTAGATATATGTCTATATGTCTACATGTGTAATAGATAACCTACTCTAAGGTGTGCAGTCGCACTCTGATATATGCATGCCTTGGTGTGCATTGTTAAGCATGAGTCTGTAGGCCAAGTGCATCAACCACCCAAGGTGTGTGTATATTAGAGCGTGACCGCACATCCTAGAGTGGGTTATCTATCTTATAAAATGGCAAAATTGTTTTGGGGGGGGTAAAAGTGCAGGTGTGCGGTCACGTTCTGACAGATGCATGGTCATGTGATATATTTTATACAGTCAGAATACTGGATTTGTTATTTACTTTGCTTCCCATTAAAATAATCTACAGAATTAGCCACAGAGTATCTAGTACCCCAAAGCTTCTGGGGCCAAGCAGCCCCCAGACCCCTTTCCTACACACCAGTACATACAGCTGCAGATAGTAAAACTCATAACATAATATATCTGAGACAATGTCTTAGATATATTACATTAACAGCATCTTGCTGCCCTCTGGTACTGAATACATATGTATTCACCCTGTAGCCAGCCAGATAATAATGTTGTTTATAGCAAGGAGTGTAGGAGATCTCAGATATGACTTCTTTAGCAGGAGAATGATCAGTAGTTTTGGCCAGGGTCATTCCCACTGGAGCTTATGGGTAGGAGTTGGTACTGGCTGTGTAGGAGCAGCTGAGGCATGGGTTAGAAGGTATAGTGGTAAGTGGCCTGCGTGGATGGAGGGTGGGTGTATGGTGGACCCTCAGTATAGGTAAGGTGGGGGATCCTCCGAGGGTTTTCCAGTGGAGGTGGTAGCTGCTGGAGGGATCCCTGCATTTGGGGTACACAGTATAGGCTGGCAGTCCACTGGATAAGAGGAGGGAGGCAGTGATGCCTGTGGGGCCAGAAGGGAAACAATTACTATAGCTATCAGCATGACTGTGCAGTTAGATAGTAGTTATAGTAGGGTGGAACTGAATAGGAGCTTGTGTACTGCCCTTAGTGGAAGTATAGTATAGCCTGCTAATGGAGAAAACCGCTGATTGGTTCTGAGCGCCACATGTGTTCTACTATATGACTAGTTGCTGAGCAATATACATTGGCACAGAACAATACCTGAGCATGTGGTTTTCAAGATGGCTGCTGCATGCTGTGCAAACTGATGAGAAACTGCAAGAGCAGGTATTGTAAAGGAGTTAGTAATTTTCATAACAGTGCTCAAATTGGAACACTTCAAATCATGTAAAATTCTGATCAGAATACACAGAGTCCCAAGGAAAGGCATAAAATTACTAATTACTGCACTCAACTGTGGGGACTGCAAGGGAATACACCTGGCAGAGCAATTAATCAAAAGGTTATGGTTTGACGCTATCAAATTTTTAAGATGCAAGCCCAGAGAACTGTGTGCATACTGGAACATTTGGGAAACCGATAAGTACATTTCAGATTTCTAATCTAAATCCATGAGTCTATCCCTAGTGCACTTTTGTAGCACCTTTTTTGCACCAATGCACTTTACTGTGTCCAAGCACTTTAAAGATACCAAGCAAGCCTGGTACTCTGTAATAGATGCTGTTTATTGACAATTGAAATTGTTGTTTGTCCAATTATTTTACTTTGTCACCTGACTGCAGACATCTACAGCATTTCCTAGAGACTTGATACTGCAAACTCACTTAAAGAATTAATTGGGCAATCTCTTAAGTTTGTATTGTATAGTAGGCTATGTGCAATCATTATCCTACTTACTCCCTTCAGAGAATTTAGTACTGTTTTTAAAACCAATATATATTGATACTTATTGCTGTATAAATTATTGTCATACTAATAATGAATAATCACAGATCTTAAAACTAGAATTGATTTATCCTACTGCTATTATATTACAAGCCATATAAGGCACGATTTTACCCTTGCCTTGTTTCTAACCATTTTATTTTACTATTTATTGAATTATTTTTGTTAGTTTAAAGGTAACAAAGTACTTAGAGACACCTATTTATTTAATTCTAGGTAAATCAAAGGCTATCTATTTAAAATTAGGGGTTTATTTTCCTTGCTTTTTGCACTCTCCTAGGCTCTGTAGTAAGCATTAAGTACCCTCTGTCTACACCTTATGCACCCTTTGCACCTGAAGTTAATTAGATAATTTCAAATTCAATTAAGGGAGTCAGTATGGTTGCCACAAGGGGATAATTACAAGAACAGATGCAAGAAAAGGTAGCTCTGGAATCTGAGCTGGCCTTTGATTGCTTTACTAACAACAGTCCTCTAGCTAAGGTTGTATCATATTAAAAAAAGGGTGGTCAAAAATTGGAACAAGTGGACTGAGTGGAAAAACTAAATTCAAAGAAATTGAAAAAAGAAAAGATATGAAAAAGGGAAAAAATATAACTCTATCAAACCACACTTTTCAGTCCAAAATTACTAGACATTTGGTTAATAATGCTAAAAGTGTGACATTGAAGCCCCTTGAACATAATTTATCTGCCCTTGATCAAGATAGATTAGATTCTAAGTTGCTTGCCTCTGCTCCTAGGCCTAATTCTATAGTGAGGGGATCCTTGGAACAGATTATTAACATAAGCCCTCTAAAGTCCCCTGAGCTACCCTCTAAATCACCCATCCTGTCCCCAGGCTCGGCAGCACCAAGGTCTAGCTGTTCACCATGAATTCACTCTAGTAACTCTTTGAACAATCTGAATACCTTGGCAAATAGTTTTTTCCAGTTTACCAGGTAGTTCCCCTGTGTGGAGAAGCAGTAGAAGAAGGAGTGATCCCTGAGAATAATCGTAACCATAACATTACGGCTGAAGTTATTTCATATTTACAGAACACCATTTTTGGAATATAAAAATTAGATAAATCCAATGTAAATCAGATTAATGCTGGCCTGAGCCTGCATTGTAGCCCCTGTTCTACTATACTTTTAAACATAGATATGGCGGTATCTGGAGTCCTTTTTCCTTGGGCATAATTGAACCTCTTCCCTTATTTTCGATCTTACTGAAGTGAACAGACCATAAATTTGAAGAGTAACTTCTACGTGGCTAATCTCATGATGATGGAACAACAAGTTAGAATTTGCAATGAGCTAGACACACTTAGAGAAGATCTTGTCATTAATGGGGCCAGGATGGACGATATCATAAGAGTATTTCAGCAACATTATCCTATAAAGGAAACATCATCTGTAATTGCTGAAGAAATAGTACAGCCAGCTCTTGAACCATCTCAGTAACCAAATGACAGTTCTTAATTTATACCTGAAATGAGTCTGGTAAAAGTTTGTTTGAAGAATAATAGAAGGAGTAAAAAAAAATCTAAGAAAAAGAGGGAAAGAAAATCTCCTGATAGTGTTAAATAATCCTTCTCAGGATCTGAATGCAATAGGAAGGCATTGGGCCATGTAAATACAAATGGTCAAGACGAAGTTAACTTTACACAATGTGGCATGGCAAAGGTCATTGAAAAAGTGCCTGTACCTCCCACCTGTATCAAGGAAAAGGGTCCCTTTATCTCTAAGTTTCAGGCTACCTGTGATTCTATAGCGGTAATTAAGGATGATTGTGAAACATTAATGGAAAAGCTGGTAAAAAAAGGTGGTAGAATGGGGGTAACTGTGTGTAGCACCTGAGTATGTCCCTTACTATGATTGTGCCTTAAAAACATCAATCCCAAAGGGTATTAGTCAGGTTTCTCTACAGAAGCAGGTAGATCCCCTGTAGAAAATTAAGCAGTTTCCAATGGCAATGCCAGATTCCTTATCTGAGGCTTTGGAACCTAGGATAAGAGTTCCTTCCCCCATTCCTGATGGGACCCAAAATTATGGTATTTTGAGATTGTATGATCATATATTGAAGGACTTGTCATGTAGCAAAAACTCATTAGATACGATTATGTTTTTCTTTTGTGATACAAAATGGAGGTCCAGATTGAGGCAAGTGACATTGTAAAAGCCTGTTACTTGGAAACTAGTCCAGAATGGACAGCATTCAGATCTATTGTGCTAATTATAGAGTGGCAAATTTTCTGTGGTATAATAGACATTTGTTAGATAAATGGAATGTTATCCTAACCTATTCTAACAAGGAAGAACTTCTGAATTGGCTAGCCTCCACTTAACTGAATACAGAATGCCTTGCTCTTAGCAAATCTTGCTTAAAGAAATGCCATGGGGAAACAGATGCCAAGTTAACTAGGTCAATGTCTTTCTTTTTTGATAGTTATCTTTGAATCCCCCTTGGTGTGGGTGGGTTAATAAAGGCCAAAAGAAGGGTAGACCATGATGGTGCACAGGTAGATGTACTATTCAAGTCTAGGGTAGTTGCGGAAAGAAATTTGGAAAAATGCCCTATTCTGGACGATCTGGGTATCTACTTAGTAGAGTGTTCTATCTGTGCCATTTCCAGGATATCTGAGCCATGTTTTTCAAAGAAGAAAGCATTTGCTGCCTGTGACATTCCCCTGACAAATAGGTACCAAGTCTTGGCTGGATATCAATGACTGGTGGCACAACTTGATAATATATCTGTGAGAAATGGTCCCAACACCATTTTAAATGAGTTGGTTGTGAACCATCTATTATCAGAGAACATCACATGTCTTGGCTCGAAATGGGCTGACAAAGAATGCTTAGAATTTGCCTCAACCTTCTCAGTGATATGCTTCCAAGAAACATGACACTTGCAAGGTCATGAGATCCATATGAATAATTTTAAACTTTTTCAGATCCCAGCAAAGAAAGACCACAGTCAAGTAGGGCCTTGGGGGCTAGTGTTATTTCAAAATTAATAAGCTTTATCAGCTCGGACTGACTAATTCTACAGACATCTGCATAGCCCTGCTTGTTAAGTCGCTCAATTTTGAGTTTTTGCTGTTACACTTAAGTACTCCTCCCACTTCTTCTAGATATGCCATAGATGCCGCTTGGGATGCATTGCGGGCATTTCATGTGCATTCCCATCTTGCTGGTAGGAGACTTTAATGCAAGAATAGGCAAATTCAATCGTTTCTTAGATAATTTGGCCCTAGGCCCAATATGTAATTTGAGTATTCTCCCTTGCCCCCAGGAAGACTAGAAATCTTAAGACCAATAGTGTTGGTTTAAACTTCATCACTTGCATGCAGGAATATAATTGTGTTGTGTAAAGAGAGTCTGAAGCAAGAATTCTGCCTACTATCGTTGTCTTTTTTATTGGACTGCACAGTTAACTCTTGCCTTTACTTGCTGTTCTTTCCTTTTCCCTTAGAGTTGTCCCTACCTCTTAGCCTTGCTTATATATAGTTATACAAAACATGTATGAAGCTGGTTTCCCTGATTTGTTAACTGGATGCAGTTATTATTGTTGAAATGACTACAGAAACAGCTCTTTGAATTTATTAGCAAAATGTATCAGAGTGCGACCTTTTGACCTTAGGCTGGTGGAATCTGTCAACAAAAGAGACCAGCTAGTAGCTGGGTCACAATGCTCTAGAAGCTAAAATCTGACAAGGTTCTGAAGTTCTGGCTCACAATGATCTGATGGAAGCTAAAATATGATAAGGTTCTGAAGTTCTGGTTCACAATGCTCTGGTGGAAGCTAGAATTGACAAGGTTCCGAATTTTTGTGTGAAAAGAGGAGAGCAAGTTTCTTAAGGAAGACTTGGAGACCAGATAAAGCAGAGAGTTGGCTGGTCATAGACTTCCGTACTGAACTCAGTAATTGGACTTTGGTTTTTGGACTGCCTATGCTGAAAACCAGTGTGTGCACATGTATTTATGTTTTTATTCTCTTGTTACTACTAATAATAAAACACAATGAAGGCATCATAAGTAGAGGAGCGCAGCTATGAGCTGCCCAGACCCCGTTGACTATGCGGCATTCACAAACAGGTGTGTTAATGCTGGGTAGGGCAGGGGCAGTGACATGACAGGCATGTAGCTACATGCAGGCGTGGGCCACAGAACATGCAGAACCAGCACCCTGCCCCTTGACTCTACCATATAAGGATATGCAGAACTGCTACACGGGCTTTGTACGTGAGGCATGGAATGGACATTGGGTATGCACGGGCAACAGTTTCCAATGACCAGAGAGAGGACACCCCACCAACGCAGCTTGCTGTGTTTGTCATGGGAGACGTGCCACCCAGATGAGGGCGGGGTAGGTGACCCTGATCCTTCAGCTTCACGGGTACCCAGGTGACAATTTCGGTGATTGGTATCCGCCACCATTATGACATCTTGTATGGGACAAGGGCCCTGATCATTCCAGCAGAAATCAAGGCAAGAATCTGGCTGGACATACATGTTGCCATCAACACCATGGGACCGGAGGCCTGCATGCTCTCTGCCATCAAGCACAAGTGCCGGGACCTCTGGTCCCAGGTAAAACATAAGATGTGCCATGCACAGCAGTCCCAGGGCACCACAGGTAGATCGCCTCCCCCCGGAAGCACCGCTGACTCCCATCGAGAAACTGGTGGGCGACACCATCAGTGATGTAATGAGGGATGGTGATCCGGAGGGAATTGACAGCAAGCAAGGTAAGAGGGCATAGCGACAGCATTCCACAGGCAAATATACCCTCCACAGTGCATGAAGATGATAGTCCAGGAGAGGGGCCATTGGGACAGAGCACATGCGAACAGCACCAATGGCAGGTGCCAGCACAGCGGCGATGCATGAGCTGCACCGATACACACAAACACTGCAGCATCTAATGTCACCCCCCTCACCAACAGGGTACATGCAGCCAGACAACCAACCAACACCACCATCGGAGGGCACACCAGCAACACCCAGGGACTCAGGACCAACTGACTCCATTGCACCGAGCCAGAGCACTGGAACACAGGTCACAACCCATGAAGGTGAGGTGAGGTGACGTGGACATCAGACACCCTTGACAGCCAAGCTGCCGAGGGCCCATGGGGAGGAGGACACTGGCAGCCCTACATCTGCTGGTAATGGCAACACCAGCTAGGACCAACACGGCACAGAGCCAACACCCAGAGAGGACCTGAACACACAGGCACCAAGGACAGAGTACAGGATGAGCAGCCGAGGATGTCAGTTGAACCCCCACCTGCACAACGTGCAACACAGAGTCTGCCCAGCAGAACCCCTGACCATGTACTACCCTGACCTACAGAGGCTGGAGTGGAAGCATCTACAGGTAACAAGGGAACAGACCCAAGCTGTGGAACAGCTCACAGGGGTCATATCAGAAACTACCACAGGAGTGGATGACTGAGGAGCTGACCACCATTTTAAGGGCCCAGGGGCGCATAGTAGAGTCACTTGCATCCAGTGTCAGGGTACAGGAACACCTTGCCAAGGAGATTGTGTCCAGCAGCCATGCACAGGAGAGGGTGGTCACTGCATTCATGGCCATCACTGCACACCTGTGCACTACATGCTCCTGACCCACCCTGCCACGCCCACCGACCCATGTGTGCAGGGCAGTCACCACACTGCACCTGATGATGAGAAAAGGACTCCCTGCATAAATTACCTTCCAAAGAACATGATAGTGTGTTAAAAATAGTGTTCTCCACTGAAGGCTCATTATTACACTGACTGTGTGTATGGGACCTTGAGAGCACTATTTTTCCTCTGGCTTAAGAGGTTAATTGAGCCTTCCCCAGTACTGCCTTTTTTTTGCAGGTTGAAACCTCATTCAAAGTGTTTTATGTGCCTTGTCTGTGTTTGTTAAGTTTCAGTGCTTAATTTACTACCTTTTGCAAACTGAGAAACTCCTGCTTTGCTGGTATCCCTTCCCCCAGTCATTCAGAGGTGTGAATTCCATTGTTAATCATTGGTTGACCACAGCTGCAAAATGATTACATTTGTCTATAAGCGCAGTCCTCCACTCAAGACACAAGCAACTGAATCAAAACACACACACACACACACACTACCCTAAGCAGAACCCTCCACACTGCAGTGGATTACTGCGACTGTACAACTGGCAGGAAGTAAAGAATTTAAAAAAAGTTATTAAAATACTCAATTTCTAGAGTGCAAAGGGGGTGAGGTATTGGGTTTACCTTTAGATGTCAGCTGTCCAAGCATATCCCTGTCTAAATCAGTCTTATCTTAAAGGGGGCACTGTCTGCTTTGCGCGTCCATTTTTCTCTAAATGCAAGTAGTGTGTCTCTTGGCACACTTGTATCAAAGACTGAGTCTAGAATGCTCTTATACCTCACAAACATAGTTAATGTTGTCGGTTTTGCTTATTTTTAAAAGATTAGGTTGTCGGTCTGACCGACTGAAACTCACTTTCTACCCAGAAGCATAAGTTGTACAAGACCGCGCATCTGCCACAAGCATGGTCCCGAAGTGTGGTTTTGGGACATGCAGTACATAAAATCAGTTCCATCTGGAGCATCATAATTACTGGAATTGTTGCTGGTGTGTAAGAACAAAAACCGAGCACCAAGAAGTCAGCAATTTACTTGTTAAAAACGGGTCCGAAATCTCGCACGTGTGCAAGTGTGGCATGAGTGATGATCCTGCACACGTGCAAGAGTGGCTTGCTCTTGCGTATGCCTGAGATTTCGGACCCATTTTTAAAAAGTAAATTGCTGGCCTCTTGGTGCTCAGTTTTTGTTCCTACACGCCAGCAACAAATCTGGTAATTGTGATGCTCCAGATGGAACTGATTTTCTATACTGCATGTTCCAAAACCGCACTTCGGGACTGCGCTTGTAGCAGATGCACGGTCTTGTACAGCTTATGCTTCCGGGTGGAAAGTGAGTTTCGGTTGGTCTGACTGACAACCTAATCTTTTAAAAATAAGCAAAAACCGACAACATTAACTACGTTTGTGAGGTAGGAGGCTCAAAGCTGACGGTGCCCCTTTAAATCAAGGCAGTGCCATTTCATAGAACCATGAGACTGGAACTGAGTCTGCAATTGATAAAGCTGTGCTGGCCAGCATAGTTAAGTTTCAGTGCTTAATTTGCTACCTTTTGCAAACTGAGAAACTCCTGCTTTGCTGGTATCCCTTCCCCCAGTCATTCAGAGGTGTGAATTCCTTTGTTAACCATTGAATGACCACAGTTGCAAAAAGATTACTTTTTGTCTACAAGCACTGTCTTCTACTCAGGCCAAAAGCAAATGAGTCAAAACACACACACACACTACCCTAAGCAGAACACTCCACACTGTGCAGTGAATTACTGTGATTGTACAACTGGTAGGAAGTAAAGAATTTAAAAAAAAAGCTATTAAAATACTCAGTTTCTAGAGTGCAAAGGAGGTGAGGTATTGGGCTTACCTTTAGATGTCAGCTGTCCAGGTATATCCCTGTCTAAATCAGTCTTATCTTAAATCAAGGCAGTAGTCATTTCATAGACCCATGAAGAAATACTTCCTCGTGGCACCCCCTAGTGTACCCCTTCCAACCTCATGTCATGCCCCCTCATTACTGGACATCTCCTTTTCTGAAAGATGTTACCTTCCAGCACCTTGTTTATGCCTTTTAGAAATTTGAAGGTTTCTAGCATATCACCCCTGTATCTTCTCTTGTCCAGGGTATATATATTGAGGTCACCCAGTCTCTTCTCATATGACTTTTAGTACAGGCCCTGCACCATCTTTGTTGCCCTTCTTTACACATCCACTCTGTCTACATCCTTATGGAGATGTGGCCTCCAGAACTGGACACCGTATTTCAAATGAGGCCTCATCAGTGATCTGCACACTGACATCACCACCTCCTTCCTACTGCTGGTGATACCGCTCCCTATGCAACCCAGCATCCTACTGGCTAACCCAATAGCCTCGGTACATTGGTTAGCCACCTTTAGGTCATCCAGTATGATTGCTTCCAAATCCCTTTCCTGTTTGGTGACCATCATCCCCCCCAACCCAGTAATCCTTCCCTGGGTTCCTGCAACCCAAATGCATGATTTTGCACTTTTTTGCATTAAATATCAGCTGCCACACTTTGGATCATTCTTCCAGTTTAACTAGGTCCCTCCTCATTTTTTCCACCCTTCCCGGAGTGTCCACCTCGTTGCAGATCTTAGTGTCATTCACAAAGAGGCACACTTTCCCCTCCAGCCCCTCTACAATTTCAATTATAAAGACATTAAACAGGACTTGGCCCAGGACTGATCCCTGTGGCACCCTGCTGGTCACACTCCTTTCCTTACATTGAGCACCATTTACTATGACTCTCTATCTTCTATCATTCAACCAGTTCCGAACCCAGTTTGCCACCTTGTGACCCACTCTCAGGCTGCCCAGCTTGTTCATAAGTCATATGTGGAATGGTATCATAGGCCTTACTAAATGCAATTCATGTTTATGTTTAAGCCCATGAAACACCCTTATCTAGTTAATGCATTTGCAGTCATAGTGGATCTGCCAGAATTTGTCTTGGTTTTACCACTGGCTTCTTTATTGTGTAGATTTGTATCACACATTTTCATTTTACCACTAAATCCTTTTACATTACAATTAAACCATCACCAAAATTCTTGTATATATCCATTATCATACTACAAAAAACCCAGGGTAGCCCCTTTTATTTACAAAATGTTATTTCTACATTTATTCCTTTTATTGGCCTGGGTGTACTGATCAGGTTCCTCTTCTTCTTGTATCTTCTGTCTGGATTCAGGTGTCCCACCTGAGCCCCAGCAGTGCCCCACCTGGGGTGACTGCCCCTTGGGGAGCTCTCCCCTACCCAGCCATACCTAATTCTAGCTGGGCTACCATTTATTTTCCATTAGCCCTTAGGCAGACCGTGGTTGGCCCTTAGGGCTTTCCCCCATTAAAAACTAGACAAATAGCCCCCCAAGCACCCACCAGGCTTCTAAAGCTTCCTGAATTTTTCCCAAAGAGCACCAAATTTCCCACTATGGACATGTGCACTCCATCCTTCCTATACATACCAGGGGCATCATATGTGATCAGACTATGCCTGATGTATAGCACCCCAGAGTCCCTGGCCCAGGCTGCCATTTTTCGTTGACCCTCTTACGAGCCCTCTCAATGGCAAGATCCTCCCTCACCTGCCTCCAGTTCCTCCTGGGGATGATCTCTGACCTCTCCAACTTGACCTGTGGCCACCACCATCATATGGTCTCCAAGTCTGTCAAGAT
This sequence comes from Neoceratodus forsteri, assembly GCA_016271365.2. NCBI lineage: Eukaryota > Metazoa > Chordata > Ceratodontiformes > Ceratodontidae > Neoceratodus > Neoceratodus forsteri. Next base: position 1,243,383,221 of record CM057458.1, on the reverse strand, counting down.
CATCCTTACCAAAGCCACCCATGGTGTGTTCCCCAGATCATTCCCCTTGTGTGTATAACAATTAAGTCTGGTGTGGACCAGTCCATATTTTGTTCCTTAATAAGTGGCAGCAGTTGCCTCCAGCATAATCCTCTTTGTCCTTGTTATTTTATCTATGTTCTGTCTGGGACTTGCCCCAGCTGCTGTCCACCCTTTGTCATCCTTGCACACATCTCCACCCAGTGAATGAAAGAGTGTCTGATAAGCCACACCACCATGCATTGCCTATTTCCTGGAAGCAAAAATCAAGATAGTTAGGTCTAATTTCCTGACATTTCTCCAATATGCCTGTGACCTCTACCTACCCACTTGTATGGCAGTGGAAGGACCCCCCTGTTGGCCACTTCTGGGACAGCCCCAATCCTAAAGGAGTGTGATGCAAAATATTTTGGATCCTTGTCTATGAAAGCTATACCCTTTTTTCACACTGCATAGTCCTGCAGGGCAGTGACAGGATCATTGTTACTGTTCTGTAAAAACTACCCACCCCCTCGTGGCCTTACCTCCATGTACTCCCTTGCAGTGTCCACTATCCCATGGCCCTGTTCCATGTCCTGCTTCAAGACCACCCTCACCTTTTTTCTCTTTCGGTCGGTCTTGGACTGTCTGAGCCACACACACACAGACTGCCCCCTCCGACCAGGATACATCCTGCTCAAGAAGGCTGCACAATGTGTCACCTTTTCCTTTTGTCACCACTTTGCTGACCCTGAATTCCTCCAGCTGCATCATGTGGAAACAGTTGCAAATAGCCTGTCCACATGGGCTGAAGAGCACACACTGAAAAGACTGCCCAATAGTCTCCTTAGCAAATCCCCACAAATTGGCCTGCACCTATCCATCCGCTGCCTTTGCAGCCTGATCCAACCTTGCTGCATGCAGCGGACTGTTGGAGCACTAATGGGTGAGCCCCACCCCCTCAGCTGACACACCATGCCCACTCCTGCCAGGTGGATGCAAATGGTGGCATCTGATATTCCCACTTCCCACCTGTCTACCATTTATCTGATGACCTGTAACTCAGTAACTGGGCCACTTACCTCCAACCCCACCCTACCCCAGAACTCCTGGAAGCTCCTTCATGCATCTTTACAGGCCTTTAATGTGTTGGGCACCCAGCCATTCCAGAAAAGGAGTTGGGCTCAATCCGTCCAATCTCCAGAGACAAGCAGGCATCAGTGTTCTCCAGGTGGCTTCCCTTGAGGCCAGTGACTGGAACCTGTCCAACTGTAAACAGGAGAGGCTGTCAGCTATTTCATTTTTGACCCCTTCTACATGCTGGGCTCTGAAAGACATGTTCAGGCTCAGCCCCTCCCATACCAGTCTCCTAGATACCATCAGTACTGCCTCTGTGGTCCCAGACTGTCTGTTGATGACCAAAACCGAAGCCAGATTATCACATCAGAACAACACCCTTCTGTTTCTGAACTGTTCTCCCCATACTATCATGACCACCCATATGGGGAATGCCTCCAAAAAGGTGATGTCCCTGGTCAGCCTCGGCTCCACCCAGCAGTCTGGCCACCTTTTAATAATCCATCTTCCTTGGAAATATGCCCCCATGCCATGTCCCCCTGCTGCATCTGTGAATAATTCTATCTTGCTGTTTCCTTCCCACTGTCCCTGCCAAAAAGTGTTCCAATTGTACCATCTTAGGAATGTATCACAAGCTAGCAGGTCCTCCTGCACTCCTATGGTGATGTCGACCCAGTGGTTTGGACATTTGGCCTTTGTCATGGCCCCGGCCAACCTCTTCATGAAGATGCTGCCTGGTGACATTGCCTTGCAGGGGAAATTCATGTGCCCTAATACCTGTTGAACTACCTTCAGCCACACCCTCTGTTTTCTATTCATCCCTTTGATGAGTTCAGAGAGCTTAGACACCTTTGCGGCCGTGAGCCAGAAATACTGTTGTTCCATGTCCAGCTCAATGCCCAGGAACTCTAGTTTCTTATCAGGGCACTCTGTTTTCTCTCCCATGAGTGGTACACCTAACTCCCTACACATGGCCTCAAAATTCCTGATCATGCCAGCTGTTTCCTCCCTGCCCTCTCCTATGAACAAAACATCATCCAAGTAGTGGACTACCACCTCCGTCTGATGCTGTATGGAGAAAATCCACTGCAACCAGGTACTAAAAACCTCAAAAGTGGTGCAAGCCACCAAACACCCCATGGCATGGACTTGTCAAAACAGAATCGCCCCAGAAACTGGAAACCCAGTCCTCCTGTGTCACCGGACACAAATGGAATGCTCACTTGATGTCAGTTTTTGTGAGCCAGATGCCCTTTCTCACCTCTATGCACTCCACCACCTGGTCAAGAGTGGTATAAGACACTGTGCTCCTCTCAGGTGTGATGGAGTCATTGACAAAGTCGCCCTCAGGATATAAGTGGTGGATTAGCTGGTATTCCCCAGGTGCCTTTTTCAGGACTATGCCTAAAGTAGACAGCCTGAAATGTGAGAAAGGAGGTGAGTCGGATGGAACTGCCACTCAACAACCCTCCAATTCCTTTCTAATCTTCTTCTCTACTATCTCCTCCTTCCCTTTGATGGATGCCAGGTTCCTTGCTCTCATTTCTTTTCTGGTGCCCATGAAATATAGTTGAACCCCCTCCCTTCAAAACCCTTCTGTAACATACCCCTAGCCTCATGGTTGGGGTAATCCCCTGTTCAAGCCTCAATATATCCAGTCTTATGGGCATGCTGCCACGTGGAACATTCCCACTGGACCTCATCCATCTGATGGGCTCTTACAGCCCCCCAAAACGTCCCCTCTCATTTTGCCACCTATAATTGTGTCCTTGCCTGCTGAAACCACCTCTGCTCCCTCCTTGACCTCACTGAAAGACCTGTCCTTGTGCCTGATAGCTCCCTTTTCCCCTTTAGTTCTGCAACATGTGACCGGGTGGATTCCCCCGCACCCGGAACAGGCATGCTTAAACTTGCAGCTGGGTCACGTGCAATTTGCCTTGTATGCCCAGCATGCTTTTGCATTAGCAACTCCTGTCCCTTTTTTCCCTTCATTACTGTTCCTGCCCTGTCCTGACAGAGTTCTTACCCACAGATGAGGGGGTGGGCAAACTGGGAGACAGGATGTCGCTATGTGTACACACGGGGGGGCAAGCACAGTGAGCGTGGGCTTGGAGGGAGCAGAGGGGCTGTAGGGAGTGGTGTTGTGGTGGATGGCCAAGCTGCGTTGTGGCATCGGGGGTTGGCTAGTTTTTGAGGTGGGTGAGGTACCGGGTTCGGATGCTGGTGCGATTTTATTGCACCTGGCCTGAACCTTTTTTTTGCTTTCACCCCCCCTCGACATGCACCCCCTCTGGAGTTGAGAATCCTGTAGGGAGGTGGGGAGCGAAGCCCTCATGAGGGGGGGGGGTGCAGCCCCTCACAGGAAGCATTAAAACTGTCCTGGCGCCATTGTCCCAGGCGCTGTCAGAGTGCTGGAAAATGTTTTTGGCACTCTGACTGTGCGATAACTGTGATCACCTTTAGGCATTCTCCATTATCACATAGACCCTATTCATGGTTATGAGAACCTGCTTCGCCTCAGAGAGTTTCAACTGTTTAGTGACTGCACTACATACCAAGTCATACAACTGTGGAAAAGTCTTTCTTGAGAAATGTGTTTGAGTGAGAACAGTGTACTGTGGTTCAATCCTGTTAATGAACTTGAAGAATCCTTTCTGGGCAACATAACCAAATTGGAGCTGACAATCGGCCAATACAGTATGTCTGCAATGGCTCTTTTTAATAGCTGGCATGTTGGATGCTTGTGGGTAAATTTGTATGTCCTTGAAACACCTTCTTTTAATGTTAGCTGATGAGAGTGATGAGATATTTTTAATTTTTTGGGGACTGTACTTTTCACACCTTTTTCAGGTGGAGTACTACTGTGGAATTTTGTAGTACTTGATGCGGTCAGAGAAAATTGATCTGTGTTTGTCTGGGAAGACTGCAAAGACACATCAAGTGATTCAGTGTCAGTTTCTGGTTCTAGTTCATTGTCAATATGGTCACCATCACCACCACCTCCATTACCACTCATAGGATCCATGATGGGGGTTTGGCAACAAAGTTGTTGATCAATGTTACAGCGATGGATTTATATCAACCACAGTGGGAGGCATCCTCCTCAAATATAACCTAAGATGCTGAGGCAGTGAATGCTAATAAACATGGTGGTGACAGCGGGGACTGTGAATGGGATAGCTCAGGCTATGCCCAACCTGATGATGACAGCACTTTCAGAGGACCACCTCTGGGGCTGGGGGGGGTGGAGGAGTGAGCTCCCAGTAGGGGGCTAGCTTCCGAGCAGACACAATAGACCATGGGGCCTATTCTGATGGCTTTTACTATGATACTATAATACAGTTGTGGTTGGCATAAAGCCGTCAAAAGAAAGTTACTTTTCTTTCAGGGGGCTTTGCCTCCTGCACCCCCATATTAAATATAATCAACTCAGAGTCAGAGTTAATTTTGGGAGGGGGTGCAAGACCCAAAGAAAGCAGTGCTGGGTCCCACAATGACATTACAGCAGCAACAGCAAATTGTTGCTGTAATGTTGTTCGCTATTGAATTGTCGATCCAGCGTCGGCATACAGTGCTCATACATACCACTCCGTCCTTTGCCTAGTCCCACTCAGTTGGGTGTTTTTCCATTGCATGTTGGATCATTACTGATGTTCCAAAATATCCCACTTTGCCAACATGACTGACACTCTTTTTTTAACAGACTTGATACAGCTTGAGAGTTGTCTGCCAGGTCAATATAAAATAAATTCCATACTGAAGAGTTACCCTTTGTGCTTTGAACTACGGTACCAGGAACTATTTCTTGTACAGTCAAGGGACCTGGAAGTAACCTTATACTGCCATTTCCTTCCTCACATGACTTTTTCTCATTCATGGTCATCTTCTTATTCGTACATTTAGCATATGTTTTTTTTTTCTGCACTTGCCTCTCATGCCCTACAGCGGCATGCTCTCTTATCCGCTCATTGAAACTTACAGTCCTCATTGCCACAGAATTCAGAAGAACTGAAAGTGCTGTCATCATTAGGTGGGGCATAGCCTGAGCTATCCCATTCACAGTCCCCACTGTCACCACCATGTTGATCAGCATTCACTGCCTCAGCATCTGAGGTTATATTTGAAGAGAATGCCTCCCCCTCCTTGCATGCTGCTTCAGCAGCTAGAAGTCTCCTGGCACATGTGGCAAAATGTTCAGCATGTCTATGAATATCTCCTGTCATTTCTTTCTGAGTTCTTTTCTGAAACTCTACTACCATTTCATTGATAACATGCTTTTTGGTTCAGGAGGACATTTTGTGCCAGTCCTGGTAATGTTGTCTTTTTAGTGCCTCTATGTTCTTCATTACTGTTAGGAGTCATATTGTCCCCATCATTTTCAGTTGTGCATGCACCAGCACTGTGCTTCCTTTTAGTATCCTTAGTCTGAGAAATACCAGACATAGAACACACAGCTGTGACTTTTGTTTTTTCTATTCCACAGAGAGACATCACATTTACTGTAACTATCACAGGGCTCATGCCACCTAACAGGCTAACAGGCAGTGTAATATGGCCTAATTGACTTTCGCTACACTGCAGAGTGACACAGAGTAGCTATGTCACAGACAGGGCTCGAGGCACCTAACATCATGTCATGTTTGAAAATGTAATTGTGAATAGCAGGCATGTACTTTGGATACTGCATAGCACTTGGTTCTTCAGGGTCTTGTTCAAACAAGATTTTCAATAAATTTATTCTGTATTTGCAGATAAGAATTTAATATTGAAAGAACTGTCTAGCTCTGAAGTTCAGAATACTAGCCAGACCATAGCAACAGCAAATAACATGGCCACACAACTGAATGTGATTACATGCGATGAATTTACTTTAATATTGTGCATAGCTTACCAGCAATGATTTATTAGAATACAGTGACTTATTATTGTCTGTACATATTTTCAAAGGGGAAGTGCATTGAATCTGCAAGTCATTTTCCCTGCAGAAGCTGGTTTTAAATACAGTTTCAAATTCTGTTATTGTTCAAGATGTAGTCTTTTTAGTTATCTGAGTATGTGGTTCTGATTTACATTCTGCTAGTAAGGACTATTTTTGAACTCTGTGATGTAGTTTATGTCCCTGTTCTGCACTTCAGTTGTTGGCACAATTCTACTGTAGAACTCTGTGGTGAAGAAGAGCATAAACTACATCATACGGTTCTAACATGATACGAGCGGCATGTAAATCACAAACAACCACTGTGGTAATGAGAAAGACTGTATAGCTTGAACACTAACAACATTTGATAATGCTTACAAACTACTTCTACTGGGAAAAAAATATTTGCATACTCAGCACAGTTCTTCTTTAAGGAGCCACCGTTCCCTGGTGAGGAGAGGAGAAACATTGTGCTAGTTCTTGGTGGATTTGACTAATGACTAAAGAACATTAATTTCTGAAGTGGATGTTTTTGGTGTGGCTGTTTTTAATCATCTGGGAACTTTTTCTCAGGGGTCTTCATGAACTTATCCAAAAGGTAATATTTCCGTAGGAAAAAATAAAACTATTTTAAAGTCTTTACGAAGTTTAAATAAATGCCATGCAAGAAGAGAGGCAGTCCTTCAGTGTCAGTGTAGCTCAGATTGAAGCATTTGGCCAGAAGATTGTGGGTGGTTCTAGTCCCACCGTGGGGTAGGAATCATATTGTAAACACTTTCATCTGAGTGCAATACTTGTGCTAGTGTGCTAGTCCTGGTTAAATAACTAACAACAACAAAAAAATACTTGGTGGATGATGAACAGTGGGGGGGGGGGGGTGCTTCTCTATCAGATTATATTTTAAACCATGCTCCCTTTTGCTCATATCTGGTACTGTTCTGGTGAGTGTCCAGGTGAACGTAAAAGAACCCAGGGCACTTTTTGCAAAAGTACGGGAATTTTATTAAAAGGAAAGGCACAAACTATACAATGAATAAAACACACAAAGGGAAATTACAAATACGTGAACCAAATCCTGAGTTTGAAATTATACATTGAAATTAATCTAGCATGCGTACTGTGAAAAAAACTACAAAAGCACAACAGCCTGTAATCCACGAATCACACTACCCAATTCCCAAGTATGAAACCTTTCAGTTTATACCTTAAAGAAAACAAGTGGCATGCCAAGATATGCCTGGTGTCCCTCTGTCTAGATATAATTAAGTCCCTGCCCTAGCCAAAAAGGTCAGCCAGTGACAGTTTTTCCACATGGAAAACACTTTTTCTGTAGCTTTAAATGTTCTAATTGGTGTATACTGTACACTGCAGTGCCAAAATAGTAGTGTTGATTACTTCTTGTGTATTCAGTTTCTACTAAAGAGTAAGAGCACACCTCGCCTGCCACAAGAAATACTTAATTGTGGAAAAAAAGTACTGTCAGGGTGTTTGAATTATACCCATCCAATTAGGCAATAAAATGCTCAGCACAACTTCCAAGTACTGTAGGTCACTTGTGTCACCAATGGTTCAGACCAGCATGGGCCAGGACTTGCCAAAACTCCAGAACATATGTACAAGAATAGAAGAATTTTCCCAAAGTGTCCTGGTCAAAATTTCCCTTTCCCAAAAAAAAAGACCGCTCCAAAAAAAACAGTTCTTGGAATTTTACAAGGCAGTTTGTGTGTGTGTGTGTGTGTATGCGCATTGATGTGCAAAATGGCTGCCATGCCACTTCACATTTACAATCACTTCACTACTCTCTGATGGCTTGCAAAGCACTTTGCAATATGATGTGTATGAAAAGTACTATTTATGAAATGGGTATTTAAAATGCTGGATCTTGATTGGTCCAGAGCTACTTTTAGCAGGCCATTATCTCAGCAAAACAGCCTGGCTGACAGTACTCCTAGACAAGCAGATTCAGCATGCACCTTTGAAGCCGTCTGCCTGAACTGATCTTCCAACCACCTGATACCCACGCTTTGCCATCACACATTCCCAAGGCCTGACAGGACCCTATCTTAATCCCGAAACCACTAACTCACCTCAAATTTCCACACTCAAGATTTCCTTGCTACAGCCAGCAACATCCTCTTGAAATGTAATGACTCCAGCTCTTTCATGCCACTCGCATTTCTCAGTCACTCTCCCTCTTCTGTGACTCTTGCAAGCCGCTTGCACTCCACTCTGTGTGTCTCTCTTCTGTCAACCACACTAAGTGCACGTCACTCTATCTTCTGCTCAGAGAAGCAACACTACTAAACCCGGCACTGTAATAAGAAAAAAACACCTAAACCAAAAAATTATAATGGCCAAACTGAGGAGGGGGGGGCATTGAAACCACTGCTCAGAAGATTGCTCATGATCTCCTCAGAGCTGCTGTTTATAGTTTAACACACAAAGAGTTACACAGTGTTGGCACCACCTAGTGGACTAAAAGGTAGACAATAAGAAGATGATACAGGACAAAGGGCACTACTTTTTTCTTCTTAATTTACTGCTAATTTTTGTACTTTTTAAAACAATTATAAAACACAGAAACAATTTATTTTCAAAATTTCAATTTATTAAAATAGATGGACACATTTCATAATCTCAATGAGGAACTTTGGGGGAGGGGGGGGCATTATGGTGGGATAACAGCCCTTCTCAGGTGGTGGAAGCACTAGGCTTTGCCTCATGCTTCAGCCCACCCAAAGCGGGCCCTTATCTCACCACAGCACCCCTCCATCATGCCTTATTGCTTCAATAAATGCTAATTCTTCTTCTTTGTTCAGATGCAGGTTACTAAGAGCATTGTCTAGCCTGGCTACTGACATGCACAAATGCATCTCGGCTAAGGCAAAAACTTACACAAGTTGTGGGTTTGCATGGGGAATCCTGTTTTGTTTGTAACTGCAGAGAATCACTCTGCCTGCAGCATAAGAGTGAGTATAGGGACCTTTCTCTGCAAAGGATGCTGTGTATGCAGTCCGGAGTGCATATGTGGTTAGTAGGAAATAATCAATTAGTCAATTATCTTTCTGTTATTTATTCCATCAAAAGAAGTTTCCTTTTCCATAGAAGTGTTTCTTCTCCTATAATATAGGCAGGTGGCTACTCAGTCCTGTCCCTGTTGCCTTCCTGATGACCCCAAGCTTCCTGGCTGATAGAGTCCCCCACAGTTTGACCCCCATGGTGATGCAGGAGGAGGATGGCTGCTCTCCCCCCAAAGGAGACTCAAGATTGTCTCTGCAGGCCCTCGGTGATGGTGTTTACGAGTAGGCAGGGCTTCACAAAGTCTGCTTCACACTGAGCATTTTATACCCCTTTCTTCCAGTCCTGCAGACCTACCTTGATGTCTGGCAATACCCCTAAAAGTCACATCACACTCTAGCTCCCTGCAGTCTCCAGGTCTACTACAGCTGGTCACCAGAGCAGTTGAACCAGATGTCTTCCCTGCCCCAGCTGCAAGCATTGACAAACAGAAGTGCTCCTCCAGCCTTCGGGCTGCCCTGTCACCTTCCTGAGATCACAAACCTAGGTCACTGGTACAGGAACACAGAGCATTATCTGTAGGGCCATCCAGTGACCCCTTCAAAAGAAGTTTCAATGATTTTTTTTTCATGAATGCTATGAGAATTGATACTGCAGTAGTTTAGAAACTTTGCAAAGTAGCTACATTGGATTGTTACACATAGGAGAGGGAGCACACAAAGGAACTGGGATTTTGAAGATGGAGGATGGAACTTTTAAGCCAGATTTAGTGTGTGTAGTAATTGGTGGGAAATGGATTGCCCAGAATGGGTGTGATAGAACCAGATACATCAGAATTTGTGCTTTTATTGGAATTCATAATTCTGGTATTGAAGCCACAAAATCTAACTCCTGAAAAAGATGTTGCATGCTGCATCATAATCTAATTCCGTTTTCATATTCAGCTACAGAAAACAAGTAAAGCCCATGAAACTTATGGAGCCCTAAGTCAACCTATCAAAAATAAATTCACTGTCCTTCCACCACCCTTGTTCCTCACCTTACTTTAAGTGCTGCATGTGAAGGAACCAAGAACCAACTTAGTCCATCCTCTATGATGGTCTACTGCCATCACTAACCAGGTCATTCAGTGGAGTCGCTGAGTCACTGACCTGCCAATCACTGCCAAAAAGGAGAGTGATGGAGTCATACACCTCCTCCCAGCCATGCAGCCCACTGGCCAGCCACATTGCAGTATCCTCCTGGTCTCTAATTCCTGCCTGACTACTGGGGAACCACAGGAGTCAAAGTCAACCCCCTGTGGTGCCTAGAAGCCAAAATTATTCATTTGTCCCTGTCGTCTCAGCCCGTAATATTGTCCTTTAATCAGACTAAGCAGAGTCCACAACAAGCAGGCATACAATAAAATCCTCTTGAACAAAAGCTTGTCTGGCCAAATCATCTTAGCCCTCCTCTGATTTGTTGGAAACATTTGGGGGTTACAGGTGAACTACTAGCTCCGAGACCCTGTTTTTTTAAGCTATGGACTCTGGACTGGGAGCAAGGTGCTGCTTGTTAACTTGGGGTTCTTGTCAGTAGTCCACACAAATATTTGCAGCAGACTGTACTGGAGAACTGTGATGGTCAGCTGGACCCGCCTTTGGGTTGTGTATGCACAGTTTTTGGCTAATCCTTGCTAGACTTTTGGTAATGAACTGATGTGACCAGGATTCCAGTACTGGGACAACTGATCATTCTGGGCTATTCACAGTGGTAAGTGGGGAGTGACTCCTTATGGTGTACTAGTAGCTCATTCTTCATAGTCACACAAGTGGACAAGGTGACAAGAGAGTGATGAGGTTGGTAAGGATACTGTCATTGCAAGCTGGTTAGTGACTGTTGAGTTGGAGAGATGGGTCATGGTACAGTACTACACAATATTATAGCCAGAAGATCAAGACAGAAGACCTGTGAGGATTGGAGATGTTGCCCATTATCAGACCAGCAGAGGTTTGAAGTCAAATGGTGGCAGCAAGACCCCTGCCCCACCAGACCTAAGGTAGGGAGAGTGGGGGAAACAAGGAGGGGAAAAGGAGGGAGGCCACTACCAGTGTGAAGGATAGTAAGTGTTGTTTGTTCACTATTTTGTTTTGTACCATGGTGGGGAAGTTTTTTTTCCAGTTGCTCGGATGTTGAATTTAATATTTCAGATCTGTCTCTGATTCAGTTCCAGTGATGAACATACAACAAAGCCAGCAGAATAAGGCCATTAGCCTAGGGCTATTGAGTCTTCTCATACTGCAGGGTCCTCAGCTTCAGCTATTAACAGTGACTCCCCTCCCCAATCAGCCAGTCCTCTCTGTCTGCCCCCCATACCTTTATTGTCCCCTTAACTCTATCCCATGCTTGTTTGAAGCTGCCTGCTGTTTTCAACAAAATCACCTCCTCAGGAAGCCCAGTGAAACCTCCCACCACCCTTTCAATGAAGACGTGCCTCCTAGCCTCTCTCCTAAACTTTCCCCTTCCAACTTTAGCCTGTGTCCCCTCATGTTTTGACTCCCACTAAGCTTGAAGGGACCTTTCATATTTACTCTATTTGATCCCTTAAGTTTCTTGAAGGTGTCAGTCATGTCCCCTCTCTGTTCCTCTTCTCATCCAGGGTGTACATGTTCATGGTTTTCAACCTCTCCTCATACGTCCTGCCCTGCTGGCATTGATCATCTTAGTTGCCCTCCTTTGGGCTATCTCCAGCAGGTTTATGTCCTGTTTAAGGTATCAGCACCAGTACTATATGCTGTACTCCAGACATGGCCTCACCAATACCTGTACAAGGGCAGTACCACCTCCTCCCACCTCCTGCTGATCCCTTTGGCAATGCAGCCCTTCTTTTTTGCCTTTGCTGCTGCTTTCCTACATTACATGGAGTTCTTCAGATCACTAGTGAACATTACCTCCAGGTCCTCCTCTTTCTTGGATGCAGATATATGGACCCCACCCAAGCTGTTTTCAGTCCTTGGGTTCTTGGCTCCAGTGAGCATAACCTTTCATTTCTTTATACTGGAGGCAAGTTGCAAAACCCAGACCATCTCTCAAGCTTTTCCAGCTCCTCCCATAGGACTTGTACCTCTTTTGCTGTTTCCACCCTTCCACAGAGCTTAATATCATCTACAAATAGGTAAAATTTGCCCGTAATGCCATCCCAAATGTCATTGATGAAAACATTGAAAAGCACTGCTCTGAGCACCAAGACCTGTGGGACCCCACTGGTAATCTGCCTGGTGCTGGAGAGCCCACCTCCCACCACCACACTCTGAGTTCTTCCCCTTACCCAGTTTTCCACCCACTTGGTCAACTTCTCACCATCCCCAAGATCTTCTAAACTTCTGATAAACCTCTTGTGGGGTACAAAGTTAAAGACATTGCGGAAGCCCAAGTAATGGATGTTTACAACTTGGCCCCTCTCCACTATTTTAGTGACCCAGTCAAAGAAGTAAATCAGGTTTGTTTGACATTATCACCATCCCATAAGACCATGCTACCGCACATCCTGGATGCTATTTTCTTCAAGATACCCTGCTAACCTTTCTTTGAATAAGGGCTCCATAACCTTGCACTCAATTGCATTCAGACTAACCAGTCTATAGTTCCCCAGGTCATCCTTGGGACTGCTCTTATGGAGAGGCACTACCTGTGTCATTCCCCAGTCCTGTGGTACCACGCCCAACTCCAATAAACTATTCAACAGGTCAGCAAAGGGACCTGAAAGCTCCTATTCCTGTTCTGTCAACATCCCTGGGTGCATGCCATCTGGGCCTGGGGATTTAACAACCACTGATTTTAGCAACTCTTTTCTCACCCTATTTATAACTATCAAAACACCCATGTGCCCTTCTTCCATCTCCTCTCCTTCCCCTATTGGTACCAGTTTGTCTTATTCCCCGGTGACGATCGAATAGAAATACTTATTCAGTACTTCTGCTTTGTCCTCATTCTACTCTACCCACCCACCCTCTTTCTTGAGCCTAACAATTCCATCTTTCTTGCTCCTATTCTTGCTAATATAGCTAAAAAAGGCTTTTCAACCCCTTTTAATTCCCTCAGCTAGCTGCAGTTCCTTTTGAGCTTTAGTCCGCAGGACTACCTTACCTTCTACATTAGCTATCCTTAGGTAGTCTACCCTCTCTTCCCCCCTCTGGGTCCTCCTGAACTTCTTGTAGGCTGACCACTTTTCCCTTACTGCCTGGGCAACCTCTGTGCTAAACCAACTGACTGCACTGGCCTTCAAGTTTTTCCCTTTGAGCCTAATGCCCTCCTTAGTGGCTGCCATCATTCCCTCCTTGATGATGGACCACCAGTTGTGCACTCCATATCCCCTTGGATACTTGCCAAGTGACTCCTTAGCAGCTTCCCCATCCTTATGCGGTTTGCCTTTCTAAAATTCAGGATTTTTGTCTTAGTGGGGTCCCTTTTCCTCCCCATGTCCAACTTGAACCACATTATATGATGGTCACTCCCACCGAGGGGCTCTTTGACCTTTATACAATAGCTTCTACATGGCTCCTGTTCATCAGCATGAGATCTAGGATTGCCCCTGATGGCCAGCATCAGGAATCTACTTTGCAGCACATCTAGGATCACCTGACTTCTAATGCAGGTTGTGGCCGGCACACTCCAATCCACCTTGGGCAGGTTAAGGTCTCCCACTATTACCACCTCTCCCTTCCCTTCAGCCATCTTTATTTATGAGTTCAATTCCCTGTCTCTTTCCTCTCCTGGCTGGGTGGTCTGTAAACCACCCCCAACCTTACCTTCTTCCTTCTGTTTGACAGTAAGTGAGCCCACATTGCTTCTGCCCACACCTCATCTGACTCTTGCCTTATACAAGTCTCCTTGATGTAAACTGCCACCCTTCCCTCTTTTCCTACCTCACTGCCCCTCCTCTATAACATAATCGGACTCGGAATCAGAAATTTCAAATTCTGCAGGATTCCAACTGAATGCATTACAGAGAATCTGAGCACACCTGGGGATTTTCTTCAAAGCAGGTGAGTGTCTGTATTACATCACTTGACATTTATTTTGATAATTAAGCAGGTGCAAACCCCTTAATGTACTCAGGTGAAATAAGAAATTCCACAGTACACATACATATTTTTTCTAATAACAACTTCTTTTCTGGCATGGTGGAAGCAAATGGGATACCTGTGTTCATAATTCATGCTCAGCCCTTGGAGCTAAAGTTTATCAGCAGCATTCTCAGACTCTAGGGATGGGAATTGCTCAACCCAATGCTATGTACCTTCACGGACAGGCAATCAGAGCTATCTGTTCTGGGATTCTGAGAGGGGTACCTTTTCCTGTTCTAACTTCACACTGCCATGAATACCCAGGCTGCTGACATTAAAATGACCTTTTACCCCAGCTCTACCACTGTCCTGTCCCTCCTGGCCAACTATAAACTTCCATTTCAGCGACACCAAACAGCAGTGTTACTTCAACCTCAGGACGGAGAATGCCAGTACCAACTATTGGGAGAGCAGTGGAGGATTCTTGTCACATATTTCTGGTATCCCTCCAACCTTTCTGAGCACTGCATATCAACACACTATTGTCCTCATCAGCTGCAGCTAATTATGTGGGGAACACAAAATCCCTTGGCCCACCAGAGGGGTTTAGGACTAAAAAGTATGTACTGAAACCTTCTTCAACCTGGTAGCATCTTCATCTAAATGGTAGCAATGTTATCTGCAGATCAGTCTTTGACCATTTGCCTCTACACCAAGGTTCAAATCCACTGGGAATCTTCAATCACTGGCTCTCATTACCTGATAGTGCAGCGGAGTTTGAAATACTTTCCCACTGCTATATAGTGATGTGACCTTGTTAGGGTTGGTATGCCTAGCAGACCAATTCCTTTTATAATCAAAATGAAGAAGTGTTTTGTAACTGTCCCATCGCAAACAATTAGGGATTGGGATTTCTAATACATAACTAGTGAATGAAGTCACTTACTATTACCTGCTACTGCTAACTTTCGCACTTTCTTGTTTTGCTACTGATTAAGCATTGAAAAGTGCACTACCATTTTGTAACTGAGTGATGAAACATTCCCAAACATGCAATGCTAATCCATGACTAATGTGCACACTTGAATAACAAAAGGTGTTGCTTCACAGGTAGTTTGCAGATGAGTTGTAAAGGATGATGAAATGGACTAAAGATTTTGAGCCCTCTGATTGGTTGTTAGCCGTGTGCTGAAAGTATTTAGTGCATGGCTAAAAACAAGTACTGGCAGCCTAGACATAGCACAAAAGAAAAGGAAATAAATGTGCATTTGGAAATTTTAAAACATTTAGAATATTAATGGCCACCATTTTTTTCAAAACCTGCTCAACTTTGCCATAAAACTAATCACAAATGCTTCCACGCTGTACAATAATGTTACTATACAAAAAAACCAACACTGAATCAGTATTATTTGAAAATGTTTTTGTTTTGTTATCCTGCCCGCTACTATTTGTCCACTGCCCAGACCAACCACCCTCCTGCCCACTATGGTTCAACTGCCACCTGCTTGCTGATTCCCTCAGTAAACCGTTCACTGCATTTTTCTATCACTGACCTCTGTTTAGTAGTTTTTCATCTGGGCTCTTCCCAGCTGATCCCAACATTCCTGTCTTGTGACTTTCAGCCACTTATTCTGTAGCTCAGATTTCCCTCACGTGGTTGCAGTGCTGGCTCACCAGTACTACCCCCATACTGCAGGCACGCAAAACAGTGATGGTGAATACATGTAGTTTGCAGTACTGTGGCAACTGCTAGTGGTGACTGGCAAGAGTCAGAGTTGGGGCATCTCCTTCCTGAGCACTACATCTCAAAACAAGTGTGGGGGGGTGGGTGACAGTAGAGGTACTACCATAACAAATGGTTCAGGAAACCTGCTAGTATGGATAGCACATTAGGACAAAATTCCTCAATGCAAAAAAAAATAAATACAGTACACTGCTGGAGGTGGAAGAACTGTTTTATTTCAAAGGAAGATAAACATAAAACTTTTTTTCTTAATTAGTTTTTTTTTTTAAGTTTCTCATACCTGAACAGTTAAGGTGCCCATTTAATAAGTACAATAAGACACTCAGGGTGTGTGCAATAGACACTTATAGTGCACAACCAGAAGCTGAAGGCACTCGGCCTGCAACATCCTGCCTTACTACACCCCAGGCCATATACTATAAGAGCCTAGTGCACACCCCTTCGTGTCTTATTGCTAACTAGGGACAAGCTGCCTACACTTGTAAAACACTGAGAAGCTAACCTTTCACCCATTATGATTTATCTGTTTATAGCATTTATTATTCAGCTGCACACTGCCTGTGAATCTAGGGAAGGAAATAATTGAAGACATTGCTGCTGCTTTACAATTGCTGACTAAGTGAGATCATAGCCAGTCCTGCCCACTGCATGACTGAATCCCCAGCTGCTCCCTACAAATTCCCACCCACTGCCAGGAATACTGCCTGACACCTAATTAACCTCCTCCTTACAGCTGTTTCAAACAAATTTGCCCAAACTGTGAGCAATCCAACTTACTACCCAACTGAACACCCCAGCTGTTCAAAACAAGGTCCCACACTCTACCTACAGTCCCATCCAACAACTGACTGAACCCACTGTCCACTTCACATAAATTACCACCCACTGCTATGTGTCTCACTCACCACCCAAAAACCCCACCAGCTGCTCAACAGGAAAAAATGAGTCATGCCAGTTGTAGCACAACTAGTGTCCCCGTCACCCAAGAACGACCTAGAAATAAACAACCATGCCAGTGGCAGCATCACAGGTATCCTCCACAGTGAGAAACAAATCATGATGCCTGTGTGTGTGTGTGTGTGTGTGTCCAGTCAGACATATTGCTTGTGTTCTGGGCCAACACACCAATGAACAGCACCTGCACAGTTCCACTGGCTAAAGACCACAATTTGAGGCTCATTAGATGGTAGACTTCACCATTATATCATCACAACTGTGGCCTATACAGAATAAGGAGAATGGTTGGGAATTTTTCATTGCCAGCATCAGGGATGGGGTAGAAGGAGCCAAAAAGACAACAGAGCACAGAAGCAATTCTCATGTGTCATTATACAAAATGAGGATAACAGAAAAAAGGATGGCAGCTGTTGTTTTGGAGGGCTGAGGAGTAGATCAGGGTACTTACTTTAGTGGTCAGAACTTAACAACTATGAACCTGGAAAACAATCTGAATGCCTCCTATTTCAGTAGACTCAGTAGTAGAGATGCAGCGAATTTAAATTCAGCCAGTGAAGTGAACGCGAAGTGGGCACTTCGCATTGCCACTCTGCTATGTGGAGTGGGCAATGTAAAAGTGCTCACTCCGTCTTGTCATTACCACTTCGCATTAAGGCGGAATAGCAATGCAAAGTAAGGTGAAGTCATAGTTTTTAATGGACTTCACGTTCCTCATTATGATTCTAAGTGATCCACTTGGTGTTTCAGATTTGGCAGCCCCCCCCCACACATCACATGGCTTACAGTACTGTAAGTCACATGCTCTTTAGCTAGGCAGGAAGAAAGTGAATCATACAAGCAACTCTTTTACTTTCTCCTGTGCAGACAGAGAGAGAGAGGAGTGTGTTTTGTGACTGCTGATACTTTGAGATCAGAACGAGGAGGAGATTTAAACTTTGATTTAGACCCAACAGCTTTTTCAAAAGCTAATTTTTTTGTCTTTTCTGTCTGTACTCTTTTTTTACTTCATTTGTTCTTTCTGCAAATTTTATTTTTCTTACATAGAGGGGCATCAGTTACAAATTATGTCCATGCTAGAACTGCTGCTGGATCACCATGGGATCCCACATTAGTTTTTTTTTTCCTCACACCATGTGCCCCCCCCCACCTTCCTTGCTGTGTTATAACATGTATTCCTCCTCCATCCCAGACCCTTGTATGTAATTATGCCCTTTTTTTGTTGTCTTCCGTATGTATTCTGAGCAGTGGAAGTATACTGTGCAAAACTGCATGGGTGCAGTTTTCTTTCTAGTCTGTGTATATATACTGCAGACACTGTCCAACTCCCTGACTTAAAAACATTTATTGAGTACAATGATGGGGTGGTGAAGCCTGGAGATATACTACAAAACAGGCTTAAAATACGTCCAAGTAACTAGTAAAAATATTAATGTTGTGATTCGTGACGTACTGGTAAATCGTGATTTGTGACTGCATTTGTGACCGTGATGATAAAGAAATGCAAATACCTATGGCTGTACTTCCCCGGGCCCCCATGAGGTGGGGCACAAACCTCCTCGACTTAAAAACACTCATTAATGAGTACAATGGTGGGGTGGTGAAGCATGGAGAGATACTACAAAACAGGCTTACAATACATCCAAGTAACTAGTAAAAAAATTACTGTTGTGATTTGTGATGTGATTGTAAATCGTAATTTGTGACTGCATTTGTGACCGCAATGATGAAGAACATGATTTGTATTATGAGTGACTTCTGATGATGGTCCTGACTTAAAAACACATATTAGTGATTACAATGTTCATGCTGAATTATGCACTACACCTGTCCAGTACTCTGAAGGGAAGCCAAAGAAACAACTGCAACTTAAGTTAGAGATGGAGATTGGATCCTAAAGAGATGCAAATGTACAGATAGATTAAGATTGCGCTGCACACTGTAGAGATGCAGATGCAAAGGCACAACACCTAACCAGTGCTCACCATCAGAAATTCAAATCTGGAAAAGAATATCTTTGCCGGTTGGGGCAGGCCACGGTGGGGCAGTGTACTGCTCTGCTGCAGTAAGAGTCACTAGTACGAGTACCAGTAAAGATACCACAAAGAAGTACAAAAAATTACACAGCTGTAGTGAATAGCAGGTTCACATTGCTGAAATTATGAAGCACAATAAAAGGTGTCTGATTTGATGACATGCATCACCACACATATACTTACACACACACTAAGTAATGCGTAGCAAATTGAAAAATTCAGTAATATAACCACATATTTTAAGCAAACTAAAATTATGCACTGCTGCACCACAGCAATCAGCAAAAAATGGCAAGAATTATGAAAATATTACTGTGTGTACATTAACACAGTTATACAAGAAATATCACCAAAACAGAAAGTTCCATCTTTTTCTCCACGTTAATCTACCTACGCCACAGACACGCACCTCCCCTAAAGCACACTTCCACTGTCTCTCAGTACACAGACTGAATGTTGTACATTAACATTCAAAATACATACACAAACAATAAATGCTTGATGATATGAGCACAGGAGGGTTTCCTATAATCAATGAACTAAAGTTTTGGCAAAAAAAAACAATTCAAAAAGGCTTTTTTAACAGCTTTTAGAAGGTTTGAATCACAGAGAGCTCTCAGAACAGATTATCTCCTATAGCTTCCTACACACACTACCCCAAACTGAGGCTGTGCAGAACAATCTAGAGCCCATGTGACCTGAAATCCCATGAATCACTGCAAAACAGCCTTTGGAGCTTAAAAGCAAGGCGAAGTACATTATTTTCAATGTACTTCGCCTTAAGAACTAGTGGAGTAGTAGTTTGGGAAGGCGGAGTAATGCAAAGTCATTGTTTTCAATGGGCTTCACGTTACTCATTAATAACATGAAGTACTCCACTTCGCGTTACAGAGCACTCTGCAAATTCTCTTTCACTCCGCATTCCACTTCGCAGAGCGCATTGGGGCCACTTAGCCCATTTCTATTCAGCAGTAAAATGCATAGGAACTGTAAACAGGATATTCAAACATCCCTTTATGTTTTTCTGTATCCTACTCAGCTCTGATGCTTGAAAACCCTCCCTGATCATCATAGCAGCACAAAACCATGCAATGCACTCATGTGGTCCAATTCAGTGTTCATACATGGCAGTCCTGGAACTGGTAAGTGAACCCAGTGCATCAAGATCCAGTTAAGCTTTACATCAGTGGACAAAGCCTCACTGCTGCTGCTGTCAAGGAGCGCCAGCACACTGATAGTTGGCTTCTCTGGGCTGGGTACAGTGGTAGTTGACAGCTACAGCAGCAACTCCAGATAATGAGCCAGACAGTGGGTTGATTGCTTAATCACAGCTGACATTGGGAGGAGGTAGTGTCTAGCTGGGATGGGGCAGATGGAGAGACCATGAAGGGTGGCCAGAGGCACCTCAGGCATTTGGTGGGCAGCAGAATGACACTGATGAGTAGATCCTTTCTGCTGCTACTGCTTTCAAGGTGCAGCAGCATGCTGAGGTTTCTCTGTGCTGGGCAGCAGTAGCAGACAGCTACAAGAGCAACACTGGGTGGTAACTTACAACATGCAAAGGCATCATCACATTTACATGCACTGTAGATAGACTGTTTTTCAGGTTTTACAGATTTGAAGATAGCATCAGCTATAGTATAGTATTCTCGCTGAGAACTTTTCCTAAACTATTACAGACCAGAGAGAGAGTAAATGAGTGACAGACCATGTACCCCACTACAGAAGATTGGATGGAGCTCTGTCTTTTTCTGCCTGACAAATTTTTATATTTCTATGTAGGTTGAAATATATTGCTACATGTTAAAGATCTGACCCATTTGAATTGTACAAATACAGATGATAAATGAAGATAAATTACAGTACAGTTTCACGCTCTAAGGAAACTCTTATTTTCTTTTCTAGTAACATAAAACCTAGTTCTTATAAAGTTCTTTGAACACCTAAAGTTTTTATCTTATTTTTTAGGGTTGCTCTGCATAGCAGACCAGTTCCTATAGTGATTATGCCTGGTCTCAGTTTCTGTTATGACTGCAGTGAGACATGTTTTGGACCTGTGCATTGGAATGCATTTGGGGCTGGGACATGGGATGGAAAACAGATGGATGTGAATCAACTCACTTCCGATTTGTTGATAGCACTATTGATAACACACTGCACTGACCCTTTCAGATGGGCTGGCAGCTGTGAACGAGGGTTCCATGAGTGAGCAGCAACATCTCAAAACACAGCAGTGACAATCTTGGGAATGCACTCTTATTGAAGGCTATGCACTAAAATTAAAGGTGCAGCATGCAGGTAACCCTACTATTGAAAGTTGCACATCAGGAGCCCTGTGGCATGCACAAAAGGGGTGTACACTCCTTCCATTCTCATTCTGCCTACCGTTTGTACTGCTACAAGTGTGAATGATCCTGTAGAGTGTCTGGTGCATGCCCTCACTCTACACCATCAACAAAATTGCAGGGTGTGGGGTGAGGAGGGCACAGAATATGGCAGTAGGCACCCGGCTGTATGTGTTGCATGCTTTCCCCCATGGAACACATCCTCTGGCTGCTGTGGGACTGCACCCCCTCAGAATTATTGACCCAGTCCTGTGGTTCATCAGGGAGGGCTGGGAATGTCCATTGGGGTGATTGCCCATTGTAAAGCAAATACCAGCAAATGTGAGTGTCCCACAATTCCCTTCCCTATGTGGAGCAGGGGATCCACTTTCAGATCAATTCAGGTATGTAACTGGATGCCTGCCTGTGCCCATTGGTCCACCCCCTGTGCATCATTGTGCTGGGGTTTGGGTACCATGGACAAGTGTCATGTGGTGGCCGGTTATCTGTTATCTGGAATGCTGTGCCCACTGTGGCTGCCTGTGGGTGCAGAGCTGAGTGGGCTGGATGCACTCCTCTTACGTGTACCTGGTTCCCAGAGTACATAGCCCTCAATGTTTGTAGTTTCATGCGTGGGACACAGTCAGCATTAGATTTTCTATCCGATGTACAGAGCATTTGAACAGAAAGAGTGAATGAATGACTGACTGTGAGCCCCACAAGAATGAAAAAAATTTGTGGTTGGCACTTCTGTCTTTTGCTAGAACTAGGTTCAAATTCCATCAGTGTGATTTGTAAGGTATGTCTTGAGTTATGTAGGTAGCAAGACAGAGAGACAGAGAGACAGAGAGAGAGTGTGCATATGTGTGCAGTAGAAGGTCCATACAGTATATGGTGTGTGTGGGGGAATGGCCTACATATGTTGCCTGAAGCTAGGGATGAAGGTTGAACCTCTCAGTGCAGTTCTTGGGAGAGGGGGTCTATAACTGGATCTGTTGCTGTGGGGGCTGTATTGTCTGTGTTGGGGCAGTTCAATTACTGTATATGGTGTAGGGTGTATTAATGAAAAGCACTGCTGCAGCATAAAAACACTCCCCAGTTGGCATTGTATAAAATGAAACTGTAAAGTTGTGGAGGCAGTGTAGCACAGTGGTTTAAAGCTCTGAGCTGCAAATCTGGAGACCTGGGTTTGAATCCCACAGCCCCCACTTGCATACTGTGTGACATTGAGCAAGTCACTTAACTTCCCTGTGCTCCCAAGTCACACCTGTAAACAAGCTTTCAGCGTAGTGTGTTACTCCTGGTAAAAACAATTGGAAAAAAAGTTAGGATTGATTGCAGCAGTCCTCAAATAATTAAAATTGTAAATATGAGACTGGTGAGACAGTAAGTCTTGCAGCAAAAAATGCTAAAACATACAATATTGTACTCCCTTATATCTAACTTTTATACTGCTTCACTTTTTTATTCATTTAAATTTAATTAATTATACCCTTTTTGCTTGCATTAGGTGCTTATGTCCCCCCAGCAACTATAAATTCCCTCTAATGCTATGTTACAGGCAACATAAAAAAATATAATTCTGTAAGCACATCAAAATAGATGCTTCATCTAGATTTTCAGGGAATGCTGCTGCCTTTCACTTTACCCTATGACTTTCTCAGGAGAGTTAGTTCTTTTTCACAAACCTGAAATTATGGGGAAATCAGCAGATATGTACATTGTGTGTTAAGCATGTCTTTACAGAATTTTCACAGAGCACATTTCTGAAGTTGTGAATGGCTCTAGAAACAAAATGTTTATTTGTCAAATGAGCTGTGTTCCCTACTTTTCTGCTGGGTGTACGTACACTGAAGTAGTGAACTGCAGTATATAATGAAGCATTCTAATAAGAGAAAGGAAATGTAATCACCAAAGTGATGTAATCATCACAATACAATCAACCAAGTACAGTAAATTCTCCCTACAAGATTGACTATAATAATTTGCACATTTAGCTCCATTTTTAAAGTTCTACATTTTGGGATAGGATAAAGTTTAAAATCCCAAGTTGTCCTGAGTAGATATTGCAGTTCTAAGAAGGGCTCAACATCTGACAGCCATAACGCACAGCTTAAATAAATGGCATTAAAGTGTCTTGATTCTCAAGCCACCCATGTTATTAAAGGAAAAGCAGGTTTAATTGCAGATAAACCAATATTCTAGTTAGGAAGTGCAGTAAATCAGCTAACAGAACAGCTGGGAAAGTTGGTCCTTGAGGATGATACAGGGCCCACGGGTACAGCTGCCTCAGCATCAGTGACAAAGATGGCAATTAGACCAAAAACATAGTAGATAAAACGTGAGATAAAAAAGGTGATGCAGGGTCTGGAGGTGCAGCAGCCAATCGTACTGCCACAAGAGATGCTGACAGAGCTAATAAGGTATCTTTGTGATTAAGCAGCAAGAAGCAGTGTGGCAGTGAAGGATTGATAAAAGATGTTGCTGTGAGGAAAGATATCAACAAGAACTGAGAAAGGAGCAACTGAAATTTTTCTTGAGAGGACCAGGAGCTGTGGGAGCATCTAGTGCAATGAAAGTATAGGGGAATGCAAACTGGCCAATTGGGTTAGGTTTCACAGTCTTCAGTTTGGAGGCCACATTGCCTATTCATATTCTGTTTTAATAGTAATACAACTCCCAAAATTTAATCCAAAACATATAATTTCTTAGCAAAATAATGATAAGCAATGAAAGGCCACAGTATGATAATCTGCATAGTATAATGTCCACAGCTTGTCAAAATAACAATGCAGTTACTGTACATAACATTCTTGATTTTATATCAGGCACTGCTTACTATAACAGACATTAAACAAGCATTTATCAATGCCAAACGTTTGCTTGCTGGTATTTGCATTATTGTTTGGCATTTTAGCCCCCATTGTATCCATGTCCCTTCAGCATCCATAACCCAACAGAGTAGCTCTCTACAACTCCTCTTGCATCTGATTAACATTCCCCCCTCATACTTCTTAAGTGTCTGTCTTAGGAACCATAATGCCCTGGTTGTGCTCAAGGGAATGAGCCTGTGTAGAAACTGCAGAATGTGTGCTTATAACACAGTCATTCAGTGGAATTATTTCACCAAATTTTCAACATAGGCATTTTGTCACCTCTGGTCATGAACACTGTCACTATGATTTTTTTACTGAGTACTGAACAGTGATTTCCCATATGGATCATGCTATTATGTGCCAGAAGTATGAAAACACATTTCATCGAGGATGTGAAAAATGACAGCTGTACTGTTCATAAGGAGGTGTGGGAAAATGCAAATGTTGAAAATCTGGAGTGAAAATATTACAAATTCATGAAGTTATGAACGTGCGTGGGAACTGCTCAACACATGCTCGTAAAACAGTCATTTTATGGAATTATTTCACTGAATTTTCAACATAGGCATTTTAGGATATCTGCTCATAAACAGTGTCACTGTCATTTTGTTGCTCCGTACCAAACAATGATTACCCACAGCGACTGCACGATTGTACGCAGGAAGTGTGAAAACACATTTTGGCCAGGATGTGAAAAATGACAGCTGTACTGCTCATAAGGTGATGTGGGAAAATGCCAATGTTGAACATCTGGAGTGAAAATATTACAAATTCACAAATTTATGAGTGTGCATAGAAACTGCACAATGCACGCTCGTAACACAGTCATTTTATGGACTTTTGTCACCAAATTTTAAATAAAGGCATTTTGGGACCTCTACTCATGAACAGTGTCACTGTGATTGTCTTACTCTGTAGTGAACACTGATTTCCAGTAGCGACCATGCTATTTTTCACCTGAAGCATGAAAAGACATTTCAGCCAGGATGTGAAAAATGATAGCTGCACTGTTCATAAGGAGATGTGGAGATATGCCTATGTTGAAATTCTGGAGTGAAAATATTACAAATTAATGAACTTAAGAGGGTGCATGGAAACTGCACTATGCACACTCGTAAAACAGTCATTTTTTGGAATTTTTCACCAAATTTGCAACACAGGCTTTTTGACAGCCCATCTCATGAACACCAACACTGTCATTTTGTTAATCAGTCCCAAAAGGTGATTCCACCCAGTGACGGCGAAATCACCTTTTGGGATTGAATAATGCCATGACAGTGACCAAATTCATGAGAAGGGATGTCATGAACCCTATGTTGAAAATTTGGTGCCAAAAGTCAAAAAAATGAGCAAGATACCCACCTAAGTTGGAAAAACCCTATTTATGCCATTATACAGCTTACTGGCATATCCTCAGTTCGCGGTCGACTTTGAAGAGTGCAGACGTGTTCCCTGTCCGCTGAAGATCATCACACCGGGCTCCAGAGGTAAGTATGGGGTGGGGGTGTGTGGGGAGTTGGGCACACAGACGGTAGGCATGGGTTGGGGGGTAGGAACTCACAGAGGGACCATTTTTTTCTTTCATAGGACTTAAAAAAAAAAGAAACAGATGCTTTTGGCACGCTGGGTGGTCTCCCAGCATGCCACCCATGTGTTTGTTGGGGGTAGTGGAGCCAACGGGGATTGGGCACCCTGGCCAGTCATACAGTGTGCTTGGGGGGGAGGCATTAGCATGCTGGAGTGCATGAGCTGAAGGGGATTGGGCACCCCCATCAGCACACAATGTGGGGCTGGGGAGAACACTAATGAGGAATGGGGAGGAGATTAGCGGAGGGATGAAGCAGGAGGGATTTCATGCTGAGCTGTGCATGACAGCAGTTCAGCTGATGTAGGTATGCAAATTGCATACATGCTACCACCGCTGATTGCAGTGGACTTTTTATTAGAAGTGAAGACCAACACAGCCGAACTGCTGTCATACACAGCTTGGCATGTATTAGTCCCCCTAGGGTCATGCCTGCTACACTGAGCAGTGCATTGGCAAGGAGGGTTACACACCTCCAAAAGTCCTACTGTTGCAAGACATTGCTTGCACATGCATGCACGCGAACATAAAAATTTATAATCTCCTACTGTATTAATGCTGTAACCTAGAACTGTGTCTAGTTTGACCTATTAGTTCACTCTAGCTTGTATAATTTACTTGCTGCTTTCCTAGTTAATTGCTGATCTGCCTTTCTACACTTGCTACTCTGCTGGATACCAATTTATAGTTGCTATATTGTTATATAATAAATTGTACATTTTGCATTATATTACCAAGTATTCCAAATTATGTGTCACGCTAGTGCTTCTACTTAATATGCTCATCTTGATGCTTAATATCCTCCCCCTCCTCATTCCCCTGCCCCATCTTCCCTCATCTTCTGCCCTATCTTTCTCAACTACATTCAGCACCCTTCTCCCATCTTCTACCATTACCTCCTCCTTTCTCTTTTCCCCATCCTGTAGCACTTGACTTCCTGGATGCAGCTTCCTCCAGTCTCCATGGATTCACCTGGAATCTTTTGATTCCTTCTCCCACCCTATACTCCCTCTCCCCACCCATGTCCTCCATCCCCATCAGCTTAAATGGTCCCTTAAACTCATTATATCACTGCTTCTTTTAATGGCAGGTGATATAAAACTTAATCCAGGCCCAATATCCAAGCTCCTCTCCTCCTCTCATCTACCCAAAGCACAAAGGGTCAAGTATTTGAACATCTACAGCCTCCTTCCTAAGCTGGATCAGTTAAATCTATTGTTGCTATACCGGCCCACTGGAGCTGTGGTTGGATTTCTGCATGCGATGCCAATGACCCAGGTTTGGGAATGGACCAGGGTGTTGGAGGGCTGTCCGGGAGGGAGATGTTTCAAGCATTCCACAGTGGCTCACCTTCTCCCAGGAGGGAGGGTGGTGTGTGGCCCAGTGTTTGCTGACGTCGGGGTGGCTGGAGGCATGGCATCATGTCAGGCCATGCTGATTAGGGAGCGCAATGGACATTGGCCCATGCCTTGCCATCCAGGCATGTCCCATTCCCAGGAGGAGAAACCATGGAAAAATGGCTCCCTGACTAGCCCGATGATGGTTGCCACTACCCCACCACCATGAAGCTCTGGACAGCCTGGACCAATTCCAGCAGCATCTGGGCTAAGTAAGTCTCGCTGGCTGCCCCCACCGATGTTTTTTCCCTCGAGAAGGGAACCTGTCTGATGGAGGGAAAAGTCAGGTTACCTGGGTGGCTGCAATGTGGGGTGGTGGATGGCGGCAGGGACAGAGTTCTGGCAGGGTACCCAGGTGACCCAAAGGTGTAACTGATTGGAGAGCAAGGGAGGCACAAAAAGACTATTGTTCCTAAACAGCTAACCGGATGTTCTGGTCATCCTAGAGTCCTGCAACTCCTCCAGATTTAGTGACTCAACTATTTCCCTCCTTGATTACTAGGTGACCAGTTATGATCAATGCAAAAGGGGAAAGTGATTATAGTGTACATCTCCACTCCTTTACAGTCTGAGTTTGTTCACTCTTCCTCTGTCCCTCCTTCAGACGAGCTGCTGCTCCTCAAATTCAATATCCCCTACTGCTTGCTTATATTTATAGTTGGTTCCTATCGCTGCTCCAGCACCATTCTTGACTCTGTTTCTGACCTCCTGTCCTCTATATTCTCCCTGGCTTCTACTGGGGATCTTCTTGTTCTGGGTGACTTTAACTTCAATTGGCTTTCCCCGTCATCAAAGAAACTTTGAAAAAACAACAAATTACTCGTCCTAAGCCAAATTATCTCCTAGACCACTTGGCTCAACCCACAGTCATCCAGTCTTCCCTTATTGATTGAGTCCTCTCCTCCCACCCCCACTGTGTGATGGAAGATGGATTCTTTCCTGATGCCCTTAGTGGTCACTGTATGGTCTACTGTGTGCACAAAGTCCTCTGTCCCAAAATCCCCCCAGTATTCTTCCAATCTAAATCTTCAGATCTGTTGATCTTTCTGTTCTGCATGCTGACCACTTTATACTGCCTGCTTTTTCATCCCAATGACCTCTGACATCAACGACACCCTCTTAAGTTTCCAGAAAGAATTTATGTCTGTCTTGGATACTCATGCACCATTAAGGAGGACCAGTCTTCCACCTTCATTTGATCACAGCTTAGTTATTTGCTTTTCTCATGGCAAAGAACCAGGCCTGATGGATTCAGAATGCTCCTGGCTCTTCATGTGACATTGAAAATATCTGGTTTCATGCAATCCGTATACCACAGCTACAAAGTTTACTAAATCAGAAAAGTTCACTTTCACCCTCCAGAACAATATTAACCACCCCTGTACATTCTGGAAATTTATCCATGCCTTGTTCATCCCTCCCCTTCAGCCCTCCATTGATCCTCAGACTAGAGAGTTCAGATATCACAGATCCTGCAGAAGTTATGTCCTTTTTTTAATAAGTTTTTCACCACTTACAAGGGTCCACTTCTCTCTTCCTCTTCCCTTCCAACACCCTTGACCACTGTCACTGCACAACCTCTCCGCTCCTTTTCTTTAGCACCCACCTCTCCTACTGCTTCTTTAAAGGTTCTGCATGTTCTTAATCCTTATAAACATTACAGCTGTGATGGGATCAACCTCAAGCTCCTGTGCAGAAACATAGAATTGGCTGGCAGACAAGGACCAATTGACCAACCTAATCTGCCCATTTGTTATTGCCTATACTGTCACCGCAAATCATGCCTGATCTCCAACTGCCCCCTTCTTCCCATGTAATATTCTCTTGTGCCTATCCCATGCATGCTTGAAGCCCACTACTGTTTTTGCCCCACTACCTCTGCTGGAAGACTGTTCTAGACATCCACTACTATTTCAGTAAAGAAGTACTTCTGCACATTCCTCCTAAATGTTCCCCCTTTCAGGTTCATTGTATGTCCCCCTTGTTCTTGTGCACCTTCCCCTCTGAAAAATACTTCCCTCTTGAACCTTGTTCAACCTTGCAAAGTATTTATAGGTTTCTCATGTGTACCTTCTCCCTTCTCTCCTCCAGGGTGTACATACTGAGGCCTCTCAGTATCTTTTCATAGGGCTTCTGATGCAGCCCCTGCACCATTTCCATTGCCCTGCTCTGGACAAACCACACTTTGTTTATGCTTTTCTTGAGATGCGATCTCCAGAAGTGGAATCAGTACTCCAGGTGGGGTCTCACCAATGATCCATACAGTGGTAACATCACCTCCCTCCCTCCTTTTGCTGGTGATACCCCACCCTGTGCACCCCAGCATCCCACTGGCCCTATCTACTGCCTTGTCACACTGCCTTGCCACTTTGAGCTCATCAGATATGATTACTCCAAGGTCATTTTCTGTGTCTTTACCTGCTACAACTACCCGTATCTCTTATATTCTCTACCATTGCTTCCCTCCTGTTTGCTGTTCCTGAGGCATGGAAGAAGGATACTGTTATCCCTTTGCCTAAAGGGGTGACCTGTTTATCCTTGGGAACTATTGCCCTAGCTCTCCTGCAAGCCTTGGTTAAACTCTGAGAACACCTTCTTCTCTCCCATCTATCCCCCTTTCTAGACTCTTCTTCTACTTTCACACCATACTAGTTTGTGGTCTGTAAAACTCACTCCACTAGCTCCTGTCTCCTCTTGCTCATGAACTCCATCCTGAAGGAGATGGATAAGGGCCTGGTTAGCTTTTCTATCTTTGTCAACCATTTGACACTGTTGCCACCACACTCTACTAGACATGCTTAAGGGTGTAGGTCTCTCTGACCATACCATTTGATGGCTGTACTCCTATCTAGAGTGTACAGTGGAAGCAACCAAGATGCAATGCAGTGTCTCAAGTTACTGCATGACAAAAGGATTAACTGACACTGTATTTTTTGTGTTTCTTGTAAGCATGCACAAAACAAACATATTGTCAGAATAGCAGGCTTCAGAGATGTAACACTGTCACATCCAATGGAGCTCAGGCTGCAGGTGTCTTGACAGTGACAGGCCAATGATCACAGAGAAAAACACAAAGAGTTGCACTCAGAAAACAAAGTGCAGCCAAGTGGCAAAACTTGCACACAAAATTTATTGTCAGCTTCAAATTAC
This sequence comes from Neoceratodus forsteri, assembly GCA_016271365.2. Classification (NCBI taxonomy): domain Eukaryota; kingdom Metazoa; phylum Chordata; order Ceratodontiformes; family Ceratodontidae; genus Neoceratodus; species Neoceratodus forsteri. The sequence continues at coordinate 1,243,353,097 of CM057458.1, read as the reverse complement.
AACAGAGCTAAATGCCTCACACACATAGGAGTAGGTGCCCCAGTGCCTTGCCAGTCAAGACTTTATCAAGGGGCTCCCTGACAAAGCCTTGACTGGCAAGTTGTAATTGGAAACTTACAAATAATTTTGTTTGCAAACTGAGCCACTTGGCTGAGCTTTGTTTTTGGAGTGTAGCTCTTTGTTTTTTTTTCAAGTGTGAATATTGGGGTTTGCCACCCTCAGACTGCACCCCCAGCTTCAATTGAGTGCAGTTGCAGTTTGGTGTGCAATGACTAGAGAGGCTTATCATGATGCTTATCTGCTGGTTGATGGGCAGAAACTTCATGTTCTGTAGCTGAAAGGAGAAGGCTGTTCCCATCACACAATGGCTGAATGTTTTCATCTAGATGACACAGCCTAGCAACCAGCTAAGCAGCATAGTTGCTGTGCCCTTTAAAATAAGAGTGGCAATCTAAATAAATAAATAAATAAATAAAACACAGAGCATCCCTAAGTACATATTTTCCCCCTTCTTTGTCAAGGCACCGACTTCTGCTAGCAATAGGACTTCCAAATCAATGTGCCCATTCTGGACTCAGCCCCACTAAGGGTGGAAAATTCACATAACAGAAAACACCTCCATGGCTGAGACCCACTCTAAGTGAAAATTATGAATATGTAAAAAGTCCATCCTGAGAGACCCTGCTGAGATCCCCCCATCCTTATGTTTGTAAGACCCACAATGAGACACTAGGGTGCCCCATCCCCATTGTCACACTTGGTCCTTTGGTCTTGTTTTTTGTTTAATTGTAAATCTGAAAATCAGAAAGCTGTTCATCAATGTCTTTTGTGGCTTCCTTTCCAACCCATCCCTCATCCACCACACCTTGATCTCCACTCATCAACCTCCATCCTACACCCCCAAACACCACTAACTCACCTAAAATATGTCCAATGCTGAGAATCCACTCCACAAGGAAAACACATTCTTCTTCTTCAATTGTGACTAGGAACTGAAGAAACAAGGCACGTACAGTCTGTATAACTTCAATTGTTTAGAAATTTTACTAATAACTTTATCATTTATCTCTGGTCTCCTGACATGTGGGCTATTCCTGTTACTTGCTGCCTTGTTCTGTGGAATAATTGCTCACCCAGAGAATAGTCATGAGAGTAGTGCCATGAACTTTATCTCACCCCCACAACAAAACTATCCTATTGCTGGGCTCCTCTGCAAGAAACATATCCATACCCTGGGCTATTGTTACACTAAGCTTACTCAGAAACACTCTCCTCTGCCTCCATTATCCAATATCATTATGTTACAATCTGGTGATAGAGACTAACCCCCCCCCCCTGAAAATAACTGTGTGCCTCATTGGAACTGGGCTGGTAACAAAGGTTTGTGACTTATGAACCTTAATGTTAGAAGCGTTGCCCCCAAACCTCTTGAGCTAGAAACTCTTGCTTCATCCCACAAGCCACACATCCTGGCATTATCAGAGAGCTGGCTCAGTTGCACTTCCTAGTTACAATATAGTCCACCACAATAGGTGTAACAAAAGAGAGGGTGGAATGCTGATCTACAGTATGTGGACTCCAACTTCTTTGCAGAAGTATGCGATAGCCCCAACACACCCAGCACCACTTGTGAGTGGTTGACCATTAAAGTTAAACTGGGCCCAAAAAACTTAATGATTGCTGTGTGTGTATAACCCATCCAAGGCAGGGCTTGAAGGCCTATTAGATTTCTTGCAAAAGCTCAGTGGTTACACACACCGAATTGATTGTACTAGGAGACTTCAACTCAAACTGGCTGTTCAACGAACCGCAATACAAAGGCATACTCAATACCTGCCATTTTAACTAAATCATTACAAGACCAAGTAGGCTGAACCATCAGTGAGGTAACCATTCCTTGCTTGACTGAATTTTGGTAAAAAAGGTAGAAAGAGTTTTACTTTCAGTAATCTTAAGTGACTCAATCAGTGATCACTTAGCCACATTTTGCCTCTGGCACAACAGTGCACCTAAAAAGTCTCCACTTAGGCTGGTTACCTACAGAACTTCATAAACTTCAAAATGGCATCTTTTCTATTTGACTTATCACTAATTAACTGGACCTACCTAGACACAACACAAGACACAAATTCCACCTTGGATGCCTCCATTGCAAAATTTGCAACAGCAATGCATAAACACACACCCCAGCGCATGTGCAGGGTAAATCTCAAAAAATCTGACTGGCTCACACATGATATTTCCACCTCATTCACAAAAGAGATAACTCCTGGGACGAGTACCAGCAAACCAAACTTGTATCAGATTGGAACACATGCAGACAGCTAAGGAACAGTTGCAAACAGTCAATACATCAGATGAAAAGTCAGTATTTAAAAAAACAGCAAACTGCAAACTTGGGTGATCCTAAAAAATTTTGGCAGACCATAAATTCTTTGCTGAACACCAAAACACTATCTTCACCTATCTCAATCGACCTGGATGGAGACATCGGTGCTGAACTTCCTGAAACAGTGCACTTCTTCAATGATTTTTTCTGTGATCTGAATAAATACTGACCCCTGAACAACCCAAACCTAAATCTACTTAAGAAGCAGAGAACCTGAATCGGCTCAAGTACCATCTCAAAAGCATCACGTGTTGGAAAGTTGTTAAATTATTTGTCTCCCTAAAAATAGACAAATTAGCTGGATCAGACAGTTTGCTCTTAAAGTTCCTCAGACGTGCTGCCCCTCAGATAGCCCCACCCATAGCCAACATCTTCAACCTATTTTTATGACCCACACCGTACCCAACCTCTGGAAAACAGCTATAGTTGTCCCACTACACAAGAGAGGGAAGAAGACACTACTGGAAAACTACCACCCAATTTATATTTTGTCAGCTCTAGCCAAACTGCAAGAGAAAATAGTGCACACAACTAATTGAATATCTTGAACAACACAATCTAATCTGGGAGGAATAACATGGTTCAGGAGATGTCATGGCACTGGCACAGCCCTGGTCAAATTTACAGATGCAAATAGATAATGGATTGTTGATGGGAGCTGTATTCATGGATCTGACCAAGGCTTTTGGTTTGGCAGACCACAATGTATTAATGAGCAAATTTCTCAAACTTGGCTTTGGATCCCATGCTCTGGCCTGGTTCAGTGATTATCTGAACCATAGAAAACAGAGAGTGAAACTCGGTAATGTGGTTCAAGTACCAATGTAATTCACAGTGTGATACCTCAAGGCTCCATACTGGGGCCTCTTCTAGTTTCAATCTTCTTCAACAATTTGCCAACAATCTGCAGACTTGTACACACTCTTCTCATGCTATGTATGTTCTCAAATGTCTGTGCAATTGCACCCGGGTTGTGACCGAAAAAGGCATTTGGTGCCAGTGCACTTACTCAGTTACCAAAGTGAAAATAAATAAATAAATACATAAATAAACAAATAAATAAATAAAATGTTTAATATATTTCCCCAAATTTCCAGCATGGATTTTTTGGGACCCCACCTTATAAACAAGGTATGTGAAAGTTTTCAAACTGGAACAGAAAGATGATTTCACAGATGCTCCACCAAATCTCCTCTGCAGGGGAAACTTGAAAAAGTTCACCTACCAGTTTAATGATATAGGGTCATAAGATAACTACAATATGTTAAACATTTGGAGTCAAACTTTTAGAAAAACAACAAACTTACTATTTTATTTTTTAGTTGTTTTAGTTTTTGTTGATCAGGTAAGTGCACTAGACAAATCCTGCCTATTTATAGGCATGAGGGGGATACAGATGAATGCCAATGATCTTGAACCAGATTAAGCTGTTGGTGTTCTTTTAGTGAATGAGGGAAATTTGGCCAGGACACCAGGGAAAGTCTCCTACTCTTTTCGATAAGTGCCATAGGATCTTTAACATCCACCTGAACTACCATCAATCCAGGGAGATGGGACCTCGGTTTAACATCTCATCCGAAAGACGGCACCTCAGAAATGCAGCACCCCTCTCATGCTGCACTACAGTGTCAGTACTGGGATATTAACCCAAGTGCCAGATGTGGGAAATGAACCCACAGCCCTCTGATCTCCCAGCCTCAGAGGCGAGTGTGCTACCTACTGAGCTACTGACATTGCTTATGAAGGTGCAATGACATTTTTCAATGCACACTCATACGTTTGGTAATTTTTAATATTCTGACCCCACATTTTCAATGTAGTCATTTTTTCACATCACTTCATTAAAGTGACAGGTGTTGTTTTTTAAATTTTGGCCAAAATGTGTTTTTACACTTGTGGCATAAAATAACTTTTTGGCCTGTGTTTTATAAATGACACCAGTCACGTTCAGAAGTGTGGGGGGCTAATAAAATGACTATGTTGAAAATAGTCATTTTGAGCAGTGAAGGAGCTTACTACCTCCAGTAGACCTGAGCTTGATTCCTACAACTTCCACTTGCATACTGTGCGTCTGAGCAAGTTACATAACCTCCCCAGTGCTCCTGGATTGCTTCCGAAAATAGCACTTGTGTCTTATAGACCTTACCCATTTACCAAAGAATTAAAAAAAAAACAGAAGTAGAGCAAATGTGCATTTTCCAACTACCAAATTGGAAGAAGAGCTGTATTAATTTCATCTTAAATCTGGTTTGTTTCCTGCAATAGTTGTAATCTGTCTAGGGCTCCAGTGGTACAATCGGTTAGCACACAATACTTGTGAAGCAGAACTCAGTGGAGATATGCCAATGTTGTAAATTTAAACCTCACCTGGAACATGTTTTTCCAGAAGATGGGAGGAGGGCAGATGTAGTCTCACTTCATAAAATTGGTAGCAGGGAGGAGGCTGGTAATTATAGGCCAGTCAGTGACATCAGTGGTGAGAAAGTTAATGGAAACACTGCTGAAGGAAAGGATCATGAAATGTTTTGAATCCAGTTAAAAGACTCATGACAGCATGGATTCACAGGGGGGGAGGTCATTTCAAACAAATCTGATAGATATCTTTGACCTAGATCAGGGTGGAGTTTTGGGCATGTCCTATCTAGATTTCAGTAAGACTTTTGACACTGTTATCAGGAGAATAATAAGCAAGCTAAGTAGCTTTGGTGTGGGACCCAAAGGGATAAGCTGGGTAAGAAACTGGCTAGTGGATAGACAACAGAGGGTGATGGCAAATGGAGTTCACTCCGAGGAAGGGTCGGTAATCATCAGGATACCTCATGAATTGGTGCTGGAACTCGTCCTTTTCAATGTCTTTATAAGTGACACTGCAGAGGAGATGGAAGGGAACGGCTGCCTCTTTGTAGATGACACCAAAATCTGCAACAGGATGGATACTCCAGGAGGGGTGGAAAGGATTAGCAGTGGCCTGAGAAAACTCAAGTAATGGTAAAGGCTATGGCAACTGGGTTTCAATATGAAAACATGCAAAAAAATGCACTTAGGGCATAGTAACCTGTGGTGGAGTACAAAATGGGTGGGGTGCCATTGACAACAACCAGCCAGGAAAGAGACACAGTGGTAATCATATGAGATGACCTAAAGGTGGCCAGACAGTGCAACAAGACAGTTGGGAGGGCCAGTGGGATGCTGGGGTGCATACGGAGGGGTCCATGAACAGAAAGAGGGAAGTGGTATTCTCCATGTATAGATCATTGTTAAGACCACAGCTTGAGTACTGTCTCCATTTCTAAACACCACTTCTCTGGAAGGACGTAGACTGAGTGGAGGTGGTCCAGTGGAGGGCAACTAAAATGGTGCAAGGTCTGCATCAAACACCTGAAGAGGAGATGCTAAAGGACTTCAATGTGTACACCTTGGAGCAGAGATGGGGGGGATATACAGCAGAGATGATTGGGCACTACCATCTCCTCTGCCCCAACTATTGGTATGTTTAAAACTAGGCTCCGGGACTATCTCACTACCAACAGCTCCTGTGACTGCCCAACTTAATCTTGTTTCTCCACTTCCCTTTCTGCTCTAGTTGTCCCCCCCTCCTCCCCTCCTCACTGGATTCTACCCTCACATCTTGGTATACCCAAAGCTGCACTTTTCAACCTCTTGCCACCCTTCCTACATTCCTTCTCCCCCCCTACCCTCTTCCCTCCCCCTATGACTCTGGCACTTCTTATCTGTTGTCTATTTTCTCTGACAAATGCTGCTGGCTGCCTTGTTACAATGCTACCCTTGAACTGTTTTAATCTGTACTCTGTTTGCAATGTCCACATTGTTGTAATGCCTGTCTTGATGTTCCCCATAATTTGTATTTCTCTGACATGGAACCTTTGTAAAAGAGCCATAGCTCAAAGGTATTTGTAATCTTAGACTTGATAAATAAATGAAAATAAATGAAAAGTACAGGGGGGAAGTATTTTTCAGAAAAAAAGGAGCTCCACAACAAGGGGACATGCTATGAAGAGGGTGGGACAGATTCAGGAGAGATGTATGGATGTACTGTTTCACACAGAGTGGTGGATTCTTGGAGCAGTCTTCCAGCAGAGGTGTTGGGGCCGATACAGTGGGGAAGGGTCCAGAGTGTATGGGATAGGCAAAAGGATGCCTTAGTGCAAAGAAAGGAAGACAGAGCGGGAGACTGATTATGATTTACAGTGATACTGTAGGTAGGGAAATTGGGAAGACTGGGTTGGCCAAGTAGTCTTTATCTGCTGTCAAATTCTATGTTGCTATACTTCTGCTTAAGATCAAAATATTAAAAAACAAAAATTTTATGAAGGTACAGTAAGTTACAATTTCTAAACAGCTGTAATATTGTCCATATTTTAACCCCAAATGTTCAACATAGTCATTGTTTGACATCACCTCATGACAGGTGTCATTTTCTAAATCCTGTCCAAAATATGTTTTTGCATTGTGGTGCTAAATGACATTTCGACCAGTATTTTATAATGATACCTGCAATGTTAAGGGGGCAGGGGGGATAAAAAGGCTGTTGAAAATTGTGGATCAAAAATTCACAAAACAAAATGAAGTTACATTGTTTACAGGGACAGCCTTTTGCCCAGTTGTGACCACATTGCTGTCCAATGCTGGTAACCTGAGTTTGGTTGCAAGCTCAGTGAGCCAGCTGAATGGGCTGAGACTGAGGGGAAGGCGCTGTGGCATCTGGCACTGGCCTCCAGCCTGGGTAGGGACAGAGCAATGTTCTGATGTACAGATGACACCTTGTGATGTGCTGGAAAGCCTTCCCTTACAAGGACTGATGTGAATGTCAAGCCTTGATGGGTCCATTAATTGTGTCAGGACAAGAGGGGTGGCAAGAAAAGTGGTGAAAAGATTACCTGGATATAGACATAGACAGAGATATAGATGCAGATATATAGATACAGACACTGAAACAGATACAGTACAGATGTAGATATATATCTGTATTTATTTATAAAATGATATTACAAAATCAAGAAATTTCATTGGCTGAGTGATCTCATCTGACCATGTAATATATGTCTACTCCATAAGCACACAATCGGGTGCTGGATCTCAATAGCATGTCCCCAGAAAAACTCATTACATGTTTCCTATATTTCACATATCATTACACACACACACACACACACACACACACACACTTTAAAACCTTTACTGCTGTCATGTTGAATATCCATTCCTTTATTTTCTACATATAAAAAACTCATCGTCAATATAAAATAACAGTCATTTCCCACATATTTTTAAATCTAAAACTTTATTTCTCTGTCAATCCTTTACTCATTTTATCTAGGCCCCACCACCATCCTCCACTCTTCCTCCTCCTCCTTCTTACCTGACAGGGCTGCTGCTCTTCACATTGTATCAGTGACACTCATTTAGTTCCCCCGTTCCCAAAATAGATCTCAACTCATTAACCAGCAAGAAGTAGCTCACAATGCATAACCTTTTCAAAGAAAAACAAACAGCTTTGCCACCCTGCTGAGCTCTTTTTCTCCACTTGGTACACTAGTCATCTCCCTACAGCCTGCTCTGGACAAAATCCTTGCGACTTCCTCACATGGCTATTTTCTTGCCTTGTTGATGAACAAGTTTAAACCTTGCTACTTACCAACTTCACTTCTTAAAGATGGCCACAGACTTCTGTCACAGATCAGCATCTGCTTTCACACCCACTGTTCTCTCCCACCAGCCACTGGTGGTTTTCACTTTCAGTAACAGTGGATTTAGGGCTTTCCAATAAAACTCCTCTATACCATCCCTTATTAAACTTTTTAGAATACAAGCACACTGGTATAGGCTAGAAGAACAAGATATCATGAGGTTTTGTCAACAGGCTGCACCATTTTGACAGTTTGGTGTCTCCTTGACGCACAATCCCATGGAGCACTTGCCATGGCCTATGGACTTCTTGGACAGCGATGATCCATGAGATTCTCTTTCATCACTGTGTTCCCAGGCCCTGGAAACTAAATGAGGGACAGGAGGGCAGAACTGTTTGGTAAACATCTGCAGGCCAAAGTAACTGATAATTAACACTTGGGAAAGTACACAGAGCTAAGTCATACACCTGCTACTTGGATACAGTAAATGTAACTATTTGATGAGACATTTAGATTTTCATTATTTAACCAGTCTAGTCAGATAAAAGAAAAACACACATATTTTTTTCTTCAGAATGTAATTTATTTTAATCATAATTAAAATAGAAATAAGTCATTTTACAAGTGGAGATTTTAGAAGTTTTAATTCACCAACAAAGTTCTAGTGCAGTTGAGAAGTTAGTTTTTGTGAATTACTTCATGGAGTTCCCACATCGCAACTTCGCCTAACTTTGCATAGAAAAGTGGCGAAGTTAAGGTGAATTTAAGTCAATTCACCATGTAAAAACTTCACAAAGTTAGCACTTCACAAATTTCACCAACTTTGTGAATTAATTTGAGAAGCTAATTTTATCCACTTCACTCATCTCTATTAGTGTGATAGGTCATTCCAGTGTGTGCATTTTTGGATTTTATTGTACTTTACAGGGACATCCCTCACTAAGTCTTTAAGACGTGTATTAAATGGAAAATAATATATGTGATGGTGAGCATTACGAGAATTTTATACACACCCAAGGTATGTGATGTTATGTAAACCCTGAGAGCGAAACTTTCGGGTTTTATTCAAGCATCAGCCACTGAGTGTGTATATTAAATATGAATAATCCCACTCTCCCATATTTTATTTTGTATAGTTACTGGTCAGCAGTTTTTTATTCCCAACCCTTTCACCTCTGATGTTATCATAATGACAGCGTGTTAACTACTAAAGCACTTTATCAATGTCTCTGAGGAACATCTTTAGCAAAATAGAAGTGTACAGGTTATGACAGGTTAGTTTTTTCTTTTTTTTTAAATTAATAAAAACGGTCTGTCTCACAGGCTTAACTGTCACTGTGTCAGCTTTTCTTTAGAAACATAGGAACACAGAAAAGAGTCGACAGAAGTGGACCCGGGGTCCATCTAGTCTGCCTTTTTTATCAGAGACCTCCATTGGTCCTGGGTCCTAGTCCCCCCCCCCGTTTTTTCCTTAGAGTTTGCTGTTGCCCCTGCTCTGTCCCATACATGCTTGAATGCCGTTACTGTCCTAACCCCCAGCACCTCTGCCAGCAGCCTGTTCCAAGGTTCTACCACCCTGTCAGTGAAACAATGCTTTCTTATCTCCCTCTTGAAATTCCCTCCACGAAGTTTCCAATCGTGCCTTCTTATACTTTAGTTTGGTACTCTATTGAAGAGTTCCAAGTGGGGCACCTCGTTAACATCTTCTATGAATTTGAATATCTCGATCATGTCCACTCTTTCCCTCCTAGTCTCCAATGTATACATGTCTAGATCCATCCAGTCTTTCCTCATAGGAGAGCTCCTGTGTAGTACTTGGATCATGTTAGTTGCCTTTCTATGGATGGACTCTAGCCCATCTCTATCCTTCCTCTGGTGTGGACTCCAAAACTGGATGCAGTACTCCAGGTGGAGTCTTACCAAGGACCTTACCAAGTCTTACAAGTGGTAGAATCACTTTCCTGTTTCTGCTGTCAAAACTCCTCCCAATACACCCCAACATTTTGCTGGCTTTGCTGAACACACTGTTGCACTGGCTAGCTTGCTTGAGGGTGTCTGAAATGATGACTCCCAGGTCTCTCTCTCTCTCTCCCCTCATGTGAGATGCAGAGCTGGACCCCATTTAGCCAGTATCCTCTCTTTGGGTTACATTTACCCAAGCACTTCACTTTATATTGTTCCCATTTAATTTCAACTGCCTGACACTGGACCATCTTTCAAGCCACCGTAGATCCTTCTGAAGGTTTCTAATCACCTCTGTGCTGTCTACCCTTCCACTTAGTTTGGTGTCATCTGTGAATGAAGAGCTTACCCTGAATTCCTTCCCCTACGTCATTGATGAATATATAAAATAGAACATGACCTAGGACTAATCCCTATGGCCCTCAGCTATGACTTTTCCCTCTCAGGACCTGGACCCATTAACAACCACTTTCTGTCTCCATCCCTCTAGCTAATTACCAACCCACTTGACAATACTTGGGGGCCACACCAAGATCCTCCATTTTTGTAAACAAACACCTGTGTGGCACAGAATTGAAGGCTTTACTGAAGTCAAAGTACAGTAGATCCACTGGGTGACTCCTGTCTACTTTCATTGTCTCCCAGTTGAAAAATGTAATTAGATTCATCTGGCATGACCTTCCCATCATGAACCTGTGCTGCCTCTTGTCTTGAAGATTGTTTTTCTCCAGGTATTCTACTACATTCTGCTTGATTAGGGACACCATGATTTTCCCACTGAACTGAAGTAAGGCTGACTGGTCTATAATTTCCCGCCTCCTTCCTGCTCCCTACCCTTGTGGAGCAATACCACATCTGTGCTTTTCTATTCACCGGGCACAACTCCCGATCGCAGAGATCATTTCAGTAGATGAGGGAAGGGGCCCACAAGTTTCCCTGCAACTTCCTTCAATACCCTCGGATACAGCCTGTCTGGACCTGGAGCTTTATCTGTCTTGAGCTGTGTGAGTGCATCTCGGACTCCGTAGGTTGTGAAAGGCAGTGACTCCATTTACCAGATCCCTAAAGTGGATGCCTTTATGCCACTATTGGGTACTGGCCCATCATGCTCCTTTGCAAATACTGAGCAGACAAAGATGTTTAATATAGCAAAATTCTGTCCATCATCATCCACTAACTTGCTCCCATCCAGGAGACAAACAATTCCCCAGCCTTTCTTCCCTTTTTCCTGGATATAACTAAAGAACTGCTTGTTCCCTTCCTTGATTCCCCTGGCAATCTTGAGTTCTTACATTGCATTAGCTAGTCTCACTGCTGTTTTGGCTTCCTTACTCTTATGGTTGAATTCTTCCCAGCTGCTGTCATTCTGGTTCTTTTTGTAGTTGCCGAAAGATAACCTTTTGGCACTTAATGCATTTCTGACCTGGCCCATAAACCGTATTGGTCTTTTATGTTTCTTCTTTTTGGCTACTGTCCTTACACAGCTTTTTATAGCTTTAAATACAGCAAGTTTGATTTGTCTCCAGATGCCTTCCACCTCTGATGTTTCCTGGATCCCTGATAATTTGATACTGACCAGATGTCTTAACTCCTTAAAGTTGACTCCTCTGAAGTGCAGGACCTCTGCCCTTGTCTGAAGTTTAATATCCACTGTGGAGAGCTGGAACTAGATGGAGTTGTAGTCACTGTTGGCCAGTGGCTCCCCTACCCCCACCGTAGTGACCGCCTCTGAGTTGGTAAGAACTACATCCAGTATGGAGTCTTGTCTAGTTGGAGTGCTGTCAAGCTGTGAGAGTAGGCAGTCTTTTAGGGCATCTGTCATGGACTGGCTTTTTGTGGTTTTGGCTACTAGAATCTCCAAGTTGACATCTGGCATATTTATGTCACCTGCAATCACTGTGTCTGCGTAACACTTCTGACTTCCTCTAGGAACTGTGTGTCTTTGTATTCTGCCTGACCTGGGGGGCCAGTAGATTACCCTGAAGTAGACCTTCTTCTCTGACAACACTACAACACTACAAGCTGAGCCCATAGTGATTCCACCCCTTCCTTTTTTATGCCCTCAGTTGTTGTGGCTTCAGTTTTTTCCTTCACTTCTAGTTCAATCCCCCCCCCTTGCTCCCTTCCTGTTGTGTCAGAAGAGGTTGTATCCAGGGATTGAGAGGTCCAGGTCATTGTTGCCTGTGGCTAAAGTTTTGGTAATGGTGACTAAGTCTGCTTGTGTGTCTGTGACAATTGCTTGAAGATCGCCTATCTTATTACCCAGACTTCTTGCATTGTAGCACACCCCTTTCCAGGACAATGATGGAGCACTTTTTGACCCCCTCCCCTGCTTTTTCTTTATGCAGACTGATGTGTGATTCACTCTTTTTTCATTCTGGGTCCCCTTTTGCTTCCCCTGGAGTTTCACATGTCATGATTGAGTATTCAAATCTTGCTGTGGAAGCTGGCTCAGTGGTGCTGAGGGCTGAGGCGCTGGACACCCTCATGCCACATCAGTGACCTGGATTCAGTGACAGATTTGAGTTGCCAGAGGTCAGCAGGGGAGGGAGAGGATAGAACATCCAGAGGACAGCTCTCATCTCCCTGGGGAGAATCCAGGGTCGCTCGGTGTCCTTGCAGCCCCTGATGGAGTTTGGGGGTACTGCAGGTACACCAGCCAGCATAAGGGGTGGAGTGCAGCAGATGCCAACAGGACAGCAATGCACAAGCGTCATTGCAGGCCACACTCCAAGGGGGAAAAACTACAAGAAAAACCCTCTGCAGCACCGTGGAGATGATGCGGACTCAAGGGGCAGGCCCATATCCCAATGCTGACCTAGTGCTCCAGGGGACTCCATGACTGACCAGACACTCAGGTAGGCCCCTCTAATTCCAGAAAGGCTGCCACAGGAGGGTGGGCCAGCCCACCACAGGGAATGTCCTGAGGGGCTAGACCTGCCTGTGTGTTCAGGGGGAGGAAGCTGTTAGTGAGGGGTTCAGGCAGGGAGTAGAGGACTTGCTAAGTGAGTTCCTTGGAAGGATGCCCCAGCCATAGAGTGCATAAAAGAAAGTGTAAAAAAATAACTTACTGTGGAGATGTGGGTAGGTTCCTGTGATGTGGCTGAGCATTTGTCACTTGTGGGGAAGAGGCAACTAGATTCCCATAATTTTTATTGTGACAGAAAGGTTCCCAAGTCTCTGCCCCATCCCAGCCTAGTTAAAATGCTCAATCTGGATTTTAAACTCAAGAAGGAGACTTGGTCAACTGAAGCCCACCTTTGCCACTCAATTGGCATATGGTAGCCACCAGAGTTCCATTTCCTAAAGTGGCCCTTGACATGATCCCTGCATTGATGGTGGTGATCAATGCAGGAGGGGGTGTAGAAGTGCTCATTTTCACCCCTGACAATGCCTCTGAAGAGCAGCAAGCAGTCCTCATAAGACGTGATACCAATGTATGCTCAAAAGCAGATTGAAGATTCTGAAAGCATTCCTGTTCATCTGAAGCCTGCCTCTACCATACCATTGGTATGTGGAGGTCATCAAACATCTACCTCCTGGTTTTGTCCCATCTCAGTCCCTGAGCCAATAGTGGCAATCAATGCTAGGAGCAGGGGAAGCAGAAGGGTTAATTCCAACCCTTTGCAACCCCTCTGAAGAACATCTGCTAGTGGCTAATACTACACCAATCATCTAATTGCCTTCTTGTGTGTTCCTAGTGGTAGAATAAGTGATTCCAGAGAAAAGAAAGTCTTCCCAAAAGCCCTATGTCCAAAAATGTGAGCCTGTGGCTCACAGATAAGCAGGGTGGTATCCTGGAGGCTGGTGAATAAGACAAACTGCATGCTAGCAGCAACTCTGGGTGCTCACCCAGAAAAACATTCCACATGTACAGACAACAAGAAAAATGAGCACTCACAGACAAGGATGATGTATTGTTCTGTAGGCATGTTTAATGCTCAGATAGTTTAGTGCTAGTAAAAATTTTATAAGCACTTCAGATGAGCACCAGAGGAACCAGGAAAAAACTCCCTGGTGCTTTGATTTATAAACCCTCTTCAACAGGGGACCTGCGTTCAATGACCAGTAGGTCACATTGGAGTTATGCAACACTGAAGGACAAGGTATGTACTATATGCATGTACTAAGTCCACATAGCTCTGCACCTGTGGATAGGCCCAGGGTGGCTGGCATTCATGATTGCTGGCCACAGGTGTGCACCTGTCCAATACCCTAGTGTTGGATTAGAGTACACAAGCAGGCATCCAGTGAGATGCTGACCTGGGTCCCTCATGGATACCCTGTTAGGTATGAAGCAGGGGATTCTGGGAAAGCAGGGGAGGTGAAAAAGGTAATGTTTACAGGTGAGTGCTTGAATGTGCCTTTAGCCCTTTGTGTCTGCCCACAGGGCTGGGATAGCATGGTAGGAGGAAAGAATAGTTTCCACCACATCCCACAGTTAATATCTGGGGGGGGAACACAATAGACACAGTAAGGTTCCTGCTGCCATATCTTACACCCCCTTGCCCAAAACTCCATGCCTTTGTAAATGGCATGGAGTGTTAGTACGCCCCCGGACATTCCTTTTGACTGTTCATGCACATAGCTGTATTATCAGCCTTGGGATCTGATGCAGAAGAGGTGCACATCCCTTCCATGAATGCCACTGGACTCTAGGACCCTAGTTGCATGCCATTCTAACTTAAGGTTGCCTACTCACTGCAGATCTGTGGTACATAGGCAATCTAATGTTTCATGCATAGACCCCAATATTTCATTCTCATTACAATTGATGTTACATAATAGAAACTGTTATGCTTAGTAAGTGAAGGAGAGTAACTCTTGGCACTACTGTGTTTTTGTTTTCTCTCTTTTATAATTGGTTTATGAAGGAAAGCACATGTAGCATTTTGATTTCAGTGGGTCCTGATTTAACTCATTTTTAAAATGTATTTACCCAGCATAGTCCAACTGAGATGCAATATCTCATTTTTAGTAACTTACTCAGGGTCACACAATATTTGATTGTAGCCAAGTTTAAATCTGCAATCTCCTGGGGGCAGTACTCCATCCGCTGCAATGAACCTTACTGTCTGAGGCAGGAGGAACTTGGAAAAGCCAGCAGCTGCAAGCCATTTTGTTTTGTTACAGTTTATTAATCGACCATGTCCTAGTTGAGATGCAAAATCTCCTTTTCATTGGGGTCCTGCTTTACTAATTTTTACACAATATTTACTCATGATAGTGCAGTTTTAATGCAAAATCCCTGAAACATTATGCCCTGATAATTACTGAGACAGAGCACACAATTCAAAATTAATCAAAGAGGGACAGTAAATGGCACTTTTACAGGATTCCTCAGCTCAGAATGTACCATTTTGCTGAGAATTTAAGGGAGGAGGAGAACGTGCCCCCAGATATTTCATCAGTATATTTAAAATAAAAGAAGACATATGCCTCAGCAATTTGAACCTCTCTGAAAATCAAATATTCTTTACTTTAAATGAAGTTTTGACAGTGATTCACATTACCAAATCTAGCACAGCTACAGGACCTGATGGAATCCCCTCATTTTTTATAAAAAACCTTTCGCATGAACTAGCTGGGATTCTTACATTACTGTTTAATACATCCATTAATGAGTGGAAAGTACTGGAGGACTGGAAACTAGCTAATATCACACCTATATATAAAAAAGGATCAAAACAGAATGTTGGTAACTATAGACCTATAAGTCTGACATCCTGTACTGGTAAGATAATGGAGAGGTTATTACAAAACAAAATCATCACCCACTTAAATAGTACAGGGAACAACAACATATCACAGCATGGGTTTACTCAGGGAAGGTCTTGCTTGATCAGTCTGATTGGTTTCTTTGAGCCTGTCAGTAAAGCTCTGGATAATAACTTACCTGTAGACGTAATTTTCCTTGACTATGAGAAAGTGTTCAATACTGTGTCCCATAAGATCCTAATCGAATAACTTAAAAAACTTAGTTTCCACCCATTAATTATAAAATCAATAAACTCATGGCTGGATAAAAGACAACAGAGGGTTATCATTAAAGGTTATGAGTCAGAATGGGGAAATGTGACTAGTGGAGTACTTCAGGGAATTATTACAGTGCCACTATTATGTGTGTAGCATTTATGTGATGGTGCATTTTTTGCAATTGCCATTGAAAACTCACTTAAATTGCAATCACAATTTTAACTTACTTATTTTCACATGGAACTCCCTGTAACACCTCATTCCAGATGGGTACTGCTTTTACCCACTTTTTTTGCAGTTGGCTGGACTAGAGCACTGGGATATTAAGTGCAGTAATGTGTTTAGGGTTACACAGTGAATATTTCTCACAAGCAAGGATGACTCCCATGATTCACAAGTTCCTATCAGTGCTCTATCCATTAGACCACACAGCTGCATGGAGGGGTGGATGAAGGGACTTCCTGGAAAGAAAAGCTATTACTGATAATGTTTTTCAGTTATGTATTTCTCCAAGATAGCACAGTTGCAACATCTCATTCTCAATGAGGCACTGGTTCTACTCATTTCTGTAGATGGATGGATTGTCTGGAGCATTAGGAGGTTAAGAAGTAGCTAAAGATAACACAGTGAGTGTATGGCTGCTGAAGTGGGGTTTGATTTTGTGATTTCTCAATTCCCAGAGTATCTCTGACTTTTAAACCACATAGCCTCCATTGTTGGGGGGGGACTGAAAAATGGAAAGTGTCAATGACTGCTGGTTTTATATAAATATATATACACACACATATAGGCATGGCTATGCATCTATGGTTATGGTTGAGTAGCAGTTTCCATGTTAAATCTCAAATTTTGCACTTTAATAACTTTGCAACTGATTTGCATAAAATTTGGTATGCCCTGTCCTGTCCTGTTGGGAAGATCTCTTGTTGTGGCAAATTTCATTCTGGTCTGATATGCAGATTCTGAGATCTGGATAGAGAAAAAAAAACAAACAAAAAAAAACACTTTTTCACAGTTTTTTCCTCCTCGCCTTGTGGCCAGACAGTGTAGAATTTATGGATGATTTTTGTAGGGTGAAAAAGAACTTTGGTAGCAGAACAGACAGTGCCATTTTGGTGCAGTAATATTAATTTGTTGCAAAGCTAACAAGTTGTTTAGTTCCCATTATATCCTATAGGATACTTCCGAACATTCTAATCTTTTGGATAGCTTTATTTTTTTTGCAAAAGATTTGATCTCACATAAAAAGGATAGAGTCTTGTGACAGCATTCCTTTTTCACGAGAACATAAATAGTTTTTTGTGAGAGAAAATTCTTTGTTCACAAGCTGTCATTTTTTTATCAACTAAAAGAACTGTACAATATATAAAAATGTAATTTAAATCAAACACCAGAATCTAGCTAAACAGGACCTGTTTAGTTAGATTCTGATGTTTGTTTTCAACAATTAGCATCAGAAATACTTTTTCTGGGCACCCGAAATCCTGGGTGCCCAGCTTTGCCAGATTAGCCTTCCGCCGTATTCTCTGTATGACAACAGTGGATTTAATTAGTTCTTCAGCTGCAGCTTAACTCATGGTGTAGGCTGCACTGTGAGTTAAGAACCCCCCTTTTCCCTGGTGTCTAGTGGAACCCCTCACTCACTGATCACTGTTCCCATTCCCCGGTGTCTAGTGGCACCCCCACCACCCTCCAATCACCGTCCCTTCTCTGTTCACTTTAATTTACATATTTCTGACACCAGGAGGCCAACACCCAGTGTCAGATGACCCAAGCCCCTGCAGTCCTTGTTTTATTAATGTGCTGACATCAGGGGGCCCAATCTCCATGCCAGCATTTCTTTTTAATTTCTATTTATTCTCCCCCCCTGCACTGGAGCCATGCTCTGTGGGAAGACACACACACATGTCAGCCCCACTTCACTGATCTACCTGACCTCACGGCAGACCCCCATGGAGCCATGGCTGTACCCCCAGGTGGGAATGAGGTGGGGCCCGTACACCCCGAGACACTTCAAAGTTTTGTCAGGTCCCCGGTGGATCAGGTAGGTGGGAGCCATTAGGATTTCCACTTAGGCACTCCTTCCTTTCAGTACTCCAGTGCTGATTTTCCCTTGTTCTAGGGGCCTGACATGCACCCTGATGTCAAGGCATTAATTGCCAACATCCACCATGCCCCAAACCTCTCTCTGTGCTTTATCCTTGCTGTGTCTCCTTCTTCCACCAGACACCAGTCAAGCACTGAGCCTGGTTTCCCCTCCCTCCAGGAGAAGGTGAGCTATCCAATGGATGCTTAAGCCTTTTCCCCCTGGCTGGCCTTCCACTTCCCCAGGATCATTCCTGAACCTCAGTCAACAGAGTTGCAAGCAGCAGAGCTACCGCCACACCTGCAGGATGCCCTCCATGCCAGCATTGTGGCCTGTAATATGAATTTAATTTGTCCCATCTCTATTTTATTTGTATATCCCCAACACCGGGATGCCCACCCCAGTATCAGATGACCCCAGCAGTGTGGGACACTGGGGATCCCACCCACAGTGTCCCATAATATGTATTTAATTCAGAAAGACCTGAAAAAAGGAAAACAGTCCCCCAACATCTTTTTCTTAAATCTGATAAAAAGAAAATGGTCCTTCCTCGTCCTCGTTGACCCTCCCCCATTCTAATCTTCCCAATGAGCACCCACCACCCCACACTTTCCCTTACCCTGTATTTACCACAGAAGATGGAGGGTTGTCATCTTCTGTGGACCGATACATGTCTGCACTCTTCAAAGCTGAACTGTGAAGTAACAAATCAAGCTAAGTGCCAAATAATGACGGTCAATGGTGTTTTGAACTTATGTTGATATCTCAGTCATTTTTAGGTATTTTTTAACCCATTTTCAACTTGGGTTTTTTAGAACCTCACTTCATCAACATTAGTACTGTCATTTCATTACTTCATTCTAAAATGTGATTTCATGGTCACTGCATGAAATCATATTTCAGGACTGAGTAATAAAATGACAGTGCCAGTGTTCATGAGGTGGAGTCCCAAAAAGCCCATGTTGAGAATATGGTGTATAAATAACCCCAAAATGCCTGGGTTACATGTTCATTGAAATATTTCTACAGTAGCAGACAGGTGTTGTAGTTTTGCTAAAGATTTTAGTTAATGAGTCAGTTAGGTTAGTAAAAGTAGGGAAATGTGACATTAGGGTCTCCAATCCTAACACCAAACCCCCACCCTGCACAGACAAAGTGTGATTGGGGTAGCATTGGGATTGCCAGCCCTAACCCTCAGCCCATTCTCCTATGCTGTGCCACCCAGCTTATTTTCTAATGGAATGGGGTGAGCTTTGGGGCTGATGATCCCAATGCCACCCTCCCATCCCTCTTTGTCTGTGCAGGGTGGGGGTGTGGTGTTAGGGTTGGAAACCCTAACACCACATTTCCATACTTTTGTAGCTTTAACCCTAACTGATGCATTAACACAGTCTTTCAAAACACGCACACACACACATATATATATATATATATATATATATATATATATATATATATATGTAAGCATAAGACATGACAGGATGCATAATAATCACCGTGTGCTTTGTAAGGATGAGGTGCAGCTGAGTGCCATGAAATGCCCCTGAGAAGTGTGATTATTTCACCATCATGGCACACCCCTTGAGTGTCTTGTTACTCTTGTTAAAAAAATATATGTAAGCAATAAAACATGACAGGGTGTGCATTATGGTGAAATAATCGCAAGCCTCAGGTGCTTTGTTATGCATGAGGTGCAGCTGAGTGCCATTAAATGCACCTGAGAAGTGTGATTATTTCACCATAATGACACATCCCTGGAGTGTCTTATTGCTCTGATAAAATGGCATTTAAATAAATGAGATAAAATGAATGGAAATAAGAAAAAAAGTATTTTTCCTTTTTTCCATTCAACTTTTATTAAAGTTTCCTTGCAGCGAATATATCCAAGTGACAGAAACAAACACTGTTTGAAATTTGTAATTCCATACAGATTAGAATATATAGTTACATACATATGTCATTTAACAATAGGATCCATTCACTGCCTATTTTATACCTACTCCCAGAAAAAAAGTATTTTAAAAATATAGCAATTGGACCTTTTATTGAAATGTGCTTCCATTTTAATTTTGAATACAAGAAATAGTCCTCATTCTGGTAACTGTGGGGTTAGCTAAAAACATAAAACATAATGAAAACCATGTGTGGTACACATTTTTATAAGAAAAAAATGTTACCTTGCATTTTAAATTAATAGAAGTACTGTTTCTTAATGGAAATGTGTTCAAAAGTTTAAACCTGCCAGTTTGCCTTTTTTGGTGTGGGGGTGATAGATTTCATCTAAAAATACCCAGGTATGATTCAAATGTATGTGCTTTTATAAACTTCAGGAATGTATTTCAGCAATTAAAATCTGCCTCTGCCTATGTAACCAAGTTTCCCACTTTTGCCTTTTGTTTATGAAGTATTATTGCCTTCTTTCTTCATCCTGTTTTTTCCCCATGTTCAAGATATGGAATGTTTGCAATGGAATACAGGGATTCAAAATTTTACTCTGTTCCACTGGCAGAATGTTCCTCTCCTAACATACTGTACACACACAGCAACAGCCTTTTCTAAAGCCACAGACTCAATTATCTCACTGTCAGGGAAAGAAGAAGAGATTTTCCTAGTGAGCAGTTAAAGGCAGAAGGAGGATTTTTCATTGCCAGCAAAGAAACAGTCGTAATGAAAACAATGAACAACACTTAACATTTCTAATTTGTTTATGTGAGTAAGTAGTGAGAGATAATCAGGAAAACAACATTTAATTATTTTTTTATTTTTTATTTAAGGTAGTTTTATTTTTAGGGTCTGGTTGAAGGTTTTTTTACTCTGTAAAGGTAGCAGCCATGTTTGTGATGGAAGAC
Source organism: Neoceratodus forsteri (assembly GCA_016271365.2). Classification (NCBI taxonomy): domain Eukaryota; kingdom Metazoa; phylum Chordata; order Ceratodontiformes; family Ceratodontidae; genus Neoceratodus; species Neoceratodus forsteri. The sequence goes on along the minus strand of CM057458.1, from coordinate 1,243,332,187 downwards.
CAATTCTAGTTGTAGAGGGACTGATGAAAGATACTTCTGGTTGTAGGAGGACTGATTTACTCAATGTGTGATGTGGTTTAGGACCAGGATGACAATGCATTATGCACTATTATACAATGGTATGTCAAAATTCTGTAATCTCAGTGGTCAAACATGTCACATGACAATGTGTAAATCCTACATAACCCACTGCTGAAGAATGACATTTATAAAAAAAAAAAAAAATCACATTTTAAATTGATTTTATGCATAAGTCCATTGTATAATCACAATGAGGCACTCAAGGGTATGAGTTATTGGGTGATTTACACACTTCTCTTGTGGTTAAGTTACTCGGCTACACCTCGTGACACACCACACAAGGCGTGGGTAAATCCCCAATAACCCACACCCTGTTGTGCCTTATTGCTTAAATATTGAATGGTCACCTGACTGGTTTTAAACTAAGTAAAGTTTTATATATATATATATATATATATATATATATATATATATATATATATATATATATATATATATATATATATACACACACACACACACACACACACACGTATATATATATTTTATGGCACGGTCATGTAGTTAGGTTGAAACGGCACTTCTATGGTAAAGTTCAAACATTGAGCCTTAATAACTTTGGAGCCCTTCAATGGATTTGCATGACATTTGACCTGCCAAATTCCATGGGAACCCTATCAAGTGGTTTCTGATATATAAAGTGTTGAAAAAAATAGAAAAATCTGGGTTTTTTAACATTTCATTGCCATCCTGTATCTCAGAAATGGCTTAAGATTTTAGTCTGAAAGTTTCCATGCAGAAAGCCTTTGTGTCACATATGTGCTTTTTGAAGGTTTGGTGAAAAAATATTAATCCGCTCAAAAGTAATGACATTTTAAATTTTCCCTTTATTTTCTATGGGAAGATTTACATATCAGGCACAAAAAATATAATTTTCGCATAATACAGTACTGTGCTCACAGTACCAGCTTCTTTTCATAAGGAAGGCTGCCACTGTGTGCACAATAGGAGTAATGTGCACACAATACCAGCTTCTTTGCAAAAGGAAGCCTGGTATTGTGTGCACAGATCACAGAGGTTTGATCAACTGAGCTGTGTTGTGTCAGCCATCTTGTTTGTCGCTTAGCAAGAATGTTGAACTACTGAACGTTCAGAACATAAAAAATATCAGAAAACAGCTGAAGAGGACCCTTTCAGGTGTATTGTGATGGTTTTTTTTGGGTTTAAGCTGGACCCAAACAAGTTTATTTCACCGGTGCCAGCTTATACAGAGAACAGCTTGTAAGCCGTTCTCTGTATGAGAAAAGCAGTATTTTCTTGACTTCTGCATCCGCAGTTGGAACTCATGCTGCTGGCTGCAGAGTCAAGGAAGACCCACTTGTTTCCACTGACATGGGGTGCCCAACCCCTTTGTCATTAGGTATCCCCCTACACATACACATATTTGGCATACTGGGAGCCCAGCCCAGTGTGCTCGACATTTTTTAAAATTAAAAGTCTGTGGAAAAAGAAAACTGTCCCCTGATGTCTTTTCTTCAATGCAGAATCCTGCATCCAAATTTACTGACAATTCCTTCCACCAATCTCCCCCCTTGTTTCCCCTTGCACCCATCACCTTCTTGCCCAGCCATGTAGTGCTATCCTGGGGGGGGGCTGGTAGTCCCCCAAGCTTTCCTCCTTGTGGAACAAATTTGTCCCCACCACCACCCCAACCTAGTTTAAATTGTAGGTATCTGCTATGTATTCTCTTAGCTTGCATTTCAGTACTACTACCCCCTCCCTATTCAGGTGCAGTCTGTCTGGTGCAAATAGGCTCTCATCCTCCCATGTAGATCTCCAGTCCCCTACCAAGCCATATCCCATTTGCTCACTGTAGCGGGGTTGGGATAGTCAGGATAACAAATCATGCAGACCCACAAACTTAGTGCATAAAAAGTGCTGGAAACACACTTGTCATTTTATTTTTGTCAGGAAACATTGACTTCAGGATTCACAGAAATCAGGAAAATGAAGTTAGTTCAGTCATTTTCAAAGTCTCAACAAAATAATGAACAGATGAGCTACACTCAGGATGAGCCACTGCTCTGCCCAGCAGTGCCACCAGGCTATCTCCTTGCAATCGTATATACTTCAGAGGTTCACCACCTCTGGCAGTCAGCTCCAACTGACATCCTCTTCCACTTCCATTTTATTTTCATCCCTTCCTTTTTTAATAGAATCATTACCTTTCTTTATGTTCAGGTATGACAACTCAGCCAACTGACTGTACTATTAATAGAGAACTTCTACAACATGGTAATTCCTTTAACCACATCTTCCTACTCTTGAGTCTAATGCCTTCACATTCCTTTGCTTTTTTATCTATAAGTACTCAAGGTTTTTTCCCCCCCAACATTATAATATGATTATACATTTCTTCAGAACACACATTACCTTTTATGCTTAGAGAGAGAAATTATATCTAGGAGGTATTTCCACCTCCAAGAATCTCTCCCCAGTCTTAATGTCAAATGGATATAGGACTTCACCCATCCTGACACCTCCTACCAGAAAATTCATTTGTATTCCTTGCAACTATTCTGGCTGCCACCCTATTAGCTGCCAGCATAATCTGACATGTTTTACAGGTCTTTCAGAACTTCACAACTTGTTTAATTACCCCTGGCCAGTAGAAATAGGATAGTATGTGATTTAAAATCCCATGGCATCTCAAATGTCTTTTCTTGGGATCAAAATGTGCTGCCTGAAGAACCCGCAGTCGAAGTACCCTGGGCACCACCCACTGGTCTTCAGTACATTTCTCCCGAAATTTCTTGTGTTACCTATACAAGACCCCATTCTTTATAAAATAAAAGGGTCTAGCACTATCCAGCCTTTCAACATTAATAGGCCCATTATCAACCATGTTTACAAATGCAAATAACCTACGTACACAGGTATCATTCATTTGGAGCGTACTCCACATTTGAAAGTCAGTATTAGTTTTAGGTGTTAAACACTCAGTCCCTTCTGGTCCTAAAAGGACCACTGGTTCTCCATACCTGCAGTCTGTTGAACTTCCAGGACCCTTCTGGATGTCAGCACACAAGTCCTTAAAATGTTCACATAGCTGACTCGGCTCTCCATTTCGCCTTTCAAGCTCTATCAGTTCAGGCAATTGTACCTGCACTCTTTGATCATCATCCAACTCTGGCAACTCCACATTTTCCAAAACAGCACACAAATCTGCAGGGAGTACACCACAGGACTGTTCATCTGGGACATTGTCATCATTCTCCTCAGCAAAATTAGATGGCACTGTTCCTTCCCCATCAGCCTCATGGTTCCCAAACAGTGCTTGGTTAACAGTCACAACTTCCATCTGCTCCAGTGTCTGGATTCATTGCTCTGGCACAGAATATCATTCCTCAGCCTCTAGCCACTTTTGAGTCAGCCATTGCACCTTCTTTGAGAGACTCATCAGCATCTCGCTCTCAGACAGCGCCCCCTCTGGTTCACTCTGTGAGTTCATTGCTGCCAATTCCACCAAGGACTTCACTTTCTCATACACAATTATCACAGGATCAATTATTCAGTCAGCAAACTGTTCAGACTTTTAGCACTAGGGCTTCCTGCACATCTCGCTTTCTTCAGTACCAGCACATCTAGTACGTGACCAGCAACACTTCCCCTGTCAGTGTGTTCTGGCACCCTACTTCTGGTACCAAATGTCATGGGGTTCAATTCAGGAAGACAGCAGGAATCATGAAATATCATGTGAAACACCCCAAGGTGCTGTTTTATTGCCAGATTTGTACAGATGGCATTTTCAGATATAAACTTTGGTCAGGTTACTAAAAGAAAAACAATAAAGAGTATGGGCTGGGAGTTTAGCTAGAAGACCTCTCACTAGAATGCTGCAGTTGGACCTTACAATGCCCTCTAGAGTCCAGGAACTGAACCCATCACATGGTATGGTCACCCTGCCAATGCACCATGGGTTTCTGCAAGTTCCTCTGCAGTATGAGCATCTGCCCACTCAGGCCTCTGCAGCTTCTCATCAATCTGAGTCCTCTCCTTTTGGTAAATTCCAGGTGAGCAGCTTTTAGCATCCAGGTAGCCCAAACCTGACCTTTGGAGGTCCAGGGCCAATCCCAGGCCACAGTGATTCCTCCTTGCTTTTAGGCTTTACAGGACTTTCAACCTGACCTCCACCTTAAGCTTGCCTCACCTTCACCTTTGGGTAACCAGGATCTCAGTACTTCAACACTGCATGTCTCTCTCATGTCGCAGTCTCCCTTGGAGGCGTGGGTTCGAATCCCACTTCTGTCACCAACTTGTACTCATGAGATCAAATGGAGTCCAGCACACAGTCAGGACTGTAGAAATCAAACTTAAATTTATTCATACAGCAGGAAAAATAAACGGACAAAAGGCGAAAAAATAAAATAACACTAAGCAGAATGAAAAAGAAAATACAATTCTACAGTTACATTCACTGAAGAAAGGGTTTGCCTAGAAACTGGCTACACAACTGATAGGCTTGCCTCCCTACCACACACTGACGTTATACACTCTTTTGCACTCAATATATACTGTGGTCAGATCACATGATACTGGAAAACTCCTCCCTATGCAGAATGAATCTAACTTTAACAGCAAACACAGTTTATATTTCACCTGAGTTTCAGTTTAGGCATTCATTTCATCAATACATGGTTTTCAGGTTCATTAAAGTTAAAAATTTCAAGTAATTTCATATTTTACCTTTTTTCTGAGAGCAGCAGTCTCCTCCCATCAGCTTTCATCATAAAAGAGGAGGAGCAAGGGCCGGTCGGCACTATAGACAGATGGAAAGCTGAGAGGAGAGGCTGCTGAACAAAGAAGCCATTTTCAGGTCAGTTGTTTTTACTGTTTACAACATTTGGAGCAAACAGCTTACACAGTGTGACTAACTTAACAATATAAGCTACCTAATATAATTCAGCCAGGTGGCTTTACAAACACCAAACAGTTCAAACCCTGCTTTACTTTTGAATGTTTGCACACAGTTTGCTGGCTACAAGAAACTGTATTCGCTTCAGTGACTTCACTTGCACTGAAGAAATACAAACCCTGAGGTTCTAAGCATCAGACTAAAGCACTATTTCTGTTTTTCAGCACAGACATGGAAGTGCTAACTAAACAGTGCAAAAATACACATGAAGTCTTAAAAACCTTCTATGTGAAACTAGATGGGGGATTTTCCACAGTCAAACAGCAGTTTTGGCAATATCTGGGTGCAAAACAAAGAAAGAGGACACAAAGGGAGACTTGGGAGAGAGAGACTACTCACAGGTGGCCATTCCATGAGCAGGGGAACAGATGAAATAAACAAAAGAATACAGGGACAGAAGAGAGAGCAGAGAGCTAAGTACTGTTGCAACAGGTTTCTACACAAAGGGAAAGTTCCTGTTTTCCAGTCCAAATAATTGAAAACTTTAGCTGCCATTTGACTGCAGATAGGTATTTACAAACACCCATTTAACACTTCAAAATACAGAGGGACAGAGAGCAGACAGCCCCTACCACACTCACACCACACCACCAGCCACTTGCTGAACTCTCTGATCCTCTCCTTCTTATCAGTTCTTGCCCTTGATACTGGTAACACCTCTGAGAACACCACTGATTTAAACCCCAGACTACTACAGTATCTAGCCAGATCTCTGAATCCAGCCTGCACCTTCATCAGGCTACTTCCTGCCAGATCATTCATTCCCAGGTGGAATAGCAGTTATCTTTTCTCATCCTGCTGCCTCCCCCTTGAGGTGATATAATGAATGACCTTCTCTGCTGTCATGCCCAGCAGACATTCCGCCCACAATGGGCTGTTTTTGTCTCCCCTTCCTCCCTAACAATTCCCTTTTATTATAGAGTCCCCAATCAGTAGGACCCTGCTCTCCATCTCCTTCTGAGCGCATTTTCCTACCATCCTTCCCCCAACCCACTGCATCCTATTTTCTACCTTATTATCAATACCCCCTTTGTTCATTTCACTTCCTGAAGCACTATCCTCCCTGTATGCTCCCCTAGCATCTTTGCTCTACACCCTCCTACACTCTATCTATTATGCTGCCCGCCTTTGCCCTTCCGTTTTTTAACTTTTCCTCTCCTTGTTTATCTGCCATTGCCCATGTCCTGCCTGATTTTCCTAGGGACTTTCCCACCTTCCTTTCCCTTGCTGCTTTTGCTCCTCTAAACCCAAGCACACTGCCCCCCTTCTGGGCTTGCCTGTTGGTCTTACCTGATAGGGCCTCCCCCTTTTCCAATTGTTCTGTGCCTTCCTTCATGCTTGCCTCTCCTTCTTCCCCTGTGTGCTCTTCAGCTCCCTTTTCCTGATCTTCCTCCTCATTTATTCCTCTGTTCTAAGCCTACTGCCTGTACTCCTCTGGTTGATAGTCCTCCCATTGCTCCCTCCTCCCTTGCCCTCTGCACAGACTTTGTACCTTTATACTCTATCACCTGCCATTTCCCCAGGTTTCTCTTGTGCCCATTGATGCCCTTATCTGTGATTCCTGTATTTCCTCCACTGCTTTTCCCTACTCCCTCCCCTTGTATTCACGCTCCCCAACTTTCTTCTAATCCCCATCCCATTTTCCTCTTCCTGTGGCTGGGTTTGCTCCTTGTTCCCCTGCAGCTCCCCTTTTGACTGTGACTTGTACCCCCACAGTCCCCCCACTTGCTGCTATAGTTCCCTCGGTGGGACCCCCTCATGTTCCCCCACCTACTCCTCTCCCCTTCCCAGCTTAGTGCCCATCTCAGCCATCCCACCCTCTCCCTTAGCTGTGCCATCTGCCAATATACCATACATTCCCCCATTTTCCTGGCTACATTCAGTACCATGGCTGACCCACAAACAATACACCCTACCACCCTCCCAAAGATGCACCCAGCCCTTGAAGCATTTGGATCCTTCCCTGGATCTGCCCTCACCCTGCTCTATTTGCCCCTCTAATGTGGTTCCACCATATTCGCCTCTTGCCTGTGGAAAGATTTTGGTTTAGGCCCAAGGGTGAGATTTTCCATGTTTAAAAGCTATGTGTTTTCATGCCCTGTGGCTTTCATACTTCTGGCCAGGGAATGAAATGCACAGCGCCTGGCAGTCCTGTCCACCAATTGTAGGGTATCTCCTCCCTTATAAATGTAATGTACTCTGGTGTGGGAGGGATGGGGGAGGGTGAGGTGTAGCTCCTACCTCAGCTCTCATGAGAGTCAATCAGCCCTTAGCCTTTGCCCAACGAGACCACTCAATCCCCATATAAAAGTGCAAGGACAAACTTCAGCTTCCTGTCTGCTTCACACCTGAGTTAATCTCATCAGTAAAAGTTCAAAAACATTCAGACCACACAGATTCAATTTCACAGCCCAGAATTTCACTTATTAACAGTAGAAACTCACAGTACTGTTTTAAATGCCCACCAACATATCTCCTCACAGCACAAACAATTCCAATATCAGAATAAACAGAAAAAGGAAAAAAAAACAGCCCTGCTCCTGCTGCTCACTAGTATTTCTGTGAGCCAAGATGGTGGTGCCTGCTATGGTCCCCCCACCAAGGTCAATCTGCAGCTTTCTGTCTGCTCCATACCTGAGTTAATCTCACCAGTAACAGCTCAAAAAATTCAAACAGCACACATTAAATATCACAGCCCAGAATTTCACTCAGTAACAGCTGTAACTCACAGTACTGATTTAAATCCTCACCAATGTATCCCCTCATAGCACAAACAATTCCACTATAAAAATAAACAGAAAAAAAAGAAAAAAAAGCACTTTCCTGAACTGCACTCCTGCTTCTGCTGCTCCTTTGTGTTTACTTGGGGATTGTCCTCAACCCTGATCTACAAATCTTGATTGCAAAAAATGTTCAACCCTTCCTACTTAAACTTAAAGGGGAGACTTAACGATGGAGGCTGCTTAACCTGATCCTAGAAGGTAAAATTATTGCCATCAAAATGATGATGGCACCCAGGATACACTATTTGTTGTCCCACATTCCACTGGAAATTCTGGAGATGTAGTTCCAAAAAATTAACACCTTGATGGGTAGCTCCCCCCCCCCCAGATATAGCAGAGCCCAACTGAGAGTGCACTGGGCAAGGGGCGGATGGAAACTTCCCAACTTTCCACACTACACATCGGCATTTCAAGTAGCCAAAACATGCACATTAGTACAGGGCACAGTCAACAGATCTGCTTGGATAGAAGTGGAAGCAGCAATCCTACAAGATATGCCCATCACTGCATATTTGGGCCACCAGTAGCCTACTCAGTTCAAAAACTGGCTAAATCTGTGGCCTGGTATAATAGTGGGAGAAAGACCCAAAGATGCCACAAACTGGGTGACTTCACTCCATTGTGGAGCAACCTTCCCCTCTGTGTTGACAAACACCCTATCAGATGGAAAGACTGTGAGACCAAGGGAATTACTAAAGTAAAGGATGTATTACTCCCTGATGGAGTCACCTTGGAATCATTTGAGAGGCTTCAGAACAAAACTGTCCTAGACAAAAGCAACTTTTGGAGGTATCTTCAGCTGTGGAATTTGTACACTACATGGCCCAAAGGCAAATATACTTGCATTACGTATAAATCACACCCACTGTTTAAACCCCTTAAAATGCCATTACAAAACTGGGAAAAATCCAGTGAGGGCAGGGCAGGGCAGGCCATATACAAAAACAGCTGAGAGACTCAGCTGTTGACCACTCCACTCAGGCCAAATTGCACTGGCAGAACTTGCTCCAGATGCAAATCTCAGAGGAGGAGTGGCCCCAGTGCTGGGCATTGGCACATAGGGCATGTTAAAATCAGTGTACCCTCCTGATCTAGAATAAAATTTTGCATTTGTGGTACAGAACCCCAGCAAAGCTTAAGAACATGGGTATCTTGCAACAAGATAACTGCTGGAGGTGAAACTCCTCAGGAGCAAACCTATTACATAGTATGTGGGATTGTCCCCTGGTCAAACCCTTCGGGACAAAAGTAGTATCTGGTTGCTAATAAATCCTCCAGACCTTAGTGCCATACTCAGCAGCTCTCTGCCTGCTAGGTCTAGAACAGGGAAACATTGTCTTGCCTAGTCACCAGGGCAGCTGGTTACTAAAGGTGACAGTAAAAGCTAAGAGGTAGTTGCTCAGATAATGGTGCACTAGCATCATCCCCACTTACACTGAAAGGCTAAAGGAATTAGAATCTCTGGCTTCCCACACCAGAATGCAACATTTTACAAACTCTGTTGATAGGTTCCAGTGTGAGTGTGGTCAATATGTACTGTATGTCCAAGCAGGAGCCACAGGTAACCCTGTCTCGCTCCCCAAGGGTCTGCTGAAACCCTCCTGAGTGACTAGGAAAGTTGGATGCCTTTTCAGTTTTGACTGGAACAGGAGGCATAAAAAGTCTTCTACAGCTATGTAACACCCCTGTATCTAAGGTATCATCACTACCAAGCTAGGCCTCTATATGTGCATTCCCTCTTGTAACTCCAATCCTGCAGAAAAAGTAATGGAACGTACTAGGAACATTTCATGTGTGTCTTGTGTCACAATTGTTATTGCACATCTGAATGTACATTCTGGATGATTTAGCCTGTAATGTCTGCCTGATTATATATACTCAACAAAAAGCCTAACTGAAAAAATAGATATTTTTGGCACTGTCTACAAGTAGCAGCAATTCCAAACTATTTGCCGCAAATAGCAAACTTTAAAACTTGCACACCTAGTGATTGCTGCACCTGCATCCAGCACAGTCCCCTACACTGCCACAAATTGCAACTGGCACAGGTGGTTCTAAAATAAGGCCCAGTGTCTTGATTGATCTTCTTGTATGAGGGGAGTAGTGGATTGCTTGACAAACTGCTGGAGGTGCTTAAAACTCCATCATTTGTTTGAGGCTCTGGGGTTACTACTATCATATTTGAACCTTAAAGTTACTTATAATAACATATTTTTAATAAAGTTTACAGTATATCATCGAATGTTATTTCTGTACTGACTGGGAGGTGAGTGTGAGGTTCTGTTGTTTTTTCTACATGTTGTTTTGCCATAACATGCCTTTTTTTTCCTGCAGCAGCTTTTGTTGGAATGTTTATTTAAAGGTTTATGCCTGTGGTCCTTTGGTGTTTTGGTATTATTGAGCTATACGCTACTGTGGGGTGTCACTTACACATCCAGGTAATGACACAGGCAATGATAGCCCCGGCAGCCTGTTAGGGATGATTTTTGTTCTCATAATGCCACCATAAATCCAGTACTCCCAGATATGACTATGAAGCAGACTTCACAGCAGGCTATAAATTAGAAAAAAATTACATGTAAAGCCCATTGTAAAACTGACAAAGAACAACATTGGAGGCATACATCAGTGTGGATGGGTGCCAAGACGATGACGGCTGACAAAACTAACATCCTTTAGCAAAAATGGAGAGTATTTTTATGCCTTAATGGTAAGGAGTTCTCCTAACTGCCAACAGCCAGTTCATTAAAACATCTTGAAGGACTCTAGTAAAATGCAGGAGGAGCTAAAAACTGAATTGATGAAAAAAGAGGAGGCAGTCAAAAAGTTCTATAGTTAAGAAGACTTTCCCCCATTTTGTCAAACATCAAAAGAAACTGTATGAAACAAATGGAAAGGATATACACAGTACAGCAAACATAAATGTGGCCATGATGCAGCTGATTGCAGCAGCAGAATACATTTTCAGAATCAAAATATAAGAGGCAGGTGATGAATGGGACAAAAGGGGTTCAAAAAAACAGAATGAAGGTACAAAATGAAAGGGAGGCAACCACACAATTACAGCAGCATTACATAATCATTCATCTATTTATTTATTTATTTATTTATGTATTTATTTATTTATGTTTTTGATAACTGGGTGAGCAAACTGATCCAAAGGACCATTTTCACTTGCGACTCAGGCCATACAGTGGCACAGACAATAGGTACAAGTTAGAATATAGTAGGTACACATAATACAGTGAGTACAGTGGTATCAGAAACAGTGATACATAAATATTATAACTTAAAAATAGGGGTTAAGGACATTAAAAAGCAAGTTCATGACAAATAAAGTGATGCTTCTCTGCTTGCAGAGAACTAGGACACACACTTACAGCAAATCAAGACATTATTCAGCCAGTCTAAGGTTTACAAATAAAGTGCATAAGGGATTATACGATAGCAATCAACATTTTCACAATGGAGTCAAAAATGTATTAATTGCATATGTAGTAGCCAGTACTTAGGAAGTAAGACAAATGGTACACTGGGCTCCTAAGGTGGATTTTTGGTGAGGGTGTTTCCAAGGGAGCAGGCACAGGTGGCCTGAGACATGAGCCAATCGCTTAGCTTTAATTTGAAGGACTGATGAGGGAGTAACCTAAGGATAGCAGGTGGTATTCTGTTCTGGAAGTAGGTGGCAGAAACAGAGAAAGCCTTAATCTCCATGACAGTAGATACATGGGGGACTATGGGGGTGAAGAGACCTGAGACGCGAGTTACCACCCTGTTGGTAATAAGCGAGGAGAACAGAGACTTATGTGAGTTTCTGAGAGAGGTGTCGACAGCGCATAGTATATTCAAACCGGCCCTCCAGAGAGAGCCAGCCTAAGGACTGATATAGAGAGCAGTGATGAGTGGAAGAAGGGACCTGAAGGGCAAAGCGACAGAGTTGTATGTGATATTTAGATGAGAAAGAGGTGAGGAGGACATGGAGGTGAACAATGGGGAGCAATAGTCAAGTAGGGGCAGTAGATTTACCTGAGCAATTCCAAGACAAACCTCCAGTCAGGAGGTGGTTAACATGGTATGCTGCCCCCAGCTTCTAGTGGACTCTCTTCTGTGGTAAATGTCAATATTTCATCAATAACTCTACTTGATATCAATGTTGCAGTACTTAATAAAGGACAATGCTTTGTACCAAAAACTTTCTTGAGCTAAGACAAATCACCATTGATTTATAAAATTCACTAAAAAAGAAGCAGAATGTTTAATTATTTTTTTTTTTGTTGACCTGGTAGATAAAAGTAATGAGGCACAACATGGGCTGAATGTGAACAGATGAAACACTGAGGAAAATTTGGTGGTTAATATGCAAAGGGACAGAATAAAAGCAAAGTCAATGCTTTGCCCAGTGATAAACCCAGTGGTTCAGATATTCAAACAAGCTTGGGAAAAGGATTTAAGATATTGTGTCAGAAAACACTTAAGAAGTTATTTGTTAACATTCGTGCAACAGAACAAGAGGCACTCAGCATTCTAAAGAAATTCCTCAAACTACCTAAAACCAGCTGACAATAATGGATCAGTGGTGGTAATGGATACAGCATGCAACAAAACACAGATAAGTTGTTAACTTTCTACTACTGCTTATTACAAACTAGTCATCTCTGATCCAACTATGTTCTTTAAAAACAGATCGAATTTTGCATTGAGACCACATTTTTACTGTGCACCTGTTGTGGCAACAATATATACCTCTTAAAAAAATTAATACATCTTCAGAAACCCACCAGAAAGTTTAGTTAGGGCTAGCATACAGTCTTTAACAGAACTACTCTCAACATTTGTAAATGATTACATTAAAGTACTGGTTCCATACTTATGATCATGGTCTCGGTTTTCAAAGACCCTCTAGATCACTGCAATTTGAAGTGGTGTAGAGTTGCAGTGAGCTCCTTTTGCATCAAGGGCCCTGTGCCAAATTCTGGAAAACCGGGGGTCACTACTCTGAAATCCCAGGACTTGCCACACCCATGGGCTACCTCCATACAAATGGTGTACTTGCAGGACCTGCCACAGAGCTCTACCCCCCCACCTGGTGCAACACTAGAGGGGCTGGGACAGTGGGGGAGGGTAAATTATGCTTGTCAGGATGGGTCTCGGGCAAAAGTGGCTCAAGGATGCAATAGGGGTGTTGGGAAAAAGGTGGGTATGCCAGAGAATGAAATGGCACCCAAAAGAGGTGCTGTAATTATAACTATACAGCCAATAGGTTGGTACCACAGGGGGGTTGTTCCAGGGGTGAACAGTGCCCAATGCAGGAGCTGCTGCAAGGGCTGTGCTCACCTGGGATCATGGCACTGTTTGTCACTGGACCTCTCTGTGCTAGTCCATGAGCTTTATAGTGATAATAATGGCACCCCAGCTGGGTGTCACATCACTCTCTGATGCTTGCCTTCTCCCCAACACCCCATGACACTCCTGTGACCATGCTGCCCCAAGACCCCACTATTAGAGCCTGCTCAATTTGCCACCTTGTGTGTCACTGGCACAAGGGGCTAATAACACCTCCTGGCTGGTCTAACTCATACCCCTTGCTGCACACATGGTGGGGCTTACAAAATCACAATAACAGGGATGTTACAGCTCGCCATGGTACACGCTTCCTTGTGACCTGGCATGACATCATGTTGGGTGCAATGGTGGTGCAGGGACACTTCATTACTAGGGGTCCCAGATGAGATGCAGCTGCTGATAGAAAATCAGGAATGGCATGAAATATGCAGAAAGGAGAAACTTGCATCAATTCTGAATGACACAAACTCATTGTGCCAGTATGGAGGCTTTGAAAATTGTGGCCCATATGTTTAGGATTCTGTAGCTATATCACAGACCCTGGGTGATTTGACCATGTAGCCCACTTGGCTGTTAGCCATTCTCAATGTGGAATCATCATATTCAAGCATTCCACATGAGGGTGGTCTACTTGCAGTATTTAAAATGAAAAGGTATGGTATCTGCTTCTCTGCCCGAGTTTATCCTGAGGCTATTGAAATTGATTTTAACCTGTAATAACTTTTTCTTTACAAGTCATCATTGTGGTATCTACTAATTAATTGCATGGCATTGTGGGTGACTGTAGCTCCTGGTAATGCCAATCTGTATTTGCATCACTGGAAACAACAGGTTATACAGTATTTAATTCTACTAAAATATTTCTATTTTAGAAAATTGATCTGTAAAGATGTTATACAGAAAATATATTGATGGTGCAGTTGAGAGCAGAATTGGAACTGAATTTGCGGAATCTCTTGAAAAGTCTCATTCCAACCTGAGGTTCCCCATCGCATGTAAAGATTTACTGTAAGCATCACTTTTTTTAACATATGTGCTGTATGCATTGCCAAAAACTACAACAGATGGGTTGACACTGATCTTTTAAGGAAAGCAACACATACAAATTCTATTTTGCATGCCTGTAGTTGCAAACCCCACCACACCATCAACAATATCCTTAAATGTCAGTTGCTTAAGCTAAGAAAAATGTATCCAACAGATGACATTTGAAAATAGAGCAGATGAATTGACTTGCAGTTTTCAGGCCAGGTGTTATAAATCAGAAGTTATTACCAAGGTCAGATTGTGGCAAGTGGAAGAACTTGGAAGATTTATTGATAATGAACTATGCACAGTATTAAACATCAGGGATTCTAGAACTAAATAACATTAACATTAGGGAGGGAATCATGCTTGATTTGGTCCTCACAGACAGGAACATTATCAGGGAGGTCACAGTGAAGGATCCATTGGGAACAAGTGATCCCCAGACCATGTTATTAAATACCTTATAAGAGGGAGCTGGGAGGCAGTGACAGGCGAAGGTCTGGACTATAGAATGGCAGGTTTTGCCAGGATGCAAGATCTGTTGAAGCAGACACTGGAGGAGGGATATTGGTAGAGGGGACAGAACAAAAACATGGGACTTGATCATGAATGGGCTACAAGAAGTATGAGTCTCTTTATTTGTGTGGTAGGGAGATACAATAGGGGAATGATAGCAGTGTGGCTCACAAGGTAGGTGGAGAAGACCGTACTCCTAAGAAGGAAAGAAGAGACCACATTGATATGACAAGGGCAAAGCCTGATGCTAAGTTGAAGACAGCAGAGGGAAGAAGAGGGAATGAAGAAGGAGGGCAACATTTTATTTCGTTTAGTGTGGGAGACCTCAAAACAAGGTGGGGCAGTATGACTCAAGAAGGGGAAATGGTGGGAGGAGGAAGAGGCTAACAAGTAGGTGGGCATACTGACCTTTGTACCCTACACTAGCAATAATACATACTTTTGCCAAAATTTCATAAATCTTTGGACCATCTACCGGGTAGACAAGAAAGGACCTGTATACAGTCTTTAACAGAATCGCTGTCTAAATTTGTGGGTAAATATATTAAAGTACTGGTTCCTTATTGAAGACTATATGACTGGGATTCTGTAGATATTGTATACACCCTGGGTGATTTAGCTATACATCCCTATTGGCTGTTATCCACCCTTAGTGTGGATTTATTATGCAAATATTCCACATGAGGGTGGTCGACATACAGTAATATTTTTTAAAGTAACAGGGTGCACTATGTTATCCGCTGCTCTGGATGAATTTATCCTAAGGCTATTGAAATTGGTTTAATCCTGTAATAACTTTGTCTTTATTGGTTATCATCACTATACTTAATAATTAATGGATTGGAAATGGAGGTGACTAGCCACAAGCTATTTAAATCTGTACTTGTGTCATTGGAAACAACAGGGTACATTTGATTCTACCATACATACTTATTTAAGAAAATCAATCTGTAAAGATGTTATTTCGAGAATATATTGATTGTGTGGTGGGGAGTAGTACTGGAACTGAGGAAATTTGTAGAATATCTCAAAACATGTGATTTCAATCTGATGTTCCACAGCACAATCAGTGACGTGACCTGGTCAAGCCACTTCCCTTTCCTGTAGTACATAACATTGGCCTCTAGTGATTGGGAGTGAACTACAAGATTTGTGTGTAGAGCTATTTGTGTAAACAGCGAATACCCACTACAGTCTATGGTCTTGTGTATTCCTAATAAAAAAAAATGAAGAGTGTTGTCCACCGTTGTTAGGAGATGCACTGGGGTGACTGGGAAGGGTAGTCCCACAGTGTGTTAGAGGGGACTACACACTCACATTTCTACTGTGACCTGGGGACATTTTTATTTTAATTTTAAAAAACTTTGCAGAATTTTTGTCAAACCCTGAAGTCTTTTTTTAAATTATATTTTATTTGTTTTAGTGACATTTCAGCACAATCAATGATGCAACCTAGTCAAACCACTTCTGTGTCCTGTAGTACACAGGGTCAGCCCCCAGTGAGCAGGAGTGAGCTTAAAAGCAGTGTCAGTGGCTCAGTAGGTAGCACACTTGCCTCTGAGGCTGGGAGATCAGAGGGCTGTTGGTTCAGTTCCCACATCTGGCACTTGGGTTAATATCCTAGTACTGACATTGTAGTGCAGCATGGGGGGGGCTGCACTTCTGAGGTGCCGTCTTTCAGATGAGATGTTAAACTGAGGTCCCATCTACCTGGATTGGTGGTAGTTCTGGTGTACGTTAAAGATCCCATGGCACTTTTTGAAAAGAGTAGGGGAATATTGTGGGGAAAAAGGAAAGTAAGATTCAAAACAGTAAAGACAGTATATACATGAAAGTACAGTAAAACATCACAACATAAGCACAACCAATACAACTAGAGCAAGCAAATATCCAGACAGTAAAGTAAACTCTGAATCTAACTAAAAATCAAAAAGGTAGAAAGGAGCTTAATGAAAAACAACTTCGCAGGACTGCCAAAGACAGTGTAACTGACCAGATAAAAACCTTTTGGAATCTGCGTCATAAACCTGCTGAAGCGCTCCAGTAATCAATAATAACAAAGCATCATATGGAACATAATGCTGTTGCAGCACCCACTTGCACCGAGACTGCAAGAGGTAATATTTAAAATAGCAAAAAGAACTTGCAGAGTGGAAATGTAAAAGGAATGCCAGTGTGTAGTTCCTGGAACATAAATCAGTTCCTGATAAGTAAGAACCCCAAATTGTGGTAAGTTCCAACGGTCAGCTAAAAAATGCCAAAACTGTTGTGCATAACTACAATCAAAAAATAAATGTTCCTGAGTCTCCAAAGTTGGAAACAAGAGGGTCATAAACAGTATCGGTCTAAAATCGCCTTATGTTGATTATTATTTTTAACATTTAATTTACCATGCAAGGTCAACCACACCAAATCCCAAACAAAAACTGTCAGTCTTGGATTCAACAATTGCAAAAATTTAGTCTGACTTTCTTGTTCTGTACAATAAGGTAATTGAAGAGGTTCCAAACATTGAACCTGAACTACAGCATCATAAACTGCCCTCCTAGTGGGTAACGTCAGTAAACTAGTATCAACCTTCCAAAGAATAAGTTGTTGAAACATTTCCTTAACAACCTGAGGAACAATTTCCAACCGAGAAAACATTCTAGTATTCTTATGGTTCCATGCCCGTAAACAGGGTGTAATCCATTCTGTCAATAAAGTAATCCAATTCTTACCCTGGGGACAATTTAGCTCTAAAACATTGAAATAAAGAAAAATACTAAAGTAAAAAGCAATGGGATGAAGCATATCCAAACCTCCCTATTTAATAGTCCGATAAGTAATATGCCTCTTAACGGGGTTTAACCTGCTGCCCCACAAGACCCGAAAAAACAAACTATATAATTTAGTACATAAAACCTTCAGTGGGGCATAAACATAACTAACATAAAGAAAAATGGGGACAATCAAAGTTTTTAATAACAAAATCTGTTTACGTTTAGATAAAGGCCCATGAACCCAACAGGACAGTGACCCTTCAGCTATCAGTAATTTTTTTCCCCAGTTTAAAACTGCTGGAGTATCAGAACCAAACTGCAGTCCCAAGATAGTAATCAGAGTCATAGAAACTGAAATACCAGCATATTGAACAAGTCTAGAGGCATCTGAGGGAAACTGATAACCAGAACATTTAGCCACATTAATACTGGAGCCAGAGGCATTAGAAAAATCAGCAAGTTGTTGTGAAATAACAGATTCAGGTGTACATTCTTTAACCAAAAGAACTACATCATCAGCATAGGCAAGAATTTTCAGAGGGGGGAGGGTATTAACCAAAGATATACTGATTATCTGAGAATCATGGATAATGCAACGTAAAAGGGGATTGATACAAAAAACATACAATAATGGACTTAAGGGGCAACCTTGTTTGACACCCCAGTGGAGACTTATTCTGTCCCCTTTCTAGCCATTAACTCTGGGCCCACAGTAGCATTATAATATAATTTCTGAAGCCAAGAAATAAAGATAGCAGGTATCCCATAACGGTTCAAAACCAAAAATAAATATTCCTGTGAAATAGAGTCAAAAGTCTTACGCTGATCCAGACTAAGCACCAAACCAGAAACACATTGCTTCTGACCTCTATAAAACAATTCCCGAAGGAAAAGAAAATTGTCATGTATACTACAATGAGGAACACTACAACCCTGTACAGAACTAATCAAGGCATGAGCACAATGTGACAACCGAAGAGATAAAATTTTACTCAAAAACTTGATATCAGAGTTCAACAAACAAATAGACCTCCAATTAAGTAGTAATCTTTTATCGTCTTTTTTATACAAAAGAACCAAATCTGCTTCTACCAACCAATCAGGTATATCAGGAGAGTTCAAAAGAATATTAAATAAATCACACACTACGAGAGCCAAAAGATCACAGAAAGTCTGAAAAAACTCAGCTGGAAGTCCATCAGGTCCAGGAGAACAGTTAGTTTTAGCAGATTTAATAACGGCTCGAACCTCATCAATAGTAATAGGGGCTACCAGTCGCTGTACCTGATCTGGCAAGAGAGACTGAGGTGGTATCCATGCAACATAGGAATGCAAAAAACTCATCTGAGGGGGAGAACCAAAAGAATCCTTAACATATGCAGAAACAAGATGCAAAATAGAGGACTTATCACTACAGACCTTCCCATCAACATCCCTTAATTCTTCCATACGTTTTCTTTGACAGAGAACCTCATGATCTTTAAAAGGGCTAAATGTTTGTTTTGTACCCATCATACCAAATCGCAACTCTTGCTTAAGAGTTTCATTCTATCATATTGAAAACGATACATGGTAGATTTAGCCTGTTGAATCTGAAAACTAAAATCCTGACCAGTGGAATCAGCAAGGGAAATCAAACTTTGATAATGCTTTCTACACTGCAAATAATGGATATAGTCTGTTCTATGATGCAAACCTGCAGTATGTTGAAAAAAAGGTTTCAGTTCCATCTTTGTCTCCCTCCACCACTCAAGCAAAGAATCATACATACAAGACACTGAAAGCCGGGCAGCCAATAAAGGTTTGCAAGCAGCAATCAGACGGGCTTGTTGTAATAAAGAAACATTCAGTTTCCAGGATGATTTCTCAAAAGAGAAACTCTCACCCCACCGACATTCCAAATACACAGCCGAATGGTCAGTAAAGGTCAAATCAATAATACCAGAATGAGTAACATGTAGTGAGTTGGAGACCCAGAGCTAATCAATCCGAGTATGTAACTGGCCTTAACAAAAAGTAAAGCCTCCAGTGTCATGAAATAAATGATAAGAATCCACTAGATGAACAGTGGAAACAATATCCTTTAAAGCATTGGAATCACAGAACATCTTATCCATCCTCAAACCCCTATCACCCTGATGAACCCCACAATTGAAATCCCCCCCCAAATGACCATTCGAGCTGTGCATAGAAATGGTTGGATCTTCCTAAAACGATCCACTCTAGAAGCCTTGCTCTGAGGTGCATAGATGTTAATAACTCGTACTCTCCAAGTCTTGTA
Source organism: Neoceratodus forsteri (assembly GCA_016271365.2). Taxonomy (NCBI): domain Eukaryota; kingdom Metazoa; phylum Chordata; order Ceratodontiformes; family Ceratodontidae; genus Neoceratodus; species Neoceratodus forsteri. The sequence continues at coordinate 1,243,312,477 of CM057458.1, read as the reverse complement.
AGAGATGTCCAAAATCATAGCTCTGCCAGGGTCCAAATCAATCAAATAAGAAACCTTCAGATCAGGATTGGTAAACAAAATAACCAAACCATCACACCTATCAGGGCCCGATGACCAAAATGTAGGTCCCATAGTCCAAGCTGAGGAACATTGTGAAATTCCCTTAAACATCTTAATTCTAGTATCTTGCAAAAGAATTAAATCAGAGTGAAAAAAACTGTAATTCTGAGAAAATTAAATCTCTCCATAATCCATTTTTCATACTATTAACATTTAGTGAAAAAACACGAAAATCACCCATAAAGAAAAGAAAAAACAGAGAAAAAAAACCTGCACAAGTCAAATCAGCGTTGTGAGCGTGTCTTCCATTTGAGCTTCCCTGTGCCACCATCTTCTAAACCTGAGGAAGCACCTTCAGAAGAGGCCACAGAAGAGGAATCCGAGGCCAAATCCTCTTCTTCTTCCTCAGTACCCCCAGATGGCCGCTGCTGTCACAAAACATCAAATTTATTAGACTGCAAAAGTTTTTTCTTCGGCCCAAATTTCCATTCCTTCCCTTTAGGGCCCAGAATACAACACTTCTCTCATTGTTGTTTCTTATAAGAAACAGTTTGGAATGACTGATCTACTTCCAGGGCCTGGGGGGTGGGCATAGCAGTAGTATCCGAAACAAGAACAACAGAAGGAAGGGGAGGAATCAGAGGGTCGGGCTCAGGCTCCACAAGCATATCTCCCTGTGGGGAACTAAAGTCTTGGGAAGGTATAGAGGGAGGCACCTGGGATTCCACCAAGTCAGAACCAACCACTACCATCGGGGTCTCAGAAGGTAATAGCACCACAGTAGCAGGGGCAGGACCAGGGACAGAACAGGATGACAGTCCGGTCTTGAACCTGACTCCACCAAAAAACTAGACCCAGGAGTCAGGGGCTCAGGGTGAGACAAAAGATCCTGCATCCTCTTTTCAGAGACCTTAGCACAGCTCTTTTTCTGGGCTTGTATATTAAGGGCATCATGAGACTGGATATCCACAGAATTATGAGAGGCCCAGGGACACTTAACATAAGAGTGGCCTTGTTCATTACAGAGATTACAACAAAATAAATTTAAGCAGGTGGCAGCCAAATGACCAGTTTCCAGACAATGAGTTCATTTCAAAGAGTCACAAGCATTACTGAGATGCAATCTAGAACCACAACAATGACAAGATTTAGATTGCCCTGGGTAGAACAGAGAACCCCTATCCCTCCCCCCCAAAAAAAACAGCTAGGCAGATGAGAAACCCCAGAGTTAGTCATAAATAGTTTACACTTAATTTTCCAACTCCCCGTCCAAAATTGTTCAGAGTCCATAATAGGAACAGGGTGCTCCAAAACTACACAACGCTTCTTCAGCCAAAACAAAATATCAGCAAGTTCCACCCCTTCATTGCGAAACAAAATAGTAACAGTGCACACAGCAGGCTTAGTAAGTGGAATGGCCAAAAAAGGAGTCCAAAGGTGAGTATCTTTAAGGGAATTATACTTCACCCAAAAACGGTCTAAAGCTTCCACAGTCTTGAAACTGATATCATAGTTATTGCCATCAGTATGGATAAGAGCAAAAACTTCAGAAGCATAGAATTTCAACGAGTCTTTCAAAAGACATCTCCCAATATATACCCTGTCCGGGGGGTCTGACAAACCACCCTTATAAAGCAGCCGGACAGCGTTGCATCTAGGAGCAGACTCCTTAAAAGCTGGTTTAAATAAATCAGCCATTCAAAAAGCAGGAGCAGATATCCTAGCACCAACAGTAGTGTGCAAAGGGGCAGACCCCACCCCAATAGCTGGTACATCCCCTATCCGGAAAACTGCCTGCTTCCCCTGGCCCTGAGCAACAGCTTGCTCAAGTCCCAAATCAGACCCAGAAGGAGGCCCAGAAACAGTCCCAGAAGTAGAAACCTGGTTTAAAACAGGCAAAGACAAAGGAGAGGTACTTAACTCCCCACATGCTGCAGGTAATAAAGGTTGTCGTACCATTCCAGGACTAACAGTAACAGAATCAGGGTGCTCTATAATCCTGCCAGTATCCAAAATATTGAATGCAGCATAGTCCTTAACATTCACATCAGCAGGATCAGGGGACTAACCACCCTTGGTGGGGATCCAACCCGCCGCCGGTAAAACAGGCACAACATCCATAGGGGCCTGAGCAACAGAACCAGTCTCAGTAGAAAAGCCCCCTTTTCAAAGCATACCCAAATGTCTTCCCAATTTCCCAGGCACAGACATACCTGTTCCCTGAGCACCAGGACCAAGTGCAGCAGAGTTGCGATGAGCCGCTCCAGTAGGCTCCGATGATGGTAAGACTGACGCTGTGGTCACACTTCTGGGTTTTTCGTCCATCACGGCACCAGCTCGATCCTGTAGGAAAGGCAGAGAATTCAAAAAAACAAGCAGAATCCAAAGAAGCCGATGGCTTCCCTTCAGACAAGCCAACTGAACACATCAAAGCAGGAGATTCAATACAAGCAGCAGACAGACTAGACGGGCCTGCCATAGCAGACAAAGCAGGGGAATAGGAAAGCGAGGCATCAACAGCGGTCTCTAGTAAAGGCGAGGTCGGGGAGGAGACCTGCTCCCCAACCTCCCGAACGTCTTCCTCCAACGACATCCCAGGGTGAAATGGTCAGCAAGCTCACTGACAGCGACTCCCCCTACCAGCAAGTAGGGGAATTTAACCAGTGTCCTTGCCAAATTTCCCTCTTTCACTAAAAATATCACCAAAAGCTTAATCTGGTTCAAGGTCAGTTGGCATTCATTTGTATCCCCCTCCCCTGGGTCGTACCTGAAAATAGGATTTGTCTAGTGCACTTACCCAGTCAACAACAACTAAATAAATAAATAAAAAATAAAATAAATAAAAACTCAAGATTTGTGTGTGGAGCAATATGTGTAAGTGGAATATATACACTACAGTCTGTAGTCTTGTATAGTACTAAAAACAAAAGAACACCAAAAAATCAGAAAGGGGTGTTATCCAGCATTGTTAGGAGACAGCACGGGGTGGCTGGAAAGTGTAGTCCCCCAGTGTGTTAGAGCGGAATACACACTCATGTTCCTATTGTGACCTGGGGGCATTTTTATTTTAATATGAAACAACTCTGCAGAGCTTTCATCAAACCATGAATGCATGTTGTATTATATTTTATTTGTTTAATGCAGTTTCTGCACAATCAGTGATGTAACCCTGTTGAGCCACTTCTGGGTCCTGTAGTACATAGGCTCAGCCTCTAGAGACCAGGAGAGAACATGCATAGGTGATGCGTGCAGTGGCCAGTGCATGTCCATGTCTGTCTGTCATTGTCAGCCAGGGTAGACGGGACAGTGGAGCTAGAGACTTTGAATCCCCACCCATCTGATACCACAGGTAATTTACTTTACTATTGTTTAACACTAGGAATAGAACACAGGGTTCTAACATTATTGGTGGGCAAGGATACTTTTAGGCACATTACCTTTTGTTGTGTGTATCTCTCCTGTATCTTGTTGACATTACAAACCAGTGAACTGTGTACCACCATCCATCACTTTTTCCTTTAAACTATCCCTACTGTTATCCTGCATCTCACTAATTTGTTTATTCACTATAAATGTGGAAACAGGGTTTGTTACCCTTATAACAGGTAAAATATGGATTGCATATGCCATATGTAACAAATCTAGCTTGCTACCAAATTCTGACTTATAGGCATTTAAGTGCGCTCGGTGTGTAGAAATACATCAGCTAAATATTTAAATTGTAGAGCTAGTGATGGAACTCTTTAAGGTATCCAGCAAAATGACCAGCCCACTGGTGCAGTGCTTATTCTGCTTGCAACGCCAATGGCCTGGGTTTAGAAATGGACCCGGGGAGTCGGAGGGCCGGTCAGGGGAGAAGAATTAAGCATCTTGGGGCCTGCTCTCCTTCTCCAGGGGGAGGGAGGGGAAGAGTTTCCATCACTTGATGGACCCCTGGTAAAGGTTGGGGGCACCGCAGTGAATGGTGCCTGTATGCTAGGGGGGCAGGGCAGACACTGGATGTCATTGCATGTCCCTGCCCCAGTGCACCAAACAATGAAAAATGCCAGCACCTGACATGACGGCCCACTCTGCTATGCTATCCTCTGCCTCTGATGCCCACTGGGGGGTCCCACTCTCAAGGCCCTGACCCAGGGGGTAATCCAGGGCTTGCCCTTAATGTCCATTAAGGAGTGGGAACCCCCCTTAGCAGCCCCACCCAGAGAGATAAGCCTGGGCATGAAGGTGGCTGGCAGATGGGTCCTGAAGAGATGGGGATTGGCCCCCCAAGAAAAGGTATCCATCAAAATTCTATTCAATGATCTTACTCCCCCTACAAATAAGGATAGTCCACAAATTGCCACAAATTAGGGAAATTATATTGTCTCACAGCCTGACAACACTTTCAGGAAAAGATCAAGGGAGGATGAGGAGGCAGAAAAGGGGGGTTACAATGAATGGGTGATTGTTGACAGCAAACAAAAGTAAAAAAAAGACAGGAGGGCAATGGAATTTGAGCTTACCACACTTAATGCGTACTATCCACTGACCGGCCTGGATAATAATACCTTGACTGAAACCCCTAGTGAATCACAACCCACTTCTCCATATTCAGCAAAGCCTCCTCCTTGACAAAGCTGTGTGCTAGGAGATTCTATAAAAAAATTTGTGAACAAATATGTGTGTAATCTGGACAATCAGAATCATAATTACAGTAGTTTTCCAGGAGATAAGATCTCCAACATTACAAAAATGTCAGCCAATATCTTAAAAAATGCTGGTGAGAATCCTTTAGTTATTGTACATGTGGGGACAAATAACATCAATAAATCAGACATTAAGGATATAAAAAAGCAGTTTATAGAGCTCAGTACTACTTTTGAAGAAAAAAACGGCGAAATAAGTATTTCAGAAATTGTTACCAATCCCCAGGGCTTGTTTCAAAAAGGAAAAAAAATAAATAAATACATAAATCAAGGCTGTAAACAAATGATCTTGAAAACAGTTCTTGAAAAAAGGGATCACATGTGTGATACATTGGGAAACATTTGAGAATAACCCTAGTTTCTTCAGCTGGGACAGTCTGTATATGAGCATAAGAGGTAGTGCTGTACTAGGTAAAGCTAGAAAGACACATCTCCCAGTCTTTAATAACTGGATGGGCTACGGCTACATCATCACCCTCAGGATATAGTGCAAAGCACACCAAAGCTATCAATGATTGTAACATTTTTCTAATGAACACTGGGAGTTTAAATATAGTAACAAAGTCAGAATTGGAAATAATTCTCTTCAGGCATAGTATAGACATAGTGGCTATAACAGAAACATGGCAGGATGAGACTAATGATTGGTATCATGAGATCCCTGGTTACAAACTGTTTTGCAAAAATTGGGGCAGCAAAATAAGGGGGTGGTGTATGCATATAAGCCAAGAATGAACTAAGCTGTTATCAATGTAATATTGTTAATGATTCCCTGCACAATATTGAGAGCGTATGGATGCAATTTCATCTAAGAAAGGGGAACAAAATAATCTTGGTTAATTGTTACAGGTCACACTCAGTTAGTAAAAAATATATTGACAACCTTGACATTCTGGAATTAATAACTTCCTCCGACTTAGGGTATACTGTAATTCTGGGCAATTTCAGTCAACCGGGCATAGACTGGAAACTACTAACAGGCACTTCACAATTAGAAAAAGACTTCATAAACACACTGCTGGTACAACGCCTAGAAGAAAATGTTAGTGAACCCACAAGGGAAGCAAACATTTCAGATTTAATGAGCTTGTGTACTGCCTGAAACGAATATTAGATTTTAAAAGCAGCCAACCATTGCCTTTTATATCTGAGGCACTTTTTCTTTTCCCCTTATTGAATTAGAAGATTGTTTACTTGCTGTTAGTAGGTATGATGTGTGGAATAGCTCTTAGTCTGGCAGCTGACATATCTTGCTTTACTGCTCCACACTACATCATCAGCATTGTGATCTCACTGACTGTGACATCACTGCTACTTAGGAACAACAAGTGAGGGACTGCCCGATCATTCACCTGTGATGTCACTATCAGTGAGATCATAATGCTGATGATGTAAAGTAGGGCAGTAGAGTTAGGTATGTCAGCTGCCAGGCTAAGTGCTGTTCCACACACCCAGCACAATATTATCACATAAAATACTTTCTGCTGAGCAAAGGGGAAAAGAAAACCTGCTTCAGAAATAAAAAGTTACAACTGACTACTTCTTAAAATTTGTATTATTTTTCTGTCTGCTTGTTTTGGCTCCACTAGCTCTTCAATTATTGTCAACTTAAAATTGGATCTCTCCAACATATCAGTATTGGGAAACCTAGGAATCAGTGACCATAATATGATATCCTTTTGTCTGATCTCAAGTGGAAATAAAAGTGATGTGAAAACCATCATTAGGGATTGTACCTAAGCATAATTTAACAATATCAGCGATAATTTAGATTCTATCAATTGTGATCAAGAAATGCATGGTTCATCTGTAAAAGAATGCTAGTTATGTCCAAAAAAAACCAAAATAACTGATTTGGAAAACAAATATGTTCCACTAGGAATAAAATACAATAATACAGGGGAAATTAACGATCAGGATTAAGAAGCAAATGAAAAAAAAAAGAAGATCCCTCTGAGATAACAAAATCCCAGTAAAAATTAGAACAAATAACCATATGATCCTTGATTAGGAGGGAAAGAAAAAAAAAACAAAGCTCAAAATTGCCCACACAAAGGAAAACCAAAAATCCTTCCATGCATACAATAACAAGAAGGGAGATAGAAAAAAATGTAGGTCCACTGGTGGATAATGGAAATATTATTCAGGATCCCACTGAAATAGCCAACTTAATTAATAATCACTTCTGCTCAATTTATAGTAAAAAATGTAAAAGCAGTGTAATAAATTAGACCATCCCAAGTGCCATACATATATTTTTGGTAGAAGAGATTTTGTTAGCCCTAAAATAAATCAAAACAAATATATCCCCTGGCACAGAAGACATCCATCCAGGCATTATTAAAGAACCTGCACCTGTTTTATGTTACCCTTGCCATTATTGTTTTACAAATCCCTTGAATCAAGCGAAGTCTCTTGTGACTGAAGAATGGTGATTATCACCCAAATTCACAAAAAGGGAAATAGGTCAAGTGTGGTAAATTACCAGACTATTAGCTTAACATCACTGATTAGTAAAGTTATAGAGAAATTACTAAAACAGCGATTTGATAGTGAGACAACAGCTAAGGGCCTGTATGATATATCACAGCATGGCTTTACTTTGGGGAGATCTTGTACCACTAACGTGATATCTTTCTATGAAAAGGTTAGTAGGAGTATGGATGATGGAATCCCAGTAGATGTTATGCTTTGGGATTTTGGAAAAGCTTTTGACTCAGTACCACACCCTATATTGGTGGAGAAATTGAAAAACAAACAAACGTTGGGTTTAGTCTTTCTCTTATTAAATGAGCTGAGAACTGGTTAATAAATATAACTCAGCAAGTAAGGATTAATGGTTACTATTCTGATGAACTACTAGTTAGTAGCGTGTACCTCAGGAATCAGTCCCATTACTATTTAGATTACTCATAAGGAATTTGCACCATAACTTAAAAAACAACATTGTAAAATTCACTGATGACACAAAAATAGGAGGTGAGGTAAACACTGCAGCTAAATATCTATCCACTGTAACTCACTTCAACAGTATTGAAATATGGGAAGCTAAAAACAAGATGCATTTTAACATTGCTAAATGTGCAGTACCTCATTAAGGCAAAATAACTCTATGTATTCCTACGCACTCAACAACGTCCCACTAAGGGAGGTGAACAACGAATGTGATGTATGTATTATCATGAATAACTACCTAACCACTGCAAATTAATGTAGGAAAATTACTCAAAGCAAATAGGCTGATGGGAGCTATGAAAAAAAAATATTTCAAGGAATGAATGGTGTATTCTACCACTAGGTAGGACATGCGAGATACCCTACATGGACAATGGCTCCCCTTTTGGTCCCCATACACCTGATATATGGCATCCAGAGTAGGGTTAACAAATTCTCACCAAGGTTGAAAAACAAGATATACATGGAGAGACTAATTAAACTGGGTCTGTTTAGATTGTAGAAATGAAGGTTAAGGGAATAAGGGGTGATATCCTTCTACTATTCAAAATATTGACTAACTCAGATTGTTTTTTTAACTTTAAGTTTATTTTTTTCCAGAACAAACATACAGTTAAGATTTCCAAGCATGGTACGTACAGTTGATTAATGTAAACCATGTGGGCACCACTCCTCTTAATAATAACTATATAGTCTGATACATGCTATTATGATACGACCTTGAAGGGGAATAAAAAGATAACTAGACCAAACAGTTTCCAATTAATGCTGCTTATTAAGTCCATGAGTGGCATGGAAAAAATCTCTGTGAGACTGAAAAATAATGTACTTTAAATCTAGTTGCCTTCCTTAATAGGAGGTACAGACAATAACACCATGCTTTACATTTTAACTGGTGTGCAATCTTGCATACAGCTATCACAGGGTAACAAGGGTTCTATAGAGCGCTCTTGGAAAATTAGGCACTAACCCCCAGAACATTATACTAATCAACTGTAAACAAGAAAAAAAAAGAAATTGTTTCTCTTTAATAATCTTTTAAGCAATTATACACTTAATTAAACATACTGTAAATCGTAATAATGTGCTACATGGAGGGTGGATTCAGTGTTCTCCTCATATAATTATAAAGCCAGTAATCTGAATATAATTAGTATTACACTAGGAAATCCACCACTTACCTACTGCACCTTCAAAATTCAGGGTTAAGAATCGAGTTCAGTAAGACAAAAAGTCAAACATTCTGTTCGGGATTTTCTTCATTGGAATCTTCAAGTTCTTCCCAGTGACAGTGAGAGGGAACATATTTCTGGGCCCATTTTTGTGCATCAGATGGATCAGAAAAAAGAAGTATCTTGCCTTGCCTTGAACGATCCTCAGGCGGGAGGGGAAAACTATCCTGTGGCTAATATCTGCCTCACGAACATCACCCAGGCCCCATCGAACATCTTTTTCCCCTGGCATGTGGCATAATTAAGGTCAGGGACTAACTCAGATTTAATGACTCAGTGCCATATTTCATTCTGGAACAGAACGGCAAACCTCAGGTCACATAATAAACAGCTTACAGTACTGAGGGTAAATACTGATAAACAAAATTCTGCCTGTCTAGCACCCTACAGTCCATCTGCACCCTTCCCCCCGAGCCAGCCACTGTACTCACCTGTTGCTACCTAATGTTAACATTTGTAATTCCCTGGTGGCTAGGGCCCCTCTCCCACCCTATCACCCACCCCATATATAAAAAAAAATCCTGGTGGCTAGCAATCCCCGCACCCACTCCATAGGTAAAACAAAATCCTTGGTGGCTAGCAGTCCCTCCACCCACCCAATCACCCACCGAATGAGGACATCATGTCCTGGGGTTCAGTGTAACTCCTCCCCCCACCACCATGATCCCTGTATAGTCAAAAAATAATAATTTTCCTTTTGGTCTAGTGAACGCCCCTTCCCCAATCCCCTGGCAGTCCAGACTGCCATGGTCAACTGCCCACTGAGCTATCAATGAATGAGTGTGTGCTTGTACAAGCATGCACTCATTCACTAACAGCTTAGTGGGTGGCCGATCACGGTGGAGAGAGGAGGGTTGTGCCAGTTGCCAGCTCGGGTTCAGGATGGGGGGAACTGGCTGGTAGGACACTGCCTGCTGGTGCAGGGGGTGCACTAGACCATGAATTCATGGACTGCCAGGGGATTGGGGATAGGAAGGGGGTTCACTAAACCTCCAGGGAAATGTTCACTTTTTTGACTATATGGGGAATCAGGAGGTAACATGTAATAACAGCGAATACAAAATAGCGAAACAATAACAGTGACTCAATAAAAGTGAAGCACTAAATAGTGACTGACACATTAGAGCAACTGTCACATATGAGCAACTGGAAGTTGGCAGTACCCTTACCATCAGTGAGCAGCGTGGAGTAAGAATCCTAGAGATTGGGGGGTTGGGGGAGCGAACCCCCCCACATTAAATACAATACAAAACTGCTGGCTGGAATGGTATAAATGCTGCTGTGTGAGCTGCAGCAGCTGTTATGTGCTGCGCTATCATGTGTATGTGCTGTAGTTGTCATCGCTATTTTGGATTCGTTGTTCTGATGCTCACTCTTATTGATGCGCTATTATCACATGGAGCTGAATCAGAATGGGGGGGTACACTGGATGTCCTTGTTGGGCAAGTGATCAGGTGGGGAGAAGGACTACTAGCCACCAGGGATTTATTTTTTCATACATTGCAGGTGATTGGGTATTTATTTATTTTATTTATTTAGTTTTTGATAACCAGGTAAGTGCACAAGACAAATCCTGCCTATTTTCAGGCACGACCCAAGTGGAGGGGAATACAGATGAATGCCAACTGACCTTGAACCAGATTAAGTTGTTGGTGGTATTTTTAGTGAATGAGGGAAATTTGGCCAGGACACCGGTGAAATTCCCCTACTCTTTTCGATAAGTGCCATGGGATCTTTAACATCCACCTGAACTACCACCAATCCAGGCAGATGGGACCTCGGTTTAACGTCTCATCTGAAAGAGGGCACCTCAGAAGTGCAGCACCCCTCTCACGCTGCACTACAGTGTCAGTATTGGGATATTAACCCAAGTGCCAGATGTGGGAACTGAACCCACAGCCCTCTGATCTCCCAGCCTCAGAGGCAAGTGTGCTACCTACTGGGACCACTAGGCACCAGGGAATTTTTGTTTTGCAATTGCGGTGAGTGACCAGGTGGGGGGAGGGACCACTAACCAGCAGGGAATTATTAATTTTAATATTGGGTAGTGATTGGTGATTTCAGTGACAGGCAGAAGTGCACTGGACATCAGGGAAAGTATCTAACAAGGTGAAAATACTCAAAAACACATTCGGATGATTTCCCATCCTCCACAGGCGGAAGGTTGGAAACTTTCGGGAAAGTTGTGAAATTTCACATAAGTTCTGCTAGGATGGAAATCTCAGTTTTTACCCACCACTTGTTGCTCACGCTAAGAAAAACTATATCCATATGATGATATTTAAAATTGGGAGAATGAACTGACATTTAAAATAGTCTAGATGAAGTGGCTTACTGGGCATGATTCTCAAAGCTCTGACTTTGACGCAAGGTGCCTGTGTCACACAGCAATGTCAAAAGTGGCACCTTGCATTAAAACTTGTAGATTTTGGGATTCTCAAAGGCCCCATACACCAAACCAGAACTCAGTGTGCCAGACTGGCCCTGCACCACATCTGTGCAAATCTACTAAGTGCACCAGGATGCTGGGGGGGCTTGCGGCAGATGCAAGCTGCAATATCCCCAAAATCAGGATTCTCTAAACCCTCCCAGAGGACACAATTCTAAGTACTGATAGACTAGCCAGGGCTGTTCTAACAGTACTTAGAAGTGTGTCCTCTGAGATGGTTTAGAGAATTTGCGCCACCCCTGTAGTCCACCCTGGGTGGTAGGGAACATGTGCTGAAGTCCCTGATCCTTTGTAGCATTAAATAAGACAGTACCCTGGTGGCTAGCAGTCCCCTACCACTGATCCCTGATTTCCCCTGTTTGCATAAATAACAGAACTCCTTTGTGTCCAGTGATCTCCCCCCCTTCCAAATGCCTATACACAGTAAAATTTGCATCCCCTCCCTGGTGTTAGCAGCGCCCCCCATCAATAATCCTGGGTACAATGTAAAACATAAAGCATTCCCTGGCAGCTGGAGGTCTCCTTCCTGATCCCCGATTCCATGTGTACGAAACTTGCAACACTTTCTGGGTGTCCAGTGTTCCCCCTTCCCCATCCCCGAGCACCCCATCCAGCAATACCCAACAGCCCCTAATGTCTAGGGGACCCCCACCCCAGCAGGTAGTTCCCCACCACCCAGCTCACGAATCCCATCCTGTAGCTGGTGACCAGCACAGCCTTCCACTCTCCACCACAGCCGGCAATGACTGAGCTGTCAAGGATCATGTACTGTAACAGCTGATTGTACAGTATGTGCCCCTTGGTAGCTCAGTCAGTGCCTTGCCATGGTGGAGAGGAGGGCTGTACTAGTCACTGGCTCTGAGATGGAATGGGGGAGCAGGGTGGTGGGGCACTACTTGCTGGAGTGGGGAGACCTCTAGACACCAGGGACTAATGGGTATTTTTGACAGGGCAATCAGTGATGGGGGGAAACTGGATATCAGGAGAGTGTTGAACGTTTAGTATACATGGGACTGGGGATTGGTAATGGAAGGGGGACTGCTAGCCATCAGAGAATGCTTTATAGTTTACATTGTACCGGGTATCATCGATAGGGAGGGGGGGACTACTAGACACCAGGGAGGGGATGTATACTTTACTGCATACAGGGATCAGGAGGGGCAGACCACTGAACACTAGGAAATTCTGTTACTTAAGCATACAGGGGATATTGGGGATTGAGGGAGGGTGACCACTAGTCGCAAGGGAATGTTTTGATTTTATGCAGCAAAGGAACAGGGATCTGGGAGACTGCAGTGCTGCCCGACCACCCTCTGACTTGCTGCAAACCTCTCAGGTGCACTGTCTCTTAGCACACTGCCACTTTTGCTGCAAGCTGTAGGACTTTGTCACAGGGATCCTAACCCAACGGAGAATCACACGCAGAGTCTCTGGTGCACTGGCGATTGGTGCCAGCTACAGTTGGTGCAGCTTTTGCCACCCTTTGAGAATCTGGACCAGTGTTTTCAAGCCAGGTGTTATACAACAGGAGTTATTAGTGAAGTCAGGCAGTGAGTAAGCGAAACAACTAGGGAAGATTTATTGGTTTTTAACTATCCACAGTATTAAAGATCAGGGATTCTAGAACTAAATAAAATTGACATTAGGGAGATAGTCATGCTTGAGTTGATCCTCAGAAGCGGGGACAGTATTGGGGAGTTCAAAGTGCAGGGTGCAGTGGGAACCAGTGATAACTAGACCATGTAATTTAATATAATGTAAGAGGGAGAAAGGAAGCAGTCACAGGCAAAGGTTCTGGAATATAAAATGGCAGATTTTGCCAAGATACCAGAGCTGTTGAGGGAGAAACTGGTGGAATGTGAGTAGTGGGGTTGGGGGTGGAAAATAAATGGGAATTGACTATGAGTGGGCTATAACAAACTGTGAGTTTCTTACTTAGTGTGGTTGGGAGAAGCAAGAGTGGAAAGACAGCAATGTGATTCACAAGGGAAGTGGAGAAAGCTGTGATGGAGAAAAATAAAGTATGTAAAAAAATATGAAACCAGTCAGGTGGAGAATCAAAGGACAGTGTTCCTAAGAAGGATAAAGGTTATCACAAAGGTATGAGTAGTGCAAAGGCTGGTACTGAGCTGAGGATGAATGAAGTAGGAGGACAACATTTTTTTTCATTACATATGTGAGAGCTCAAAACATGGGAGGGAATGGTATGACAATAAGAGAGAACGGTGGGAGGAGGAGAAGGAAGCCAAAAGGAAGGAGGGCATACTGAACCTGGATGCATATATTTTACAAGCTTTCAAAACCAGTAGCCTGATATTGGAAAATTGGCAAAAGCAGAGTGCAAAGGTTTGCATTGCGATTGCCCTTGCCCATGAAACTGAGGATGCTATAATCAGTCAGATGTTGAACAGATGCTATCTAACTGAATATTGTGTCATGTCAGGGCAGTACAAAGTCAAGTCATGCTCCCCTGACATGGACCTGAGCTGTATGCAGCCCATGCCAAAGTGCATGGAACTGCTGCATCCCAAACCTGTTAGCACAGTGAGCCCCTGGTGTAATATTCAGCCAGCAACATGCAAATGAGCTCATTGGGCATGCAAGGTGCTAAGGGGCCATATGCATGACCATTATGGGCTCATTTTCATGGTAAATGGTGGTAGGTTTATGCCCCTCCATTGGCAGGTCCCCCACGCTAATTGGCTGTCTTATAAACATATATCTGTTCACCTGGCCCTTCGATCCCCATCCCCATTTTTTATTTTTATTTTGCATTCTTTATGTGCCAGGCCCCCTGGAGGTCGGCCTGTACCTGTCCATGCTCCCCCATACCCAGGCTTACCCCCTGGTTGGGGCTGCTGGGGGGGTTCCCCCCAATGGTCATTGTAGGTTAGCTTTGGCTTACCCTCCCGGTTGGGGCTATGGAGTGGACACCCGTGTAATTTCAAAGGCAGGAGGACGCAGTAGGGCAGTGGAGTCATGCCAGGGGCTGGCAGGTTTTGCATATGTGCTGATGCCCCAGTGGTGGGGATATGCAATTACAACCAGCCTCTGCCCTGCTCCCCTACATTCTGGTGCCAGCTGCACAGTACCCCCCACCTCTGCCAGGGGTCAACAAAGTTCTAGACACTCTTCCCGCCTCCCCCCCAGAGAAGGAGAGCAGTCCTAAGGATGCTCAGTCCTTCTCCCCACAGCTGGCCCTCTGACTCTTGGGTCCATGCCCAGACCTGGGTTGTCAACATCATAAGCGGAATTCCAACCGCTGTGCTGGTGGTCTGGCTCCTATCCCTGATATGAGAATATATATAGTCCCTGGTATCCAGTGGCACTTTGCCTCCAATCCCTGTACCCATACAATAACAACATCCCATGGTGTCCAGTGGCACCCCCACCCTCCGATTGCTGTCCCCATATGAGAATCATAGTCTCTGATGTCTAGTGGCATCCCCCTTTGATCTCTGCCCCCATCAAAGACTAATATTCTCTGGTGTCTAGTGGGACCCCCTTCAACTCCTGTCACCGTAAAATAACAATATTTCCTAGTGTCTAGTGACATCTCCCTCAATCCCTGTCCCCAGATTCCCTTGTGTCTAGTGGCACCCCCTGTTCAATTTCTGTCCCCCCCAAAAATAATATTCCTTGCTTCCTAGTGGCACCAACCCTTCAATCCCCATCCCTATCAAAGTAAAATAGTCCTTGGCATCTAGTGGCCCCCCTCCACACCACCAAGCAACCACCTTGCCAATCATACATTCCCTCTATCACCAGTGCTGCAGGTCTGATACAGTGATTTGCACAGCCCTCCTCTCACACAGGACATGCACTCCTTGCCAGACCATATGGTGGTCAGCTGAGGTGGTGAGACGAGGGCTGTGTTGGTTGCCATACTGGATCTGCAACACCGGTGGAAATGATAAGAGGGGACTAGCAGGGAGGTTTGCTTGGTGCCAGCAGTGCAGGGGGGATTATAGATGCTAGGGACTCTAATACTTGTATAGGAAGGAAGGGGAGTGCCACTAGCACCAGGGAATACTATTACTCTGTGGGGACAGGGATCAAAGGGAGCATGCCACTAGACATCTGGAAATATTACTATTTTATAGGGACATAGATCAAAGGGAGCATGCCACTAGACACCAAGGAACATTAGTCTTTGACAGGGATATGAATCAAAGGAGGAGTTGGCACTGTATACATTAGAATAGTAACTGAATTATGTCACTGTAATTAGGGCACCATAATAATGGCAATGATGACAGAGGTGATCTTGATTTTTGATCTCCCCTCAGTCATGCTGCCGTTTTAGACCACACTTTTTCTACCCCCTCCAAGGCATGCCCACTCCGGATGTTGTTATATTTATTTTCTGGTGTTGTGGGAGGCAAATCCCCCCACAAAACAGGACTGTTTCCTGGCATGGAACTTTGGCACTACATGTCCCAGGAACCACAATGCCTGGCATTGTAATGCCGGGTGACATATTGCCTTCACCCATATCGTCATCAACAAAAATGACTGACACACCAATATGGGTGAACCAGTTGCCAGTTGTCACTAGTCACCAGGGAATATTAATATTTAATGGGGACAGGGATTGAAGGGGGATGCCATTAGACACAAAGAAATACTATTATTTTAAGGTGACAGGGATTGAAAGGGGTGTGCTACTCGACACCAGGAAATATTATTATTTTTGCAGGGTCAGGGATCAAAGGGAATTGCCACTAGACATCAGGGAATATTAATATTTTATAGGTACAGTGATCGAAGAGGGGTGCCATTAGACAACAGGGAATATTATTATTTTATGAAGATAGGGATTAGAGGGGGGTACCACTAGACAGTAGGGACTACCTATTCTTGTACAGGGATGGCACTCAGAGGGGGGGGGCACGAGACACCAGGGAATGTTATTATTTTAGGGTGATGGGGATTATGGGGGGGTAGCACTAGACACTGAGGACTAAATATTATTTTATGTGGATGGTGATTGGAGAGTGGGGGGCAATGGACATCAGGGAATGTTATTGTTTTACAGGGATGGGGATTGGAGCATGGGGGGTGTTACTTGTCACTAGAGAGCAGGTGTACTCCCCCAACTGCCATCTTGGTTTTTGGGTGCAATATGTCTGCCTGCTTCTAGGTTTTGCCTGGAGTAAGTTGGACTTTTTCTTGGTGGTGCCTGCATTTCTGAAAGTGGATTGCATTATTCCTTTTGTGCAACGTTAATGCACTAAATATTACAGTATTCCTACATTCATGTCCCCATCCCCCCCTTTGCACACTGATTATGTTAGCTCCTTGTGCATGCTATTCTGTTTAGTGTGCGCTTTTGCACTCTATGAATATTGTGTATGGGCACAAACCCTGGGCAAGCAGTGTGCATACACTTTGGGCAAGAGGCAAAACTTTGAATACTGGGCACATAATGTTTTTTAAATCTTAGTGGCTTGGCTTTATATAATGTTATTCTGCTAGGTTCCACCAGGACTTTTTTTTTCTTTGTAATGTATTTTGTAATTATAATGTGTTATGCATTATTTTATATACTGTATTTGCGCAGTGTTCTGAGCCTCTGTTTGAAAGGTGATAGATAAATACAGCTGAGTGAATTGGATTTAAACTATTTTTCTGATCATTATTCACAATGGATGATAATGGATGGCGTCTTGACTGTGTCATAAAGGCAGATGGAAAGAAAGGGGTATTAGTATGGGTCTTATTTCAGAGGCAATGGCATTAAAAGGATTAAACACTCTAATGGACAAATCAATGGGCCTGCATGGCCTACATTCGGGAGTGCTAAAAAGACATGGGGGCAGGTTCTAGCTGCACCAGCCATAGAGCTTGATGACAGCTCTCTGGAGATTAGGAAAACACCAAGGGACTGGTGGACAGCAAGTGTAGAAGTCCCGCACAAATAGTGGAGGTACAGGTGCTTCAGGAAACTGCAGATCTCTCAGCCTGACATCCATAGGATAGAAAATACAAGGAATCTTCATAAAAAAGAGGCTAGGTCAAAGTATACCAGTACTCACAGAGTAACAGGAACAAAGCTACAGACAGTAGACTGCATGTGGGCTCACTTTACAGTAGAGATGTGCACTCCCTCTCATCGCATACAGAAGTCAGTCAAGGTGGTGAGAAAAGGGATATTCCAATCACCATATGGACTCCTGTGGTACTAGCACATCAGGTAAGGGAAGTGGCAGGGTGAGTTGGTTGGTGCCTGTGGTGCTGGGGGTCACTAGATGCCAGGGAATGAACACATTAGTATAGGAATTAGTGGGCTTTGGATGCCAGGTGGGTGGGGGAGGGTCGGAGGACACCAGGAATATTTAATAGTGTACTGGGCCAGTGATAAATGGGAAGTGGGAACATTTGACACCAAAGATATCTGATAGTTTACCGGGGCCAGTGAGTGGAGGGTAGGGGGACCAGTAGGCATCTAAGAAGTTATTTAATTATACCAGGGCCAGTGATCAGAGGATGGGTGGACCACTTGGCATAAGGGAGATTTCTTTCACTTTCCAGGAACAGTAATCAGAGGGTAGGGGGAACCAGTGGACAGCAGAAAAGGTTTTAACACTCTAGGGGATGGTGATTGGAGGAGCTGGGACCACTTGGCACCAGGGAGCAAGTGTGCTTCCCCAACTGCCATTGTGGTCATTGGCTGCATTGCCTCTGCTGGCTGCTAGTGTTGTCTGGAGTAATTCAGGCTTCTTCTCTGTGCTAACTGCACAGCATCAGGTGGCATGCACTATTCCCCTTGTGCAGCACTACCACACAGAATATTGTGCTGCACTGGTATTCTTGTCCCAACCCCTCCCTTTGCCCACCATATGCATTCATTTTTTGTGCTCATGCTTACCGTTTTAATGTACACCACAGCCCCTTTGAATAATGCACGTGGGCACAAACCTTGGGCAAACAGTGTTCAATCATTTTTTCTCATTGGGCAAAGTTTTGAATGTCTGGTCCTAAATCATTGGTTCCATGAAGAGAACTGTAACAGAATGCTGCCTATAAAAACAAACCAATGCAAAGTACAGTTTTTCATATCACTTTTTATTCAGGTACTGTTACATATCAATCATTTACGCTTGTGGATATTCATTCTGTAAATGGGAACATTATTAACAGCTGCCAATTAGAAATCATTTCCTGTCCTCTTTAATGGAGTTGACATTCCCAGATAGATAAACATTACATTTATTTCAATTAAAGGCCCAGTTACAAATGTGAATTGTGGAGATATTTTATTTCTCCTGAGTGCTGTATTGGAGCAGAGTTCATTTAATCACTCTCATTAACAGAACATTTTCAATTTTCTGTTCACTCACTGCTCCAATATAAAGGATTAGCATTGCTACTGTAACTCCAGTCTCTTAGTTTCATCTCTGACAATCCAGATGCTGCTGAAATTGTAGTGGTTTACATTGCTGACACAAAATGATAGAAAATTCAGCATGTTTTAGATTCGGAATCAGAGCAGGTAAGGGTGCTCTGCCCAAAAACAACAGTAAAGAGCGAGTATAACAACACTCATGGAGTAACAGGAACTAAACAGCATCTTGCAAAAATATACTTAAGCAATAATACATGAAAGGGGATGATATATCATAGGATATCTCAACTCAGGTGCATTATGAGGCAAAGGGACACAGGTCAAGTGCCTCATGTACTCGAATAGTGACACTATCCCATGATATACCACATCCTGTTGTGTATTATTGTTGTGTATTATTGCTATTATGAGCAGCCTTTGTTTATATTTAAATAAATAATTAAAAAAGTAATTTAAAAACATTAATTCAATGAATTTTGCCATTTGAATGAGTACATACTGTATTAAGTAAAGTAAAGTAAACATTTTGTTTATATAAGGTGCCCTTCCATAGCTCAGTGTGCCTTTACAATACATCTACAATAACATTAACAATATTATAGTTAAAACAGTAATACATCAACAATCAGTTCAGTAAGTCGCTGAGAATGCCTGGTCAAACAGGAAAGTTTTAAATGATTTTTTTAAATCCTTCCATGGTCAGACTATCTCCTATCTGATGAGGTAGAGAATTCCACAGGGTAGGTGCCATAAAGGCAAAATATCTTCCTCCATATGTTTTCAGGGATAACCTGGGAATCTCTAGCAATCCCTCATTAGAGGATCAGAGTGAGTGGGAGGGGCAGTAAGAAGACAGGAGTTCTTTTGGGTAGCGAGGTCTCAGCTCATGTAGGGCCTTATAGGTCAGCATTGCGACTTTGAAGGTGATCCACCACTGTACTGGAAGCCAGTGCAGTTCACTCGCACAGGTTTTATATGATTGGATCTAGGGGCTCCAGTCAACAACCTGGCCATTGCTTTCTGCACTAGCTGCAAGCAGCAGATCTCCAGCCCCAGTAGCCCTAGGTAGAGGGCATTGCAGTAATCAAAATGACTGGTGACAAAGGCGTGGACCAAAGCAGGAAGATTTTTTGGCAGGACCAGGTGCTTCACCCGGGCTATGTTCCTTAGATGAAAAAAGAAAGATTTGACAACCGCTGAAACCTGTGCCCTCAGGGTTAGGCCCTCATCAAATACCACGCCAGGTTATGCTTTCCCTTTTTTAAGACACAGCTGAAGAATTAATTTAATGTTTCTGCCTTTTTCTTCCATTTCTCCATCCAACCCCAAGTACTTCATGATACCCGAAATCTGGTGTTGTTCTTCCTTCTCTCACTGCTGTATTGGACAAAGTAATTTTCTACAACCTCATTGCCTTGTGCATGTCTCAACTCTCTATTTGGCTGTGCTGCCATCGTTACTGTAACTGATTTGTGGGCATGTAGTTTCATGTATTTCTCTTACTGTAATACAATGCATCAGCAACATTTCATTTTCTGTGTTTTATCCTTTCACAAGTGCGAATGTAGTGGATATGAAGTGATGGACTGCAGGCTGAGTGCCTGTGCTACACAGAAGTACCCAAGATCAAAGCACACTTTGAGAACAAGCTGGTCTCCTCTGTAACCAAACTGGAAATGTTCCAGGACAGCTACTTAAACAGGAATGTTATCACTGTGTCATATTATGAATACTTAGAAATGGAGGGGCCTTTTGATGATGACATCCCCCTAAATGAGTAAGTTAACATTACTCATCACTTGCTTACCTGAATGGATGGAGATTCACAGTGTTTGCCATCATACAGTCAGTCATTCAAACTGAGTTGCAGTGCTGCACAGTATGTAAACTGCCACCTTTCAGTTCCCTGAAAGCCATGCATTTACTTTCATGTTTGCATAAAGTTTCCATTTCATGGCAATTGAGGTTGATGTATGACTTCAGTACTTTTCCACTACTTTTTTTAGGTTCAGGGTCTTACTCTGCTTGGATATGCTGAAGGGGAAAGTCATAGCCTCCTTCTTCATGCTACATAATAGGTTTTAAATGTATAAGTCAGACTATTCCCAGATGGAATAACAGGTGAAGACAGTGATCAGGTGTAACGTATTGTGTGTGCATTCCATTCATGTATGTCCTTGTCATGGTAGTGGATAACTTCAGCTTCAGAGCTTTTGTCACTGTGTATTACTGCATAATGCGTACACAACAAGCAGCATTGAGTGTCCGTGTAAGAAACTTTTCTCGTCTGCCCGTGTCCATGGACATGACCATCAATGCATTCTAACATCGTGCACTGTTCTTGTAGTCAGTGTATCACTACACAAACCAGATTTATGGCCTTGTGGTTTGGTCTCAAACCAATCAATGTGGCTACAGTCTACCACCATCCTAGCACTGACACCACCTTAAATGTCACTGAGCGTTGATTCTGCATCGTTTGTTATTTACTGACAGAACACTTTTCACATCTACACTGTGCACTCCAGCTGTAAGGTAGATGCAGTTATGGTGGGGTACTGTGATGGGTTTGTAGTTGCACGGACATTTTAAATTAAGATTAATGAAGCAATAGGACTTGACCTTTGATTATGTTAATTTTATGTTAATGTCCCTCTAGGAGCATAATTTGGCATGAGGGATAGCTGAGTGCCAGACGACCTTATATGGTGATTATATGACCAGTAACATAACACCAGGGAGTGCCTCATTGTGAATATAATAAACATTTTTTGGTACAATGTTAAACCTTGTTCAGTATTTGGTGACGCTCTTTATGCATGTTAATAAACAAGTAGCATAAGGCTGTGCAATATTTTAAAACGTATAAGGAAGCTCCACTGGGCACTCATTTGTTATAATAATACTTGTTATAATATTGAGTGACATATATCATGCAAAAGTGTGAAAAGATGCATTACAGACTTTAATACTTTGTCATGCACTTTTTTCCTAGGTCCTATCATCATGCTGCGTACAGACACTTACTTTGTGAGATGTATTTGGCAGCATCTCGGTCATTGGAATTGGAAGCTTTTATCATCATGCGTTATGACAGCCATCAGAAATGAATTCCCTTCAGATCATTATACTGGATTTAAGCCGCCTCCTGGACAGCAAGATCGACACCCGTAGCGTGAACAGCTACATTAGCAGCATTAGGAATATAATATTTTCCTTTCTTTCCATTTGAATAGCATAATGATTTTGTTTTCAGTGTTTCCAAAACAAGTTTATTGAGGAAAAATGAAAATTTTGCAGTTTAAGGGATAATAGTGCTGTTAGTTAAAAATGATTATTTACTACCAGTACTTGATGTGACCTGTAAATGCATCACTGCTCAATAGTTTATGTATAATAGTGGCAAGTAAGTATGTTGTACTTGCTTCACGTTTGTTATTATCCACTACCAGACATTGTTATCAGAATAGTTGCTTAATCATGCCTATTGAATGTAAGCTTTGCCCAACTCACAGTCAGTATATCACCCTTTTGTGATATACTGTGACATTTGACATCCAGATGTTCTTTCTTATTGACAAATAGATCATACCTTTACCTGATTCAGATAAGGACTTTATGTGCCAGTGTGACACAGTAATGTTTACTGTTTTGTTTATTTTTTCGAAGATGCATAGCTGTCCATAGTGATTTATAATTTAAATCCAGACAACAGAAATGTCCTGTACTGGCAAGGGTCACTCTTATCTGTGTTCAATTTCTGTTAACATCTGCTGTGGTGGTGCACACTTTTTCTCGATCTACCTCATTGTTGGCAGCATATGTTATCCTAATAAAATATAACAAATCATGAGCCGGCCCAGTGGGGCTGAGGGTTGAGGTGCTGGACGCCACACCTTGTGCTATGCTGGTGATCCGGGTTGAGAAATGAACTCAGATTGCTAGGGGTTGGCAGGGGGATGAAGGATTGAGCATTCCAATGGATGCTCTCCTCCTCCTGGGGTGGGTTACCAGGGGTGCCTGAGCACCCAACGCTCCTGGGACCTGTGGAAGCATGGGCTTTCAGGGGCAATGGTGGCTCTTCAGAGCCAGGGATGGGAGGATGTTGTGGGCGCTTGGCAATGGTGTGCATCTGCACATCGTCTGCCTGGACATATGTCCTATGCTCCAGTGTACTCAGGGGCGAGGGAGAAAAAGTGGGAAAAATCTATACACCCCCAGCCTCCGAGCAAGGTGAAGCAGGGACAGGGGTTGCCTAGTAAGGATACCATGGTGGATAGAGTAGGAGGAGATATAATGCCTCCTCTGAAGCCGTGGGAGCTGGGCAAGTTAAAAAAAAAAGAGAAGGAAAAAATAACAAATCACCCAATATCAAATAATCCATTTTGCTTTCAAGGTTTATGTCTAATAAGGAGTCATGTTCTTGAGGTTTAACCACGGTTTATTTGCAAAGATTAATGCACCAAAATTCAGACGGTGATGTACACATTTGAAACAAAATTTAACAAGAAAACGTGAAACACAATTCATATTGAGAACTGTCAGAAATGCAAGACCAAATAATGGAAATGTATTGCAAATGCCAAATGACCTAATCAGAATACATATCTGGGTGGATTCACAATGAGATGCATTAGGCACATCTGATTTGGGACACTGCAAATGCAATGGACTGATCCAAAACTGTCAGATTCACGCAAGATGCATCAGATGATGCTCCTGGTGCATTCACTCAGTGAATGCCAAGGTTGCACCCAACCTGAGATGCATCACCGCATCCAGTGCTCAGGCTGGGAAACTGATGTGCCACCACATCTACAGATGAGGCAAGCACAAGGGTGTTATTTACAGCCACAGATGTGCAAATGGGGCCATTAGGCATGCAAGGTGCAATGAGGCCATTCCCATGCCAATATGGCTCCATTTTCATGCTCCTTGCAGGTATGTGCCATGCATAATGTGGTTATCTCCTTGCTTGGGCTAAGTGCATGAAACATCCCCCATCCAGCTTGTATCCCTGTAGCTGAGCAAATATTTTAGAAAAAACAACCATGGTAGTCTACTGGTCCCCCAACTACAATGCACGACTCTCAGATTAGTAGTGCACTATCCCATAAAGATCCCTGCCAGGCTACTGCCCCACCCCAATGGCTGCCACAGTATGTACATAATTACATCATTAATTCCCTAGCAGACAACTGTTCCCTACCCACCAGCATGAAACACCAATGAACACATATACATCCTGATAATGGCACTGGTAGTCACATAGCCCCCCCCCAACTCTGCCCAACTCCGAGATGTACATTAATATAAACCATAATGCATCCATGGTAGTCTAGCAGTAAAACCCTCTCTGCCATGACCCTATCACAATGTCTGGAAGAGTAACCAGTATCCCTGCTAGTCCAGTGGCCACCCACCAACCACCTGTCCCACCCACTCAGGTGCACACACACACCAACCTGCTCCACTATGTCAAAGCATGCTCTGATGGTTGGTGGTCAGGCAAACTGACCTGCACACCACCATGGCTGCCCATCGACTGTTAAGTCATTGAATGACAGTGTACAGTAGGGCTTAAAGCCCATTCCTTGACCATATCGACCAAAGGGCTTCCAGTGTGTACTGTGAACCGTCATTCACCACTTTGTGATTGACTGTGTAACTCACAAAGTTGTGATCATGTTGGGGCAGGGAGAGAAGTACCAATAGACTCCCATGGGTGCTTTCTGGGTTATGTACATTTACATCAGTGATTCAGCCAGGGTGGTGGGACCACTACACTACCGTGTACATTATCGGGCAGTAAATGTTTAGATCAGTGTTCTGGGGAGAGGGTGGACACTGGACTGCAAGTTCATAAATGGGATAATCCTGCTCACTTGGTAGTTTTGGGCAGGGGATGGTGGTGCAGTAGCATGCCGGGTAACTATACTGGATGCTACACTACTGCTCTTGAATTCTGGCCAGGAGGGTGTGGTGGGGGACATATGCCTTCCATGGTATGCGGGTTGCCATTCTGCTGTGTGCAGTATGGCAGGCTGCCTGTCAGCAGCCACCCATCTAAACTTCGGACTTGCTGTGAAGATTCCCACCAAAGTTGGTTGTGAATAGGGATGAGCACCCTAATCATGTGCACGCATCCTGCATGCCCACACCCAATGTGCCAAATAGCATTATATGAGGTGCTCTGTGCATCTGTGATGTGCAGACGCATCACTGCCCTTTCACAATTGTGATTTGGCAAATGTAAGGTATGTGCCAAAGCCTCACAGCTGCTGTTTGCACATTGCTTTTGTTATTCCACCCCCTTCATCTTGATCTAAGCATCTGTTGCTGTGATTCGATTGAGAAGAAGCAATTATGTATACCTTCACTCATATGTAGTATCACCATGAAACTGAATTAATGAAAACTAAAGTTCGGGAAAATCTCTGAATCAGCTTTAATTGGCTATTGCAACTGTTCTGATCAGTGTTATGATATACTTCTCAGATTTGAAATGCACATGTTATAATGATATACATAGTTGTACTATAGTATGCACATGTTCCTAATGTTTGTAATGATCTTATTGAAACAATAAATATGATGTCATGTTGACTCGCAATTACTATGTTCCCTCCTGTGTTGACAGTGACATGGTTATAGTGCAACACTTCAGTTGCATAAAGCACTTTGTTACATGTGTAACAATATACTATGAAGAGGTCTGAATCATTACAGGATAATAATTGATGATAGTTGAGCCATAAACTAACAAGAAGAGTGTATAACTTGGCGATGTGTACAAACCAAATATTTGTGAATGAGGTGCACACTGGGTATGCAGGTCTTACAATACAGCAGTCTGCAACAAACTTGTTGTTCAAGTCACAGGAGGGGGTATTGTGTGAGTTGTGGCTGGTGGCATGTGGAGGTGTTCAGTGGGCATATTCAGTGTCCCATGAAGGTCCTTTACTGCCTTCACATGTCTATGAATCGATGTCAGGACACTCTATTTTACCTTTTTTTTACAATGAATGTTTTGAAATTGGGCAGTACTCCAAGTAAGGTTCTGTCCCTTTTAATGAAAGCTGCTACTTATCAGCTTCCCAGTACCAGCATTAAATTCATGAGAGATGTGTTATTAATCATATACCTGAGTGAGTTGTGCACATCTCTAACATTGTGCTACATTAACAGCAAATGTGTCGTTAACTCTTTACTTCCAATACCTTCATATGATGGCAGAACTAACAATTGTTTACAGTAACCAAAAAGAAATTAATAGAAAGCATTAGGAAGTAATGAGTTCAGCCCACCAAGTTACTCTCCAGTCTTCTGTCATCACTGTGTCTGTCTTCTGTTCACATGACACACATCAGCCTCATGTACTGCACATAACACCTTAGCTGTGTAAAAAGGTGTTTATCCACACAATTTTAACACATTTTAAAATTGATCATATGCCATAGAAAAACGTTTCAATACACGGGTTAATTCTGTGAACAGATCAGAAGAAATTCAAGAACATGAGCAGTACACTAATGTAATAGTCATCAAGGGACAGTACCAGTCAAATAATCTTTTGTTATAGGTTGTCATTAATTTATGTGGTTCAAGGTGAAGGGATGAAGGTATCGTATTTAGTTCATGGTGCTGTGTAGTTCATATGTGACCACTTGCAGTGCTAAGGACAGACTGAAACTGGCAGGCATTTTCAATGCTGTTGAGGTAGATGTCTTGGGTGTTTGAGGAAAGGGGTCCCAAATGAGACACTAGAATATAATATAAACAGATCTGGTGGGCTGTAACACAAGCATGCTCATTGCAACTGGTCACAGCACAAGTTTGCTATAGCCATCCAGACATCACAGAATCACTTATTGCAAGACGTGAACTTTACCGTGGCATGCAACATCTATACTTAGTTGAATCCCAGCAGAACTTCAAAGTGTAGAAGTTGATATATAACAATTTATGATGTATAACATTATTGATAGTATATGAGGTACACATCTGAGAGGTTTGTACTCCACTATGTGTTTAGGATAACCTAGTTAACACAATACAGGCATTCATATGCTTGATATGAATTGTACTTCTATAATAAAGATAAGCAATACATTTCAGATGCAACAACTGAGATGTAGTCTGACTGAGATTCACAGCCATACTATTCAAATTTGGCAAGAGTAACACAAAACAGCATGCTAACATATTCCTCATGTACGAAATCAGTATACGTCAACCAAGCTAGCAAGTGACCTGTAATATTTCAACCACCTTAGCAAACTGAGCAGAGATGCTACCCAGGGCTCCATGTCAATAAAGTTACTCATTAAAAGTGAAAGTCAAAACGGTGAATTCATTTTAGCGAATGCAATAATAGTGGTACTGCACTATAGCATCTGACAATAATAGCAACTGGCAATGATAGCAGCAATTCAGTATAGCGATGGACATTAGTTGTATCTGCTCCTTGACCCATAATCACTGACAGCCTGAACAAGTTGTTCAAACAGGTCATGGTAACAGTAATGGATGCAATAGGTATGGAGCAGGACAATACCTGTTGCATCACAATTTCGGCAAGTCTCTGCTCTTCCTCGAGACATTCTATGAGCTTGCTTCTCTTTCCACAGCATTAGGTGAGTTACCCACCATGCCACTGCTTTTTAATTGCTACTCCAAAGGTGTGCACATTGCATCACATTCCATGCATTTGGGGGGCTTGCCCCCCAACCCCCCATCTCTAAGATTCCTACTCTGAATCACACCTGGATAGTGTGGGTATCAGCAGTCCCTATTTGCTCATTCCTTCCATGTGCTGTTTTGTACTGGTTGCTATTAACAAGCTCACTGTTCTGGAGTTGCTCTTATGTGTTCCCTATTAAAACTCCACTATTTTAACGTGATATCCTACCGGGTATGGTAATTGTATTGCTGCATCTGTTCACATATATGAACATATGAATGTGTCAGCAGAAACAGACCACCCGGTCTATCTAAGTCTGGTTGAGTGTGCAGCTAGCACCCCTAGCTCTGCAGCTGCCCCACCCCTCCCATTTGTCATCCCACTGCCACCCCCACCTCCCACACCCACTCTCCCCTGTTCTCTGTCCCATGCCCTTTTGAAGCTGTTCACAGATTTACATGATACCACCATTCTGGTAGGGTGCTCCATTTTGCTACCACCCTCTCTGTGAAATAGTGTCTCCTCATTTCCTTCCTAAATCTTCCCCCTCTATTCTTAGCCCATGCCCCCTGGTGACCCTCCCCTTCTTTAACTTAAAGACCCCCATGTGCTTCATCCTTATTAATTCCCCTCAGATACTTGAATGTGTCTATCATGTCCCTCCATCCCTTCTATCCTGCAGGGTGTACATATTCAGGTCTCTCAGCCTGCTGTCATAGTCTGTCCCTTCCACTCCACATATCATCTTTTTTGCTCTCCTCTGCACCCCCTCCAGTAGCTTGATATCATGCTTTACGTATAGCCTCCAGAACTGCACACAATACTCTAAGTGCGGCCTTACCAGAGACCTGTAGATGGGCAAGACAACTTCTCTTCACCTAAATGAAAATACCCTTGCTATGCACCCCAGCATTTTGTTCGCTTTTGAAGCCGCTGTCCTGCACTGGGCAGTATTGTCCATGGTCCCTGTTAGCATTACCCCTAGGTCCTTCTCCTCCTTAGTAATCCCCAGCTTAACCCCTCCCAGCCAGTATTCTCTCCTTAGGTTCTTCACCCCAAAGTGCAAAACCTTACACTTCTTTGCATTGAACCCCAGCTGCCACCTCTCTGACCACTCCTCTAACTTGCTTAGGTCCTCCTACAGCTGCTTCCATCTCTCCTCTCCATTCACCACTGCTCTGATTTTGGTGTCATCAGAGAAATGACTTATCTTGCTCACCACCCCATGTGCAATGTCTGATATGAAAAGCCCAAACAATACTGGCCCCAACACAGAGCCCTGTGGCTCCCCTCTAACCACCACCCATTGCAGCCTCCCATTCAGCCAGCTTGTAATCCAGTTCATCATTTTAGCCCCTACCTCTACACTAGTTAGCTCCCTCCAAGCTGCCCATGAGGCACAGAATCAAAGGCCTTGCTGAAGTCCAAGTAAAGAACATCAGCTGCATGACTCTTATCCAGCTATCCTGTCACCCAGTCATAATATTGTATGAGGTTGGTTTGACAAGACTTCTCTGACACAAACCCATGCTGTCTCACATCCTGGAGGCCATTGTCCTCCAGGTACGACACCGTTTTTTCCTTTAGTATTTTCTCCATGAGTTTGCACACTATGGAGGTGAGACTTACCGGGCGATAATTACCTGGTTCATCCCTTGGTCTGCTCTTGTGTAATGGTACTACATATGCCATCCTCCAGTCCAGTGGCACACATCCTGACTCCAGTGAGGTGCTGTACAGATCCACCAGTGGCTCCACCAACACCTCCGCCATCTCCCTCAGCACCCTTGGGTGGATACCATCTGGCCCTGGTGCCTTGTCGCCCTTCAGTGCCCTCAGTCCCTCTAGGACTCTACATGCCTCAACTCTTCCATCTGTTGCCTCCTCTCCCTGTCCCCACCCTCCTAGCCCATACTGGTGGCGGTCTCCCCTTTTCTTCTGTGAACACTAAACAAAAGTATTCATTCAGTGCTTCTGCCTGCTCCTCACCCTTTTCCATCCACTCCCCACCCTTTTATCTTCACTATTGTCTCCTTGCACTTCCTTTTCTCTCTGATGTATCTGAAAAGTCCCCCATTATTTCCCTGCTTTAATCTCAGCTCCCTCTGGGCCTTGGCTTCTCTTACTTTTCTGGTCACCTCCCTGGACATCTTGCATACTCATCCCTGTTTACTTCCTTTCCTAGCCTTCTATACCTCTGGTGCACCTCTCATTTTGCTCTCACCACCTCCACTACATCGCTGTTCAACCAGCACAGTTTTTTTGCTCTGCTCCTCTTACTCTGTGTCTTGGTGCAGGCTTCTTTTGCCTCTGTAATCCCCCATTTAATAATATCCCATTTCTGCTCTGTATCCATCCCCTGTCATATGCTGTCTAGTTTCCCTTTTGGTACTTCCTGCATCCTCCCAAAGTCTGCTCCTCTGAAGTTTACTACCTGAGTAACTAATTTCTCTTGCTCCCCACACTTCGTGATATTAAACCACACCATTTGGTGATCGCTGTCAGCTAGTGGGTTCTTCACCATTATTTCCCTTACTACCTCCCCATTTGACAACACCAGATCTAAAGTGTTCTTTAGCCTAGTAGGTACACTAACCAACTGTGTCAGGAGACCATCCTGGATTGCATCCAGGAGCACTTGCTCCTTAGCACTGAAGGTGGCTGAAACGCTCCAGTCAACCCCCGGCAAGTTGAAATCACCCACGATGACCACCTTCACCTTTTCTACATACCTTTCTGATTTGTCCTGCTAATTCCCTGTCAAGCTCCTCAGACTGGGACGTTGGCCTGTATACCATCTCAAACCTCAGTTTCTTACCCCTTGAGTCTAGGAGCTGCAGCCAGATTGCCTCTGTTCTCCTTTCTCCCCCCTCATCCCTTGTGCATTTGATCCTGTCCCTCAGACAGACTGCCACCCCACCACCCCTCCCTTCCTTACGATCCTTCCTGTATACTTTGTATGCTGGGATTGCCAGATCCCAGTCCCGGTGTTCAGTTGCCTACGTTTCTGTGACAGCTGCAATATCCACCCTCCACACTGCTAAGAGTGCCTGTAGCTCAGCAGATTTGTTGCCTAAGCTTCTTGCATTCAGTGATAGCAGATAGCGATAGCAGAGATCCCATTATTTTCTCAACTATTGTTCTAGTTGTTGTTCAGCAACAATGCTAGCTTTTTATCATTATGAAACATAAACAATGTTTCTGCTAAGGTACAGTTTTGCTGGGGTGGATGTACCTTGATGCTACTGGTAACAGACGTGCACAGTTCTCATACAGACATTTAACCTTACTATATGACGGGAACAGCTGTCACAGTGTCACTAATTCTTTCAGTATTGTGCGAACATAACCTGCAGAAAAGAAGGGTGAACAAAGTCAGTCATGGTACTACAACAAATGTGTACTGTTATGACAATTTACTGAGCCACCTTTGTAATGCCTGGCTCTCCTATGGATTTTTCCCTACTCTGTAATCTGTTAATTGTATGACGTCTGACTCCGGTAACTCTCCTAGGTCGCACCCTTTCTGTAACTGTGATGTACACCCGTATGATACATGTAACCCTCCCGGGTCGCACCTGAAAATAGGCACATGGCTGTCTAGTGTGCTTACCCGGTTAACAAAAGCAAATAAATAAATAAATGTCCAGACTTTGGTGCACATAGAGCTTATTAGGCACAGTTATGGTCTCATCGTTACTTACAAAGTGATATGCTAATAAGGCCACAAGATCCTAACATTCTGCATGGTATGTTGATGTTAAAGAGGACAGGAAATTGTTTGTAATTGGTAGCTGTTTATAATGTTACTATTTCCAGACATGATATCCATAAGCCTAAATACTCAATATTTAACTGTACCTGAATAAAAAGTGATATGAAAAACTGTATTATGCATTGTTTTGTTTTTATGGGCAGCATTCTGTTACAGTTCTCATCATGGAATCTGGGATCTGGAGTTTTAACTACTGTATGTATTGGTTTGAGCAAATAACTCTATGAGTGGTTCTTATAGGACTATAGCTCATGTTTAGCATTCTGCACTCAAACCATGACATAGTAAAAACTCAAAATTACTGGTGCCATGAAGAGAACTGTAAAAGAGTGTTGCCCTTAAAAAGAAAGCAATTGAAAACACATTTTTCCCATTAGTGTTTATTAAGGTGCAGTTAAATATGGCTTATTTGGAGGCTAGGATTGTCAGAGCTTTGAAAAAGGCATGGGATGGGCACAGAGGGAAGCAAGGGTGCAGAGGCAGGGGAAGGGGAAGGGCAGGTGAGGGCATGAGGCACTGGTGAAAAGCCAGAACTCATCAAATACAGACTAGATAGGCCAAGTAGTCTCCTTCTGCTGGCAGCTTTTTTATGTTCTTATGTTCAGTCTTTCATTTCTGTTACTAGGAACATTACTAACTGCTGCCAATTAGCACAAATTTCCAGTCCCCTTTAGCTATTTTCTTTTACATACAAACTGAGTACTGAGAAATCACAACTGTTTCTGCTGTTACTGTTGAGCTTGTAATGCAAATAATGTCTCACGATGCAACAATATGCAGTAACACATAAAAAGTATGCAGTACCTTTAGAAAAGCCATCTTGTTTGCTATGGCTTAACATTACATAGCGGCAATACATATGAAACTGTACAATATTATATTATATAAAATGGGCAAAGAAATTCCTGTGTCCTGATTGACTGAGACTTTGTTCTAGCCATGGCAGTAAGACAGTACCACCACTGGCTAAAACAAGTCCCTGCCAACCAGGGCAACCCACAAAATTCATAAGCCACCTATTTCTTAGTTTTTATCACAGTTGTGGCTGCAGCCATTACTCATATTTAAAAAAAAACTTTTAGAATGTCCTTTTTTTCAAAGTTGCCTATGGGCACATTTTATATAAGCAATAAGACATGGCTGGGTGTTGCTAGTACTGAGATACCCACACACCCAGAGGTGGACTCGTGCCTCACTTTGCCTATGGGTGTGAAGGTATCTCAGTACTACCAACACCCAGCCATGTATTATTGCTTACTGTTGATACGCCCAAGGTGTGTGATGAACAATTCAAATGAAAGGTGAAGAATGAATGTTGTTAAATTGTGAACAATAACATCAAGGAAAAGTGAAAGAAAGACGGATCTCAGAAACGCTGTAATCTGATTGGTGGTTACGTTTCCAGTAACTGCACATTAATATATGGCATGCTGTCATGTACAGCATGATTACAATGGCACATGGATTGTTTCTGTCAGCACTGCATCCTGTAGCTCTGCTGAATGCCTGGAATGCTGCATTCTGATGTTCAACCAACATTCTTAAACTGTTGCTGGAAAACAGATTTATTACCAATCTCCATCTACAGTAGCTAAAAATTACTAAAATATTCTTTTACCGCTCTTTAGAAACAACATATTTTTAAGAGCAATATGTCACTCACAGGAGTTAGAATAACAGTCAGTCACCCACAAGGCGTGAAAGGGCACAATGCTGTGCCTTGAGCAATATTATGAAATTTGTGTAAGGAATGATGATTTCTGATTGGCCGAGACCTGCTTTCAGCTGGTCCTTTATCCCAGCACAATGGCCCCACCTAACATAATGTGTTTAAAAAATGCAGAACATTTACTAAAATTGACCCATTTCTTAATCACATCAAGGCACTCCAAGTGGTGCATTATGGTTGACTAGCGGCCTTTCACAAGTAGTAGAAGCACTCTATGCTATGCTTTGAGCTTCAATCCACCTGAGGTGGGCAATTATCCCACCATAACACACCCCCTGTCATTCCTAATTGCTTAATTACACACCTATGGTGTTATGAACAGCCTGTTAATCTATCTGGCTGTTGTGCATTACTGTTTAAAGAACATCAGCATGAATGAAAGTTTAATTCGTACATCAAAATCAAATAACCTCCGCTTTCAATTCACTCAGTAACAATAGTCAGTCAGTGCTGTAACAGTTGCTATGCAGTCTATTTCGGTTTCATTAATTGTTACTTTATAAATTGGGAGATGAGGAATTGAGTGCTGAAATAGTCCAATTCATAAGTTTCTCATGATTATTTTATGTTTGTGACAACTTACCATATGTTGTTGCACTTTTTAAAGGTGTTACAACTGCTTCCTCTCCTTTCTTAGCCTTTGGAAAGGCTACTTTGAACCTCTGCTCACCATCAGATGTTACTGCCTGTCCATGAGTTACATTCTCGTTACAATAGAGGACAGCCATCATGTGCCTGTTATGGATCACAGACATTACAATTGTACCTATTAAGCAACTCTTATTTATTTATTTATTTATTTATTTAGACAGCAGTTTGGAAAACCTTTGAGCCATAGGCTCATTTACAAAGGTACCTTGTCACAGTAAGACAAACGAAAATACACAGTATAACAGTATAACACAGTATAACAGTAACTTAAGACATAGATACAAACAAGCTGGTACAGGTAGGATTGATGCAAACAATACCAGAGTTATGTTGTCCTTAGCAGCTTAGTAGTAAGCTTTGTCATAAGTATTGAGTACGGCTTTGACTAGTGGCAATTACAGCTTCGGGTGCTAACAAGGTGGTTCCGTAAGGACGTTTTGAAGCACAATATAGTTGGAGCTTCAGAGATGGAGGGGGGCAGTATGTTGAACCAGGAGGGGGCCCTAAAGCTGAAGGCTGTTTGGCCATGAGAGGTCCTAGCTCTAGGGATAACAAGAGAGGTTTTCCCAGAGGTCCGAGTATGAACTAGTGGGACAGAGCGGCGGATGGTGGTGGTCAATCCTGGTGGGGATAGCCCAAGGAGGGTCTTTTTTGTAAGGGTACAGGTCAGATATTTGAGGCACTTATCAAGATCAAGTACCAGTGCTTTAGCGTACAGTAGACAGGTGTGTGTTAGCCTAGGTACCCCAGTAATTAACCTGCAGGCCTTATTCAGAGTAGTTCGAATTTTATGGAGTGTGGTCTGATCAGC
This sequence comes from Neoceratodus forsteri, assembly GCA_016271365.2. Lineage (NCBI taxonomy): Eukaryota > Metazoa > Chordata > Ceratodontiformes > Ceratodontidae > Neoceratodus > Neoceratodus forsteri. Next base: position 1,243,278,099 of record CM057458.1, on the reverse strand, counting down.
AACACCATACACCGGCAGTCCATAGTCCACTAGGGACAGGATAGAGGAGGTGACTGAGAGTCGAAGAGCCTCCGGAAGGAGGCAGTGTTTATACCGATGTAAGATGCCCAATCAGATATTAGTGACAGTGGCTAGGGCAGCGATGTGTCCATGGAAGGAGAGGGAGGGGTCAAAATGGATCCCTAGATATTTATAGGAGCAAACTTGTTCGAGTGGAAAAGAGGACCCAGAGTGAATGAGGAGTTTGAAGTTGCAGGACTTGTTTTGAGGATGAGTGAAGAACATGGTTTTGGTTTTTTTAAGATTTATCACCAATCTATGTTCCTTGAACCAGCCCTTCGCTTGCAAAGGACTTCTGCAGTGAGTCCTGGAGGGCAATAGGGTTACGACTTGAGGCAAAGATGACTGCATCATCAGCGTACAATAGAATGTTCCCCGAGCAAGAGCGTGGAAGGGTGTTAAGGTAAAGAGAGAATAGTAAGGGACCCAGAATGGAGCCCTGGGGAACCCCAGAAAAGATGGGACAGATGTCTGAGTAGGTCCCATTAATTTTTACACGCTGTGAGCGGTCAGACAGATAACTGGTGCACCAGGAGACAGGCCCAGCAGCAAAACCAGAGAGACTAAGGGCATCAAGAAGGAGCGGGTGGGAGACAGTGTCAAAAGCTTTAGAGAGGTCAATGAAGACTGCACCAGCCAGAGAACCAGTGTCTAAGGAGGAGTGGAGAAAGTTGGAGAACTCTAGGAGGGCTGTGTTGGTACTGTGGCCCACTCAGAAGCCATGCTGCTCAGGATATAGGACATTGTAGGTGGAGAGGTAGTCAGAGATTTGAGAGGCCACCACTTTTCCAAGGCCTTGGAGAGAGGAGAGAGAATGGAGATTGGTCGATAGTTTCAGCCACAGTCCTATCACCACCTTTAAAGATAGGGTGACAGTGGCGACTTTCCAGGCAGTTGGAACCTTCCCCAGGCAAAGAGAGTGGTTGATGAGGCATGTGATCGGGGTAAGGACTGTGTCTAAGACCAGCCGTAGGATACACGGATCCAGGGTGTCACTGCGCATACTATTACTCTTGAGGGCAGTGACAAGGTGCGGCCTAGGTTCTTGGGCAGAAACACGGCAGAGGAGAAAATAAGGGCGAGAAAGATTTATGGCAGGCGCTGGGGGAGGAGGGTCAAAAAAATTTGTAGGGAGGATAGGGCTAAGGTCAGTGAAGGAGGTGTTGAGGTGGTTGGCTATGAGGGCTGGGTCTGAGGAGATCACGCCATTAATGTTGATCTGGGAGGGTGGGGGAAGTGTGCACTCCCATTTAACTGTTTAATGTTATCCCAGAAGATTCTGGGGATGCTCCATGAGGAAGTGAGTGAGGACCGATAGTGCTCAGACTTGGCCTTTCTGATGGCCCGAGTGCACTTGTTTCGGGTGGCCGCATATAACTGACTGTCAGTGGGCCAGCCAGTCTCAATGGCACGGTGCCATAGGTTTTCCCTATGTTTGAGTTGGTGGATCAAAGCTGGGGTTACCCAGGGGGCATTCTGCCTTTTAGAATGGCGGGTGGACATTGGGGCAAAGATATCACAAGCATTATTAAAAGTTTGGGTAAAGAAGGAGAGAGCTGTGTCAATGTCAGGAGTTGCCTGTATAGGAGACCAGTCAATTTGGGGCAGAAGTTCCTTAAGTTTTATCAGTCAACCAGGTATTAAATGCCGCCGGCATGTGGACTGTGCTATGGGTTTGGGGACTGAGGATGACCAGAGGAATAGAATGGGGGAGTGATCGCTGAGAGAGTCTGGGAGGACTTGTACATTGGGGATCTGATTAGGGCGATTGGTGAGTACCACATCAAGAAGGGTACTGGAGCCTCTTTTGGGGTTAGTCCTGGTAGGGTGGGTAACTAGTTGCGTTAGGTCTATTGCAGAAAAGGAGTCACAGGTACAGAAGGAGGAGGGGCTGAGCCAGTTGACATTTAAGTCACCCACCAGAATTTGATCAGCGGAAGGAGGTAGTGAGGAAAGGTATTCTGTAAGAGAGACAATGGCCTGCATTTGGTCCCTGGGGGGCAGGTATGCAGTAGTCAGATAAAGGGGTCCCTTTAAAGGGTCAGGAGTTAGTTTCAGCGTAAGCGCCTGGGCCCTGGAGTCAAGGATGGGATCAGGCAGGGCTAGTACGGGGAGAGATTCCTTGACATAAATAGCGCAGCCACCGCCCCATCTCCCAACACGGTCGGACAGGAAGAGGGTGAAACCAGGAAGGGAGACTACGGAGTCAGGGGAGGATTTCGACAGCCAAGTCTCAACCAGAGTGATGACATTAGGATTAATTGATGTGACCAGGCATTGTAGTGAGTCAAACTTTTTTAGGAGGCTACAGATATTCATGGAGACCATGCATAGGCCTGTGGTGCTAGTTGGGGAGCTCCTGGGAACCAGGCCAGGGTTTGGATGAATGTTCCCTGACAGGACTAGTAGCATGACTAACACCCTGGCTGGGAGATGGTGAGAGGTTTTCCTATGATTGACATGAGGGGGGGAGGGGAGGTTAAGGGAACAGGGGGTGGGCAGGGTGGTACAGGAAGAAAAGGCAAGAATAAGAAGACACCCAGATGTGCCTGAGGTGAGGAGGAAGCTAGGGGGAGGGCAGGGAGGACCGAGACACACAGAGGTCCCAAGGGGCAAGAGAGCAGGTTCAGGAGCAAGGGAGGGGATGGAGGGGTGCCAGGGCACAGTGTGGAGTAGCAGATGGGTAAGTGGGCAAGTGCACTGCTAGTGGGGATAGGCACAGGTACAGCATGAGGCAGGGCCAATACATTGTGGTGAGCAAGATCCAAGGGAAGTAGTACTGTACAGGTAGGAGTAGGAAGTAGTGAGGGAGCATAGGTCCCTCTAGTGGCCAGCAGGTATAACCTGCAAATGGGAAAGTGGGGAGATAGGTTCTGGGCAACAGGACATGATGTCACCAGATGTGATGTCACGGGGGTGGATCCTTAAATTGACATCACCCCCCTGCAGGCGTCCAGACGAAGAGAAGAGGCTCTCTTTACCTCGAAAGTAATCAGGCTGGAAATTCAGCTTCCTCAGCTCCTCAGGTGAGCTGCTTGTGTTGCTTGTTTGTCCCGAGTGCCTGCCACGGTTGGCAGTGAGCTTGGGGGGGGGCGCTGCCTATGTAGTGGAGAAAACAAAGCCTCTCATTACTATGCAGCAGGAGAAAATGTTGTGACTTACACAAAGGGGCTCCACTCTAAGCAAACAGGGCTATTCCAAAATGAGGTCACACTAAGACCCAGCTATCCTAATACCTTCAGTTACAAGCACAATTAGATCCAATACCACAATATTAAACAAGTCTGCTCTATATTAGCTGCTTAGTATATCTGGCTTTAAGGTATGATCAGCAAGGCAACTCTAGGGCCCCCAGTGAATCTCTAGCTTTACACTTCAGCATTAGTAGCACAAAGAAAAGCAAATAACAAGCCTACCCAGCGGTGAACAGGGAACAAAGTTCATAAAATATAAGTGTTCATCAGGTAGCACCCCCCTGCAGGCGTCCAGATGAAGAGAAGAGGCTCTCTTTACCTCGAAAGTAATCAGGCTGGAAATGCAGCTTTCTCAGCTCCTCAGGTGAGCTGCTTGTGTTGCTTGTGTTGCTTGTTTGTCCCGAGTGCCTGCCACGGTCAGCAGTGAGCTTGGGGGGGGGCTGCCTTCCAAGCCCCGTACTCATTGTATATATCGGTATGCTGTTTGCCAATGAAGATCTGTGAATGTATTATGTTGCCATCTGTGAACCTCCAGGTCCATCTCGAAAATGAGTTTATCTCAATGGAGTTCCGCCTTTAAACAGAAAGTCGAATTCGTCATCTCGGGTCACCATATTTCTCCACCTGCTGCTTTTTTTAATCGTATGCCGATATTATTACATAAAGTCCCTGCCGATGCAACGTCGCTGGGTTTCACTGCCGCTGACAAATATTACAATGAAGGCCATGGTACAACAATATCTAATGTACATTGATAGTAGGAACAATTGAATATGAAGATAAACAGAAACTGTCAATATCATGCAATAGTAGACAACTGTAAAAAAAAATTTCTACACATCAGTGGCAAGGCATATTGGCATCAAGTCAGCATGCATTGCTGTCATTCAGCTAATACCACAAAAGATCAGGTGCAGAGGCAGTGTGTGTTCCATGATAAGGTTCTGTATGTCCCAGCACATATGGAAAATGTATGTCAAATCACATGTAGCTTGATGACCAGCTGGCAGACATATTTACTGCCAGAAAAGGGTTGAATGTGTCAAGATGGTCAATGACTTCTGTTGCGCTACTTTCCAGTAATGCAACATATCTTTGACACAGTAGTGTTAAACCATAGACATGAACTTACGAATCATGACCATCAATGTCTGATATTCAGTTGTCACATGGTCAGTGATGCTGAAAACACAGTATCACATAATTAGCAAAAGTCATATGTCACATTTCTCTTCTGAGGTGCTTACCTAGCATTCATTGGGGGTAAAAGGAAATGTGAAAACCTAGGAGCAAAATTACAAACAGCACTGTGGAACACCTCCAGAGCATAGGTTTGGTAAATAGGTGACACCTGTCTCAGGTCACACAGTAGGTATGATCTGAAAACTACCTCACTTATCAATTTGTACTAGTGGGTACCTACATTCATTGAGTGAACAGGAATCAGTAACGTACATGTGTTTGCAATGCAAAAAAATATGACAGCAAATGTTACATGGAGTGACTACTAAATCTAAAACAACGTTTCAGACATGTATATGGAGAGTTGCACTGTTGTTTTTGATAATCCTCAAGCAACTATCTATGATGAGTTGCATGCCTACTAGGAGCAGTGGACAAATATCATTACATCAATCAGACGGTATACTCATCATCATTTAAAGTGTGCAGGTTCATGATTACAGAAATGATTTCATAAACCTATGAACTTACTATCCACCCCACCATTGCACACACATATTCCAGCTGTAAAAACAGAGACAGTTGTATATATTGAAAGGAATGCATGCCAATTACACTTGCATAACCACAGTGCATTAGTTGGTACAATTGTACATTAATGCCACACCTCTGCCCATATTCGGTATGCTTGAAGTTGACTGCCGAACTGTATGATCACCAACATGCTGTCTTTTAAATGAATGCATGCCTGTTACTGTACTTAATAATTTATATGTTGGACTATATGCTATTTTACCTTTGCTTAACCATTTTTTATCCTCCTCTAGATGATCATGCAAACATGCTGGAAACAGAGGCCCATGCCAGTATGCACATTGGAAATGTGATTTAGAACAATCTCCCATTTCTGAACCACAATATCAGGGCAGCTTTGACTCATTGTGGCCAACCAAAACATATGCTTTTTGATTGACTTTATATACATGAGTATGTCTCCACAGTTTTTTTCTTAGAATGATTGTCCAGTTTTTTTTCCCCATCTCCTGTGTGGTGACAGTAGTGGAGACTGTTAAATCACATGTCTGACTATATGATGTGTAATATATTTTTTACACTGTGTCACAATGGAAGTGAGAAAACCAGTAGGGGTACATTAGCACAAAAATTTTTTTCACATTGGTATTAGTACTGTAGTACCTATTTGCAGTTCTAAGTAGAGCACTGTTCTATTATGCATGGCATTTGAAAGTGAACAAGTACTGTATGCTATAACAAATGACAGACCATGTGTGTTTTTTGGCATAATTGCACACCCAAGATGTGTAGTGACTAATGATGCCTGGACAAAGAGAATTCACCATGCTGTGAACTGCATTACTGCAATGACATATACACATGGGTTGGAGTGGATAATCACATTTCTCAAAATTGGTATCGAATTGTAAAAATGAAACAAAACAGGGATTTTGTAAACAATATGAATGCTAAGTATTGTTGATTCTTGTCACTAGTAAATTGTTTTGTTACACTTCTAGCCCAGTGACACAGCGTAATTTGACCAACCCTTGCTGCAAGGCTTTAAAAACACAATACAAAGGCTGGATATGTAAGTAGCAAGACATGATGTGGTGTGCATTAGATAGTTCAGACACACAGGGGTGTAGTGAGGCATGATGCCACAAGCCTAGTGCATGCAGACTGCTAGCCGTGTGTTACAGCTGTTTAATGCACATTCACATAGTGGCTCATTGTGCTTATAACATGGCTTTGTGTATTATAGATGGAGTTTGTAGTTTTAGCCATGCATTATACATTAATAACATGTGTAACAGCCAATCATACTGCTTTGAATTATTTTCCCATTTTATAAGCTACATATATTGTGATGTCATTATTATCATGGATGCTCTACCAGTACTTCGATTAACACTCATTTAACACACAACATCATCAGATCAATGTAGAACTCTGCAGTGCATCGAACAACATTACACAGGCATGGTTTGGTTAACATACTGTTAATTTACCACCTTGTACTTGCAGTAACAAAATTAATGCATGCAGTATGGTGCTGTACTCTGCAAAACAAACAGACAAGTTGCAAAGCTTTCACAGTGTTGCAATTGGTGCTCTGCTGCAAACAACTTTAGTACTGCTAATTTTCATGCATTGGTATATTATTGTCATACCCTTTGCCATGTGCCAAATGTTGAAGTGGTGACAGATCATGGGATGGCTCTTCTTCATGAAGGATTTCACCTGTACATGCTGGTCCATCACCAAAGTTGGTATTGTACACACACGTTCATGAAGAAATTCAATACCCCTCTTAAGGCCTTCAAGCTCTATGACAGTGGAATTTTTGACCTGAGAACTATAGATATATGACTAAGGTTCATATTAGGTGAATTTACATTACTGACATAATGCGTCCTACATCTCACAAATCTCTGGATACCAACCTGTATCAGCAGTATTGAGACTACTTTGGTGGTTTCCAGATTCATTAGGGTGTAAGGTCTGTATTTTGCTGAATGACCTGGTGAATCACAACGTCTGTCACCTCCCAAAATGAGTTGTTTTCCCCAAAGCTCAATCAGCATGGCATCTTGATTCTGTTGTCATAAGTTGATTACTGCTAGAATTATGTAAGATCACTGTATCAAATGGTAAGTTATCAACAAAAGCTTGAGCATACTGAGAAACTTAAAAAAGTATCAGTACCTTTGACAGAGTTATGCCACTGCAAAATATAGAGAAGCACGTTATTATGTTTCCCCACAGCATGGTACCACTGGAATCCTGGCTTTGCCCTTCCCATTTATGTCCCTTGGGGCATTCAGAGGAGATAATGATCATTGTACCAACCATTTGTTTGATTTTTGCCAAGACATTAGAGAAACACTTGTGCACTTTTTAAACAGTGTTACTAAGCTTTGTTCAGAAACCATAAAATACTTTTGTTCTGGTGGATCAACGGGTTCAGAAGACAGCACTCGCATGGATGATATATGCATTGATCGATGTACCGTGCGTATGTTTGGCCCATAGTCGAAGTCACTGTCTGAGTGTTCATGATCCTGTTTTGATAAGCTGTCATCAATACTGAGGAATGGAACATCTAAAGTAATGCTTGCAGCAATGTCATTGGTGTATATGTTGGATTCAAGGTTGCACTGAATTGTAACATCAATCTTTTTGACTGGTTTTAGTGCAAAGAAGCATTTCATTTTTAACTTATCAGTCTGTGTGCCAGGTGACCAAGACTTCACATTAACATTGGCCTGGCACTTTATGATCCTTGTAAATATGGCCATCAACTTGTCTGTTGATGGCAACTCTTGACACTTGCATGTACAAATACAGACACATTAAGTGAATCAGATGCAAGGTCTTCAACACTGACCTCATGAAGGTCAAGAGTGACATATTCACAAATCATACTTCCATTTATTGATGTTTCCTATATGTAAGATGCATTAGAACTCATTGACAAAGCCAGTGGCAGTTCCTGATCCATTGATGCCGTCACCATATATTGATTGAAGTTATTATTATGGACATCTGCAGAATCAAATGTGGCATGAAGGTCATCCACTGTATGATATCTGCGAACCATCTCATCAATATGGGCAGCATAATTATACCTTGATGCCATGTGCACATCGTAAGATGAACCCGCTGAAGTACACGTGGTGTCACAAGAAAAATAAACTGTGGTGTGGAGCTCACCAATGGGATTGTCACAGTCTAGCATGCAATCAATACCATCTGCCAACATCAACGCTTGCGACATGTGAACATCGTGAGAAGTACTAGAAGAGGAAGACAAACTGTCTTTCTTGCTTTTCCCATGGAGATAGAGGATCTTGGTAAGGACATCATTTAATGCCTCTACAAACAATGATATTTGTTAGAGATATGAACAAGGTGGTCTACATGTATTGACATACACTATAAGATAATGAAGTGTAATGTTCAAAGTGATAATAGTCACCAAACAGTGGTGGGGGGGTTGTGGGAGGAAGGGCAGACAGAGGTCTTGGAGGTTCACAAGTACTGACCTGTTGAAATGACATAAAGCTACCATATGTTGACTGGTAGATGTCTGTTGTATCAGCTTGTGGCAGTGTGATATTACATGAAGCAGACATGTACCAAACAATATATGACAGCTTTAGGTCATTTCCATATCTGAGTATATGTAAGCATCATGTTCTCCGTCTACCGTTACTCCAACACTCCCACCCACCCATCTGAACCATGGCAATACTTTTTGATAAGATGATTAATGCCAACCAGCATCCACCCTTGACTTAGACCTGTACTATCCAAACAATCTGTGTCAGTAAATACTAGTCTGATAGTCATGCTGCTCTTTACATCATGGTGGACTATGTTCTTGACATATTTGTCTGAATTTATACTTGGAGGGGAGAGCAGCATGACTGTCAATCCAGAATATACTGACACAGACTGATTGGAAAGTACAGGTCTAGTGCAGCAATGGGTGGAGGTTGGCATTAAACATCATATATGAAAGTACGACAATGGTTGTGTCAGTGGCGGGGGTTGTGGGAGGAAGGGCAGACAGAGGTCATGCGGCTTACATTTACTGATGTGTTGAAATGACATAAAGCTGCCATATGTTGACAGGTAGATGTCTGTTGTGGTATCAGCTTGTGGCAGTATATTACATGCAGCACACATGTACCAAACAACATATGCCAGCTTTAAGTAATTTTCATATCCGAGTATATGTGAGCCTCATGTTCTCTGTCTACTGCTACTCTAACACACCCACCCACCCACCTGAACCATGGCAATACTTTTTGAAATGATGATTAATGCCAACCAGAATCCATCCTTGACTTATGCCTGTACTGTCCAAGAAATCTGTGTCAATGGATTCTGGTCTGACAGTCATGCTGCTCTTTACATCATGGTGGACTATGTTCTTGACATGTTTATCTGAATTTATACTTGGTGAGGAGAGAAGCATGACTGTCAACACAGAATATACTGACACAGACTGATTGGAAAGTACTGGCCTAGTGCAACGATGAGTGGAGGTTGACATTAAACATCATATACGAAAGTACTACAATGGTTGTGTCAGTGGCGGGAGGTTGCGGCGAGGAAGGGCAGACAGAGGTCATGTGGCTCACATGTACTGATGTGTTGAAATGACATAAAGCTGCCATATGTTGACTGGTAGATGTCTGTTGTATCAGCTTGTGGCAGTGTGATATTACATGCAGCAGACATGTATCAAACAATATATGACAGCTTTAGGTCATTTCCATATTTGAGTATATGTGAGCCTCATGTTCTCTGTCTATCATTACTCCAATACCCCCCACCCACCTGAACCATGCCAGTACTTCTTGATATGATGATTAATGACAACCATCCTCTACTCTTGACTTATGCCTGTACTCTCCAAACAATCTGTGTCAGTGGATTCCAGTCTGACAGTCATGCTGCTCTTTACATCATGGTGGATTATGTTCTTGACATGTTTGTCTGAATTTATACTTGGTGAGGAGAGCAGCTGACTGTCAACCCAGAATATAGTGACACAGACTGTTTGGAATGCACATCCATAGGACAATGATGGATGGAGGTTTGCATCACACATCATATATGAAAGTACTGCCATGGTTGTGTTAGGGGTGTGGGTTTGTGGGAGGAAGGATAGACAGAGATCATGCGGCTCACAGGTACTCAGGTATGAAAATGACCTACAGCGGACACATGTTGACAGATATATGTCTGCTGCCTGTCATAGCACACTGTTACAAGCTGATATGACAGCAGATATGTATCAGTCAACATATGGCAGCTTTAGGTCATGTCAAAACCTGAGCATCTGAGAGACGAATGATGTCTGTCTATCCTTCCTCACGTGGCCACCACCACTCCCAGCCTCAACACTGGCAGTAACTTCATGTATGAAGTGTAATGCAGACCTACACCTGACATTGCCTTAGGCCTGTACTTTCAAAACAGTCTGTTTAAATCCCAGGTTACTAGTCATAATGCTTTCTCCAGTACGGTGGACTGGGTCTTGACATATTTATTTGAAATTTGACTTGGTGGCGAGAGCAGCATGACTGCTAGCCCTGGATGTACTGACGCGTACTATTTTGAAAGTAGAGGCCTAATACAAGGGAAGGTGGAGGTTGTCATTAAACAGCATTATAAAAAGGCTCTCAGAAATGCTGCAATCTGATTGGCTGTTAGGATTCCAACAGCCTTACATTAATTCCTGTTACACTGTCTTGGACAGCCTGATAACCATGGCACATGGATTCTTTCAGTCAGCATTCCGTCTTCTAGCACTGTTGTATGACTGGTATGATGCATTCTGATTTTGAACCAATGTTCTTAAACTGTTGGTGGAATAAATATTTTATTAAAAATCTCCCTCTAAATGAGGAAAACATTCAAAAAGTATACTTTTATCACTTTTCTTTTGGAATAATTTTATAACAACAATAATGCACTCCCAGTAGTTAGATTAAAAGTCAGTTAATCACCCCTTGTTAGCAATATTGCACTCAGCTGCACCTTGTGCCACATTACACCCCTAGGGGTAATTAACAGACTGTTAATCTGACCCCTGGTCAGGCCTTATTTATTAATTAATGAAATTACTACCATGATTGTTGCGAGATGGGGAGGCATAGGAAGAGTAGACAGATCATGCGGCTCACAGATACTTAGCTAGGGAAATCACTTACAGCACACACGATGATTTGTAGATGTCTGTAGCCTGTAATATCACACTCCCACAAACAGATACCACAGCAAACATCTACCGGTGATCATACAGGCCCTGCGGTGAGCAGCAAAGCTGTTTTGAGGTTTTAACCACTGTGTGTGTGTGTTGAGACTACTCTTATAACTGAAACCTTGTGAAATATACTATTTTGTTGCCAATACATCTGTTTGACTGTTATTCTACACATAAAAATGCCAGACCTTGAGCCCTAGCAGTCCTAGCATGCTAGGTAGAGGAGTGGTAGTTTTCCTGGTTTCACTCCAGAACTACACCTTAGCAGAAATCATTTGTTTTTATTTTGTAACTACTGGGCAGTGATTGTTATACTTCACAAACCCTAATATAGCCTCAGGGGTGTATTTTTAATTATTAAAAAGGGACTTTGTAGTCATCTTGGGTAGCGAGGCATGGAAGCCATCTCCCGCTACTTCCAGGTGCCCTACAGTACATAAACAAGCCCTCCGGTGAGCAGGGTGAGCCCAAGTAGAGGCGGCGTGGGTTAACCACGGTAAAACAGAAAGGCGCGTGCAAAGACACGTGCATCTGCAGCGTGTTTTACGTGTTTGGCATTTTGGAGTTTCACTATCCCGATATACAAATACTGTAAGGTTTGGTTCTTTTTCACTATTTTGTTTAAAAAAAATCTACCAAGTAATTATAATCTGATCCAATAATAATATGAACGTGACATCTACGGTTACTACCATGGATGGGCATACAGGTCTTAAATGTGTGAAGTGTTTGATGTTTAGTTTCAATCTTTGGATCCAATTCCCATTGGAATTTTTGAGTGTGCTAAATGTATAAAAAATAAAGTACTAGAAGAAGAAATAAAATTGTTTGATGAACGTCTAAAAGTACTTGAATTCAGCCAGTGAGAAACTAGGAAAAGGTTAAAAATGCCCACTGTTACAATTGGTAATATGCATAATATAGAAAACAAAATGGAACATCATGAAATAAGGGATACAAACAAAAGAAAACAACTTAGTCATGAAATAGACCTGGTTGGGGGTCACGTGATGGCAGCCTAGAGGAAAGCAACCTTTTTGCTTGGCTCCGCTCCCAGCCCAGATTATAACCCCTCAATCTGATTTATCTTGACAATTTTGAACTGGACTTGGTATATAAGTTTCTAAAGAAGGCTGTCAGCTTTAAAAATATGTTAAAATGGATGCATTTGTTAAGAAACAGCCTGCTGAACATATGCCGCCTCCTTCACCGGAGAAGGAGCAGGCCTCAAAGTGCCCTCAGCAGGGATCTAGTAAATCAACATCAACCCCTCCATTCTAATGGAAGAATGTTTTTTTGAGATCATTATGCCACTGCAAAACTCAATCAAAGAGATTTCTTCTGAATTACATAGTTTCAGATTGTCGCTGGAATCTTTAGCCACCAGAGTGGGAGACAATGAAGTTAGAATTAAGTCTATGGAAACTAAACTGGACAAACAGGAACTAGAGTGAGTTTCTATGGGCAAGAGAATCAAGAAAATCGAGGATAAACTCTAGGATCTGGAGGGGAGGAGTAGAAGAAGTAATTTAATTGTTTTTTGAATCCCGGAGAGGGAAGAAGGCGCATCACCCACTCAGTTTGTACAGAAATTGTTTGAAAAAAATTGCCAGCCCATCCCTGAATGGTTCAAGCTACATCGTGGAACGGGCACATAGATCTCTTCATCCTTCCCCTCCCACTGGCGCATAGCCAAGACCAATAATTTGCAAATTATTAAATTATCTAGACAAGCAGCATATCCTGAGCAAGATTAGATCCCTACAAGAGGTTTCCTGGGAAGGCAAGAAGCGGATCAGGATAACTCATGATTTACCACATTTGGTGCGGCTGAAGCACCAAGAGTTGCATCCAGTAGTTTCCAAACTAATTGCAGCTGAAATACAGTACCATGTGAAATACCCAGCCTTGCTGCAAGTGAAAATAAGTGATCAGTGGCATTCTTACGAGAGTGTTGAGATTGCACATCAAGAACTCAAGAAATCTCTGCCAGAACTGTTTAAATGAGATTTTTGGACTACCACAATATAGTAGAATTAAGCTTAGTGGTGACCACAAGATGTCCTAAACTCGAGAAATTTAGATGCTTAGCTGCTTGAGTCCCCTTGGTGGCTTTAATGGTAAAGTTTTTGAAGTGGTCCTGGAGCTTCACCGAGAGCCCTTCCCTAGGAGGACACGGTTCTTCTCGTCTCGAAGATAGTGTTAATTACGCCTCCCTCTTTCAATGATTTGGAATATAATTTTCCCTGGTTCCGTGAGTATTTACACTGATGGCAATTTGTGTCATGGACCGACTGCACTGAGAAAGAGTAAATCAACCTCAACAAGGTGCAAATGTTATTGACTGCTCGCAAATATTTCAGGTCAAATTACCTAAGTAACTTCAATTCTGCTCCACTGTATTTAGCTAATGACTTAATTCTTGTTTCATAGTGGGATCTCAATATTAACGTTTACTGCACCTTAGGACTAACCTGGAGCACTGAGATCCATGAAATTTCCTTTAGCGATTACCATTTAAGAATTCCTGTTCTGAGAAAGTTAAGTGAATTTTATATAGTCCTGTGAAGGTTGCTGCCTAACCTCGTTCTGCTCCAAGTCAAGTCACTTAAATAAATTGAAGTTCACTCTACTGTATTTTTCTAGCAGTCCTATTCCCCGTGTTACAGCACGATCACCACTTTAATATATTTCTCACCTTGTACCTGACGTGGGATATGGAGATCCGTGAATTTCTCCCCCACATGGAGATTTAATGGAGAGCTTGGTTGCTTTTCAACACCTGGAGTAATATACAGAGCCTACTTCCAATATCCTGGCTACCCTAAGGTGGACACAATTGTGCCTCATCTACGTGTAAGAATGGAATTGGAACTAGTAGATAAAAGTGCCTAAACTAAAATACTGCTAACTAATCTCCTATACCATTTTGTTGAGTTTGACAGTCCTTCTAACATCGAGACCAAAGCAGTTACCTGACAGAGAAGAACAGGATATCTAAGCAGAATAATAGGAAAATCTTCACAGAGCTAAGGATGGAAATGTTTGTGTCAGTGGCCAATTCACTGTTTATGACCTACCTTAGCAATAATAACTGTAATTAGGGGCAACTTTAATTGGGGGGATAAAGAAGGACTGCAACTAGGGGCAACTTTAACGGCAGTGAGTGCATGGAGTTTAAATGGGGTATTTAAACATTCTAGTTTGCCGAAGTAGCAGTATTTTATAATTTAGTTATAGCTTTTCAGCTTTATGGTCCCAAAATGCAGTACTCTCTACTCCCCACTACAGTGGAGTAAAAGTTAACGAATAAGTTTCCTTTTCTTTTTATAATTGCGGAGGGATTGCTATTATTGGAATATAAGTATAATGGCTGGAAAGGAAAGAATATATTCGTATAGGGTATTTTGATATATCTGTTTCTACTGAGGGGGGTCCTGTAATGGAAAGGGCCAAAAAATGTTTTACTTTACTTAGTTAAGACAACCTCTAAGTTAAATTGCATGAAGGGCAAGATTATAAAGGGGGGTGGATATAGCGAGTATAGGGACTGGGATTTGGGTAGCGAGTAGACTTTCTACTGGGTTGATATGCATCACATGATGGTTTGGTGTAGCAGAGCAGTTGCTAGAACTGGTGGTAGTACTTTGATTTTGTGGGGTCAATGGTGATGTATGGTGGAAGGGAGGAAGGGGAGGGAAAGCATTTACTTATTTTGTAAGGGGAGAATAAGAGCCACTTCTATGGGTATGATTGATGGAATTTCAATTAAAATGCAGCAGGGAGCCCATCAGTTTGATCCAGATGATGATATCAGGAGTTAATAATATATTAAGCTGGAATATTAAAGGGGCTTGGGATAGATGCAAAAGGCAAATTGTATTAAGACATCTTTCAACTCTAAATTGCGACGTGGAATGCTTAAAAGAAACTCATCTTAAAAAAGAGGACATTCACTTGTTCAAGAAATATTGGGTTTGTCAGGTATTTGGTGCAGGGGTTTTCTCAAATAAGGGCGGAGTCATTATCTTATTTCACAAAAGAATACATTTTCAACTGGAAAAAGAAGTGTGGGGTCAATATATCCTACTGATTGGAGTCTTAATGACACAGCAGGTCATTATTGGGTCGATCTATGGTCCTAATATGGAATCCCCACAATTCTTCACACATTTACTGGACAAATTAATTTCTCATTCATCCAGGATCTTATTGCTTGGGGGCGATTGGAATATAACTCCACAATTACAATTGGACAGGTCAGATAATAAAAGAGTGGGGTTATCCCCGGCCCAAAGAGCGCTAAAAGAGTTGATGGAGGGGTTAAATCTTGTGGATGTTTGGAGACTTAATAATGTGGGAGTAAGGCAATATACCTTCTTTTCAATGCTGCATAAAACATGCTCCAGAATTGATTACTGGATAGTAAGCAGCAAATCACTTCCCTCAATTTTAGATGCAAGGATACACACCAGGGTCATTTTGGATCATTCCCCAGTGTCTATCCAGTATGAGCCTAACCCTGGATTTAAGAGGGATCTCATTTGGAGATTTAACAATCAGCTGTTACATGACCCTAATATCTACGAACACCTCAAGGGTTTCATAACTCATTTCCTTGATCAAAATATAGGTTCAGTTTCTAGGATCAATATTGTTTGGGTAACTCTGAAGTGTGCAGTGAGGGGGGAATGCATCAGAATCACATCCATGAAAATTAAAAAAGATAAGTTATGGCCAAATGAGATCACTAATGCAATTAGGTCAACAGAATATAGCATCACTAATCATTCGGCAGAGGTAGATTGGGTTAAGTTGCATCAGTTACACTCTCAATATTCCTCTATTATGTTGCAGAAAGCAGAACTAGCCCTTTGAAGAACTAAGATTAAATACCTTGAATCTGGTGAAAGGGCAGGTAAACTCTTGGCATTAAGACTTAGACAGTTAGACTCAAGTAGATTTATCACAGCTTTGCAAAATAATGGGAGGGATACCATTATTAAAGACCCTAAAGAAATTTCGGCAGTGTTTAGAGAGTATTTCCGCAAGGTTTATTTTATTCCCATGAAAGACAGGGTGAAAGTAGAAGAGATTAATGATTTCCTAAACTCTGTTGCTCTAACTAAGTTGGATTTTATAGATGTGGCCAAGCTGGAATTACCTATACAAGTATGGGAAGTGAAGCAAGCGGTCGCTCAACTGGCCTCAGATAAGTCGCCTGGACCTGATGGCCTTACTACTAATATATATAAAGCCTTTACAGAAGAAATTTCCCCTATCCTGACTAAGGTTTATAATTGCTGGTACCACAAGGGTTTCTCTGATGAGAGTTTTCTTGAGGCCCTCATAACTCTTATTCCTAAGCCAGGGCAAGACCCTGTCTTCCCTGGTAATTACCAGCCGATATCATTGCTGAATGTGGATATCAAAATACTTGCAAAAGTTTTAGCTAGCCGACTTAGCCAGTTTATGAGTAGGATGGTTAATGATGTGCAGGTTGGCTTTATGAATAGTACAGCTTCAAGTGATTATATATGCAAACTCCAGCACTTAATTGCACATGCACGTAATACACAGACCCCATCTGCCCTGTTAGCACTGGATGCAGAAAAGGCGTTCGACAGGGTTTCCAGGGATTTTCTATTTGCTGTATTATCAAAGTTTGGTTTACCAGATGGTTTCCTAAACTAGATCTGTCTATTATATAGATCTCCCAAAGCAGGGGTATGGTGCAACGGAACACTGTCGGATACATTTCCTCTGTCATGTGGCTCAAGACAGGGTTGCCCACTAACCCCACTCCTGTTCAACTTATATTTGGAACTCTTGATTCATAGGTTAATTACAGCTCAGGAGATCAGGGGAATACAAATAGGTAATAGGAGATACCTGGTATCTGCATATGCAGATGACTTACTCCTGCATATGGAGGATCCAGACATGAGTATTCCAGTAATCTTGCATGAAATTGCACAGTTTTCAAAAGTCTCAAACTATAAGCTTAATATTTCCAAGACAACATTTTTTCTGCTCAATTCTAGATGCCTTCTGGGCATGGCTAAAGAGTCGGGGTTTAGCTGGGAACCAAAGGTGTTATTATATCTAGGAATTAAAATTGCACGGGAGATAGTTACAATGATCAAGGAAAAGTCTTAATAATCAAGTCAAAATAATTAAGCAAGACTTGGCCAGATGGAGTTTGCTACCACTGTCACTTTGGGCCAGAACTGAAATAGTCAAAATGAGTATATTGCCGAGGATCTTTTACCCCTTAAATATGCTGGGTCCTTATTTACCGAAAGTGTGGTTTGGTCCGTTGCAAACAATTCTTAATGACTTCATATGGAAAGGGAAAGTGGCTAGACGATCATATGTGAAACTCACAGCTCCAAAGAAACTAGGGGGCCTAGAGCTCCTTTCCTTTTTCAAGTATTACATGGCATCACATATCAGCAAACTAGTTCATTGGACTCGGCCAACCCCCGCAGTAGACCTCAATCAGTATGTGCCTCCCTGAATCTACATTGAGAGAGATTTGGTCTCTAATTGCTCACTCATTTTAAATTCAATCCCTTATATTTCTCTCAGACTTCTACCTAAATCACTTAAAAATATGCCCATTGGATGGTCAATAAAAACTCTGCATCAGGTACTGAAGTTCCTAAAGGTGAATTGGCAGAATTCACTGGACCAACCTTTGATGCACAATATTGCATTTTCAAATCCAATGTACCCCGATCCCTTTCACATTTTTGGAACCCTTAAGTGGGTTAAGTCTGGGAGACCTAGCCCCTCAGGGGAAGTTATTGTCGCATGAGCAAACTTGTGTTCAGATTCCAGATTTGAAAGGGAAAACTTATAAATTCTGGCAAATTAGTGACTCAATAAAAGCCCATCTGAGAAAAACGAGAATACGGGGCAAAAATAGGATTGAACTGACCTCCCTATTTAAGACAGCAGAGCAGCGACATTCTGTTTCCAAACTGTATCACGAATTTTAGATCTTGGACAAAGGCATTTCCTGTAAGGTTGGTATTTATTGGAGGCAGAGATTAGGGATAGGAGTAGATGAAAGAGTATGGGAACAAATTTGGGAGAACAGTAATAAATATATAAGACAGGACAGATATAAATTACAGCAATTCAATATCACACATAACTTGTATTATACCCCTGCTAAATTACACAGAATGGGTAAATTAACATCGCCCAAGTGGGGTAGATGTGAGGTTGGAGAGGGGAATTTATACCATATATTATGGGCTTGCCCCAAGATTCACCTTTTCTGGAATTCAATTCATACTTCACTACAATCAGTAATAGGATAAGAGCCTTTTTTCATGCCAGAAATCTGTTTACTAAATAACTTTTCCCAGAGACATGGGTAAACAGAGGAAGACGTTTATAGCTATTATATCAGCTGCTGCAAAAGCAGTTATTCTTAGGCATTGGAAAGATGTTAATATGCCACCTGTGATTGAATGGTATAAGGAGGTCATGATTGCATTACAGCTGGAACTGCATATAGCAAAGATGAATAATAAGGTACAATCTTATAGTACTAAATGGGGGCTTTTAGATGCGGTTTTAGTTACCTGGAAAGTGCAATCTCCTTAGACTGGTGAGGGTCTTGTCTCCAGAACTTGAAGTATCTCCCGTGTCCTTGCTTTAAGAAATCCCAGTGGCTCTATATATAAGTAGATGCTGATGGGGAGGGGGGTTAAGAGATCAGAGGGGGTGGGATAATTGGGTTAGGTTGTTTTAATGTTAAAAATTACCTTTGCTGAGATTGTTAACTTTTATTGTTACTGTTTACCAGGCTAATGCTTATAACAACTATTGTTAACATGTATGTACCAGCCTGGTTAGGCCACACTTTCAATGTAAAGGAGTTGTGTCAATAAAGTAAACTGAATAAGAGAAAAAAAAAAAAGAAATAGACCTGGTTGATACAGAAGATGAGTGGTTTACAGTCCAGACAACTAAAATATCTAGAAAAGGAAGAAAAGCAGCTAACTTTTTGTTGCCTGTATCAAACAGCTTTGATCCTTTAACACTACTATCTGATACACAAGATCTAAATTCAGATTTAGTGATGGAAACCAATACCTCTCCTGTGGAAATATCAAACAATATACTTCCTCTTGTAGCTTTATTAAATACTAAAACCAAGATAGCAGTTGAAAGTGGGCAAAAAGATTTACTAAGCTTCAATCAGGAAGTAATTGTAAATTCCTAGTCAAATTTGATGGAATTATCTTCAAATAGTCCTAATCAAATATTTGTTTTGGAAGACTCCATACTATCAAATCTGGACCGACAAGTATGTGACATAAACAAATCTATCCATATCCTTTCTTGTTTTAGAGGAGCCAAAATACAGGATATTACAAAAATGACAAAAAATATACTTCGTAATAGTGTTGATGACCCCCTAGTGATTGTATATTCTGGCATAAATAATATCAAATATCAAAGCTAACAACAAATAAAGGAGGCCTATGTAGGATTAACAAACTTATTGGTAGGACTATGTGCAAATATAATTTTTTCTGAAATATTACCTGTTTTAGGGGCAGATGATTATATTACCAGTAAAATAAAACACATTAATAATTGGTTAAGGCGTTGGTGCTTAAGACAGAATTTGAAGTGCCTTACCCATTGGGAACATTTCTCTTATAATAAAGATCTTTATGCTTATGATGGCCTTCATTTAAACAAAAGAGGATCAAAATGCTAGGTAATGTCATCAATACAGCTATTAATGCTTCTTTATACTAATAAAGGGGGGAGGGTTAAATTATTTTTTGGTCAGTGTAAAAACTCAAAATGACAAAAAAAAATCTACTTAAACAACATGGTAAAAGTCCAAATAAATCAAAAAAGAACTTAAGTGTGTTACTCCTAAATGCTAGAAGTTTGATAAATAAGATCAGTGAATTGCATAGTCTGTTACAAACAAAAAAGATAGATATTTGTGGCGTAACTGAGACATGGTTCTCAAATGACCAGTGGGGACAAGAAATCTCGGGTTATATATTGTATAAAAGAAATAAAGAACTATCACGGGGGGGGGTAGCCTTATATATAAAGGAATGTCATGATAGTATTGAATTTGACCTGGATATACCTGATCCTCTTAGTACTGAAATAATGTGGGTTAAAATAAATTCAAACATTGAACATTTAACATTTGGAATATGCTATAGACCACCATCTTTGGATATTAACTAGAATGAATCTTTCTTATATTATCTACAAAACATTAATCTACCTGATAACATTGTATTAATGAGGAATTTTAATTATCCTGGGATACATTGGCAAACTCTTATTGGGACTACTTAACAAGAAAAATGTTTCCTTGAAACAACTTTTATTCTAGGCGTGGATCAAATAGTATTAGAACCTACAAGACAAAAAAATGTTCTTGATTTAATTCTTACAAATATAAGGCAGTATTATGACAAGCCTACCATTCTTGAACCCCTAGGTGGTTCTGATCACTATATGCTTTATTGGGAAATTAACTGCTGTATCAATGATAGTAAGGGAATAACCAAGATGAAAAATTACAATGTAAATTTTGAGGACATTAAAATATATCTTTCAAAATGGAAGTGGAAGGAAGATTTTGATCATCAATCTGTGGAGAAAATCTGGAATATTATAAAATCTAAACTACAATTTTGTATAGATAAGTGGGTGCCTGATAGAAAAAAAAATATTAATAAAAGGTGAAACCCAGTATGGTTTAATAACAATATTAAAAATCTATAAAAAGGAAGAAAAAGGCATTTAATAAGTATAAGAAAAACAAAACAGATATAAATTGGAATAGGTTTAAATCTAAAGCAAAAATAACAAAGTATAAAATAAGAAAGGCAAAAAAGGAGTTTGAAAAAAATTGGTCAAACAAAAAGATAATAAAAAAAGTTTCTTTAATTATATTGGTTCTTTGAAAAATTCACAAATCAGGGTTGGTCTTCTGTTGATTAGTGATATTCTAATATCAGATGAACAAGGTATGGCTGATGCATTTAATAAACAGTTTTTGAGTGTGTTTTAAAAAAGAGAAAATCTGGACCTATTTGATGGTTTAAATATAAATCATGTATAAATCAAAAAAATATCATTTTTACATTTGCAGAGGTTTTTTCTGCTCTAATGTCCTTTAAAACCTCTACTTCTGTAGGTATAGACAATATTCCATTTGTATTCTTGAAAGCAATTGCATCTGAGTTGGTTGATGTTTTGACATTTCTATTCAATATATATATATCACAAGGCATAGTCCCAAGTGAATGGAAACTTGCACAAGTAATCCCAATTCATAAAAATGGGTCAACATTTAATGCTAAACAGTATAGGTCAATTAGTTTAACATCCAGTATAGGAAAAACAATGGAAAAACTCCTCTTACATAAGATTGAGGAACATATTATATTAAATGGTAACAGTGACATATTTCAATACGGATTTAAAAAGAGTAGATCATGTCAAGATAATTTAATAAATTTTTTTGAACCTGTGAGTTCAGCTCTAGATATGGGTTTTCCGGTGGATGTGATATTTCTGAATTACGAAAAGGCATTCAATACCATATCACATAGAGTA
Organism: Neoceratodus forsteri; assembly: GCA_016271365.2. Classification (NCBI taxonomy): domain Eukaryota; kingdom Metazoa; phylum Chordata; order Ceratodontiformes; family Ceratodontidae; genus Neoceratodus; species Neoceratodus forsteri. The sequence goes on along the minus strand of CM057458.1, from coordinate 1,243,256,241 downwards.
ATAATCGATTGTCTAGTAAAACAACAATTATGTAAAAATATAATCAAATGGATTGCATCTTGGTTAACTGGTAGACAGAAGCGAGTCAGGATACGAGGTTACAACTCCTAATGGAGTGATGTGACCAGTGGGGTGCCTCAGGGTTCTGTGTTGGGGCCGGTTCTGTTTAATATTGTTAGCTCTAGTATGACAACATCAAATGGTGTATGGCTTAATAAATATGCAGATGATGCAAAATTGGGCTGTATTGTAAATAATTCAATATCTGTACTAAATCTCCAAAAGAATTTAAATGAAATATCCAATTGGGCTTTTCAAAATAACTTGTCTTTAAATATATCAAAATGTAAACGTATGCACTTTGGCAAAAATAACCCAATGTCCCATTATGTAATAAATAATGTACCATTAGTTAAAGTCTCTTCAGAAAAAGATTTGGGTATTGTTATTAGCAATGATTTAAAATTTACTGACCACAATAATCTGACAGTTAAAAAATGTCATCATTTAATAAACTGTATTTTCAAAAATCTAAAAAGTAGAGATGCAGAAGTACTTATTCCTTTATATAGCAGCCTGATTAGATCAACATTTGATTATTGTTCTTCTTTTTGTACACCTACTTTAATAAAGGCTAAGATCATAAAAGAAAAGATACAAAGAAGATACACAGAGAAAATAAAGAACTTAAAACAGCTTCCTTACGAAGATAGACTTAAAAATTTAAATCTTTATTCATTGGAATATTGGTCAATCAGAGGTGATTTATGCTTAATCTACCGTGCAACAAGAGACGAGGCTTTATTTGAAACCTTATGCTTAGAATGGAGTAATTCTTTCAACACAACACGATCGCATTATATTAAAATTAAGATATTTCTTGTAAAAACAAATAAGAGGAAACATTTCATAACACAACGAATAGTTCCTGTGTGGAATTCTCTACTGCAGGAAGTGGTAAATAGTCATAATCTTAATATATTTAAAAATAGTTTAGACAACTACGTGGGAGATTATAAATATTATTACCACCCAAGTTAAGGGTGGCGAAGTTAAAATGGGCTTGCCCCTCAGCTTCGTATTTTTCCTATTAACCTATGAACCTATATGTCAGCTTTAGTTAATTTCCCCACCAGAATATCTGACAACCACATGACCACTGTGTATACTTCCTCCTGCAACACCACACTACCCACCACAACCATGGCAGTAATCTCGTATATAAAGTTTAATGGAAACCTCCAGCCACCATTGCCTTAGGCCTACACATCCAAAACAGTGTGAGGCAGTACATTCCAGGCTGCCAGTCATGCTGCCTTCTCCACGATGGTGGAGCAATGTCTTGACATATTTGTATGAAGTTAGACTTGGTGAAGAGAGCAGGACTTTCAGCCCTGAATGTACTGACATAGACTGTTTTGAAAGTACAGGAGTAAGGCAATGGGGGGCAGAGGATGGCATTAAGCATCATATACAAACTTACTGCAGCTGTTTTTGGTGGGGTGGTGGGTTGCGTGAGAAGGGGCAGACAGAGATAATGTGGCTCACATTTACTTACGTGTTCCAATACCCTAAATCTGCCAAATGTAGACTGATAGATGTTGGATGTGGTATCAGCTTGGGTACTGTGATATTCCATGTAGTAGACATGTACCAGTAAAAATATGCCAGCGTTACTGCATTACATAGCTGTTCCCTTCTTCACGCACCCCACCCCCAACCCAACCATGGCATGAATTTCATATATGATGTTTAGTGATAACCACCACTGACCTTTGGTTCAGGCCTATAATTTCAAAACAGCCTGTGCCAGTAGATTCAGGGATTTCAGTCATGCTGCTCTATCCACCATAATGGACTAGTGTCTAGACATATTCATATGAAGTTATACATGGTGGAAAGCCACATGACTGTCAGTCCAGAATTTACTGACACTGAATCTTTGCTAAGTACAGGCCTAAATAAACTGTGGGTGTGGGTTTGGCATTCAACATAATACACAAAATTACAGCAAAGGTTCGGGGGGGGTGGAGTGGTGGTTCCTGGAGGAAGGTTAGGCATAGATCATGAGGCTAACATATATTCAGGTGGAAAAATTACCTAAAGCTGCCATATGTTGACTGTTACATGTCTGCAGCCTGTAATATAACCCTGCCACAGGCTGATACCACAGCAGACATCTTCAAGTCAGAATATGGCAACTTTATTGCATTTCCTCACAAGAGTACTGTATATGTTAGCCACATGATCTCTGTCTACCATTCCACCAGAAACCTGAGCACCAGCCACCAGAACCATGGCACTAATTTTAAATATGATGCTTACTTCCAACATCAACCAACACTTACTTTAGTCCTGTAGTTTTCAAAAAGTCTGTATCAGTACATTGCAGACTGACAGGCACCGAGTACAATTTCATTCTAATATGACAGGACCATGGTGAATACAATTAGATGGCTGCAAGGACAGAATATGGTGACACAGAATGTTTGGAAAGTACAGGCATAAGGCAGAGATGGGTGGAGGCTAGCACTAAACATCATATATGAACTTAATGCTGTGGTTGTGACAGGGGTGGGGGGTTGCAGGATGAAGGTTAGACAGAGATCATGTAGCTCACAGATACTCAGGTGTGGAAATAACCTACAGCAGACATATGTTGATTGATAGATGTCTACTGCCTGTAATATAACCACGCCACAAGCTGATACCACAGCAGACATGTAACAGTGAACATATGGCAGCTTTAGTTCATTTCCCCACCGGAGTATCTTAGAACTGCATGACCTCTATCTACCCTTTATCTTGCATCCCCACACCACACACCACAACCATGGCAGTAATTTGTAATGCAAACCTCCACCCACCATTGTCTTAGAGATGTACTTTCAAAACAGTTTGTGTCAGTATATTCCAGGCTGCCAGTCATGATGTTCTGTCCACTATGGTGGACTGTGGTCGTGACATATTTCTCTGATGTTATATTTGGTATAAAGAGCAGCATGACTGTCAGCCCAAAATCATGGGGTATGGACTGTTTTAAAAGTACAGGCCTAAGGCAACTGTGGGTGAAGGTTGCCATTAAACATCATATACGAAATTACTGCCATGGTGGTGGCAGGGATGGGGGGGGGTTTAGGAAGGAATGGTTGACAGAGGGCATTTGGCTCACATATAAGGTATGGAAATCACTGACATCTGCCATATGTTGACTGGTGGATGTCTATTGTGGTATCATCTTGGGGCAGTGTGCTATTTCATGTACTGTAGTAGACATCTACAGGTCCATGGCAGCTTTATGTCATTTGCCTACCAGATTATCTGTGACACGCATGATCTCTGTCTAACCTTCTTCCCGCACCCTTCCCCCACACCAACCATGTAAGTCATTTCCTATATGATGTTTAATGCCAACCTACACCCACCTTTTCCTTAGGCCTGCACTTTCAAAACACTCAGTCTCCGTAGATTACGGGCTGACAGTCATGCTGCTCTCTCCACCAACTATATCTTTATACAGATATGCCAATACTTTAGAAATAAACCCTCTATTGCAACATCAACTAAAACACATAGCACAATTTTTACAAATTAATTGTACACACTAAAAGCATGGGCGGGGGGGCAATCACAGCATTTGAAGCACAGGTGAACTATATGGAGAGTCATCACGGTATCATTTTTAAGCAGTTTATGGTGTCAAAATCAAGCCAATAGGTGAAAATACATCAACACATAACAGGCACATTACAACTCAAACAAGGCATCAACCTCCACGTTAACAGTCTCAAATGGCAGACAGTGTGCGTGACTAAGCAGATTCATAAAGTTCACAAGAATCAACACAATTAATAAGGAATATTACTTGTCTCTGCCCAGGCCATCTGCAGGCACACACACCAAACTTCACAGATAGTGGCAGCATTAGGAGATAGTGAAAGCATGTGCAGAAGCATTCAGTTACAACAGTAACACAGGTAACATTTTGCAAATAAACACAATAGCAATACACCTGAATACAACTTCTCTTGACATAGGCTGAATGAAGCAGAGGGGGCCTGTTGGAATCCAGCTCTTCCGAAGGATGAAAGATTGATTGTACAGCATCAGCCTTCAGTTTTGGTTTGCATTGACCCAGCCCAGGGATGCTAATTTGATGGGATCATGGTCATATGCAGAATGCTCAAAGTGAGCAGAACAGATTCGACTGTATATTCAGGGCTTGAAATTTTCACTCCGGCAGAAATGGACCCAAGCCTTTCTCACCTTTGCATCCTTTGGGAAAAAGAAGAAATTTCTGCTTTTATTGTTGCACCCATATACATTGCAGTAAGGCATATTTTAATGCAATCTTTTAAAATTATTGGAAAAACTATTTTCTGCAGGGTGAGATCACCAATTACACATCGAAATATGTGACTTTCTCACCGGATACACACACAAAGCAATGAATATTTCTGATAAGCTCTTCTCTGACCATGTCTCTGACAAAACCCATGCACCCACACAATATTTGCCTCCAAAATGACCATAAGTTTATAATTTAGACATTACACACAGTGCTCAGAAAATGGAAACACACACAATATCAGTTTGTAAAAATTATGTTTATTCATTTAAAATAGTACAGACTAAAGAATAAAAGATAGAAGCAATTAATTATTTTTTATACACACTGGAACTGATCTGTATGCCAACCACATGGAGGAACCCCACACAACGAAATCCTCTACAGCGACAATCTTAACAGGTTTTGAGCTTGTTGCTGTGAGAGACCTGAGTGCAAAATTTCACCCTTTCGCCGACTTTTTCCCCCCTCAAGACAACTCTGACTCAGAGTTAGTCATCATTAGAAGGGGGCAGGGGTGCAGCCCCCCACATGAGGGGTTTGGGGGTGCAGCCCCCTGATAGAAAACACACTGATATCTGGCAGGCAAAATTGCACCTGTTAACCTCGGGGATCTCACTATGCCGAACATCAAAAACAGTGTTGTTGTTGATTCGGCATTGGTAAACTGAACTGGCCATGTCTCCTCCCCCAAACATCTGTCACAGCAGCAATATAAGGAAGAAATCAGGGAAGACTGAATAGGCAAATGGGGTGGTGGGTGCACAATATTCATGCGGGACACCCTAATAGGTCATGCACTCCCTGCTCCCAAGCTTGACCATGGTGCCCAAGCCCTTATGCTCAAAATTACTCCTGACCCCGCCAGAGGCCCACTTCTCCTCATGGTCTCCTACATACCCCCGAGGAACCAGAACCAAGCAGTCCAGTGCCTCACTGACTACCTCACATCCCTACCGCTTAATGCTGAGCAAGTCATCCTAGGTGATCGTAATGTTAACTGGCTTGCTTCCACCACCTCCCAAGCCAGAGAATCCTTCACTGCCTTGGACATGTCCCAGTTAGTCTCCCAGCCCACCAGATTCAACTGATCTAGTGGCACCAGTACCCTCCTAAATGTTATATTATCAAACCACCCATATAAAATCTGGGATATCACGGTCCTCCCCGATCACTCAGTGATCACTCTCCAGTCATCTGTCACTGGTTATCCTTCACCCAAAACCAGTGTCCCAGACTACACTGTGCCGGTGCCTATGCTGTGGTGGCCTTAGAAAACTAAAACAGCATTTAGCCCAGATAGACTGGTCCCCTATCCGACAAGCTCCAGATATCGACTCAGCTCTAGACTTCTTCACAAGTACCAAGGCCTGTGACCTTTTCACCCCCCCACCAGGACCCTCACTAAAAAACACAATGCCCCTTGGATCACCCCATCCCTCATCCAGAAACTTAAGAACATAGATAATCTCTGGCACATCGCTGTAGAACTGGCAAGACCTCTGATAGACAAGCCAACAACGTGGAGTGCAATAAGTGTACCTGGGCCATTATACAGGCCAAAGCAGAACACTATCAGGCCACCCTCGCTTCCACCTTGGGCTCGGCCTGGACTTTCTGGGACAGCATGAAAGAATTAAATGGGAAGAACCACTCCCCCCCCACCATCTCTGCTCTCCATCAATGGCACTGCTACCACAGACCTGCTTCATATAGCTGACTGCCTCACCGCCACCTTCTCTGATCTAAGCTCTGTCCTCCCCATCAGTTTTTTGACCAATTCTCACCCCCTTCCCCCTGTCCTTCATCACCAGCTTTTCTATCTGAGTATCCTATCCCCTCTCAAAGCCAGGCCTTACTTGCTAAAAGACCTTGGTAGCAACCACCCCAGCAGTGACCCCCTCGACTCCAGGATCCTCCACCTGGTTCTGGACATTGTCCTAGTCCCCATGACAGATCTACTTAATCGGTCCCTCTGCCTTGGTCAGTTCCCTAGTGCTTGGAAAACTTCAAAAATCACTGCTATACACAAGAGTGGAGATCGGTCCACCCCTAATAACTACAGGCCAATCTCCATCCTCCCCCCACTCTCCAAAGCCCTGAAAAAAGTGGTGTCTATCCCACTATCTGAATACCTGGCCAGGTATAACATTATGTGCCCTGAGCAGCATGGCTTATGCCCGGGACACAGTACAACCACAGCTCTACTGGAGTTCTCTCAATACCTGCATTCTGCTCTTAACTCCGGCAACTATGCCAGTGCAGTGTTCATAGACCTTTCCAAGGCATTTGACACTGTCTGTCACCCCCTCCTACTTGACTTTCTTCATCAACTCAGTTTTTCTGCTGGTCCCCTTGCATAGTTTATCAGCTACCTCTCAGCTAGATCCCAGTGTGTTAAGATAAACGGCTCCCTTTCCAACACTTGACCCATTCGCTCTGGGGTGCCTCAGGGCTCCATCCTGTGCTCTGTAATTTTCTGCTTCTACCTCAACACTTTCCCCAGCTCCTGTTCTGGCAAAATGCTACTCTATGCTGACGATGCAGTTCTCTTTGCCTCACACCCTGATCCCTCCACCCTCCAATCATCCCTCCAGCATGCTTACAATCAAACTAAAAGGTGGTTTCTTGATCACAGATTAGTCATAAACCTCAAGACGACCAAGTCAATGCTCTTCTCCCACCACCAAAATAAGGCTAAAAATGCCCCCTCCTGATTATCCCCAGCACTCTCCACCCTTTAGAGCAAGTGTCCACATACAAGGACCTAGGCATCACATTCGGTACTGCCCTCAACTTCCACATCCACATCAACACCCTCTCCTCCAACATAAACTCTTGGATTGGCTCACTCTACCACCATAGGGATTGCCGACCCCAAGTTGCCCTCTGCCTGGCCATCACCTCCTTTGTCCTGTCCCTAGTGGACTATGGCCTGCCCATCTATGTGGCGGTTGACAACCCCGCCCTCTCTAAAATCCAACTCTCCATTAATACGTCATGTAGGTTCTTGACCGGAGCCTCCAGCCACACTCACACCTGTCAGCTCTACATCTCTGTCAGCTTGCTCAACTTCGAGGAGCATCTGCAGTACCAGACCTGTTTACTCGCTCAGAAATCTCTTCACAGACACTCCCTCCCCCCCCCCGGGTCTCTGCATGTTCCCATCTGTTGCCACACATAACTCTGTTAAAGCCACCTTCCTGGTGCCCAGAACCAAGACCTTCCTTGCCCAGAGGTCTTTCCACTACTGAGCCCCCACCTGGTTCAGCTCCCTCCCAATCTGCATCTCCATCACTGCCAAAATAGGTCCCTTCAAAACTGCCTTTCGGAACCATCTCCTTAATGTCCACTGCTGTAGATGTAACTAACCCTGACCCCTCCACCCCCAGCAGGACCTTCCTACATGGCCCAACCTGACTTGACAATGTCCCCTGGACAGCCTATTCATCCCCCCCACTATACCTTCCCCCTCTAGGTTCATGTAAGGATGTATCCCTCTGTATCACCTATGGATTTAGTACATCATTGACTGTAACCTGTAATATATGATAATATACAACTAGGTGTTTTATATGTTCAAGGTTTCTCTTACACCTGTAATGTTGTCCTCTGTTGTATCTTGCACAGTGTACTACTGTCTGCCCTCCCTGCGATGAGGTGCCTTTGTAAATGAGTCTCTGACTCAAAGGTTGTAAATCCGACTTGTACAAATAAATAAATAAACATTTCAACACCACAATGGTATAATTGTATATACCTTAATAAATTAGGGAATTAAATCAACTTGGCTATTGCAAATACATTTTAATGTTATCCATAGGTTACATTACACCCCACACCAGTTGAATCTTATGAATGCCACATGTTCCATTTTATGCCCTAGGTGCACTAAGACTATAGGTACACTGAAGCATATGCTAGTAACTTGCCCAGTGTTAACCAGTTGGTGGAAGAAAATATTGGATAGCCTATCTAAAGCAGTAGAAATATAACTTTGTAAGCAGCCAGCATGGATAATATTGGGCTATGGCAGTCCTATTAATAGGCCGTCTCTGCCTTAACAAAGGTTAATCTGATTTACAGCTCACAACAGCCTTTAAATGCATCCTCCTCAAATGGAAGGACCATAACCTTCTGGATTATATAACTTGGATTAATTTTATGGTATCCACACATAGATTTGAAAAAGTTCACTAAATTGAAACAAATAACAGGGAATACCATAACACAATATGGATTTTATTTACACAAATTTTAGACTCCACTGATATATTGGGGTCCCTAAGCTAAAAATGTGGTAAGAACTCATTTTTGGCATATCTAGGTAAACTTCTGCAGTAAATGCACATCCCATTAATGTTATTAACTCCCAGATTACTGGATACTATAATACTTAGTACGATAAATTAATGTACTTTATTTTCTTGTCCTATGTTTGTACTTTAGAATCTTTTTATTTGTGACTTCTAACGCATCAAATTTGATCATATGATGTTGAATAATATGTACTGTATGTATTATATAGTAATTAATATTGGGACTCATGAAAAGTAAAACAAAAGGAAAAAAAGGAAAAATAAATAATAGCCAGAGGGCTGAGAAATTAGAGAGGAGAATTGAGGATCTAGAGGCAAGAAACAGGAGAAATAACCTCAGAATTATTGGTGTCCCATAGAGCTGGGGAAGGTGCCAATTCTATTTCCCTTGTTTACAAAATACTGCTTTATTTAGTGGGACTGTCCCGTGAAACAACTGCTACATATTAAAGAGAGCGCACAGATTGTTAAAACCTGCACCGAGCAAAGGTGAAAAACCAAGACCTATCATTGCCCATTTCCTGAATTACCAGCAAAAGGTTTTTCTTTTCCCCAAAGGGCTGTTCAAGAAATGCTCTTTGTAGAGTATCAAGTGGTTAGACCTACATTTTTCAGTGATCTACTGTGCAAGCTTTTAAAGAAGTGAAAGGTTTCAACAACATTTAAAGGAAAATTAAGGGAGACCGGTTTGAAGTATAGTTTGAAGTATAATTCATCCCACCACTCTCAAGATATGCCCACCACCCTCAAGATATGGTCACCAGAATGAGTAAAGACTTACTCCAGTCTACAGGAAGCAAAAGATGGCTTGAGAAAAGACATGCCTGCCCTCTTTCAAAACTTTTATTTCTCAAAATTTTAATATCAGAGATGTCAGTAAATGTGAGTAGTGATTTGCTCACTTGCTAGCCCCCTTACTTACTGTTTATCACTGGTATTCCCTGACTTCAACATTTTTCAATGTCACAGCATTAATAGAAGTCACTACTAGGGCTGTGCATCGTCCTAATAGTATTTCCTGAATACCACAAATAGTAGGCTTGCCAAATATTTGGATGGACATCCCGAATAGTCCACTATTTGGCCACTATTTGGGATATACTATTCAGTGGGTGAGATTTCAAAATCTCACAGAGCTTCGCTGGCCAATCAGAGGCTGTCATTGGAGCTCACAGCCAGGAACACCATGTGATCTCCTCACTCTGAGTGTGCAGATGAGAGGAGACAGTAATTTCTGAGAGAGCTACAGTAGCTCTGTTTAGTTTACCACTTGTGACTTTTATAACTGTTTTAAAAAATATTTTGTGTGTGATCCAGTTTTGACATCTGATCACCTTGTGACTGCATCAGACTGCAGTTTTGTTTTTCATCCTTGAAACTGGGCTTGGTTTCAAGGAACAGGAGACTCTGTGTGTGAGTGAATCTGTGTGTGTGACTATGTGTGCTGCTGCATGCTGACTCTCCTCCCCCACAGCTTATAGTTTCACAGCTCAGCTGAAGCAGTGCGATTTGATTTTTTGCTTAACAACCATTTTGTTCTAATATTAGTTCTTCTCAGGATTTCTTTTGTCAACAAAGTCCAGCTTGGCTTTTGCATGTAGTGAGTAACTGTTACTGGGCTCAGTAACAGTGAGTGGTTTAAGTTTTTGCTGACTGCCCCATCCCCACTGCTGTGCTTGCTTAGCTTTTTCTTCCAAATCCACACACAGCCCCTGTGGTATTTTCTATTTCTTTTGTGAAGCAAATTGGTATTTTGCTGTCTTCAGGTTCCGGGCTCGGTTCCCTACATAAGTGAGGTGTGATTGTCATCTGATTCCCTCGTGTCAGCATTGCAGCTCACTGTGGTGCATACACCATCTGTGCATGAGTTGTGTTGTTGTTCTTGTAATCTGTGTCCTGCAAGTGCACACACAGTTGTCTGCATACAAAATTTTTGTGATTTATAAAACATTGTATTTTTTCATTGGGTCAGGCTTGGCCCATTGAATTGTTGCTGACTGTGGTCTGGTTCTTGGCTCTGTTCCCTGTACAACTGAGTGAAGAAGGTGTCGCAAGTGATTCTTCCCTCCACAGCTCAGTGCACCTGAGTGGCCTCCTGTGCATGTGAGTTTTTTTCTTTTTTGCATGTCTTCACCCCCCTGTGTGTGCATTGCTGTGAGTGTGTACATGTGAATTTTTTGTGAACTGCTTAAGTATTTCTATGTGTCAAGCATGACTCACTGGGTTCAGTGTGTTGTAAGTTGTTTGGTGCACCTTCAAAGCTTGAATTTCTGTCCTGTATGACTGCACAACTGACACCATATGAGTAAAAAGTTATTTGCTGACTCCATCTCTCTCTAGTATTAGCCTGTCTCTACTAGCTGCTACTTGAGTGTTGTGGGCATTGTTGTTTTCTGCAAGAAGCACCAATATAAACAAAAACACTAATCACATATAAAATACACAGTAATTTACAGACCATGTCTCATCAATCCCATAAATGTGCAAGGTCCAGCCCAAGCAAGCCATCTTCACCAGCAGTCGTAAGTGGTGAGGAACAGGGTGAGAGAAGGTCGGTTCCTATTCGCCACTCTAAAATGTTTTTCTCCCCTGATAAGCCTTCATGTTCTGTTGTCAGTAGGATTGGTGGTAGTACTATTGCTACTATAACTACAACTGCTACCACTACTACTACTACTACTGAATTTGCAGCACCATCATTTTATAAAAGTAGGAGGGCTTTACAGCTGACATCTCCAGTTATAAAAGAACAAGAACCCACCCCCACTACCAGTGGCAGTGCTATACACACAACCACCCCACAGAGGCAATGTCACCTATCAGTGTGCTCCTTCCCACCAGCACCAGTGCCATTATTTTAGCAACCAGAGCAAATCATTTGTGTACCATTGACGCCACCACTGACATAACAGTGTGCACTGTTTTTTGTGCTCCTTGCACAGCCACTGTAATCACAACCTTTGCCTTCATTAGTAATCCTGAGTGTTCTGCTGTCACCATGACTACTGCTGTCAGTATTACAACTAGCTGTAATTTGATGCCAATTTCTTAAACTGTAACTCCTGATAGTAATTTTGACACCAGGACTACTGTCAACAGTCCTACTATCTTGCCAACTGTGCCCATGATCATAGGTACTGTGACTAGTACTGACCACAAGACTGTTACAATGACTGCACCAACTGTGTTGTCAGAATGTACTGTTGCTCAGCCTTGTACGTTTCCTCTCACCACATTTCCTTTTGCTGATGTGGAGGATTCTGAAAAAGAACATTCATCTGGTTCTGAATATTTACCAGTGCCACAAAAATTGCTCAATACATCATCTGACAGTGATACCCACCTAAGCTAATTTGGCGATGAGGCTGAATATGTGGCATATCTGTGTGAAAAGCGTGAACGTGCAGCTGCCAAAAAATGCAGTGCTGCTCGTCATGGCAAGCAGGTCAGTCAGGGTCACCCTCCTCCTCCTCCTCTTAAAAAAAAAAACAGTCCACCCTGTTCTTTCAAAGAGTTGTGTCAAGTTCAACTCCATCTGATACACCAAGTAGTTCTACAACTACATCTGTTGAGGAGAAAGAAAGGGGCAGAACAACTGCATCCACTGCGCCCAGGTCTGATAAGGGGAAAGGGGCAATACATGGCCATTGGTGCCCTATTGGGGCCAGTACTTCCACTGTCAGTGGGGGGAAAAGTTTTGTGTGGCTGTACTTTAGTGTTGTGAAAGATGATGCAACAAAAGCAGTATTTTCTGTGTGTGACTGTACTATATGTCGCGGTAAAAACCTTTCAAATCTCACAACATCAGTGATGAACCATCTCCGAATAAAACATCCCACTGCACTTCAAAGATTCACAGCGGTTCCTCCCCCTCCACAACATGTGCCTGTCAGCCCCTCTTCTGGTACTGGTCCAGTAGATGCACAAAGGATTGGAAGTGATTCCATTACTGAGACAGACAGTGTGCCTCAACTCCCCCTACACCACTTGTAGCACATACCGTAGAGAAGCATCACCCATTCTGCCTTCTTCTGCTCTATAATCTATTATTATAACACCCTCCACCATGGGTTCAAAGTCAAAATCAATGTGATGTGATACCGCTTTGACTATACCCATCATGCAAGCCTTCCATGCCCACACTAAATACCAGGCATCACACCCAACAACACAGCAGATCACCAATTTAATTGGTGAGATGATGGCCTTGGATCTGTAGCCATTTTCCATTGTAGAACATATATGTTTCCATAGGTTGCTGCAGAATTTGCACCCCAGGTATAATATACCATCACAAAACCACATGTTCACGTACTGTAGTACTCATTTACCATGATATGAGAAAATAAGTTGCCAGACTACTAGCACAGGCTGTTGGTGGTGTTTTCCACTGCACAACTGATATATGGACCAGCATGAATTTAAACTGTGACTATACGTCACTGACAGCACACTGGTGCATTGCAGATGTAGTAGTCACTGGTGGCGATGGTAATTCTGGTACAGGTTCAGTCTCTTTCCCCTCTCTCTGCAGGTCTGCATTGGTAAATGTCAGTGTTATGGAAAAGGATCACCGGGTTGTAAACATACTGTCATTCCTGCAAGAGATGTTGAGCTCATGGACTGATGGCAACAAATTGCAGGTAAGGTTTGTGGTCACACACAGTGCCACAAATATGATAAAAGCACTTAGAGATGGCAATTTTGAGGGGCTACGCTGCTTTGCTCATACACTAAGTTTGGTGATGACAAAGGCTTCGGCAAACATAGTGGAGGCAGATCACACAGTCAAAGTAGCCAGAAGCATATACAGCCACTTCCATCACTCTGTGAAAGCCACACACCATTGTCATCAGCTACAAGAACATCTTCAAATGCAGCAGCATCATCTCATCTAGGATGTACAGACCTGGGGGAATTCTACCTACTACATGTTGCAAATGCTTCTGGAGCAGAAGCGGGCCCTTCATGAGATGAGCATGGAAACTGACATGGGGGACTCCTTGGACATCAGGACTGGGCTGTGATTGAGTGCTTCGTAAAGGATTTAGTCTCATTTGAAAGGAGCATTTGTGACCTTAGCTCTGATTCTGCAATGCTAAGTCAGGTAATTCCTGCTTTACAGATCCTGAAAAAAGCCATGAGGAGATGCAGAGAAATGCTGAGAAAGATCCAAACCAGAAACCAGGAACAGTGATATCCCTTGTGGAAAATCTCACCACAGAACTAGAAGTTAGATTTTCTGATCTCTGTTCCAATAAAAAGCATATATTTGCCACTATGTTGGATCCACATTTCAAGTGTGATGTACTACACCTTATAATGCCCACTCACAGGGTTGCAGACTTTCAGAAGCAGATATGCTCAGAACTTAGTTTCTGCATGCTTGGGTTAATGAGATCAGCAGGTAACACTATAAATGAGCCAGTTCCTGAATCACAAACTGAAAACAGTATGGAAAACCTCAAGAAGGAGGGTGACTGTTGGGCTGAACTTAGCTCATAGAAACATAGAAACATAGAAACATAGACTTTGATGGCAGATAAGGACCACTAGGCCCATCTACTCTGCCCATTTCCCTACCTACAGGATAGGCCGCAGATCCTAGTTAACCAACAGCCTATATCTTCCTGCCCCCCACAAGAATTGCCTTGTGTCTGTCCCATGCATTCTTGAGTTCTTCCACAGTTTTAGACCCCACAACCTCCTCAGGAAGGCTGTTCCATGCATCCACTACCCTCTCTGTGAAATAATACTTCCTCACATTGCCCCTGAACCCCCTTCTACCTTTAAATTGTGTCCCTTGTTCTTGCAAGTCTCTTTTTCTGAAAGATGCTACCCTCTTGGACTTTGTTGATTCCTTGAGGTGCTTGAAAGTTTCTATCATGTCCCCTCTCCCTTCTTTCCTCAAGGGTATACATATTAAGCTCCTTTAGTCTCTCTCCTCATACGGCTTCTCTTGCAGACCCTGCGCCATTTTAGTTGCCCTACTCTGGACTGCCGCTATCCTGTCTATGTCCTTGCAGAGATGGGGTCTCCAGAACTGGACACAATATTCCAGATGGGGTCTCACCAACTGTCTGTACAGAGGAATAACAACTTCCTGTTTTCTGCTGCTGATGCCTCTCCCTATACATCTCAGTATACCCCCGGCCCTCCCTACTGCCTTCTCACATTGCTTGCTAACCTTAAGGTCATCTGATATGATTACCCCAGGTCCCTTTCCTGTTTTGTTGTTGTTACTACCTCCCACCCATTGTGTATTCTGCCCTGGGTTCTTGTTTCCCAGGTGCATTATTTTGCACTTTTGCATTGAATCTTAGCTGCCATATGTCTGACCATTCCTCCAACCTTGCCAAGTCCCTTTCATCCTTTCCACGCCTCCTTGTGTATCAACCCTGTTGCAGATCTTGTGTCATCTGCAAAGGCATACTTTTCCTTCCAGTCCCTCTGCAATGCCACTGATGAAGACATTAAAAGGACTGGACTATACTGAACCCTGCGGTACCCCACTAGTAACCGCCCTTTCTTCAGAGTGGACTCCATTTACAATTACCTTCTGTGTCCTGTTGTTCAGCCAATGTTTTATTTAGGCTACCACCCTGGGACCCACTCCCAGGCTGGTTAATTTTACTAATAATCTTTGTGTGGGACTGTGTCAAATGCCTTGCTAAAGTCTAGGTAGGCCATGTCCACAGCCCTCCCTGGTCTACTACTTTGGTCACCCAGTCAAAGAATTCTATTAGATCTGTCTGACATGACCTTCCCACTGTGAACCCATGCTGCCTTGGATCCTGTGCTCCACTGACCTCTAGGTACTCAACTATTCTTTCCTTCAGAAGTGACTCCATCACTTTCCCTACCACAGAGGTCAGACTGACAGGTCTGTAGTTTCCTGCCTCTGTCTTGGTCCCACTTTTCTGAAGGGGAATCACATCCGCCTTCCTCCAGTCCTCGGTACCACACCATCCTCCCATGATTTATTAAAAAGAGTAGCCAGTGGTTTCACTAGTTCCTTCCTTAATTCTTTTAGAATTCTGGGGTGAATTCCATCAGGACCCATTGCTTTGTCCACCTTCAGTTTTAGGAGTTCTTGCAGAACCCTTTCTTCTGTGAAAGGACTGGGATCGACCCCCCTATCAAGAGCGCTTCTGTTAATTGGATTAGGCACTTCACCCACCTCTTTTGTGAATACTGAGCAGAAATATTTGTTCAGTATTCCTGCTTTTTCACTGTCCCCTTCTGCCCATCCACCGTTCATTCTATTCAGCCTCACTATCCCTCCCTTTGTCTTTCTACCCTCGCTGATGTACCTATAAAAGGTTTTATCCCCCTTCTTACCTGAGTTGGCTATCTTTTCCTCAGTTTGGGCCTTTGCTATTCTGACTTCCTCCCGCTTCTTTCTGCCTTAACTGGTACAGCTCTCTGTCCTGCTCCTTCTGTGTTTCCTTATACTTCTGGAATGCTATCTTTTCTTCCTGACTTTCACAGTCACCTCTCTTGAGAACCATAGTGGCTTTTCTTTCATTTTGATTTGTTTATTTGCTTCACACAAAGGCTTGTTGCCTCTGTGATGGCAGTTTGATAATTACCATTGTTGCTCCACCCCTCCTTCTAGCCTGTTTGCTAGTGCTTTTCTGAGGCACTCTCCCATCTTGCCAAAGTCAGCCCTCCCAAAGTCCAGTACCCTCACTTTTGTATGGCTTGACTCTGTAGCTGAGTTTAATGTGAACCACACTGTTTGATGGTCACTTGTCCCCAGATGGCAACCCACTTCTAGATCTGAGATCCTCTCACTGCCCCCATTTGAGAGTATGAGGTCTAAGATTGCTCCCTCATGAGTGGGTTCCGAAACTAGCTGTCTAATGCCTGCCACCTGTAGGGCATCAGGAATGGCCCTGCTCTTGGATGTGGCTGCAGCAAATGTGCTCCAGTTAACATCTGGCATATTCAGGTCTCCCATCAACAGTATCTCCTTTCTCTGCCATTCTAAGAATGCCTTCCATCATATCCTTGTCCATTCCTTCCCCTGACATGGGGTCTGTACAAACCCCTGTGCGGATTGTGGTGCCCTTTCCAGTCTCCAAGGTGACCTACAGTGCCTCCTCTCCTCCCTGTTTACTCTTTTGTTCAGTTGCTTTTATCCCTTCCTTTACATAGAGAGCTACTCCTTCCCCTCTTCTCCCCTGCCTGTCTCTCCTGTAGGTTATGTACCCTGGTATGTTAACATCCCAGTCATGGTTCTCTGTGTACCATGTTTCTGTGACTGCTACGATATCCAGGCATCCCTCTTCCATCAAGGCCACCAGCTCAGGGAGCTTGTTGCCCAGACTATGGGCATTGATACTCATTACCCTCCATTTCCTGATGGCCTTACCCTTTTGCCCCATCCCTGTCCTTCTTGCCTTTGTCACTTTCTCCATTTACCCCTGCCCTTCTCCCTATCGACACCTCCATGTTGGTGTTTGCCACACTACTACCGTGATTGTTTGGGGGCTAGGATTTTCCTGCTCTTTCAGTGCCTCCCCTTGGCTGGTTTAAAAGCTTGCCAATAAAGCATTTAAACCTATCACCTAGGATCCTGGTTCCCCTCCCGGACAGATGCAGCCCATCATGCCAGTATAGGCTTGCATCACTCCAGGTGGACCCAGTCCCCAATGAAGCCAAATCCCTGAGCTCCACACCAGTTTTCAACCACTTATTGAATCCATGATACGGAACACCCTAGCTCTCCTATGCCATAGATGGGTAGCACCTCCGAGAAGGTTACAGTCCGTGCTACTTGGCTAGGCCCCTCCCAATTCCACAAACTCTTCCTGCACTTCTCTAATCCCTTTCTTAGACAGGTCATTTGTCCCTAAGTGGACAATGACATCCAGCTCCCTCCCCTGGGCAGCTGCTCCGGCAATCCTGAGTATTCGCTCCCTGTCCCTCCAGGCCATGGTGCCAGGCAGGCACCTTACCTCCCTCTCCCCTTCCTTGCCCAGTTCTACCTTCCTAACAATGGAGTCCCCCACCAGGAGTTGTTTCCTTCCCCTGCAGGGTCCCCTGCCACCCTCCTGTGGGTCTCCTTTGTGGAGGTTCCCAGCATCCTCCTTGGTCTCCACTGTAGGTGCCTCCATAGAGGAACCACACTTTGCCAGAATGGCATAGGAATTGTGGAGAGGTACAACTGGAGGGATGTGCCTCTGTTCCACCACCCTCACCCTCCCTGAGCCCACTGTGGTCCAACCTCTCCTCTTTCTTGGCAACCTCTGAGGCAACTGCAGTGGCACTGGTGGTCCCTGGATGGAAGAGGAGGTCCCACAAGCCTGGCCAACTCAGCCTGGAGATGAGCAACCTCCTCCCTCAGCCCAGAGAGTTGCCTGCAGATGGGACAACACCATCCTCCAGAACATCTCCCGGAAGACTGCTGCTCCACAGTCACTGCACTGCACCACTCCAATCATGTCTTATTTTTGGCTCCTTAACTGTTTGCAATCCTTACTCTTTCCTCTGTTTTTTTTTCTCTCTTTCCTTACTTTCTGCCTGTGTGCCCTTTAAGCTCCTGATTGTCCTGTTCTGAGACAGGAATATCCTATATTTCTCAGTATACCACTTACTTGTTCAGAGGCAGACCTCCAGCAGCTAGAGGGGGCCAGAGAGCTCCTCTTGCCCTTCTAGGATGGTAGGTCCTTGGTGGTTCTGTGATCACTCACTTCCTGCCCCTAAACAGGAAGTTACTGTTGTCAGTCAAATCCTGTGCCTATAAAAATTGAACTAGCTTTGGGGAGGGTGGAGGAGAGGGAAGGAGGGCAATATAGTCCCAGTAGAGAAGTTCAGTCACACAGCAGTCCTTTCTCCTGGTGTCTTCTGCCAAGCTATTAGCAGAATCTTTCTAAGGCAGTCTTTAAATGTAGCTTCCTTCTAGCTAAGCCATTCCCCCTATTTACCAGATCTTTCTACAAGTAATTTAAACCTCACAACAGTTAAGTCCTTTCAATCACCTGAGATTTACACCTAGATAACTCTTCAGACACCCATTCAGTTCAGTTAACCCAAACACACACTTTTTTTTTGTATGTTAGTTTTTTTACCCTAAATTAAAGGTCCAAATACAAAAGTTCTTCTACTTTAGTCCCAGTAGAGAAGTTCAGTCACACAGCAGTTCTTTCTCCTGGTGTCTTCTGCCAAGCTATTGGCTACAGGTTGAACAGCAGAAGTGAACAGAACAGCAGCCACAGTCAGCACTCAGTCTGCTGAACAGTTATTTCAATGAGCCTCTGGAGTCATTCTCCACAAATCCAGTGGAGTACTGGATCAAATGGATGAAAGCATTTCTGCACTTGGTACAGTTGGCCCTTAAATATATCTGTTGCCCCCCCCCCACCAGCGTACTGTCTGAACTAATGTTCAGCATTGCTGGGGATGTGGTGGAACCTCAACGATGCTCACTTGACCCAGCACATCTATCCCTTTAACAGCTTTCCAAATGCCAGTTACCAGTGTGATATCACCAGTCTCAAGTACTTAATATGCATAAAATATAGCAGTTAACAGTGTGTCATCTCCAGTCTCAGTCTGTCCCATGCCTGAAATATGCCAGTTAACAGTGTGTCATTTCCAGTTTCACTGTTTCCCATGCCTGAAATATGGCAGTTACAAGTGTGGCATCACCATTCTCAGTGTTTCCCATGCCTGAAATATGGCAGTTAAGGGCAGTTTAAGATCTTACACTGACCCACCTTCTCCTGTGCCTTGCTCGCACTCAGTCAACTGCGCTCACAAATTTAACACTCAGTCCCTGGCATTTCCTGGACTTGCAAATGATAAACCATTAAGGCAAAAAAAAAAAAAGAAACAAAAAACAAAGCTCTCAAGTCTGTTTACTGCTAAATTTTCAAACATATTTTTTCAGTTCTGGTTCCTAGTTGTCACGGAGATACGGAATTGAGCTACAGAGTTGGAACTCTTAACTTCATTTGTATATTGTTGTGACAATGACCATCAGACGCTAAAGGATACCTTCAAAATGTTAACTAAAAACACCTGCCAGCAAAGTTTCAAAGCTAGTTTTAGCAACATTTTAATCTCCCAGGATAACAGTTAATGATTATCTTCTGTTGTGTAAACTATTCTAGTAAAAAAAAAGGCAGACACAAGCTTTTACTAAAACACAGCAATTCTTTTACTAACTCTGGTTTGAAAAAAAAATGTCCCCCAGCAATTACATAAAACAACAGATGGGGTAGTGAACAATTTCATTTTAATGCACACCCTCAGTATGGGATGCTTTGATAAAACCATCAGGGTTTATATAGCATCCCACACCTCGGGGGTGCATACAATTCTCATTATGCTATCCTCCAATGTATTAGTCTACATGTTGTATATTATTGAATGGGTGTTGATGTAAAAAGACATTAGTAATAGAAATCAAATATCTATTAGATCCCTAATTTTCCTTATCTACTCTGCAGAAAAATCACACACAACCAAATTATTTTAGATAAAATAAGACAAATTAAACTAACAATGACTCTGTTTCATTTTAAACTTAGTAAGTCCCCAGAACAGCCACTATGGGGTAGTCCAAAAACAAAACTAGAGGGCAGGATTATTGTTAATTCACAGTTAGAAGAAACAGGGCTTGTAAATATTAAAGGTCTATTGGAAAATAATAGAATGCTCACTGATGCTCAACTAAGGCAGATTTGATCTAACCCCAGAACAAACAGAACAAATCTCCATCCTCAAACAGCAACTTCTTAAATAATACAATTCCAGGGAGCCTCCTTTTTCCACAAACTGAGGTATCAGCAGTTTCCTTTTGATATGTAACTCCAAGCTTAGCATTTTGACCTTTTATTCTTTTTTTCTCAACAAATATAGAGAAGGGAATCTCAATGCCTTATCTCATTGGAATAGTATAACTAATAAGAATGCTCAGTCCTTGGAGTGGGAAAAATATGGAAGTTTCCTCATAAACCTTTTCACTGGCAAACCATAGGCTACTACAATACAAACTGTTGAATAACTTATATTGTACACCATGTCACAGAAAAAAATGGGCATATAGCTGACAGACAACTATGTAAAATCTGGTAAAAAACGAGGTTGACTGGAAACATTTAATGTGGGATTCCTCACATACAAAGCAAGTTTCTGGCTCTATGCAGCTTTTCCTAATCAGACTTCCTAAAGTATATGCAAGTTTCAATTTTTATACATGTATCATTGAAAATGTCAATACGTTTTATGGAAACAAAGCGGCAACGCAAACCACAGGGGGAGTTCAGTAAGGTTGGTGAGTGGGAAATTTATGAGGGATATCAAAAGGCATTTCTTTGATGGAGAAGTTGGTGAAGGGGGGAACTTACTCCCAAGGTAGATAGTCTATGCAAAACTCAGTAGCAGGTTTAAACATAAGTATAAAAAACATACTGTACGGGACTGGTAAGGACTATGGGGGTGCTTGCCAAATATCACAAATAATGCACTCTTCATTATTCAGATCCTGAAAATGAATAGTAGCACTATTGCATCCCTATTTGGAAAAACTATTTAAAAAAAAACAAAATGGAAAGCCAACAACCCCTCACCCTCCTCCCTTACATAGATCCTTTACATTTAGAAGCCCCCATCCCTCCCACCCTCAGAACCCAAACTCCCCCTTCCTCCATCACCCATGTTTTGATAAAATTAAACTTCAATGACAGTTGGCCATCACAAGCCAGTTGCCTCCATGGCTAGCCACATAGTTTCATCAGCACTACTTTGCACTAGCATTCATTCAATTCATTCCTTTATTCATTTCCCCCCTCTCCCCACTTGTATCAGAAGTCAAACACTTTTAGCAATGTGGAACCAGCTTGTAGCTCCCCCCCACACCACACCACTCCCACATGCAAGACAGAAAGAAGGCACCAACACAGCTTGCACTCCGCTGTCCATGGCTGACCACCTTCTTTTGAAACAGCACTCTCTCATGCTTGTTCATATAGCAAAACCAGCTGATCATATGATCAGCTCCTTTTACTATGTGAGCAAGGACTGGAGAGTCTTCGTTCAGAACAAGGCAGCAAGCTGTAGACTGAGAAGGGCTGACTGTTTCTGTCACCTTCTTCCCTTCTTGTGTGCAGGTGTGTGAAGATGCTACAGACTGAATCCTAGTGGAAATGAGTGTTCAACTACAGCTGCAAGGGTTTTGATACCAGGGCAGATAAAGGAGGAACAATCAATGAATGGATCAATGCTAGTGCAAACTTGCACTGCTGAAAGTAATTGGCTGGCCTTGGAGGTGGGTGGGTTGTGCTGGTCACCCTTCAGTGGAGTTTAATTTTATCAAACTATGAGCTTTGGGTGCTGAGGTTGGGATATGGGGCGGGGCTTCTATACATAAAGGATGTAGGCTAGGGAGGAGGATGGGGGATTTTTTCTTTTTTTTCATAACCCAGATACTGAATATTTTGTCGAATTCCTGGTTCCTGAATACCTACTATTCAGCTGAATAATCACAAAAAGGTATTTGCTCAGTTCCTGTAAGGACACTAGCAAACAGAAGGGGAAAGGAGGGGTAAAGGGACATTAGGTTCCTTATATTCGACAATAGTTAGGTAGGGCTGTGCAGACATGAAGGGCTACTGGACCTTCTTCTGCCAACAACTTCTATGTTCTATGTTTCTACTAATTTTTGTGAGGAATATACTAGGCTGTAAAGCAAAATTAAACATGTGATAAGTAGAAATCGGAGCAACTTACTTATGGACCCTGTTTTAGCTGATTGTTTAACTGGAACCCCTAGGACAGTGTACTGTAGATGATAAATCCCCATAAGCTTATAAGCTTTGGTTCATTCTTTACAATCCACTCCCTCACAGCCGGTTGTCATCTCCTCCCAATGATTGCTATGCTTTTTTTAAATTGTAAATGTTAACCCTGATTAAAAAGGCAAAGGTCTTTAAAGCTCACTTAATTCAACATAGTTCGATATTACTAGCTTTATTAATTAACCCAATAAAGGACTTGTCTATCCTTAGACATGAAGGGCATTTTACATTGGGAAAACTTGCTTGAGTTTAAGATTAGGACAGAGCATTCAAGAGCACCTGAAAGGGGCAGCTCTCTATTTCAACACAATGCACAAGCCTCTTTTAGAAGTGTTCATTCTTGGTCCTTTACAGGAATAGAAAACGTCAGACTAGGGATCAGGGGATGCAGTTTGGATCCATTACTGTTACACTCTGAGGTGTTTTGGATTTACACTGTGTGTGTGTGTGTGGGGGGGGGCTCAAAAAACCTGGATTAAATGAGCATTTCAAACAGTCCAGTTGTCTTATCTAGTTGATTCGGTCATTAACTCCTTTTGATTTTTGCCCTCATTTCCTCTCTTCCCCCTCTCCTTTTCTTTTTGTTTCATCCCCATTTTTTCCAACACCCCTTTGTCTTTTTCTACTCCCTTTTCCTCCTTTTTTCCCTTCCTTGTGCTCCAACCCTCCCCATCTGCCACACTTTGGGGCGCCAAGTAATCTTTATGTTGATCTTGTTCAAAATGGGCAATTACATTTTTCATTTTTAACTTGAATGTTTTCTAGAAGTGTGATGAGCCATGTTTCTGAGTCATGCAGAAATAAAATGGACACTTTTCCCATCACAAATGCTTTCTATTTTCCACATAAGATGTCAGACATTTACTTTGCTCTTTTCCTCTTTTAGATACCACATCATTGTACAGCTGAACATTCTTCTAGCTTAACAGTTTTTACGCATTGTAAATATTTATATTTTTTATTTTTTCATTCTTTGTTTCAGCTCCTCCAACCTTTGACCCTTTGGCACCAACACCCCAACTCTGTCATTGAGCTTCGCAGTAACTTACCAGTTAGCTACCAATTACCTGGTATCACTTGTATCACTTGAGGCAGTGGGCATCCTGCCATGTCAGTTGGGTGGGCCTTTAGAGAGATTCAGAAAAGACTAGGCCATGTTTTGTCCAGCTTTCTCCCCAGAGTAGCGACGTATAATGATGTGCACATATGTGCATGGCAGCACACATGCAAGTATTGCATCTTCCCTACATTGTGCACTCACTGACACTATCAACAGCCATCTTTCAGGTGGCAGTCAAGAAGCAAGATGCAGTGCCTCTCCAACTGGGACTCTCAACCCTCCATCCCCCGGCTGGCCACTGATAACCCATGCTTGTCCCTAAATCTGGATCTCTGGCATTAGCAGCAACAGCCATACCACTGCACTAATGAGTCAGCTCAAAGTAAATGTTTTTGAATTAGATATCACTTCTTTTTTTAATCTTACGAAATCAGTTGGGGTCTGTTAAGACTTGAAGTCTCATCTTTGGATATGTAGACAAGTTACAGATTTGCTGTGCTGCAGAGATGCATTTGAGATTTTTATTTAGTTGAAAATTGGTAACTTGGAAAGGCACACAGAGCTGATGCCCATAGAGAAGGGAACAGGAGAAACAATACAAACATACACAGTAACATAATTGGTACAAAACAAAGTGCAGTCAAAGTACAAAATGACACATTAGAATTGCTAATAAAACTACAAGGCACAACGAGCAGTTAAAAAAGTCAAAAGAGAGACTCGCACAGGAGAAGGATGACAGTGCTGAGTTTGGGAGCCTGAGTTCATGCTGAAGTAAGAACCAAGAGGAGACCTGACAACATAGACAGAAGGGGCTCTAAACAAGGGTGTGTTCAGGGAGAGGAGTGACAGGAGGAAGTGGTGATGGGAAGGTGTTTAAGCTGGTGCCTGATGGAGCCAAGAGAGGAGGAGAGGTGGAGGGAGGAAGGGAGCAGGTTCAATATTGACAGAAGGCAATAGGAGAAGGCTGATTGCCCAGCAGAGGAGCGGGGATATTGAATGGAGAAGATGCAATGATCTCTGGAGTGGGGAGAGCATGAGGTGGAAAGGGGGATTGGAGAGAGTAGTGAGGAATGGTTGGAGAGAAGGGACCCAAACCAATATTTTGCAATGAAGGAGGTGCAATGGACTGGTGAAATGACGGTAAGGGGAAGATGGATAGGAAGCAGTAGACGGAGCAGTGATGAGTTGTGGGGGGGGTGATAGCAGTGCAGCAAGAGACATTACAGAGGGTGTCCAGTCTGTAGCCAATGTTAAGTACTGGTTAAGTCACAGCCTACGAGGATGTTGACTAGAGTTTGCATGTATCATGTGGAAATGTTGCATAAGAAGTTGCCCTTTCCCACCTCCTGGACCTCTGAAATAAAGATGTTCAGTTTTGAACTTTTTTTTATTCTTTTGTTACTGTGTAAGGCCCAGTAAGCACAAGGCCTGCTTTAAGGGGAAAACCAGAAGCACAGAGGAAGTTAATTGACTTGCTCAGGATCAGACAGTGAGCAAGTGGAGTTTACAGGAATCAAGCTCAGACCTCCTGGATATATCATGCAAACTCATAGCATTTTACTTTAACCTCTAGGCTATATTGCTAGCTACTTGACCCCACAATCATGGATTTCCACTGTGGTGAAAAATTAAGTTAGGTACAAACGTTCTTTAGAAAGTATTTAATTCCTTTCAGGATTCAAATTGGTTTCTTCATGAGAATACTGAAATGTAAGGTTCTTAGCAGGAATCAAATCCCTAGTCCCTTGCACTCATAGAGTGTTTCATTTCAACTATGCCACCATGCTGCACTGAGGTAACTGAAAGTTCTTATGCTGTTGAGGTTAAGTAACAAGTGAGGAAGCTATTATATCAGGCCCCCCTTGGTTGGAATCCAGTCAATTCCTATAAGTAAAACTGTCTGAGCTTCCCTGGGGAGACTTCTTGTGTTACATGTCTGTATACTTTTGGTACACAAGTTACATATTGGGTTGGAGACCAAAGAATGAAGTGTTTGATCGGGGTAAGAATGTATTTTTTTTAATGCTTAAACAAGAGACCATGGGCTCAATTTCCAAAGCCTGGAGAATGATGCGAGCCCCTGGTGCATTGATCGTTTGGTGCATGGGGTTTGCAGCATTCTCCTGGCTGGTGATTGGGATTTTAAATCCTGAGCATCAAATGTTGCAAGTTAGACCAGGTTTTCCCTGGTCTAACTTGTACCATTTGGGGAACCCTTTCTATGGGCTTGCACCAAATCTTTGGTGCAAGCTGCTCTAAAATGAGGAAACTGTCGCAACTGCACCTGATGTACTAAGATCAGGTGAATTTGCAGCATAGGAGTTTGGCACAGCTGCAACAAAAAAACAGGTGTGATGCAGGGCCAGCTTCTTCTCACTCCTAACTCTGGCCCTAGACAGCTAACATGTGACTCATACCTTGATGCAGAACCTTGGAGGAGGACCACACCTCTGAAGACACTATTTTGCTCAACGTACCTAGGACACTAGTGGGAGGAGCCAGTGAGCTGAAGGCAGGCCTGGCAGTTCAATGAGGATGATAGAAAAGGGGACATCAACTGTTCCATAGCTGCCTCTTCTTTTCTCACCCTGTAGCCCCACCCCTCATCTCACCCACAAGGTGTGCTCTTATAGAGCAACCTAGCCTTGCACCCATAATGGACATTTGAGTGATAAGTAAAGCCCTCCCCTCTTTTGGAACTCCCATAGTGCCCTCACTCTCAGTATGTGATGCCTCTGAGTCACATGCCATGAAACTAGTTACATGCTGATAAGCAGTTTCTCCGTAAGGGAATACAGTTCCTTCCCACAGGACATCCTTTCTATCTGGGCTACCATGAGGTGATTGTTCAATGGAAGAAGGCACCCCACAAACTATAAATAATCACCTCCAGGGGCCAAGAAACTTGGGAATGGGGAGGAACCTCAGGGGGGATCATATTTGTTTTGAGGGGCATGGGGAACTGACCATGACAACAAGGGGTGGGAGCAAAAGAGTAGGGTTGGGGGGATGAATTAAAAATAAAAGTCATGACAGGGGAGGAAAAAAAGTAATGGGACCAGGAATAGAACCCTGATCATCTGCACATTCTGCCACCTTTCACTGCTCATGGCCCTAACCTTTGTGCCACAGTGGCTGCCCGGCAAGGCAGCATTCAGGGTATGTCTTATCATCCTTATCCCAAGTGACAACAGCTACTGGGCTAGCTGTAATGTACTTACACTATGCTATCCCTGTAGCTACAGTATTTTGCACTATGCTATTTTTGCCCCACAGATTATACCTACACTATAATCCACGTGACATATTAACTGGATACTGTCTGAATCAAGGGTAGTTTCTTTAACTGAACAAACATATCAGGGTAACAAGTGCATTTTAGTTCAGCACAGTAGAAGGATGGGGAGGCAGCTTTATTACATGTTTAACACACTGTGACAACTGCAGCAACACTGACATTATTGAATCCGGCATTTCATAAAATATATTCCTAGAATTCAAATGTGTAAATAGCAAATTAATAAACATATGTAATAGTAATTTATTAGATATTTGATATATAAAGGTTTATGAAACCTTCACTAATTGTGGGAGTTGAATTCTTAGCCTTCTATTCCAAAGCCAAGATCTTCACCCCTACCCTGTAGAAGGTTACCTGACTGGACTTTAAAATTGCATGAAATGTATATTTAAAAATAACAACCCAGGCCTTATCTGAGAACTTCCTTTAATCAATGTCAATACTCCTTTCCCACATTTGGAACTCCTGGGGGCTGAGACTCCAATACAGCCTTTACTTATTACTAACTGAGGCCAAAGTCATGAAACCTGCAGCTTGTCCCCAAAGGCTGGAGGACAGAGGACAATTATTTGCTTGATGTGTCGATGAGACTGACTAGGTAAGGAGCCAGTGAGATTGACACAGGGCAGGCTGTCCAGGTGAACATAACAGGATTATTGAACTTCAGCTCTCCAAGTCTTTCCCTTCTTTTTTACCCTATAGCCCCACCACACATCTCACCACAATATTATGTTCTTGTGGAGTGACACAGCCTAGCACCTATCATAGCCATCAGAGGGATTAGTGAACCCCTCCCCTCCTTTGAAACTCCTCCACTGGCCTCACTCTGGGCATGTGATGCTTCTGAGTCACAGGCCAAGTGAGAGGTTTTATTCTTTCATTTATTTATTCATTCAGACAACACCTTTAAGCACAAGTGCTCTTTTACAAAGGTTCAACATCTAGGACAAGGACCAGGTGCACAGAGAAATCACCATGATAATACAAAAATCAGCTGCTAGGGAGGAGCATAGTCTGGTACAAGCATTAGCAAGTCCAATTGTGTGGTATCTTATACACCCCATTCTATACACTCCAGCAACATGCACACATAATGAGGTGAGCTTCATGGTTGACAACCCCAAGGAAGACTGCATTCCTGATTTGTTTTTGGCATGGGGGTGAGGTTTTAGGGTTGGAAACCCTAAAACCACAATTCTGTACTATTTTCACTTTAGCCTGAACCCTAAATGTTCCATTAATACATTTTTCTTGTAAAGAATTATATACAGTGAAGTTTGTCAGGATGGAACCCAATTCTGCAGCACTTTTCAGTACTCCGCAACATGCTGCAGAAGTGACTGTGGAAAACAATGTAATTTCAATGGCAATTAGTCCCTTTTGTCATGCAGGAAACTGTGACATTCACTTCATCCTGGCAGTGTTACATTTTCCTGCATGACAAAAAAGATTAATTCATATTGAAATTACATTATTTACTGCAGTAACTCTGCAGCAGCATACTGCAGAATGCTGTAGAAGTAGGTCTC
Organism: Neoceratodus forsteri; assembly: GCA_016271365.2. NCBI lineage: Eukaryota > Metazoa > Chordata > Ceratodontiformes > Ceratodontidae > Neoceratodus > Neoceratodus forsteri. The sequence goes on along the minus strand of CM057458.1, from coordinate 1,243,227,873 downwards.
ATCCTGGCAGGCTTCACTATATATATATATATATATATATATATATATATTCATTGCAAAAAACTTCAGTAATGTATCAGTTATGGTTGCTGAAGCAACAAATGTAGGAAAATGAGGTGTTATGGTTTTGAACACTAACACCTCACCCACTTCTACCACTCCACCCTCACCCTCCACACACCAACAGGCATCGGGGTGTGCCTTGGGGTCATTGACCCTAACACGCAACCCATTCCATGTGTAAGTAAGCTGAGAAGGTACAGTACAGGAGAATGGGGTACAAGTTAGGCCTGATGACCCCAAGGCACACCCCAACACCTGTTGATGTATGGAGGGTGGGTGGTGGGTTGGTAGTGGTGGGGGGCTGTTAGGGTTCAAAACCCTAACACCTCATTTCACTACTTTTGTTGCTTCAACCCTAACTGATGCATTAACCAAGTGTTTTGCTTTGAATTTCCTTACTTTTTAAGAAAGTGTAATCTTACCCTTATATGTTTGTGGGAGGGCCCTGTGCTCGCATCAGTCTATAATGTGTTGTGGTTGCACAGATCCCCAAGTGCAAGGCCCTCTGATCCCTGTGCTCCTATGTAACCATAAGTGTATAGACATTGTAATTAACTATCATCTCCCTGTGGGAGTGCAGGGCCCTCTGGGCTCTTCACTCCCATCTATTCATGAAATTTCTGCACTCTCATCTGCCTATAATTGTAGAGATGCAGCACAGACCTAGAGACATTCCAAGTCACCCTTGTGCTGCAAATGGTGCAATATCTCAGTAACCACAGGAACATTTGAAAAATTTTCACTGCAGTTGTAATCAAGGATTGGCAATCTGCATAGATGTTTAGTACAGCTGAAGGTGAACTAAGCTGCAGTTAGCAAAAAATCCATATCTCAAACCGTTTTTGAGATATGGGTGTTGAAAGAAACTGTGTCCACCACAATGTTATCCTATGGGAAATTTCCAAACTTTGAAATGTTATAAGTATGGAAGCGATGTAAATTTTATCACCAAACCAGCACAAGTCACATCTCTGGGGCAAGCCCTTTGTAAACAAGAAAATGGGGGTAGGGAGGTTTCAAAAATTCAAATGGAGGCAATTCTTCAGTGCTGTAGCTTGTTTTATTTTTCAATTTCATATGGCAAATTTCTCAACATTTCACATATGAATATATGCTTCCTCAGGAGAATGCCTATAAATAATAATAATAAATAAAATAAATGCATCCATCCATTATGCAATACATTCCAATGTTTCATTTAAATATCAATACAAGTGAGTGAACTCACTTGTTCTAGCACCTACTAGCACTTGCATTTATTTTTCAGCCTTTAGAATCAGCTATCTCTGATGTCCTACAAAGACCATAAACACAACATGATGACCAATCATATTATTTAAATACAGACATTCAAACTGATCATGGCTGGCTCACATTAAATTATATATGTTCTTATTAGCTGTAAAATAAGTAAGCAATAACACATGACGAGGTGTGGGTTACGTGCTGATAAGAGCATGCCTAGGGGTGTGATAAGGCATGAGGCGCTTGTGCTGAGTGCCTTATGCCCCTAGGCATGCTCTTATCAGCACGTAACCCACACCTCGGAGCAAGCACATGAAATGGGCAACTGTAAAGTGAATCAACATTTGTAGTTTTGAAAGTTTTTTTTATTGGTATTTTAATAAATAATAGAAGATGAGATTGTAGGAAAAAAAATAGTCCCTTTTTTTCCATAGTATTATTGCCATTAGGACAGTAATATGCTTACTTGTTTTAAATGAGTAGTTGAAGATTTTTAAATATATTATTTGTTATTGAATTGTAGAGGTACAGAAAGAAAGAAAATATTTTAAAATCATTAAAAAATACTATTAAAAGAAAACCTGTCACTGACGGCAAAGGAAGGTATTTAAACATACATTGCAAGTGTCAGCCTGTTTAAAACGAACGAAAGAAATGAAGTGTCATGTTGTTTAACGAAAGAAATGGTGCAGAGGTCCTGAAAATACTTGCAAATCATTAAAAATAGTTTGAAAAAGAAAACCTGTCACTGACGGCAAAGGACGGTATTTAGAGATAGATTGGTAGTGTCAGGTTCTTTAAAAGTGAACAAAGAAATGCAGTGTCATCCTGTTTGAAACGGAATGAAAGAAATGCTTCAGAGGTCCTGTCGCATCATGGGTTATAGCTGTCCAGGTATTTTTGACATGGATTTTGATTGAATAATTCTTTGTTTTCAATTATATGACTAACAGCGTAGTCGTGAACTTACAGGAGACAGATCGTGGGAGTTTGTGCTAAGGGGGTGACGGAATCTGCAGCTGTGCCAGTCGTTGAGGTGGATGCTTCGTCTATGGCGCTGTGACTTCGGGACTGTGATTTTTGTTTAAACTGCTAAGTATTTTTTTTAGTTGGTGTGGAAAATAGGTGGATTGGTGAAAGCTGTGAAGTGAGAGGTGCTGTGAAGGATTTCTGTGGTTCACTTTTAAGCAGGATGACACTTCCGGTTTTTGTTTCAATAGCGTCGTTTGCCATCAGTGACAGGTTTTGTTTTCTTCCTTTTTTTATGATTGTGGCTTGTTTTGGTTGTTTCTGTAGCTTTCATTTGTTTTTTTATGCTGTGCTACATTAGTGTGAAGTGCGATGCTGCGATTCAGTGCGCGGTTGGGAGAATCGTTTCCGGCTGTGGCATCAGTGAGCTCTGCCAGTCAGCGTTATTGTTTTCAGTTGGCAGTGCTCACTGATTTTTTCTCGTCATGCAGCATGTTGCTGGGTGGTAGTGCCGGTTGGCTACAATATCATCTGATAAGGACACGGCTCAGATGATGTTGTAGCCAATCAGTGAGTTGGGATTTCTTAGCCCATTTTATAATACAATATATGCCTTATATTATGTAGGAACTCAAAAATTACTTAAAAGAAACAATACCATATGGTTTAAATTAATTATTTTCATTATCAGTATTTCTTTTTCATTTTTTTCACTTAACTTGTTTTGCTGTACCCCTATGGTCCTGGTATATGCCTGAAAAAATTGGCATAACCTAAATAATATATAGATTCATAAATGAATATGTTTTTACCTCAGGTTATATTTTCTCTTTCTTTTATTAATGTAGTCTTTACAAGGTTTTCTGCCCCTTTAAGGTTGCAAAGCTGAAAAGTGAAAAATGTTTTACTAAGAAAAGTTTCTGATGATAATCATTTCCCTAAGAAGTATTTGTTTATTTATTTTAAATTTTTATTAGCATTCCTCTCCCAGCACACCAGAAGATCTGGGTGTGCTTTAGAGTATGTCACAGTATTCAGCCTGAACATCTTATTTGCAGCTGTATTCTTTTAAAACATTAATGCTCATTTTGACTTCTAACAGCAAACAGTCTTTCATGTTCTATTCGTTAAGTCCAAAAGAATCACTTTTATGTTATTTAGTCAGCATGCTCTTAGCTACTGTGTTGCAGCATGGAGACTTCCCTGGACACTGAAATTTTTCCTTTTTTTTAAAGAAAGAAAAGGTGCTTTTTTAAATGGTACCGCTGTCATTTTATTGATGCCACCAGTGGAAGCTTTATGTATTGTTGTGATGGTAACAGCCAGCACATGCAGTTTACTAGAAATTAAAGGCTTAAACTTTCTTAGAGTAAGTGCTATGTGCTGTTATCATAGAAAAGCTCTAGATGGTGTTACCATAGAAACATTCATGCATGCGATTCATTGTAAATAAAGCACTTAAGATTTTTACTAATGAGGGCTCAGGCACTTGAACCAGAATGTATAGGGAGATAGAAGAAACATAAACACTTTTGCATATAGTAACAATTAAGAGATTTTAAATATCCCATCTGTATTTCGTAGCACTAAGTTTTATGATGTGTGTTAAAGTTCTACATATTTAAATAAAGCCTGATAAGGGATAAATCAAACCTAGAAAAATGACCACACAAACTTAAAGAAAATGTAACAAACAGAACTGTGTTCTGTATAATTGAAGGCATTTTTTTTATTATTTTTTATTGTTCAGAGGGGCTCAGATATGGATGTCTCATTAAAGCAGTTGACCCAACCATTAAAAGTACACAAAATGTGTTAATCAAATGTAAAACCAGTAATGAAACAATTTCACGTCCATAGTTACACTCAGGTAATCCTACACAATCAGCAATACCACATCTCCACTCTTCAATCTGTACAGCTATACCAATTATTATCTCTATTTAAGCCAAAAAGTGGGTTTATGACATCCATTTCAAACATACATTTGGTCTCTGTTTTATTTTACTAATTTTTAAAACTGCCCCATCTTTCTGGCTGTTGTACTGCTTCTAACCCCCAGAACCTAAGGGAGGCACCCATGTGACCTGCTGCAAGAAAATGTTCTGATACTGGGGTTAATATTTTATTTCTAATATTAGATTTATGTTCCTGGATTTGCTGTTTAAGTAACCTTGTTGTTTCTCCTACATAAATCTTACCACATGGACATTGTAAAATGTAAATTACTCCCACCCTATCACATATAATAAATTGTTCAGTTTTATATTTCTTATTTGTATATGGGTGTTTATAAACTGATGTTTTACTTGTGCAACCACATACTGAGCAGTTGCCACATGGCACCATTCTTTTGTTCAGGGGGCCGAAAAGAAGCTGCCTGCCCTTTGTACCCTGAGAATTTCAGCCTAAAAGTCCTAACCGTTTCTTTGTAGTGAAGTGACAAAGAAACAGTAAACTTCAGAAATCCCTTTTCATGAGCTAACCAGATCCTTTTTCATGAGCAAATCCCTTTTCACAAGGTTGGACCATCTGGTGGTCCCCTCACGAAAAGGAATTTTGACAGCTTGTGAAAAGGGATCAGCTCACGAAAAGGGATGTTGACAGCTTGCGAAAAGGGATCAGAAGCTAGTAGTGAAAATTGATTTTTAAACTTACAAACTAGTGTTTTTTGACTAAACAGAACTAAAACAAAGGCACAGAAGTCCCTTATCACAAGCTGTCAAAATTCCTGTTCGTGAGGGGATGCCCAGATGGCTCTACCTCGCAAAAAGGGATTTCTCAAAAAAAGGGATTTTTGACAGCTCACAAAAATGGATTTTGACAGCTTGCAAAAAGGGATTTAATAGGGCCGGCCAGATGGCCCTGCCAGTAAACCCTTTTTCTGAGCTGTCAAAATACCTTTTTGTGAGAAGGTAGGGCCATCTGGTCATCCCCTCACAAAAAGAGATCAGCTCACGATTTTGATTGCTTGTGAAAAGGGATTGGAAGCGAGTCACGAAAAGGGATTTTAAACTTAAAAGATAGTTTTTTTTTACTAAATTAAATCAAAGGCACAGAACTGTGCACGATGTCCACATGAACAAAACCCATCCTTGGATGTCTACAGAAGACATCCCTGAGGCAAGTTATAATGTTTTGTTTGGGCACAAATATTGAAAACAAAATGGCAGCTTGCGAAAAAGGAATTTTTTCTAACAAATAAGGATTTTATGAGCTCAGACCCAAAAAGGGCAACCCTAGGAGGCATATACCAAGTGCGGTCCAGCCTCTAGCCTTACTATCTGCTGAGCTTCACTTATCTTCACTGACTGGGAGAGAGACCAATCATGGAGGGAAGACAGTCTCTGACAGGTGCAGAAGCAAGGATTCCTTGATAGCAGTTCTAGCTGAGTGACTCCCCCTTGGAGAGCACAGTCCAGGCTCCTATCTCTACTGAGGCAACTTCTCTTCTCAGTCTATCTGCTCAGACTCAGCCAGCAGCTGCTCTCTCTCTCCATAAGGAGCAATTTTATTACAGCTGGACAACACTCCACCTCCCTGCTTGCTGGAGAAAGTGGCAGAGTTTCAGCACAACTCATAAAAAATGAATGCTTCATGCTTCTGCAAAAGGTGAACAGTAAGAAGTAACTCAGGGAAGGCACTTCTTGTTTTCCCTAAATTATTCATATTTCATGTCTCTGGAGAGCTCCTCTGCTTTTTGATAGATCACCTCCCTATGGAAAGGAGGAGGAGAGGATGTCCTCTCCCATTTTCATCTCTTTCTACCCAATACACAAGTACTGTATCTTGACACCAGCCACATACTTTAATACACAGCCTCTGACCTGCATTATAATAGTTAAAGAAACAATTTCAAGGCTGGCTGCTGCTACAATGGAAGGGGGCAAATCAGGTTTGGCTGCAGTGATTCCCCACCCCCTACCTTCCTGGTATCGATTCAGCATAATAACCGAGGGATATCCTGCTATGAGACTGGAGTTAGCCAAAAGTCAAAGGGGGTCACATAACAAAATGACTACACCTCACAGAATTATCTGAAACCTTGGCCACCAAATTATGTTATAGCTACACACAACAACCTCATTATTAGCTTCACCACATATCAACATGTGCCCCCCAAGATCCAAACATGATGGAATTATTTCCCCAAAACTTCACCTACTAATTTTCATCACTGCTGGGCTTGGTGGAATGCATAGTATTATTTGGCACAGGTATTTAATTTCTTTTCTTTTTTTTTTATTTGCTTGATCCTCAAACCCACACCTCCTTGCTCCCATACCACAAAAACTCACATTGTACAGTATATAAACTCACTCACTGAACACCCAGCGCAAGTGAAAAACTACATTCCACCCAGGGACCCTAAACATGGATTCAACGATGTTCTAAACTTTATCAACTCACATCCTCCTGAAACTGAACTTATTCTACTAGGGGATTTCAACATAAACTGGTTAGCATCGAGTGCCAGTGCCTATGAAGACTCCATCTCAGCTGCTATCTTCATGCAAATGGTAAACTCCCCTACTAGGATTAACTACAAGACTGGCACCAGTACCCTCTTGGATTGGGTCCTCACCACTCACCCCACAAGGATTTCTCGCATGACCATTCTCCCAGACTCACTCATTGACCACTCCCCAGTCATGTGTGCATGGTCTAACAAATTCCTTAAGCCCCCCTCCCAAAATTATCGCTAGCAGAGTCCTTCTTCATGGAAAACTTCCACATCTCAAACAACACCTGCTTCTACAAGACTGGCTACCCATCTATGAAGCAACAGATGTTAACTTGGCTCTTGATCACTTCATCTCAATTTTCAACAAAGCCTGCGACCTCTTTGCCCCTGCTAAAAGGCATAAAACAAAATCTCTCTCTAACCCATGGGTCACCGCGGCTCTTCTCTCACAGCTGAAACTAACGGATCACCTCTGGGCAGTTGCCAGGGCCACTGGCAAACAACTGGACATCCAAAATTACAAACAAGCACAAAATGCCTGCACAAAAGCCATACGGCTAATGAAATCCACCTATTACAAAGATGCTCTCACCAATACATGGGGAAATGGTCGTGCTTTCTTGGGCAATATCAAGGATGTCACAGGGAAGCAGCCAAAAACCTTTCCAGCCATGTTAATGGTTGATGGATCCTCAACTCTTGACCCCAAGGTGATCGCAAACATCTTTAACACGGCTTTTTCAGACCTTAGTGCTGTTCTACCCCATGACTTTTTCGAAAACAGGTCCTACTCCCCAAATACCTCAGCCCCTCAGTCTAACCATCCCCTCTTCTTCTTCAGGAAGGTAAGGCTGAATGAAGCTTGCCACTATATTACTGCAGCTATCTCTAAATCTAAATCTAGTAGCGACACCCTGAACCTTAAGCTTCTTTTGCTCACCCTCGATGAGGTAATTCATCCATTAACAAAAATCCTAAACCTCTCTCTCTCTCAGCTGTGAAAAATTCCCGGACCTATGGAAAACAGCCACTGTGACACCCATCCATAAAAGTGGGGACAAGACGATTCACTCAAATTATCGCCCTATCGCCATACTGCTCCCACTCTCTAAGGCACTTGAGAGCATCATGGCTGATCAACTTACCGACCACTTGGATAAATACAATATACCTTGTCCACAACAACACGGCTTCCAGAAAGGTCACAGCACCACCACAGCCCTTCTTGAGTTCACTGGAGCTTTGCACAAATCCCTTGACAATGGCCTTCTCACAGGGACCTTTTTAGTTGACCTCTCCAAGGCCTTCGATACAGTGCACCATGGATTATTAATACACCAACTACTGAATGCCGGGCTATCACCTGACTCTTCTTTCTGGTTTAAAAGCTACCTAGAAAACCGGTCACAGAGAGTAAAAATTGCGGACGCTCTTTCTAACACCCTGCCTGTTCGCTCGGGTGTCCCACAGGGATCCATACTGGGACCCCTCCTTTTTAGCCTTTTCTTAAACTCCCTCCCTTACCACTGCTCTGAGCAGATCATGCTATTTGCTGATGATGCTGTTGTATTCTCCACTCACAAAGATCCTGCAACTCTTCAACACAACCTTCAACTTGGTTTCAGTTCTGTAGAGACATGGTTTCTTAATCATAAACTGGTCCTCAATGACAAGAAAACCAAATCTATGCTCTTCTGCAGCTCTCATAACCCACACAAGCTACACCACTTGGCTATCTCCACCACCCAGGGGAACACTCTAGATCAGGTGGGGTCCTTCAAATACTTAGGGATACAGCTTGACCCTAATCTCTCCTATGGATTTCATGTAGATAATGTAGCTAGAGCTGCTAATACACGGCTTGATCTCCTCTACAAGCACAGACCACAACTCATGCCAGAAGCTTTGAAGGTTGCAGTCCTGAGCTCTGTGATCTCTGTAATAGACTATGGTCTCATCATTTATGGCTCGGCCACAACCACAGCCCTTAGATGCCTCTCAACTACCTTAAATAAAGCATGTCGGCTCATCACTGGTGCTCACTGTCTCACCCACACGTGTGACCTGTACACTCAGACCGGCTGGCTCCAACTATCAAACTGCATAAAGTTTCTCACCTGTTCCATGGTGAAAAAATCTACCTTGGCCTTGCACCTTCTGGGGTCTCAACTCTGTTACAACACTGAATTAACAAATGGCACCTTAGGAGATCCACACTACAGCTACTGAAAGTCCCCCACTGTCACACTTCACAGGGACAATGCTCTTTTGCTTATCGAGCGCCACTCTGGTTCAATGACCTCAGCCCAACCATCTCCTCTGCCCTAACTCTTGGTATGTTTAAAACTAGGCTCCGGGACTATCTCACTACCAACAGCTCCTGTGACTGCCCAACTTAACCTTGTTCTCCACTTTCCTTTCTGCTCTAGTTGTCCCCCCCCACACTGGATTCTACCCCCACATCTTGGTATACCCAGTGCTGCACTTTTCACCCTCTTGCCACCCTTCTACATTCCTTCTCCCCCCATCCTCTTCCCTCTCCCTATGACTCTGGCACTTCTTATCTGTTGTCTATCTTCTCTGACAAATGCCGCTGGCTGCCTTGTTACAGTGCTACCCTTGAACTGTATTAATCTGTACTCTGTTTGCAATGTCCACATTGTTGTAATGCCTGTCTTGATGTTCCCCATAATTTGTATTTCTCTGATGTGGAACCTTTGTAAAAGAGCCATGGCTCAAAAGTATTTGTAATCCTAGACTTGATAAATAAATAAATAAAACAAAGCTGTGTTATCACTGACTGTTATTTGAAAGTAAAACCTCAACTATGTCTCATTCATTAGATGCTAACCTTGACTGTCCTGAATTATGAAAATAAATTGCCAGATCAATGTAATATATATGCAGTGTTTAACACTGCAGGTATTCAAGACTTTGTTTCTTTTTTACTGAATGATCACCAATTCAGCCCCCCCCCTCAACACACACACTCTTGCTTTCATATGAGCACTATTTCTGTTGGAAAGCTTACACTGTCATTTATTAGAACTTCAAATGTTGTAGGTTGTCATACTCCATAGGGGCTAATTCTGAAAAGTGAATGCAATAATTGGTATTCATGTGCATAATATCATTACCCAAAGAACCATCCCACATGCCAGTTAGATAGATGTCCCTGCATAAATTCAATGGCAGGAGTTGGCTAAGCTGTGAGAGTGAGATATAACATAGAAAGAAGATGAATAGATAAATAGATAGATAGACAGACAGACAGACAGACATGTTTAGATACGGTAGATAGACAGTCAGACAGACAGATATGAGAGAGAGAGAGAGACAGAGAGAGAGGAGAAATTGAGAGAGATCACTGGATCACTGACTGTACACAAGCCAGCATTACATCTCTATTTATGGCTGCAGATGTCAAGAATGTCCCACTGTTCTAATACTGAGAACACAGGTGAATGGCTCCTCTTGCTGAGCTAAGGATAGAGGTGTGCGAAGTTGTCAGAATTCACTCCGCATAAAACTTTGTGGATTCCGAGTATTCCGTGACATTTTCCACCCTGTGAAGTCCCACTTTGAAGTGTTTGGGGCAGATTCACAAAATTTCTAAGTCAAAAACCTTGATTCCTGTTACAATCAATGGTACAAATGTCCCAGATACACGAAGTTTAAACTTGCCGGCGAAGTTCAGCAAAATAGTCAAAGTTTGCAATGAACCATGGAATATGAGGTTACATGTTGCTGAACAAAAAATAAGAAGCTAGTTTTCTCATTCTGTGAGTGTAGTGGGTTTGAGAGAGACTTAGAGAGCAGAGCTTGTGCTGCAGCTTAGAGTCAAATCTAAAAACATTATATAAAATAGCATTTTGTTTGTCAGATTGTTTCAGAACTGTTACTGTGAGTGCTCTTTGCACACACAGTGATGTTTTGTGTTGATTTTCTCTGTCCTGTATTGTTTATTTTCAGTATTTAGTTTTCTGTTAAAAAATGTGGTTTGGTGGCTTGTGTGGGCAGGGGGAGGGCAGGAGCAGTTTAGAAGGCATAGTTTTCTTTTGAACAAAATCAATTGGCAAGTGCCCTGTCTTTTCTAAATAAAAAAAAAAATCACTGTCTTTCTGACTGTGATTTAACCCAAGTGATTTTTGTGTGACTGCATGCACAACTGTATTTAGGAAAAAAATCACTGTTCTCTAGACAGTTATTTAAGCTGAGCGATTGTTGTGTCTCTGCGTGCACAATTTTATTTAGGAAAAAAATCACTGTTCTCCAGACAGCAATTTAAGCCGAATGATTGTGTCCCTGCATGCACACCTGTATTTAGGAAAAAATATTACTGTTCTCCAGACAGTGATTTAAGCCGAGTGATTGTTATGTCCCTGCGTGCACACCTGTATTTAGGAAAAAAAATCACTTATCTCCATACAGCTGTTTAAGCTGAGTGATTGTCGTGTCCCTGCATGCACACCTGTATTTAGGAAAACAAATCACTGTTCTCCAGACAGCGATTTAAGCCGAATGATTGTGTCCCTGCATGCACACCTGTATTTAGGAAAAAAATCACTGTTCTCCATACAGTGATTTAACCCAAGTGATTGTTGTGTCCCCGCATGCACAATTGTATTTAGGAAAAAAAAATCACTGTTCTCCAGACAGCGATTTCAGCCAAGTGATGGTATCCCTGCATGCCCACCTGTATTTAGGAGAAAAATCACTGTTCTCCAAACAGCGATTTAAGTCAAGTGATTGTTGTGACCCTGCGTGCACACCTGTATTTAAGAAAAATATCACTGTTCTCCAGACAGCGATTTAAGCTGATTGATTGTTGTGTTGCTCAAAGTGTTTGTCGTTCCATGGGTAATGGACAATAGTAAAATAGTTTAATTGTTCCTCCTTAATAGGACCAGTCATTGTATCACAGTTAAGTATTCTGGAGGAAATAAGACTTCTTCACCCACAAACAGGTTATGTAGTTACTTATTCTTTTAATTTTTCTTTGTCCTGATGTTTCACACATGAAGGTGCTTTTTCAATAGAAACATAGACTTTGACGGCAGATAAGGACCGCTAGGCCCATCTAGTCTGCCCATTTCCCTACCTACAGGATAGGCCGCAGATCCTAGTTAACCAACAGCCTATATCTTCCTGCCCCCCACAAGAATTGCCTTGTGTCTGTCCCATGCATTCTTGAATTCTCCCACAGTTTTAGACCCCACAACTTCCTCAGGAAGGCTGTTCCATGCATCCACTACCCTCTCTGTGAAATAATACTTCCTCACATTGCCCCTGAACTGCCCTCCTTCTATCTTTAAATTGTGTCCCTTGTTCTTGCAAGTCTCTTTTCTAAAGATGCTACCCTCTTGGACTTTGTTGATTCCTTGAGGTACTTTAAGTTTCTATCATGTCCCCCCTCTCCCTTCTTTCCTCAAGGGTATACATATTAAGCTCCTTTAGTCTCTCCTCATACGGCTTCTCTTGCAGACCCTGCACCATTTTAGTTGCCCTCCTCTGGACTGCCTCTATCCTGTCTATGTCCTTGCGGAGATGGGGTCTCCAGAACTGGACACAGTATTCCAGATGGGGTCTCACCAACTGTCTGTACAGAGGGATAACAACTTCCTGTTTTCTGCTGATGATGCCTCTCCCTATACATCCCGGCCCTCCCTACTGCCTTCTCACATTGCTTGCTAATCTTAAGGTCATCTGATATGATTACCCCCAGGTCCCTTTCCTGTTTTGTTGTTGTTACTACCTCCCCACCCATTGTGTATTCTGCCCCTGGGTTCTTGTTTCCCAGATGCATTATTTTGCACTCTTTTGCATTGAATCCTAGCTGCCATACGTCTGACCATTCCTCCAACCTTGCCAAGTCCCTTTTCATCCTTTCCACGCCTCCTTGTGTATCAACCCTGTTGCAGATCTTTGTGTCATCTGCAAAAAGGCATACTTTTCCTTCCAGTCCCTCTGCAATGTCACTGATGAAGACATTAAAAAGGACTGGACCCAATACTGAACCCTGCGGTACCCCACTAGTAACCGCCCTTTCTTCAAGTGGACTCCATTTACAATTACCTTCTGTGTCCTGTTGTTCAGCCAATGTTTTACCCAGGCTACCACCCTGGGACCCACTCCCAGGCTGGTTAATTTGACTAATAATCTTTTGTGTGGGACTGTGTCAAATGCCTTGCTAAAGTCTAGGTAGGCCATGTCCACAGCCCCTCCCTGGTCTACTACTTTGGTCATCCAGTCAAAGAAATCTATTAGATTCATCTGACATGACCTTCCCACTGTGAACCCATGCTGCCTTGGATCCTGTGCTCCACTGACCTCTAGGTACTCAACTATTCTTTCCTTCAGAAGTGACTCCATCACTTTCCCTACCACAGAGGTCAGACTGACAGGTCTGTAGTTTCCTGCCTCTGTCTTGGTCCTACTTTTTGAAGGGAATCACATCCGCCTTCCTCCAGTCCTGGGTACTACACCATCCTCCCATGATTTATTAAAAAGAGTAGCTAGTGGTTTCACTAGTTCCTTCCTTAATTCTTTTAGAATTCTGGGTGAATTCCATCAGGACCCATTGCTTTGTCCACCTTCAGTTTTAGGAGTTCTTGCAGAACCCTTTCTTCTGTGAAAGGACTGGGATCGACCCCCTATCAAGAGTGCTTCTGTTAATTGGATTAGGCACTTCACCCTCCTCTTTTGTGAATACTGAGCAGAAATATTCGTTCAGTATTCCTGCTTTTTCACTGTCCCCCTCTGCCCACCCACCGTTCATTCTATTCAGCCTCACTATCCCCCTTTGTCTTTCTATGCTCGCTGATGTACCTATAAAAGATTTTATCCCCCTTCTTAACTGAGTTGGCTATCTTTTCCTCAGTTTGGGCCTTTGCTATTCTGACTTCCCTCCATGCTTCTTTCTGCCTTAACTGGTACAGCTCTCTGTCCTGCTCCTTCTGTGTTTCCTTATACTCCGAATGCTATCTTTTCTTCCTGACTTTCACAGCCACTCTCTTGAGACCATAGTGGCTTTTTCTTCGTTTTGATTTGTTTATTTGCTTCACACAAAGGCTTGTTACCTCTGTGATGGCAGTTTTGATAATTCCCCATTGTTTCTCACACTCCTTCTAGCCTGTTTGCTAGTTCTTTTCTGAGGCACTCTCCATCTTGCCAAAGTCAGCCCCCTAAGTCCAGTACCCTCACTTTTGTATGGCTTGACTCTGTAGCTGAGTTTAATGTGAACCACACTGTTTGATGGTCACTTGTCCCCAGATGGCAACCTACTTCTAGATCTGAGATCCTCTCACTGCCCCCGTTTGAGAGTATGAGGTCTAAGATTACTCCCTCACGAGTGGGTTCCGAAACTAGCTGTCTAATGCCTGCCACCTGTAGGGCATCAAGAATGGCCCTGCTCTTGGATGTGGCTGCAGCAAATGTGCTCCAGTTAACATCTGGCATATTCGGGTCTCCCATTAACAATATCTCCCCTTTCTCTGCCATTCTAAGAATGCCTTCCATCATATCCTTGTCCATTCCTTCCCCCTGACATGGGGGTCTGTACACAACCCCTGTGCGGATTGTGGTGCCCTTTCCAGTCTCCAAGGTGACCCACAGTGCCTGCTCTCCTCCCTGTTTACTCTTTTGTTCAGTTGCTTTTATCCCTTCCTTTACATAGAGAGCTACTCCTCACCCTCTTCTCCCTGTCTGTCTCTCCTGTAGGTTATGTACCCTGGTATGTTAACATCCCAGTCATGGTTCTCTGTGTACCATGTTTCTGTGACTGCTACGATATCCAGGCATCCCCTCTTCCATTAAGGCCACCAGCTCAGGGAGCTTGTTGCCCAGACTACGGGCATTGGTACTCATTACCCTCCATTTCCTGATGGCCTTACCCACTTTTGCCCCATCCCTGTCCTTCTTGCCTTTGTCACTTTCTCCATTTACCCCTGCCCTTTTCCCTATCGACACCTCCATGTTGGTGTTTGCCACACTTACTACCGTGATTATTTGGGGGGGCTAGGATTTTCCTGCTCCTTTCCAGTGCCTCCCCCCTTGGCTAGTTTAACAGCTTGCCAATGAAGCATTTAAGTCTATCACCTAGGATCCTGGTTTCCCTCCAGGACAGATGCAGCCCATCATGCCAGTATAGGCTTGCATCACTCCAAGTGGACCCCCAGTCCCCAATGAAGCCAAATCCCTGAGCTCCACACCAGTTTTTTCAACCTCTGATTGAATCCCATGGTACAGAACACCCTAGCCTCTCCTATGCCATAGATGGGTAGCACCTCCGAGAAGGTTACCATGCATGCTACTTGACTAAGGCCCCTCCCCAATTCCACAAACTCTTCCTGCACTTCTCTAATCCCTTTCTTAGCCAGGTCATTTGTCCCTAGGTGGACAATGACATCCAGCTCCCTATCCTGTGCAGCTGCTCCGGCAATCCTGAGGATTCGCTCCCTGTCCCTCTAAGCCATGGTGCCAGGCAGGCACCTTACCTCCCTCTCCCCTTCCTTGCCCAGTTCTACCTTCCTAACAATGGAGTCCCCCACCAGGAGTTGTTTCCTTCCCCTGCAGGGTCCCCTGCCACCCTCCTGTGGGTCTCCTTTGTGGAGGTTCCCAGCATCCTCCTTGGTCTCCACTGTAGGTGCCTCCATAGAGGAACCACACTTTGCCAGAATGGCATAGGAATTGTGGAGAGGTACAACTGGAGGGATGTGCCTCTGTTCCACTACCCTCACCCTCCCTGAGCCCACTGTGGTCCAACCGCCTCTCTTTCTTGGCAACCTCTGAGGCAACGGCAGTGGCACTGGTGGTCCCTGGATGGAAGAGGAGGTCCCACAAATCCTGGCCAACTCAGCCTGGAGATGAGCAACCTCCTCCCTCAGCCCAGAGAGGTGCCTGCAGATGGAACAACACCGCATCCTCCAGAATATCTCCTGGAAGACTGCTGCTCCACAGCCACTGCACTGCACCACTCCAATCATGTCTTATTTCTGACCCCTTAACTGGTTTGCAATCCTTACTCTTTCATCTGTTTTTTTTCTCTCTCCTTACTTTCTGCTTGTGTGCCTTTAAGCTCCTGATTGTCCTTTTCTGAGACAAGAATATCTATATTTCTCAGTAGACCACTTACTTGTTCAGAGGCAGACCTCCAGCAGCTAGAGGGGGCCGGAGAGCTACTCTTGCCCTTCTAGGATGGTGGGACCTTGGTGGTTCTGTGATCACTCACTTCCTGCCCCTAAACAGGAAGTTACTGTTGTCAGTCAAATCCTGTGCCTATAAAAATAGAACTAGCTTTGGGTGGGGGTGGAGGGAGGAAGGAGGGCAATATAGTCCCAGTAGAGAAGTTCAGTCACACAGCAGTCCTTTCTCCTGGTGTCTTCTGCCAAGCTATTAGCAGAATCTTTCTAAGGCAGTCTTTAAATGTAGCTTCCTTCTAGCTAAGCCACCCCCCACTTACCAGATCTTTCTACAAGTAATTTAAACCTCACAGCAGTTAAGTCCTTTCAGTCACCTGAGATTTACACCTAGATGACTTTTCAGTTACCCATTCAGTTCAGTTAACCCAAACACACACTTTTTTTTGTTTTTGTTTTGTATGTTAGTTTTTTTACCCTAAATTAAAGGTCCAAATACAAAAGTTCTTCTACTTTAGTCCCAGCAGAGAAGTTCAGTCACACAGCAGTCCTTCTCCTGGTGTCTTCTGCCAAGCTATTAGCCTCAATGGGCTTATCTATACTATAATAATCATAATTAATTTTTAGATTATGACCAAGATATTCAGAAATGTGCCAAAGGATGGCACAAGTCCAGTGCAGTGCAATTCAGATACGCCATGGCAAACTGGGTGCCATATTCAAAAGCTGCGCCAGCACAAATGCAGTACTGCAAACTGGCTGAATATGGCAAAGATGCACCATGGCACAATCAGAGATGTGCTGGCACAACCATGGAAGCATGGAACAAACCTGCGCACAAACATAGGGGGCAGTGCAAATGCAAGAGGCCCAGGGACACAGCAAAGGAAGCACTATGCCAATGGTACAGGGCCCCACCAGCCAGCAGGGCATACCAGTGCACACACCGGCACAGAGTAGGAGGGAACAATGGGCATTATGGGGGTGGAGCAGAGCCACCAACAGAGGTGCTGTGCACTGCACCAAACAGAGCCAGTCCATGGGCGTGTGACAGGGGCATGCACCAGAACAGCACTGCAGAACACAAGGGTGGGCCAGTCATCAGGGCACAGGTGTGGACAATGGCCAATGCGAGCCTGCCAATGCTGCCCCCCCGCCGGCCACCAGCCAGCTGGCTGTGACCAATGCCACACCATGCTCCCCATGGCTCTGGACCCAAACACACCCATGCCACATGCCACATGCCACACAGCCCCACAGGCAGCACCAATGCCAGGCAGTGAATGAGCCAGGACACAGGCAGGTGGCCAGAACACATGGGACTGGGAGCAACAACAGAGGACTTGGATGGCCACACCCCAGCTGGCTGATGAGTCCAGCATGACAACCAGGCCCATGTGCAACCCCCAAGCCCCCAACCACCTGCCCAGCCCTGACCACAGCCCCATAGTGACCTTGAAAACACACAACACACCCACCACACCCGGGAGACAGCCCCAACTACAAAGTGACACACCACTGGACACAGCAGGGAACCACAGACAACACACACACACACACGCACACACACACACCCCTTGCACCAACACCATGGACCAACACCTGACCACTGCAGCATGGCTCCACATACCACCTGCAAAGCAGACACAGACACAGGCATGTAGGAAAATAAATGCTTTATATCATGAAAAGAGCAGAGAAACACAGTAACAGGGGCAGGGATAGGGGAGGTAAGAAGTAGGATAGGGTCATGAAATAGGGGCTGTACAAGATGCGGGTGGACTGCAGGGGAACAGGGATAGCAAGGGAAAGGGGGCTATATACAGGGACACATTAACGCGGTCCGTGCCTGGCCATCCCTCAGTGCTGCTGCTCCTTCCTCATGGCCATGGTGATACGCTGGATGGACTGCACCATGCAGAGCATTCTCTGGAGCACAGGCAGGATCTTCCTCTGGGTTCTCACCCATGCCCTTGGGACCCTCCTCACTGCCACAGAGCTGACATCTAGAGGATGGGACAAGATAGGCAATCAGTGCAATGTCCTAAGGACCCCTACCCACCCTCAATGCACATTGGACAGTGGGGGCACACAACCCTGGAGAGACCGGAATGGACCCTTGCATGGAGGGCAATGCCAGCTATCTACACTTCATACCACAGTGGTGCACAGAGGCAGATGATGTAGTACAGTGGCCACAGGACATCAATGTGAGGGTCAAATTGCACACAGCAAGAGCAGCACTGCAGCACAAATGGTGGAAGCCATGTGCACACCCACCCCACCAACAGCCGGTACACAGTGGCCAAGGGATGGCACACAGTGGCATGCACAATGGACCGTGCGACACACACAGCTGTCAAAGTGCATGGCAGAGCCGGCCATGGCTGTGCTCTATCCCCATCACTATCCCACTGTGACACGGAGAAGTAATGCGACAATGCATACCTGCCAATTGCTGTGCAGCTGGTGCCACCTGCAGCTCACTAAACTGTGCCACCCTGGCTGCCTCTGCTGCTGCCTTGGCCCATCTATGGTCTTCTGGCTCTGTGGAGGGAATGAAGAGAAGTGAACATCAGTATAAAGTCACGCATGAGGAGCCCCCACCACCACACAGCCCCTTGTGTACTGGATGTGTCCTTATCAGTTCTGAGGCCCACATGCCAGCACAGATGCTACCTGCATAGCAGCCAAGCCAAATACACAATATCCCCAGGCCAATGACCTACCCCACTGCAGGCTATGCCATGCAGCACGCCAACACCACAGTATGATGCCTGGGCATAACAGCAATTTGAGCACACCTACCTGGCTGTGGCACTGAACCTCGCAGGACGTGGGCCTGCAGACACTGCAGCTGGTCTGGTGTCATCCACCGCAGGTCCCCATACTGGTGCCTGCACTGCTCAACCGAGCACCTGACACCAGTCCTCCACTCCTGGACCTCTGTGACATGGTGCAACACCTCCCCCCTGGCCTGCTGGAGTGGCACTTGACCATTCAGCTGCCTCTCAAAGGGCTGAACCACAGCCACCAGGTTGATGAGCACAGTCTCTGTCCAGTTGGCCAGCCCTCCTGTTCTGTCCCTCCACCATGGTCAGTAGCCGTGTTCAAAAGGAAAATGGCCATGGAACAGTGCAAGTGTCTGCCACATGTGTGGGATGCACAATAGGATACACAAGGCTAGAATTGCCCAGCACATGGATGCGTGGACACTGAGCAGTGTGGGGCCATTTTGCAGTCATGGGCTATGCCATGTCATCATGCATCCTGCGCATGACATGAGATAGCATTGTGGACATTGCTGTGCACATGCACACTGCAGGCAAGCGTGCCATGCATGAGCAGGTATTGCACCTTGGAGATGCTCCAGCGCAACCCCATTGTGCATGGCGCAAATACGTGATATTGAGAAACTGCATGCAAATCAACCTTATTAACCAATGCATAGTGCAGTGGGGAGCATTAGCATATCATTAAACTTGTGCAGAGGCTAATTTGCATGCCTTGAGCTATAAAAGGGTCATGGAACAGCACAGGGCATAGACCAGTATTGCAACTATTCAGGTAAGTGACTGGCAACATGGATGAACTGCGGCCTAAGCAAACACTGAAACAGAGTGCTGTATTGCAATGTGCTGGCACTTACCGACTTTGCTGTATATGTCCAAAGATAGCAGAATGTCAGGACCTGAAGGAGATGAGAGTTGCATGCAGGATCAACTTTACAGCCGCTGAGAGCAATGCTCTCTTTGAGGCCTATATGGACCAGGAGGACTTTCTCAGTGGTGCCATGGGCATGACGCAGGAGCAGGCGGCGGGCTGGGAGGAGGTGGCCTGATACGTCAACACCCTCGGATGTCACCATCGCACCCCACAGGGGTGCAAGATGAAGGCTGGCATGGACAGGAGGCAGATAAAAGATAGGATTGCAGCCATACGGGCATCCTGTAGGGTGACCAGTGGTGGGCCAGCAACCGTTCCACCACTGTCAGTCACAGAGGAGTTTGTGGCATCCACCATCAGCCACACAGCAGTGGAGGGTGTGCCCAACGGTGGGCTTCAGATGGGTGGCAGCCCCTCAGTGCATGATGACTATGACCAGCCACCAGGTGTGCCTGGCATGGGCGTGATGTGCAGGTGTGCCTGAGGCCATGCACACCACCACATGCATGTGTGGACATGGACACACATTACTGCAGGGCGGTGTATAAGAATGCTGGCATGGGGGTTGGGGGGCCATAGGGTATGCTGCACCTCTAACCCTCTGTTCTTGTCTTGCAGCACCAGCATGTCTCCATGCAGAGGACCAGGCCGGGGCAGCCGCGGACACTGATCCCCGACCCTCAACATTGACGGGCATCCAGAGCTGGGACAGGCTGTGTCTCAGCAGTGTTGGGCATGCAGCCATGCATGACATGGGGTCAGATGACCCCTTGCTGTGTTCCTGCATGATGACAGCCTGGAGGTGCTGTTTGCAGAGACCCAGCTTCAGGTGCTATCCAACACCGATGATGACCTTATTCTGGTACTGCACAACATATAGGTGGTGGTGCCCAACATGCCCCTTCGTGCTACACAGGCACTGGGAGGTCCCCAAGCCAAGGCTGCAGCTCCACAGCCTCCCCCATCCCCACCATGAAGCAGTGTGTGGTGCCACAGCTGTGTCTGGTGTAGGTGGCGGTGGTGCTGCCATTGCGGCAGAGGTGCAGGGCACTGCCTATCAGTCAGTTGGGCAGCAGCAGCAGCAGCAGCAGGATGCAGGTGACATTGGACAGCGTGACACAGTGCCCACCGCTGGTGCACTGGACAGCACTGTACCCCATGTATGGCCCACTGTGCAGTGTCCACCTAAGCAGGAGGCTGTGCAGCTGCATGCCATGTCACCCCCTCAGCTCAATGGGCAGGCCAGGAGGCGCAGGATGCCGACGTTGGTACCATTGCAGCTGGGCTGGTGTCAGTGGCAGCCACTGGGCTCAGCCATGCACAGAGGACCCCCACAATGCACTGTCCACCCCGCTGTCCCAGTATCTGGTGACACCAGCACAACAGATGCCGGGTTCTGATGTCAGCATCCCAGACACCACCAGGGCAGTCCTTCATGGCCCTCTCGACAACCCTGCAAGGATCTGGTCATGGTCTCAAACATCAACCCCCGAGGGGGCATCTGACACCCCCCCATGGTTGATACGCAGCATGCATCTGCCGGTCAGCCCTGGCATGGCCATCTATGTGGCCGTGATGGTCATTGGACTGCATGGTTGGAGTGACATGTCTGCTGCCCTGACCTGCCATCTGCTGCTGTTGCCACACACTCATGTGGGTGCTGGTGGTGTGGCATGCATGTGGTGACACACATGTGTGTTGTGCTGCATGTCCCCTGTATGTGTGGACCATGCTGCTGGACATGTGGCATGGATGTGATGAGGATAACTCAGCACCGGTCATGCCTGTGCACTGGTGTCATGATTCTGATTCATGCCATGTCCCTCACCATGTGTGTGAGTGGCTGTGTGTGTGTGTGTGTATGTGCGCATGCCATTGCTGCATATGTCTGTGTGTGCGAGCCAATGTGCCAGTGGCTCTGCCATGCGTGTTGTGCTCCCTTGTCTCTGCTTGCATACTGCTGTGCCCATCCTTGCCACTGTGTTGTGTGCTGGGCTGTGTGGGCCTTGCCTGTGTGTCGGTGCACTCACCTGCATTGTCTGTAATGCTTCCTTGTGATGGTGTCACAGTGCCACCATGTTTCCTGTACCAGTCGAGGGTCCCTCCTGCCAAAGGCGGCTGCCCACCACCCTCAGGCCCATCACCACCATCGTCCCTGCTACTGTTCATCAGCCTCGACTACTATTTCACAATCAACGGCCATGTTGTGCAGGATGCAACAGGCCAGGAATATGCCACAGAATTTTGATGGGCTGTATTGTAGGGCATCGCCTGACCTGCCTAGGCAATGGAATTGGGTCTTTCACATGCCGAAGACAGCTTGATAATATTGCATGTGTTGGCATGTGCCTTGTTGTATCTTTCCTCTGTGGGGGTCCATGGTCACTGGTAGGGAGTAAGCAGCAATGGCCTTAGGGGGTATGCACTGTCACTTGTGTGGAAGACAACATGGTTATCCCTGTGCTGTGCTGCCACCCACTCCCTCTCAGCCACCACACACACCACGGTACCCGCCCCATCCTCCCTCGCCCACTCCCAGGGCTCTGGCTCTAGGGCACCCTGGTGCAAGTCCTACTCACTGACAAGGTGGCCCATGGGGATGTCTTCCCACTCAAACCTATGGCACAGCGCTGAACCTTACCATATGAAGGCATCATGTGCACTCCCGGGGTGTGTGGCTCAGACATTGATGATGCACCCCATGGCATTGCAAGCCACTTGGCAGCTGATGGATGGGTACCCCTTCTGGTTGATATACACTTGGCCCTCTGGGCCAGGTAGTGTGTGGATGCCAACATGTGTGCAGTCTATTGCCCCAATCACACCTGGCATGGGTGCCACCCCGTGGAACTCCTGCATGTTTGCTGTCCACTATGCCTGTGTGCTGGGGAAATGTATGTACTCTGAGGCATGTGACAGCAGAGCGTTGAGGAACTGGGTAAGGAGGCAGAATGTGGCTGACTGGGTGATGCCCGTGGTATCACCTGTTGGTCTTTTGAAGGTGCCCGTGGCATGCAGGAACATCACAGCAGTCACCTTAGTCTCCACTGCCATGGCATGACTATGTCTGGTGGGTGCATGCATCTCGTCACTGCACAACACACAAAGTTGCCTCAGAACTGCTCTATTCAGGCAGTACCGGCCCACTATCTTTGTGTCACTGAAGTTCTCATACATGATCCTGGCACGATACCATCTGTGTCGGGCATACCGCCGCCGGGCCCTTCATCATCCACGCTGCTGTCCCTCGTCCCTCCTCATACCCCTCATTACCGTGTCCATTATGAATGGGCCACTGTCCATCACTTAGTCACTGGGTGCCTCTCACACTCTGTCAGTCTTCCTGTCAGTCTGTGTCTCCCTCTCTCCCTTTCTGTCTGTCTGTCTCTCTCCCTCTCTCTCTCTCTGTTTCTCTCTCTCTCTCTCTCTCCCACTCTCTCACTCCCTATCTTTCTGTGCACACTGTTGCACATCTGCTGCCTGCGTGTTTGTTACTATATTTATTGGCTCAAGTCTGCCTGGCGCAACTTGGGGTATGCTCCGGACTTGCGCCTTGCTCTACGGTTGAATATGCCAGTGTACTACTTATTCATGGAAACGCCCCCTGCACTTGTGCTGCATATATTATGGTTGCGCATTGGCTCAATGGGATTTGCACTGTGCCGCAGCTCCCTTTGAATATCGCTCGATGGAGCATCTTTGGACTTGTGCTGGTGCAACTCAGTTGTGCCATGCACAACTGCTCTGAATATTTCAGCCTACATGTTTTTATATATATATATATTGGTTTCAAATTAATGCTTAATTATTTAGTGAAACATTACCAGAAACAAACTTTCTTGTATACTTGCTGTTTGTGTTCAACACTTGCAGTGTAAATCATGATTTAATCTAGAACAGTAATTCATCCATACTTTTCTATATTATACTTTTCTATATGACTTTGTCATTACACTTTTCAGTTGGCTTCAAAATGCACTCTTCTTCTGCTCTATTCTATCTATCTCAGTCCTTCAGTAATATGCTAAACTTTGATGATGCCTACTGGCATGCCACCTCATTTTTGACAAGATTATATTTTCTGTCATTCTTTCAACAAAAGATTTTTTGAAATACAATAAAAAAATTTGTATGTGTGTTTCATAGACCCGTATCTCCAAGTGCCCCTTAAGGCTACATTATCTTTTTTCTACCTTTTAAACTATATTATTGAATTAAAAAAATCACTTTTCTCCACCAGTGCATGCTGACTTGTGAATTCCCTGTCTCCCATAAGCGTGCCACCATTTATACAAAATCTGTAACACAGTTCACAAATTCCATTGTTCAGCATTTGCTGTAGTATAGGGTATTTTGGATTTACTTATTTTTCAAGTTCTTCTACTTATTATTTCATTTTCAGGGAAGCTTTTAAAGTTTTTACCTTGCTCTGTATCTGCACGTTCGCTCGTGCTGCTTCCTGGTGGAGGTAACTGAGAAGGATCGTTTAACCCAATTATCCTCTCAGGCCTGATTACGTAGGGGTCACGTGATCTAATGCTGTGACGCGTTGACATTGCTGATGTCATGTCAGTCGCCATGGAGCATGTATACAGGCTCCATGGGAAAACTTTCTTGATCAGGCCTGTGCACAACTGCAAGGTACTTGGATGGTTTACCTGGATTTTAGGCACGTTGTAAATAATCACTCACATGCTTAAATGGGGCCTTCGGAACATTAGCTTGCTAGGTTTTAAAAAAAGAGAAAATGCAAAAGAATGATCCTCAGATGTTGCTGCAACTTGCAAATTGTCCCGGATTCCCCCCTTTTCCCTCACAAAAAGACAGAGACCATTGTTTGTTGTTGTGCTCAGACTGGCAATTAATTTATTTATACTCATAATTCCATATTCCATTTCTCATTTCTTATTATCATATTTTCAGAAATGTCATTTATTTCCGTCCATATATCAATCTCTGATTATCCCTTCTTCTTCCTTTTTTCTCCCCCCAGGTGAAAACCTGGGTGCCTTCTTCTACTTCTTTTCCGTTAGGTAACGGTGAAAACCGAGAACGCTTCCTCCTTCATCTTCTTCCTCTTCTTGTGTTATTCCTTTTTTCTTCCCCCTTCCCCTCCCCCCACATTTTCCCCACTAGCCAGTCTCCAGCTTGCATTGGATGGCTGGCTTCCCCCATACTTAGGGTATTATTCTCCCTTACCTCAGGGAAGATCCTTTTTACTCTTTCCTTCCTTTTTTTTTAATTTATTTCCGGTTTTTTACATGTTTCCTCCATGCTTCTATAAAGCCCATTGTTTCTGTATTGAACATGTCTATGGCCAGGTCTGACAGGTGCATACCGTCTGATCTGTAGAATTCTTCTACCCATTCTTTTACCCCCCGCAGTATCACCTGTCCTCCCATCTGCCTTACCAATGTCCCTACCCTTCTATTCATCTTTACCCTTGCCCTCTCCACCACTCTATGGCTGTGCTTCTGCCTCCACACCCTCCTTGGTATCATATCTGACCAGGCGAGGCATACCTGAGGCCACCACTGTCATATTGCTCCTAAATCCCTTTTTATCTGTAAGTATGTGTCTACCCATGGCTTGCCTGCAAGGTCGTTGCCCCCAAGATGTATAATAATTAGGTCTGGACTGGGGTGCCGTCCCTTGAGTTCCTTCAAGGTGGGAAGCAGCTGTGCCCATCTCATCCCCCGTATGCCATGCCAGACCAACCTACACTGTTTCACATCTTGGTACAGCTGCTTTCCCCCAGCCTTCTTCACTGCTCTCTTTTCAGCCCAATAAATATAGGAATGGCTGCAGATCCAGACTTCAGTGATCCTCCCTCTACCTAAGGGGTTCAAGCAAAATTAATTATTTTACCCATGCTCTCAGTGTCATCACCGTAGTATCCCCCCCTTTGCCTTCCCCCCATCTTTACCATTTCTTGCCCCCCCAGATCTGCAGTTAAGACATGGAGCACAACTTTCAATTTCTTACTTCAGTGCTCAAATGTATCTCTTATAACTGGCTGACCGTCCAGCGTCCTTTTTCAAAATATCATTCACTGTCTCTCCCACTGCTGCCCACTGAGGCAGCCCCAATCCATAAGTAATGGGATGAATAATTAGCGGTTCTTCCCCCATGAATTGCATGCCCTTTTTGAGCAATGCTGTGACCTGATAGCTGGTGACGCTTTTCCCATCACCATGTACAAATAATTTCCCCGTCCTGGCCCCATGCTCAGCGGCGAAAGCCCACAGAGCCTGTACTGGGCATATTGCAATCTCTACTTCCCCTTCAGTGTCACTATTGAACCTTGTCCTCTTTGATCTGTTTTTGACCTCCTAATCTTGATCCGTATCTCTTTCACCCCCCTAGCTTATATCTTCCCATTCTAACCCCCCTTCCTTGTCTTCTTTCCCATGGCCTACCGCTTCATTCACTCTCATGGCCCCTGCAAACATTACCACATAAATTGTGTGAAATAGCTGGGCCTCAGCCTTTGATCTGCATATTGCCGGGAGCACGTCCTTTAGCTTTACTAGTCACTTCTCCCCTATGGACCTTCAATTATCTACCAGCCCTTGTTTCAACCTGCTCCATCCTTGCATCATTCTTCTGATGAGTAATGATTTTGTCAGGTCCTTCCACCCTTTTAGACTGCAGATAACACTAATCCCTGCCAAACAGACTCCCACTGTGGTGTGAGCTGTACCTTTTTGCCACTGCTTCATGATGAACATTCCCAACTGTTCCACTGTGAGTGGCCTACTTACCTCCATCTGGTGCTCTGCCCTGAATGTTTGAAACACTCGCCAGGCCCCATTGTAGGCCCTCAGAGTCCGAGGCGCCCATGATCTGCAAAACAACAGTTCTGCTCCTTCTTGCCAACGTCCCAGATGTTCATTGGTGTGGGCGTTTTTAGTTCTTCTGCGGCCGGTGCCAACCTCTGGAAATGGTCCAGCTGCAGACAGGAAAGGCTGTCAGCCAGGGTACTGTGTACCCCTTCTATGTGTTTTGCTCTGAATGACATGTTCAGCTGCAAAGCCCTTAACATTAAAAGTCGTAATACCTGCATGACTGTGTCTGACCTGGCTCCCCTGTTGTTCAGAACATCCACCACTGCTCTATTGTCTCACCAAAATGTCACTTTCTGATCCAGTAATTCCTCCCCCAAGACCAAGGTACATGCCCATATGGGCATGATCTCCAGTAATGTTATATCTCTCACTTTCCCATCCCTCACCCAGCTGGCAGGCCAGGGTTCTGCAAACCATCTACCCCTCAAGTAACCACCCATGCCTTGCCCCCCAGCAGCGTCTGTGTAGAGCTCGAGGTCTGTGTTGTATAGCCACTCCTCTTGCCAGAAAGAGCACCCGTTATACTCCCTAAGGAATTCTTCCCAGATTTTAAAATCCTCCCTGACACCTTGCGTCAGGTCCACCCAGTGATGTGGTCTGGTGACCCCTGCTGTAGCCCTAGCTAACCTCTTTGTGAATGCCCTTCCTGGTCTGATGGCCCAGCATGCAAAGTTCAGGTGCCCCAGTACCTGCTGCACTAGTTTTAGTTGTACCCGTCTCCTGCTGGTTTATACTTGGATCAGTTCCTTCAATTTACTTACTTTTTTGTCCGGTAGTCTAAATATTTCATTCGGGGCATCTATTTCAATCCCCAGGAACTCCATAACCCTGTTGGGCCCCTCTGTTTTTTCTGGTGCTAAGGGGACCCCTAGCTCCTGGCACAACTCCTGAAACTTACCCAGCATCCTCTGTGTCTCTCTTTTTCCCCTCCCAATGAAAAGGAAATCATCCAGATAATGGATGACCATCCTATAACACGTTTTTTCCTGGAATATCCACTGCAAGCAGGTGCTGAATGCCTCAAATGTAGCACATGCTATGGAACATCCCATTGGCATTGCTTTGTTAAAATAATGCTGTCCCCCACTTTTAAAACCCAATAGATCCCAGTCTTCTCTCCTAACTGGCAGCAGTCTGAAAGCAGACTCAATGTCCATTTTTGCCATCCATGCATCCTCTGTGGCCCGGATTATCCGGACTGTGTCCTCTAGTGTCGCATATGTCACCTTACTATGCTCCTCACTGATGAAATCATTCACCAAGTCCCCTTCCGGATAGGACAGGTGGTGGATCACCCTGTACTCCCCTTCTTGTTTCTTGGATACCAAACCCAATGGTGAAATCTGCATGTTCAGCAATGGGGGGGTGTTAAACGGGCCCTCTACCCTACCTACTACCTTTTCTTTCTCTATCTTCTGTCTTAACATCTCTTCTTTCCCTTTTACTGACCCCAGGAAGCTTGCCTCTCTCTTGTCTGGGCCCCCCCACACTGCAGTGAAAACCCTGTGTTAAAACCCCCTATAATCATATCCCACACTCTCTCTTGTCCAGATATCTGTCCAGGCAGGCTGTCCATGCCTTCAAGTTGATGGGGGTTCTGGCCATCCCAAACTGCTCTCTGTCATGCCCTCCACTACTCCTCCCCAGCCCCTCCCTCTCGTTTTGTGTGACCTTTCTTCTGTCAGTGATTCTGAACCCCTCTACTCGCGTCCCCTACCCCACCCTCCCTGTTCCATGTTTGCCTTTAAACCCCTGGCCTTCTCGAAAAAACTGTTGACCTGACCCTTGACCCCCATGCCCTTGTGCCTCCTGGGTCCATGTCATTCTACATTTGTTTGCTGGGTTCTCTACCCCGCATTTTGAACAAGCATGCCGGAAATGACATTGAGGCCACGAGCAAAAGGCCCTGTTGTAAGCCCAGCAGCATCTCTCTGGCATAAACCCCTTTTTCCCCCACTGATCTGTTATGTAATCGGTCCACAAATCTATCTGCTTGGTGTCCCATCTCACTTCCCCAAATGTTGCCATTCTCTGCCAAAAAAATTCATTATAGTATAACCACCCCACCCCGCCCTTTGCTTTTTCTGTCCATATTACCAAAGAATAAGTAATGAGTGGGATGCCTAGCTCTGGTCTTTTTTCCAGGATGATGGCTGAGAAAGTGGCAAAACCTAGGAACCACCCTTCCCAAGTCTTCCCTTTTGTAAACTTGTCGTCCTCTTTTTTTCCCTAAAAGCACTATGCCGCTGCCATTTCACTCTTACCTATGCCCTCAGTTTCCTCATACTTGGCTGCCACCTCCCGGCTCACCAAAGTGAATATATCCACATATTCCCCTTTCCATATTTTTTCCTTTGTGGCCAGTGGCACATGCTCGCCTATCCTCATCCCAGGTGTACCTATCTCCCTTGTACCTTTTCCTTCTCTCTCTGCACCCCTTTCATTTTTTCCCGGCACCTCTTTCTCCATCCTAATCTCTGTCAGAGCCAATTCTATCTGCCCTAAACCTCCTGTCCCCAGCGCCGCCACAATTTGCCCTATATATTCTTTTATACTGTCCCTTATTGCGCTGGATATGTTACCTGTAACCTTGTCCGGGCTGTGATGCCTGGAGTCTTCCAAGGGTCCCCTTGTTTCTCCCTGCAGTTGAGGAGGAGGGTGAACTACTAGGGGTTATGGAGGGAACACCACATTCTGGGAATTGGGTCCGGGTTCAGCCAGGGAGATCCCACCTTGATTGGGGGGGTACTGGCGTCACTGGGTCTATAGGCTGCAGAGGTACTGGATCAACCATCTTGGTGGGTCCCACTACCACTGGTGGCACCCTAGCAGGACTACGTGGCCCTTCAGCTGGTCATTTCCCTCTGCCACCTTTTCCCGGGCCCACTTTTCTCTTCTCCCCGGGTCTCCCTGGTTCTTCCCCCTCCTCCAGTTCCCACATTCTGTTGGCCTTTTTAGCCAATTCAATTATAGCCCTGTAAGCATCTTCCTTTGATGGCCTGCTCTTCTTTGGTGCCATGTCCTTCTTTTCCTTTGCTCTATGAAGACAACTATGGGAAGAGAAAAACAGGATTAATTTTATATATACGCCTGTTTGTAATGCCTTCCCTCTGTCCCTCACACCACATGCCCGCATGACCAGTCGGGCCCGAAGTAAAGGCCTCCATCATGCTCGATAGGTCGCCAGGTCCCTTGGCTGCTCTCTGCCATGTCCATTGTAAGAGACCCATTGCTACGTGGGCCACTCCCCCCCTCTGGCCTATTCATCAGCCCCTCTAAGCCTTCTGGTGTGTGTGCGTGCTTGTGCTCCTGTTT
Source organism: Neoceratodus forsteri (assembly GCA_016271365.2). Taxonomy (NCBI): domain Eukaryota; kingdom Metazoa; phylum Chordata; order Ceratodontiformes; family Ceratodontidae; genus Neoceratodus; species Neoceratodus forsteri. The sequence continues at coordinate 1,243,198,165 of CM057458.1, read as the reverse complement.
CATGTGAGCCAATCTCCCTTGCCCTCTCCTATCCCTCCCACTGCTCTTCTATTCAGATCCCCCCACCCTTGCACCCATTGCGTGGCTTCCCCCCATGTGATGTCAGCACATGGTCACGACATGCTTCCGCCTCCCCTTGCAACAGACCCCCCTGCTGGTCCCTGTCTCACACCAATTCATTCCCCTTGCATCCACTCAAGTGCCTCTTTTTTTTTTAAACTGTCCTCAAGCCTCTAAAAACATCCTGCTGCTGTCCCCCAGAAATTCTGAGCCATGCTGGCCTCCCCACGAGCTTCGTCCAAGTGGATGATGCAATTTTTCAGGGTACCATGCAGTCAGCACCCCAAACCAGATGGAATGGTCACACCACGAGGTCACAGAAAATTGGTCTCCTTCCCATTCTTCAGGCCTCTGTCAGCCTCTTCTCTACAGCAACCCCATCCAAAAGGGGAGGGCCAACACAGCAAGCAGCCCCACCAAAGGGCACGGCTTCCACTGTGCAACCACCTCACGGCGTAGGACGCCACGGCCACAGGTCCTGGGTCACGCCTCTCTTCTGCCTCCTAGGCCCACTACTTTCCCACATTATGACTACAAAATGGCCACAAAAGCCGCAAAACAGCACCGAGCAAATGGAAAACCTTTTTCCCAACCCCCACATGGCATGTGATGTCACGCCACGTCGTCCCGGATCACGCTTTTTCTCCCCTGCCTCATGGCCTCTTCCAGGCCTACTACTCTTACCAGGCAACAGAAACCGGCCACAAACAGCCTCAAAAGCACCGAAAACGAAGGAAAGGCTTTTTTACAAATCCCCACACGGCATGTGGCATTGCGCCATGTGGTTCTGGGTCACTCTCTTGCCCACAATCATCCTCCTGCAAGGCTCCTGCCATCCAACCAAACCTACAACCTTTGTTACCAGTGGCAAACATCTACTCCTTGAGCCACTAACATTGCTTGACCTACTACCAGTGCTCCCAGGCCTGCAAATTCCACCAGCAACCCTAACAACATGCCCCAAATTCCATCATCTGACCCCCATCGTTATTCAGGACCCCCTCCATTTTTCTCTGTTATATACTGTAACATATTTAGTCTTATTACTATATATATTATTTCTCCTTTTTTTTTAAAACAACTTCACATCTCCTCCTGCAAATCAATTGTTTGTTTCCTTACCTCTCTCTCTCCTGGTGAACAAACCTCAAAGAATTTGTCAATCCGTCGTGCTGCAGTTGATGTAGATCAAAAACTCCAGCAAAAAGTGGCTGAGGCCCCCCTTGTGATGTCCCTTATGTACCTCCCTTCACCCCTCCCCTTCCTGTTACCTGCCCATTGTTCTGATCCTTAGCACCTCCCCTTCGTTCTTCCCTCCCCTCCTGAGCACAACCATCCTATGAAGGAGGGATGGGATGCACCAGGATAACCTGGCCTGCCCCTTAAAGGGCAAACTCCATTATCACGTTCATCTTGCACAGTCAAAACCTTTGCCCTCTAGGTTTTTATTGTAAAAAAATACAAAAAAAGAAAACAACTGAGGGTACTCCTCACCTGTTATTGCTCCCGCAGAAAATCACCTTACACAGTAAAACGGGGGGGGGGGTTAAGCTCAGCATGGTGGGGCAAGGGAGATTTCCACTTTATAGTTCATGAGTGTCAAGACAAAATCTAGATCATTATGTATTTTCAAACTCACTTTCTTAGGAGTATGGTCACCTGGGGTTGACAGCTCATGTATCAACCATCTCTTACCATATAAAATTCAGGTGTTGTTATTAACATACTTTTAACTTGCTATTGTTGCTTAATTTGAACACTGTGATGGATACAGGCTATTGCTGTACAAAACTAATAAGAATTTTTGTAACTTAACACTGTACCTCCTATTGGTGTCCTACCAGCATGCATTCCAGTTCATTTCCATGTTTAAGCCTATTGCCCTATCCCGTGTCCTAAGTTTGAAAATCCACCTCATTTCAGCTCTATCAAAGATTTTCTGGTATGCACCTCCTCGTGCTTATATGGATACCTGCTCCACCCCCCAAAATCTCAGAGAAGCCCCCGTGTGTTGCTCTTGCACAAAGTGTATTGCCAGTTGAGATGTCTCATCACTTCTCCTGATATTGCTCTTATATTCCTGGATTCTAGTTTTCAGAGCTCTTGTTGTCTGCCCTACATATACAGTAATCTGTCCCAGGGACACTGGATAACATATATCACCCTTTCCATAGTGCAGTTGATATTTTGCCTAATGGGGAATGTTTGACCTGTATGTGGCTGTCTAAATGAATCTTTTTTTGAAGTGTGCCCACACACTGAACAGTGTCCACAGGGGATCATTCCTGGTTTTAGGGGGCCAACTAGAAATTGCATTTCCTTTTTATCTGGGGGACTGAATTTTGATCTCAGTAGTTTATTCTTAAGGGTTTCCACTTTCTTAGCTGTTACTAGTGGTTTTCTTTGAAAACTGTGGTGGGTCACTGCCTATCATCAAAAGATGTCAATGTTAGTTTATAATTTTGTGAATATCTGTAAATCTGTCATTGTACTTAATTGTAAAAACTAGTCTCTGTTCCCTGGGGGATTTCTCTTTTGTCGTCATGAATTCTTGCCTTTCTACCTGGTTAATCCTATTTTTGGCTTGTTTTAATGCTGATGCCGTATAGCCCTCTGGCTGAATTTAGTTAATATGGCTATTTTTTGTCTGTTGAAATTCTGTTCTGCTGTACACTTCCGTTTGGCTCTAATCAATGAATGAGCTTCAATTTGACAGCTCAATCAGTGGGCCAGCCGTGAAGGAGAGAGGAGGGCTGTGCCGGTCTGCTGGAACTACTGCTGGGATTTAGGATGGGGTTGGGAGCGGGGTTGTGGTGGGGACATTTGGATGCTGGAGAGGCTGTGTAGGGGGGACACTGGATCACCAGGGGTTGGGAATTTGGGAATCGGATTTATGGGAACAGGGCAGGGGATCAGATTTGGGTGGGGGTTTACAATTTACAAAAAAAACACTAGACCACCAGAGTTCTTTTTTTCTTTTAACAGGATAATATTAAACTAAAGGAAGAGATATGGATGGATGCAGGTGGGGGGGTTACTGACTGTACATTTCTGTGGTGGGTGGTGGGGTGGGTTATTACCGGGTGGAGGGGAGGGACCACTAGCCACCATGGATAATTTAATTATTTATAATTAATTACATGTGGGAAAGGTGAGGGGAGGGACTGCTAGCCACCAGGGGGTTTATTTCTCTACATGTGGGACAGGTGGGGGGAGGGACCCCTATCCTCCAGGGATCTATTAATTTTAATTTATACCAGTGCTAAGGTGAAATTTCGCCCATGGATGGAGGCAAAATATTGCCACGGAAGGTGAAATTTCATTGCAGAAGGTGAAATTTCACTGCAGAAGGAGAAATTTTGCCATTCTTCCAGGTAAATTTCACCACTCCACCAGGCGAAATTTCGCATTCATATCCGTGGAATATGGAGATGTGGTGGATTTCTCTGCAAAGTGAATTCCACCCACTTTTCCACCACTACTGGCCACCACCCTCCACTGGAATTCTCTCCAGAGGGGGAAAGCCGTAGTATTATGGATGCCCTTCCAAACGCAACCCCACTCCTTGTCAGACAAGGAGAGACCTATTTCTGTGCTCTAGGCCACTTTAATGTCCACCATTTGATTTGATACTACATCATTCATACATTGTATGAGCTTAGACACCTTCTTTTGTTGGAAAGGAGAAGAAACCAAGGACACCAAGCATTTCTGTAAAGGGTTCTCCACTCCTTCATCTCCATCCCTCGATCAAGTTTTCCCGCTATAATGTAATGTCTCAGTTACAAATAGTGAAAAAAATCAGTTTGTGGGAGGTTGAATTCTGTTTTTAGTTGCTGAAAAGATTTCAAGGAGTTCCCTGAAAAACACTGACCTAGGGTCCTCAGCCCTGTTCTATTGCAATGACAGTACACTGTGTCCCAATAAAGAGGAGCATAGTCCTTACACCTTAGAATTGTTGTAGAAGAACTAAGGGATAAAGGGATACTTAATTTCAAACACATCTCTCTCCAGACTTGACCAAGTATCCTCGTCAGCAGATTCCTGAACTCTAGCTAGCTTAACCTAGGGAGATCTAAGAAAAGTAAGTCCGTGATATTAGTTAATGGGGAGAGGGAGGACTCAATCTCTGCCCATAATGGCAGGGGGGGTCTTGTAACAAGATAACAAGGGCTTGCAGTTGGGCTGCCCAGAAATATTTTTGCAGGTCCAGTAAGCTTAATCCACCTTAATCCTTAGAGGCCAATAGTGCCTTCCATTTAACCCTGGGTCTCTTACCCTGCCAAATAAACTTAGAAAGCATAGATGGCAGCTCTTTCCAACATGGCTTCGGGGGTTTAAGTGGGAGAGCACCGAGTATAAATAAAATTGGGAAGAATATTCATGTGGATGCTTTCCACCCTGCCTGAAAGACAGAGGGAGATCCCTCCACCTGTTGCAATCTGCCCTTACTTCTTGGAGTAGTCTCAAATGACCCATAGGATACAAATTTTTTATATCTATGGGTACGCAAACTCCCAAATACCTGAATCCCATGCTACACCATTTAATTGGGGCAAGGTCAGGTGGCTCTGTTCTTGATATATTTCCTATCGGAAACAATTCCGATTTTCCAAAATTCACCTTGTACCCTGAAAAATCACCAAACTCTGCCAAGATGTCAAAACCCTTGGAGATTGCCGCAGCTGGGTCTATAACATATAACAGGGTGTCATCAGCATATAGTGAAATTCTGACTTCCGTGTTCTGAGCCCAGATCCCCTGAAAGACATCTGTCTGCCTAATAAAGGCTGTAAGAGGCTCCAAGCTCCAGGGCAAACAAGAGGGGGGAGAGAGGGAAGCCTTGCCTGGTACCTCTCTGAATCTCAAACCCAGACCCTTGCTCTAGGCCAAGCATAAAGATTTTGAACCCAGGTCCTGAATTTGTCTCTGAAACTGAATCTCCCCAAAACAGCATCCAAGTATTCCCAATCTAAATGATCAAATGCTTTTTCTGCATCTAATGATAGAACTGCACTCAAATGCCCACCCAGAGGGGAATCAGCTATGGAGAGGACATTCAACAAAAGACAGATGTTATCTTGTATGTGTCTACTGGGTATAAAACCCGTTTGGTCAGGGTGAACCAGACAAGGGATTAACACTTGCAGTCTATTACTAATTACTTTTTCAAAAATGTTTGTGTCCTGATTAAGCAGTGATATTGGCCTGTAACTAGAACAGCAGTCTAAGTCTTTACCCGGTTTTGGCAAGACGGTTATCAATGCTTCCCCCTCCCAGAAGAATCAGGCAAGGTGCCCAGTTCTAGAGCCACATTACAGACTTTAGTTAATAAGGGAGTTAATTCCTTTCTAAATCCTTTATAAAATTCCGATGTGAAACCATCTGGACCGGACACCTTATCTGATTTCAAAACGTTAATGAATGAGGCCATTTCACCTTCCGCAAATGGAGTCTCCAAAGATTCCCTCTGAGACCAAGAGAGGCCAGGGAGTTCAGCCCTCAGGAAGAAATCATGAATTCTTTCTGAGTGTCCCTGGCTTCTCTTTGCTGTGTATAAAAGTTAATAAAATTTAACAAATTCGGCTGCAATCTCATTCGGTGAGCTTTTTGGGGTTGTATACATGGGCCCTGTTCAGATTTTTGCAACATATCTGTCTGCTGCCTGCTTTCTAAGTCTTTGTGCTAGCAGTTTACCAGCCCTCTCTCCCCTCTCATAGTATTTCTGCCCCATGTATCGAAGTGTATTTTCGACATGCTGCAACATTAATGAGTCATAGATACCCCGTGCCTCCCTTAGCTTTTTCAGAATCGAGGTAGAACTAGTACGTTTATGTTCTGCATCCAAAGCTGTTATTGTAAGTAGAATCTCCTGGGTCTTGGCTCGGTGTTGTTTATATCTGTGGGAGGCAAAGGAAATCATATGGCCATGAAGAACAGCCTTCAATACATCCCACAGAAATTTAGGTTGTGAATCTGCCTCCTTATTTTCATTTAAGTAACGTTTTATAACCTCTCTGGTGGAGTGCATGTACTGTTCATCATTAAGCAACCCTGGGTAGAATCTCCAATTCCCACATTTTACTGGGTCATTCCACCTAAGCTTAGCTTTGATCATAGCATTGTCAGAAATTGTGATGGGAAGGATGGAGACCTTTTGGAAAGTATGTAATGAATCCTTTTGGGTGTAAACTCTATCTAACCTGTAATACATATTTGATGATGGCAAAAAAAAAAGTATAAGTCCTAGTCTGATGGTTGTAATATCTCCAGAGGTCCACCATTCCAAACTCAGCAAAAAGGTTCCTAAGCAACCAAGAGCAAGCTTTGGAACCAGGGACCTTAACCGAACTTCTATCCCTGCTCACATCCTCTACACAGTTCCAATCACCCATGCATATAATTTGTCCTGGGTGGAAGTATCGATATTGAATTGAAAAGAGAGCAAAATAACTCTCTTGGTGGGGTGGGAGCATAAATACCAACCAAATGCAGGGCCCTCCCACTATACATGCCTGACACTATCAGGGAATGACCCGTGCCAGCACTAATGACCTTTTGGATCTGCAAAGGTAATCCTGTTTGAAATAGAAACACCACTCCAGCCCTCTTAGCCTGTGGGTGTTCATCTGAGCATACTTTGCCCACCCAGGACTTGCGTAGCTTTAAATGCTCACTAACAGATAATCTGGTTTCCTGCAGGCAGGCAATGTCACAATGTTCCCTGGCAAGCTCTGTAAGAATCCTATAATGTTTTACCACATTATTAATACCCTTAACATTCAGGCAGCATAATGTCAGTGTAGCCATTGCGAGGTCAGCAGCAAAATAATTCTTCCCAAGCTACCTAAACACCAATTTAGGTACCATTTGCTACTTAAAGATACTCTCAAATTCTCTCTTAGAAAAGAGGAAAGAACAGAACAGAAAGAAGACTGTCAGAAGTAGAAAAAGCCATAGTATAGTGAAACATTAACAATAACATTTAACAACAGAGACAACATATCAAACACAATGTTCCCCTTTTTAACATTAGAGGAACAGGCCAGAGTATGACTGAAGTCATCATTTGGCATTCCTGCCAGCACACTCCCTAGGGCAGATCTCCTCCGCCCCATCGAGCGCGTAAGGGACTGAGCCCTTGAAGGGAACAACATCCCATAGTGGGATGAAGGGCTGAAGAATCTGGGCAAAGCCAAGAGCTCTGGAGCCTGTACCATCCTGCACAAAGTTGAGAACTTCCTGGATGGGCTGGAATAGCTCTTCCAATCTCTAGCAAACCCACAATGAGAAAAAAAGAAAAGGAAAACAATTATGTGCCCGCAGCTGCAGTAAATCCGGGAGAAAGAGCATAACCCAATTAACAAGTGGCACCCAAACATAACCTCTGCCAAGAGCCCATGAAAAACATCCCTAAACAGCACTTCAGAGGATAAGCAAGGTTACTGCCACTAATTCAGCAGAAAACTATTATATGCACACCATTAATAGCCATTCCTTAAAAGCATCAGTGGGGGGTTATACCTGACGCTAAGAGTAATTAAGTTCAGTTAAATTAAAATAATTAACAGTGAAGTAAAACTGGAGTAAGTTAAGTCAGGCTAAATTACATTAGAGGGTGTCAAAGCCTTCCCCCAGGGAGAATTAAACAAAATCTATACCTCTATGGTGTTGACCAGAGAAAACTGATTTTAAAACATAAACATTAGGCAACCTGCCTTAATGGGGGCAACCACCATGTCAGACTTGGGACCCCCCCTCTTTTTTTTTGTTTATAATATTTAGTGACATCACAAGGCATTTCTTTCTCTGCCCCTTTATTCTGAAAAACCTACTGCAGTAGTGCTTATTTCTTGTCTTTTTTCTACTTTCAACTTTCTATCATGATGGGGTGACCTCTCATTATATCTTAATCTAACTGCCCCGCTTTATATTCCTTCCCTGGTCTCAGTGATGTGATTTTTTTGTTTTTATTTTAGTTTGAGCAATGCAGCTGTAAGAAGGCTCAGAAACATGCAAGCCATGCTGCAATCAACAATAAAGTGCACAAGTTGTGTAATGCTTGAAAGGTGAAAGGCAGCTAGAAAGTCCTATCTGCACATCTGAAACAGGCATTAAAGTATTAAGTACAGGGATGCCTGTACAGACAGAAATAAAAGGAAATCACTAGGCTTTCAAGTGATTGAAAGAAAAAGGGGCTCCATTAGGTTTTAGTTGGGCTAGACCATAATAGTTTTAAAGCAGCCCATAATATCTAGAACACCCGGATGAACTACTCAGTCTGCAGCTCACAATAAGGAGTAGTTCTAAGAACCAGGTAGCAAAGCTCCAAATGAAAATAATTATCTGTAAAACATAATCATTATTTAATAAATAGAACTTGTGCAAGGGAAACATGCTCTTTTTGGGTTGAAATGTCCTTTTTCTTTGGTACTAACACATTCTCTTGTCATATTGTTTGTGTATATTATAGTTGTATTCTTACATCTCCCAGGTTGGTAATGTCATGGACAGCATTGCATCTCTAAGGACCAGTAGCCCACATCTGAAGCTTATTTATAATGAGCAGAGGAATGAGGACAACACCTTGTGGGAGGGGACTAAGACCACTAATTGTCAATTAAGCCTTTTCTTGCTTTCAGAATAGGTTTAGGAGATGGAAATAACAGTAGACAAATGTTATTACTGAATAAAATAATTTGTGGTCATACAGATCCCCCACATGATGTATTAGTGTAGAAATGCAATGTATTAGAATAGAGGGTGGATCAGCTGACCTATGATGTCAGAGCATACACCTATATAAGGTGACTGTTTAGTTGAAGGAATCAGATAGTCTTTGAGCACAGAGGATAGTAGAGGTGCTGGAGGGAAGTAAAGCTACTCTGTGGCAGTGCTTCACTGTTAAGAAGTATTGAAGTTTCTCAGGTTGAGAAAAAGCCAGATGGTGCTTTATTTGATTTATTTTATTTCTTTTTGAAGTGATTTATTTTGGAATTTATAATTAAATTTCACACAAGTTCCATGTGTTCCTTAAAGAAACAGTGTGTCTGACTTATCACTTCCCACGCACGCTCACACGCCATATAAACTCAAAACATGTACATGTATTAAATGATCTACATCACAAACAAACTGACCCCCTCCCACCCTCAGAATATAAAGTGAAGTCTGAGGAAAATGTGCAAACCTGAGGCAACACATGGGGTCCAAATGATGTCGAAGTAGGTGGCTCGAGTAATATCCATTGATCGAGATTTGCCAACTCTAGGCACATAGTTTGAGTCCCCAGCCAAACGGCCTCCTTGAGGTCAAAGAGAATGGAGCTGGGAAGAAACTGAATTGGAGGCAAGCAAAACTCCAAAAACCATAATCTGAAGTCTCCTCACAGATCAGATTCGGGGCTTGGGCAAATGGGAATAGAAGGAGTAAGAGTTCTTTTCATGGTATGAATGTAAATTAGGAGGGATGGTTGAAAAATCTCCTAACAAGTGAACCATACATTCGGAGGGGAGAACACGTTAACACGCATGTTTCTAGAGTCTGATTCAAACCAAAAGGTGTTGCCCTGGGGAGTCATATATCAGCTGGACCAAAATAGTGCACCTCAATAGGAAGTAACTCTGGGAACCAATTGCTGTTGGTTTTAAGTTCCTGATAAGAGCCACCATGAGGTAATTGTCAGCTGAATTTGCTGCAAATGCCACATTCCCCAGGAAAGTCATGAAAATGAGAAACATCCCCTGTGCACGATTCGTCTTTCTCCCAAAACAGTAGGAGTTCCACCAAAACTTGAAATGTATGAGGAGTATGCTTTATATTAAAACATAGCACAGAAAAAGTTAGTACCACGGGCTGGCAGTATAGCCTAGAGGTTAGAGGAATGAGGTGTGAACAAGCTTGGTGCATCCAGCAGACCAGACCTGAGTTTGATTCTCACAACCTCCACTTGCATACCGTATGACTCTGAGCAAATCACTTAACAGCCCAGTGTTCCCAGGTCACCCCTGAAAACAGGCACTTGTGCCTAGTGGGCCTTACTCAGTTACCAAAAGACTTTAAAAAAAAAAAAAAGAAAAACTTTACCCTATCATGTTGGATGCTGATAGGTCAGATCTTTGCCAAGCCATCTTGATAAATCTGCATGTAGAGGTATTACAGCCTCAGATCTTGAGCCAGAAGTGTGGCTTCTCCTAGAATCAGGGGCAAGGGACCAGTGCAACTGTTCAATTTTACTCTCAGCAATGTCCTCTTTTAGATCAGGCATGGAGATTTCTTCAGCTTTTAGATAGTCACTTGACACTAACAGAGAATCACAAATCTTAGGTCCTTCTTGCAAGTCTACCCACAGTCTAGTAGGATATCTTAGTTATGCCCTTTTGCACCTGTCTCTAAGTTGTTTTATCACACCGAGGAACTTTTTTCTGTGGGCTACCAATGTGTGTGTGTGTGGAGGGGTGATCCTGGTCTATAAACACATGGGTGCCATCGAAATTAAGGTCTTTTTTTGTCCAAGCTAACAGGAGAATCTTTTCCTTAACAGGATATTTAAAACATGTGATCATGATGGCTCTCGGCAGTGCTCCAGGATTTGGGCACAGTGTCCTGTGTGCCCTCTCAAAGTCCAGTGGCATCTCCTCCCCCAATTGCAATTTGGTGCACAACCAACAATCCATATATGCAGCCCTATCCTCTTGTTCAACACCTTCTGGGATTCCCATTACTCAAATGTTGTTGCACCTGGAGTATATCTCTGCATCCTCTGCTTTAGCTGAAAGAGCTTTTTCTCACCGATGGAGGTAGGCCAGTGATCAGCCATAGGCCATGTGTTCATTCTGTAAGGTTTCTATATGTTGTTCCATGGTGGCTGTTCTCGACTCCAATTTTCCAAAGTCTCTTTGTATATTGGAAACTTTACTATCTTTTTCAGAAGCTTGAGAATTTTCCTAGTTTTCAGTCTGGTACCTGTGGAGCTGGAGTCTGATCTGGAGTCTTCATCACCAGACCCAGATAGCACCAAGGAGCGGGAGGGAGCCAGGCTGAGGCCTTGCGTAGGTTTTGGTTTGTTGTTCAGTGTGGCAGTTCTGTGGCTTGAAAGCCCTTGTTTTCTTAGCATGGCCCATAGCAGAACAATTCAGAGACCCACTAAAGTGCTTTAAATCAGCCAATGCTGCTGCAGCCCGCAGGATTCACATGGATTGGGTGCTGGAGGTAGAGCTGAGAAGAGCTAAGCCACCATTCCTGCCCACTACATCACTTGAAGTCCCAAACAAATCTTTTTCTGAAGTGTGCCCATACACTGAACAGTGTCCACAGGGGATCATTCCTGGTTTTAGGGGGCTGAGTAGTAATTGTGTTTTCTTTTTATCTGGGGGATTGAATTTTGATCTCACTAGTTTATCCTTAAGGGTTTCCACTTCTTAGCTGTTACTAGTGGTTTTCTTTGAAAACTCTGTGGTTGGTCATTGCCAGTAGTCAAAAGATGCCAATGTTTGTTTATAATTTTGCACACATCTGTAAATCTGTCATTATACTTAGTTGTAAAAACTATACTCTGTTCCCTATGGGATTTCTCTTTTGTAGTCATAAATTTTTCCCTTTCTACCTGGTTAATCCTATTTTTGGCTTGTTTTAATGTTGATGCTGTATAATCCCTCTCTCTGAATTTAGTTAACATGGCTGCTTTTTGTCTGTTGAAATTCTGTTCTGTTGTACAGTTCTGTTTTGCTCTAATCAACTGTGAATACAGTATACTATTTACCAATTTACATTCATGGAAACTCTGTCCATGTAGAACAGTATTCCTGTCAGTTTCTTTTTTGCATAGGTTTGTGACCAGTGTTATTTCTTGCTTGATGATTCTCAGGTCAAGATATGAAATGTCTGTTAGACTACTGTTCATGATTTTTTTTTTTTGAAATCGCTATTTATCCTCCTTTCCAGCCTGCCATCCCCGACCCTTCAGAAGCCCCAAGGCAGACATCCCTCTACCTTCCACCCTGCCTGAACAACCCTGCTGGATCCCATGGAGCTTTGGTTTACCCTCCCCCGAGTGGGGATGGGGCAGAGCCCCCTTACCCCATCAGTCAACTTTCATCAGTCCGGAGGCCATCGGGTGGGTGAAGGCACATCAAGGGTATGTCTCCAGGGGCTCCATCTTCCCGGTGATGGTAGGCATTTTCTCCATTTTTTCCCCACCCCTTACAGCGTAGGACCCCCGATGTCAAGGCGTCAAGCGCCGACGTCATGCTGTATAGTAGCCGCCCATGCCCCTGATGTTAGGGGCTTGCAATACTCTAAGCCTCCGCTCAGAGTCAGGCAAGTGTTCAGGCTATGGCCTCAACCCTCCCCAGAGTAGGTGAGCCATTGTGGGATGTTCAAGCCTAACTCCCCCCGGCCAACCCACCAGCGACCCGAGTCCGCTCCCGAGCCCAGCCTGCCGGCGTGGAGCGAGGTGTGGCATCCAGCGCTTCAACCCTCAGCACCACCGGGCCAGCTGGTGTTATCATTAATGTTATTTATGTACAGTAGGAAGGATTCCAATCCATCTTCTGTCCCAGTCCAGATGAAAAATACATCATCTATATATCTATTCCAAGATCTTATTTGCTGATAAAATGGATTTCATTCTATGTTTAATATGTATTGTGTTTCTAGCTCATACATGAAAGCATTGGCATAAGCTGGTGCCATTGTGTTCCCCACTGCTGTCCCTCATTTCTGGAAATAATACTGCCCATCTAACTCAAAATAGTTGTTGGCCAGTATTTTTTCTGCTGCTTCTTGTAGCACTATAGTCTTTGGTCTGGCATTTAGTCCTCTTTTGTCCAAAATTTTGACAATGGCATAAACTCCTTGTTCATGTGGAATTGAGTTGTAAAGATCTACCAAATCTATTGTAAGTAGAAGCTCTTCCTGTGTCACTCCCTGTTCTGAAATTTGTTTAATTTATCAAGCTTATTGCCTGTATCCTGTACAAAGGTCTCTGTTTTCTCCATGAAAGGCTGTAGATTAAAATTAATAAATTGGGAAACTTGTTCAAGGAGAGAGATTCATTTGCTGGTACTATTGGTCTCCCAGGGGGATCAAGCTGGTTCTTGTGTATTTGTGGAACAGCATTCAAGGTGGGCCTCCTTGGGTTCCTCTGTTTAATTGCTCCAGTTTTCCAACTCTCTAACCAGCCATTATTTTCAAACTCCTTAAGTGTGCAAGCTAACTGCCTTTGTAGCCTAGTGGTAGGATTGTTTGGAGTTGGTTCATAGTTATGTCTATTGTCCAATAGTTTCATGCACATTGCTCCATAGTATGCCTTGCCTATTACTACTTTCCCTCCCCCGTTATCCACTTGTTTTATAATGATACTGCCTTTCTTAGTTAAAGTGTTCAATGCTGTCCTCTGTGCTCTACTCATATTGTACTGTCCTAATGGATTCATTTTGTGGTTTACATAAATCATGCATATCCTTCTGGACTGCTGCACAGTACATTTCTACAGTGTGATTCCTGCCTAAAAGTGGATTGTACTTAGATTTTATCTTCATTGTTGCCCTTAATTCTTGCTGCTGTATAGGGGCCTGTTCAGTATCATATATGGTTTTCAAATGTACAGTGCAAAAGAACCTCTGTACGTTTGCTTCTAACTCAAATTCATTAATGTTTCTGGTTGGTGCAAAAGGGAGGCCAAGGCTGAGCACTTGTGTCTCCAACTCCATTAGTTCTCCTTTGCTAATATTAAAAATTGGTATCTTGTCATCACTTATTTCCCTTGTTGGTTCCTGTTGTCTGGTCCACATGTTTACCTTATTATTTTTCCAGTTTGTGCATCTCCTCCTCCTCTGCTGTCCCCACCCTCCCCTGTAACCCCCCAAAATCCCCTGTCCCCCCCCCATTCTGTCTCTGAGGGAATATCTAGATGTATGTTCAGGTTGGTTGGAAGGACCTGCCTGCTGTTGCTGAGAAGGAGCATATAACCCAATTATCCTCTCAGGCCTGATCAGATAGGTGTCATGTGATCTAATGCTGTGATGCGTTGACATTGCTGATGTCACGTCAGTCACCATGGAGCATGTATACTGGCTCCATGGCAACACTTTCATGATCAGGCCTGTGCACAACTGCAAGGTACTTGGATGGTTTACCTGGATTTTAGGTGTGTTGCCAATTAATTCATGTGCTTAAATGGGGCCTTCAGAACATTAGCTAGCTAGGTTTTAAGAAAAAGGGAAACTACAGAGGATGATCATCAGATGTTGCTGCAACTTGAAAAATATCACATTCACCTTGCACATTCAAAACCTTTGCTCTCTAGGTTTTTATTGCAAAAAAAATACAAAAAAGAAAGAACAACTGAGGGTACTCCTCACCTGTAATTGCTCCTGCAGAACATCACCTTACACAGTAAACTTGGGGGGTTGACAACTTCACACACCTCTGTCCTGTGTGCACACCTGCATTTAGAAAAATAATCACTGTTCTCCAGTCAGTGATTTATGCTGAGTGATTGCTTTGTCCCTGCGTGTGCTGAAGAATGACTGGGAAGAAAAGGGCAACTAAAGGGAGAGGCTGTGGAGTGGCCACAAAGAACATTTCCCAATTTGTGGTTCCTAATACTAACCCTAATTGTGGTGCAGAAACCCGATACATGTCTGTGAGAGCACAGAGACAGCATTCAGATGACTTTGTGGCAGACAGTAGCAGTATTAGCAAAGTATATGGCCCTGGTGTTGGCTTTCCTGCAGTTTAGTTTTTCTCTGCAGTTTTTCTGTGCAGACTCTGTGGCAGACATGTTGATGGATGTCTCAGTGTTAAGTGACACAGTGAGAGGAAGCAGCAGCACCACCAGCAAACAAACAACTGTGGCTTGGAGGCTGTTGGTGATGAAGTGCAATTTGAAAGTGGTGCTGTTGGTGATGGTAGGTCAGAGGCAGAGTCGGATAATTTGGGTCCATATCCAGTGTGTGAGGGTGAAGTGGTGGTACATTTGGAGCAACATGAGGACAACAGTCATGAAGAGGTGTGTATTACGGCACTTGCTACTGAGGCAGACAGACTTGCTGAGACTGATGAGACATCCAGCAGTGCTAGCTTTTTTTCTTGACTATGATGTGGATGATGATGATGTGTCAGATGGCATTGATCCTTCATGGGTGTCAGAAAAGAAAAGGGTAAAACAGGGTGTTACAGAGAGTGTCTTTCCTGTTGCCTTAGCTGCGAAAACCACCAAGGAGAAGGTCACCCCAACCAATGTTTCTCCCATTTTTTCTACATTGCTCCATTCACCCCACAACATAACAAAGGGCAAATCTTCTCCTTTGCTATCACAATGACAATCATCTTGGCACCAAATAAATGCAAGGCCCCATAAATCCCTAATGTGGGTTTTTTGTATACTGGACCCATCTGATGAGACAGTGGCATTTTGCCAACTGTATCAAACCTGAGTAGGTTGAGTTTATTTATTTATTTATTTTAGCTTTTGTTGACCTGGTAAGTGCACTAGACAAATCCTGCCTATTTTCAGGCACGACCCGGGGGAGGGGGAAACAGATGAATGCCAACTGACCTTGAACCAGATTAAGCTGTTAAGAAGAAGTTAAGAAGGATTGTCATCTTGGCACAGGTGGGCAACACACACACCTTAAAAATAGGCACCCAATTTGGTGACATCAACACCAGAAAGCAGCCAGCACCAGTGGTTGTGGTACATCACAATCAGAGGGCAATGTAAGCAAAATACACACAGCACCACTACAGGGACATGGAGGTGCAAGTGAGGAGGAGGACATCATTGTTGTACTGGATTAGGAGGATTCTGACAGTGGTCAAAGTAGTGGTCCTAGCATCCAGAGTACCACCCCAACCCAAAATGTGATTGCTACCCCACTAGTTATGAAAAAAAAGTCACTGAGGTGTGTCGTGCATTGCCACAGGCCATGAGCACCATTGGCAGTCCACAGGTGAGGAACACCCCCTTACTGGCACAATGACGAGGCAAGCTGTTTGGCACACCACCAGGTGCATCACTGATGGCAGCAGTATCAAGAAAAGTTCAGCTGAGGCTGACTTCCATTTTGGATAGGCAAACAAAATTCATGCCTAATCAAGGTACACCATAGGTGTTGAATGCATCATGTGCAGAAATGATTGCTCTGGATTTGTTTCCATGCTCCTTTGTAGAAAATGTGGGATTTAGACGGTCCATAGTCCATGCCTTGCTGAAATGGCAGGTGCCATCTCATACATACTTTTCAATGCGTGCCATCCCTGAACTGTACAATACTGTATGTGACATGGTACATCAGGTCCTGCAGCATTCTTCAGCATAGTATGTCCATCTGAGCATGGACATGTAGACCAGTGGGAAAACATCTGGTAGCTCTTACCAGTGTATTACAGCACACTTGGCACAGGTACCTGGGGTAGCAGCTAATTGGAGGAGAGGCAAGAATTTCACTAGGACAAACGGTGGTGATAGCAGTATGCCTGGTATAAAGCAACATGCTGCACTGACCATGAAGCATATCCCTGGGACACACATTGGAGAAAAGATGCTTGAAGTTGTACTAACTGAGATTGATCAATGGCTCCACCCCAATGCACTGAAAGCTGGATTCATCACCAGTGATAATGGCTCAAATGTGTGGAAATGCATCACTGATGATGGATTTGTTAGGGTGCTATGCCTGGCAAATTGCCTTAACCTTGTGGTGCAGGCCTTCCTTAACCATCAGGATATAAAAGAAGTTTTGGCTCTTGCCTAACGCATCTGTGCCTACTTTGCACATTCAGCAAAAGCACATGACCATCTCCATGATCTGCAGGTAATGAACAAGCTGCCTCAGAACCATTTAAAATTTGACACTGTACCCAGTGGAACTCCTCCTTGTACATGGTGGAGCATCTATTCCAGCAGTACAAGGCTATATCTGAGTAGCTGCTGATTCATGTGAGTCGTGACAACAGTGGGGCATCCATGTGTCTCACAACAGAGCAGTGGCATCTAATGGATGGACCCATCTTGATTATGAGGCTCTTCAAGCATGCAACACAGGCAGTGAGTGGGGACACTGCCTGCATCAGTGAGTCCATTCCTCTGCTATGGGTGCTGAGGCAGATACTGCTGAATGGGCAGCAACAGCTGGAGGCAGGTGATGACAGAGCAATTTGCTCATTAATGGAACACATACTGTCTACATTAGACTCCAACACCCACATAATGTATATTATGCAGTCTGAGGAGTTTGGAATTGCAACAGTGCTTGACCCACACTATAAACATGTGCTGGTAGGCATATTACAAGGTGGGCATCATGAGTTGCAGAGACTGACAGAACAACTCACTCAGAGGTTAAGTGGTGCACAGTTGCTACTATGGGCATGGGGAGGAAAGAAAGATGATGGTACTGCACAGCGATCCAGTGTTATTGCCACTCACTTCTCTTCATCTCAGCCAGGGTGTCAAACTGCAGAAAAGCAATACAAGGTAAGGGAACATATGTTGAATCCCATTTGGGACACCCTCAGTCAGGTGGGAGTCGCAGACATGGAGGAAACTGAGGAGAAGGAGGATGATCACACTGTACATCTTCAACTGGCAAAATGCATGGTAGATACATATTTTGCTGACACAAAGAACCTCACCATTGGAGATGAGCCACTACTAAACTGGGGCACTGAGTTCAATGACTGCCCAGTACTAACAGTGGTTGCCCTGAAATATCTTGGCTGCCCATCCTCCAGTGTCAGCGTAGAGTGGGTGTTCAGTTCAGTGGGTGCCATTATGCATGACAGGAACACAAATCTGTCTTCTAAAAATGTTGGCATGCTGACGTTTATCACAATGAATGAGGCTCACATATCCTCAAAAACAGTAATGTTCATGATAACAGCACCGATTGACAGTGATGATGATGATGAGGAAAGTGCTTTAGGCAGACCGGGACATACCTCATCATTATCTCGCAACATTGAAGTGGATGAAGCAGAGATGGAGAGGGAGTTACCATATGGTGACACTTCCAGTATTGAAGACTGTGAGGGATGCTTCATGGAGGATGTGGAAGAATAATGAACTCTACTATTTATTTTCTCCTTCTCACTCCACATCCCTCTCCCCACCCATCCACAACCATGTACTCCTGGATGCCAACTTAACAATAATAATGTAGCACATTCAGTGTTGAGATATACATCAACAACTATTAATTAGTACTGCTTCTTAATTGCATCATATTGAACAGCTGTAAACAATGCACTATGCCACTTATGAATTACTGAACAGAACACCCACTCTAGCCAGCAAGAAACACCGCAGCCATGCAGAAGTGACCTCAACATCTCACCCTTCTCCTCCTCCTCCTCCTCCTAGTTTCTCTTGTGTGTGCTGTAGATGCCTTGGATCCTCCTCCAACACAAGCTGAAGCAGCATGGCACAGCACTTCTACCACCAGTGGTATCGATAATCAGTATGTAGTAGGCAACTTATTGTGATAAAGAGAACCACCTCCTCTACCTCTTCTGTACTCCTGGGGCTGCTTCAGCTATGTCTACCTCCTTCTCATAATCACATGAAGTAAGAAACAGCATTGGCTTGGCTACCACTTCCACCACTGTGGTGACTGTTGATTCATTGCCACCAATGTGAAACAGAATTGCCTCCTGTACTTCCTCAAAACTGTCCTCTAGACAGATTAATCTGGATCCTCCTCCTTCATCAAGCTACTAACTGAAGCCTGCAAGGCATCATCATGCGAGTGTAACCACACTGCATCGAACACTTTCTTCATCTGCTGTTGGTGAGACACCCACACTGTTTTTCAGATACTGCAGCACTTCTATAAGCCTACTAGAGGCAGAAAATCAGACCATGACTGATGAGATCCATTGCAGCATTAAAATGTTTTCCTGTAATATCTTCTTCATGCAGGTTTTGCTGGTTCTAGTACAGAACACAGCCGCCAAAACAGAATAGCACAGTCAGCAGTAGTTCTCTAACTGTATCATTGTGATTTAAGGTTTTTCCTTTGCTTTAATTTTCTATTCTTTCTTTTGCTTTCCTTTCTTTTAGTTTCCTTTACTTTACTTTTCTTTCCATGACTTTCATTCACAAAAATCCTTTCTTGTTTTCCAGGTGCTCTCTGTGGACTGATATCATTTGCTTGGTGAGTCATCAAGCACAACATTGCAATAAATTCAGGCATGAGGAATACCTGTAAAAATAAGGAAGAACAGCAGAGTCAGTGATTAAGAAATGAAATGAATTTGTCAATTATGGTATAGAAACAAGTCGACTCGACACACCCTAAAAAAACACAAAAATACTTTCCTTTGTGGTTGAACAATATTGTGCATGGGTCAGACAACAGCTTCTATGTTGTATCTGTCCAGCAGTATGCTGTCATATGCACAAATAACTGAAAATCAATGACAGAGAATTACAAATATATTAGACTTCGAACAGTAGCAATAATCCCCCCCCCCATTACAATGAAAAGAAAACAAAGGTACTTACCTGTGCAGTATGTCTATATGCCATCATGACTACAGGACCACACTGAGCAAGAGGCCATTTCTCTGACTTTGGAAAAACAGCAGCACACAGCAGCATCAAAGCACCCTCTCCATGCAGTAATAGTGTTTCTCTTGCAAGCTTCATATATGCTTTGCACCACTTTCTCTGGTGTGTGTGTTTGGCAACAGTATTTGACTGAAAAGATGCATTTTCTGTCTGGGGACACAACTTCTCATTTCTGGCAAAGTGCTGGTGGTGATGGTGGGGTAGCAGGCCCAGAAAGACTTAGTACAATAAATATGTTTATGTTCTCTTGCAAGCTTCAAATATGCTTTGCACTGCCTTCTCTGGTGTGTGCGGCAACAGTATTTGTCTGAAAAGATGTGTTTTCTCTCTGGGGACACATCTTCATATTTCTATCAAAGTGCTGGTGGTGATGGCGAGGTAGCAGACCCAGAAATGCTTAGTACGATAAATATGTTTATGTCTCTTGCAAGCTTCAAATATGCTCGTGCATCACCATCTCTAGTGTGTGTGGCAACAGTATTTGACTGAAAAGATGTGTTTTCTCTCTGGGGACACAACTTCACATTTCTGGCAAAGTGTTGGTGGTGATAGTGGTGGTGATGGCAGGTAGCAGGCCCAAACATGCTTAGTACGATAAATATGTTTATGTTTTCTTGCAAACTTCACATATGCTTTGCACCAACTTCTCTGTTGTGTGCGGCAACAGTATTTGACTGAAAATATGTGTTTTCTCTCTGGGGACATAACTTCACATTTCTGGCAAAGTCTCTGTTGTGTGCAGCAACAGTATTTGACTCAAAAGATTCATTTTCTCTCTGGGGACACAACTTCACATTTCTGGGAAATGCAGTAAGCATATTAAGTGCTTAAAACAGATTTATGTTTAACTTCTCAGTGGAATAGGTTTTCATTTCTTTGAGTGGTTGGCGGTTGCACATATCACAGCTACCAGTTATGCACAATTACATACCATGGGGACACAATCTATGTAATGTGGCAAATACTTGACATTTGTGGATAGAAGGAGTGAGTACAGATGATGAACCTGTGACAAAAATGAAAGGAAGGAATGTGGTTCATCATGTGTAAAAAGGATTAAAGAAATAACAGAACTGGAGAAGATGGGGACATCCACATGAATAACACAATGGTAAAAAGGAGGACAGAGAAAACAGACCTTAAAAAAACAGAGTTTTTGGTTTTTTTATTTTTATTATTTTGGGGTGTTTTTTATTTTTAATATGGGGGGACAAGAGAGTAGAGAAACTAAGAACAGAAATGACAGAATAACTATATATAAAATAAAATGAAACTTGAAACAGAACAACTCAGACCACCCCACCAGCACTGCCAGAAGACGAGCCATGCCCATCACCACTACCAGGCAGCTCGTATAGGAGAGTGAGGATCTTGTCATGGCTGAACATGACACTGTCAAACTGATCCATCACCTCCTGCTGGAAGGTGTTCAATTTTGGTGCAGATCAATCTCCTCAGCCCACAAAACAAAAAGATGGCTATTTGTGGCTGGTGCCATGGGGTCATCACTGCCACTGTCATAACGGTGCTGCTGAGGTACACCAGGAGTACTGCAACGGTTTGCATCATGCCTGCCATGCCATTGCTGACTCACTGCTGGCACTGCAGCAGCACCACGGACCTCATGCTGCTCCAAATTTCCCCCAGGGCAATCACCACCACCACCATTATGTGATGCAGCCACATCACGCTCTTTGGCATTCCAGTTAGTGAGGTAGTGGATGAGGAGGTGTGTCCTCTGGCCACCAGTTTCAAGACAGCTCCCTTTTTTTCCACATCTCACACACCACCCACACACTTTGCTGATGGCCACTGTCTCATCTGCAGGGTGCATATCAAATAAATCCCACATCACAGAGTTCTGTGGGACTGGTGGAGCACCAGAAGGTGGCAGGCTCCTGCTGGGGGGACTTGTGGCTGCCACTGCTGCTGTTGTTCCTGTTCCTGTGGTTTATCTTTTTCTTGCTGCTGCTGCTGCCCTGCAGCAGCAGAACTCCCTTCCTGAGCTGGGGGGGCGCAGTCCCTTTTAAAAAAACATGCCTGCTAAGGCGTGGGTGCCTTACTGGTGCTCCAGCACCACAAGGTCTGGACTCAGACGAATCCAGATGCTGCCCCTCCATCACAGACAGAAATGTAAAGAAAAAGACAGCAAGAACTCAGAAACAAGAAGTATACACTAAAAAAATGATAAGATCAGAAAGTACAAGCACAGTAAAGAAATATAAGGATTAAAACTAAAAAAGGAGTACAATTTCCAACTCTCTAAATGAGAATATATAAAATGCTCTGTCTCCTAGGCTCTGTGAGTCAATCACACTGTCTCCACTCTCCTTCAGCTACAACTGCCAAAATGAAAGTGAAACATTCAATTCCTGCCTGCCTGGACTCTCCCATGTGACATACAGTAAGTGAATCATGTGACAAACCACGTTTTTCATTAACTTTGAAGTTACTAACAAAGTTGAAGTTGCCTTCGAAGTTAACCGGTGAAGTTTTGGCACCAGATTAAGACAAGTATGTTAGAAGTTACTAAAAAAATTCAAAGTTAACAGATGAAGTTTCCCAGATAAGTTTTAGCACCAGAGAGGTCATTTTTGTGGGACTAATTTGATGATTTCTTTGGAACTTCGCAGGCGGATTTAAACTTTGCAGCATCTCTATCTGAGGAGGACCCTGTATTTTTGGATGCTTAGAAAAAGTATTTTGGACCATTTTGTTTTTTAACAAAGACCATAAGCTATCTAAATGGGTCTTGCTGAGCTAGGTTAAGATGTTTTGTTTTTTAATAATTTATAGTTTTTATGCATTGTCAATGTATTTTAGTTAAAAAAAACAATAAGGTGGTTATTGTGATTGATATTTCTTTCTCATGACAAGTAAATCATGAAAAATAAGCCCTCACAATCAGTACTGTTTTACTGTTCATATCAGAGTGTTATCCAAGACCAAACTTCAAATCCTTATAGCTCAGGAACTGCTTAACATTTTTTCACGAAACCTTTGAACAGTACTACCTCACCACAAGCCACTTCTATCCTAAATGTTTTGTGAGAAAATTCCATTCCATTAAGGCTGTGCATGAGAGCAAAAAAAAAAAAAAAACATGACAACCAATGGGGAAAAAATCTTCACTTTTCCAAAAACCAGAATTCCAGATCTCAGAAACTATGAGATACCCACACAAAACATTTCACATCCTCAGACATTGCCACTTTGCCCTCATATGCAAATGTTTAGCCTTTTCCTTTGAAAGGCTTTAACTTATTGAAGTGCAAAGTACGGGATTTAACATTAAAACCCTACTGAACTATAACTATATATAGGGTACTATTGTGCCCCTAATTAATATATATATATATATATATATATATATATATATATATATACACATATATACACATATTACACATATATGCATTGCAAAAAACATTGGTAATGCATCAGTTAAGGTTGTAACTACAGCTACAAAATTAGGGAAATGTGGCATTAGGGTTTTTAACCCTAATGCCCCATGACTACCCACAACCCAAATGGCATTGGGGGTCTGCCTTGGGCTCATTGGCCCTAATGTTCACCCACCCCCACTCCCATCCTGCAGACCCTGACAGGTGTTGGGGTATCCCTTTGGGTCATCGGCCCTAATGCTCACCCCATTCCTTATGTAAATAAGCTTGGATTTGCACAGTATAGGAGAATGGAGTGAGCTTTAGGGCCAATGACCCCAAGGAACACCCCTGACACCTGTAAGTGTCTGCAGGATGGGGGAGGGTAAGCATTTGGGCCAATGAGTCCAAGGCAGTGCCCTGTCACCTGTTAGTGTATGCAGGTTGTGGGTGGTGGTGGGGTGTTAGGGTTTGAAACCATAACACCACATTTTCCCTAATTTTGTGTCTGTAGTTACAACCTTAACTAATGTATTAATGAAAATGTTTGTAATAAATCTCCTCACTTTTTGTGAAAGCATCACCGTATCTCAGGTAGCAGCAACAGTGGCCCACAAACCATGCACTACAACGTCTTTAGGGGTGGGAACACAGGGTCAAAAAGCATCTCAGGCACCTGCACAGTGCCCCATAGAGTCTGTGTTGACAAATTACATTTAGAAAACATTGCCAGTGGCATATGTCTCACTGCAGTCTTTTCCCCAAGAGGTTTGAGCTAAGCATCTGCTGAAAATAAAGAACATAGAAAACAACACAACAAAGTGAAGGGATTCCAAACACGTAACACACAAAAAGGATTGCATCTGAACCTTAATAACTTTGGAACTGTTCAAAGGCTTTTCCTGAAGTTTGGCACATATTCTGTCTTAGGGTAAGTCTCTTGATGTGCCAAGTGTCATGTGAATCCACTGTATGGTTTTTGAGGTACAGAGTGCTGAAAAAAAAAGAAAAATCTGTGGGTTATTTTGCCATATCTTTGTCAAACTGGATTTCAGAAACAGCTTTAGGTAGTGGTCTGACATTTTCAGGGTGGAATGTCTTTGCCTCACAGATGTGCCTTTTGAAGGTGAAAAAATATTAATCAGTTCAGAAGTTATTAAATGTTTAGTTTCCCATTATTTCCTACGGGAAAATTTATATATCAGGCATGAAAGTTTGAAATTTATGCAGATTACATAATTTGCATGAAATACTGTTCTGTTTTGTGCAAATTATGTAATTTGCACAAATTCCAAACTTTTATGACTGACATATAAATTCTCCCATTAAAAACAGTGGGAAATTAAAGTGTAATAACTTTGGAAAAAGATTAGCATTTCACCAAATCTTCAAAAGGCACATCGGAGAGGCAAATGATTCTTCCCTGAAAATTTCATACAGCTACCTAAAGCAATTTCTGAGATACAATTTGACAAAGAAATCGCACAAAACATAAGATTTTTCTGTTTTTTCAGCACTCTGTATCTCAAACACCGCACAACGGATTCACACAAAATTTGATATGTCAACAGACCTACCGCTGGCCATTATGCATGCCAAATTCAATGCACATCTGTTGAATGGTTCTAAAGTTATTATGGTTCAAAAATTCAGGTTTAGCATAGATATACTGGTGTGGTTGCATGAGTATAATTAGGGTGAAAGTGCACTTCTACGTTAAAGTTCAAAACTTGAGGGTTAATAACTTTGGAACCATTAAATAGAATAGCATGAAATCTGGCATGCCTAATCTATTGGGCTAGGTCTCCTTTGCTGCCACATTTGGTGGGAATCTGTCAAGTGGTTTCTGAGATATAAAGTGTTAAACAGAAAAAAATGGATTTTTTGACATTTCTTTGTCATCCTGGATCTCAGAAATGGCTTTATGTTGTGGGATGCAATTTTCAGGGAAGAAAGCCCTTGCGTCACAGATGTGCATTTTCAAGGTTTGGTGAAAGAATATTAATCTATTCAAAAGTTATTAAAGTTTTAAATGTCCCATTATTTCCTATGGGAAAAGTTAAGTGTTTAGAACAAAAATGGACCATTTGCAAAAATGAGTCTGCTTGCGAAAATGAAACCAAGTTGTTTTTATTTTTTGAACATTAATACCTCTAGAACCATTCAATAGATTTGCATGAAATGGCATGCATAATCTACAGGGCTAGGTCTCTTGACATGCCAAAGTTTGTGTAGCTGGGTTTCATGCTTGTTGATATATGTACTGTCAATAAAACTTAACATTAATAACCATTTTCGAAAATGAATCATCTGCCCTATCCACTGACACTTTCTTTCTGATGGGGGTGCCCAATTCCCCTGTCAGCATCATGTATGCCCCCCAGACTCATCTGGTACACTGGGAGCCCACTGCAGTGTGTCAATATTTATAAAAGCATGTGGAAAAAGAAAATTGGCCCCCAATGTCTTTTCTTCTATGCAGAGTCCTGCATTGAAATTTGCAAACATTTTGATGCAGGATCCTGCATCAAACTAGTCTGCCCCATCCACTGACACTTTCACTGCTGCCGGGCATGTCCAATCCCCCTGTCAGCATCAAGTATACCCCTCAGACTCATCTGATATACTGGGAGACCACCCCAGTGTGCCCATATTTATTTTTCAAATAAATTATCCTGTTAATATAGAAAACCGTCCCCCGTAGTCTTTTATGTTAAGAAAAAAACCTGAAAAAAGGAAAACAGTCCATCATCGTCTCCCCACTCCCCCTCTGCCACCCCCACCCTCTCTCTGTGCATCCACCTCGCTGGGCCCTCCCTCACCCTCCGGAGGTCGGGATCAGTGATCTTCTCTGGACCAGGACACATCTGCACTCTTCAAAGCTGAACTGCGATCTGAGGAATTAAGATAAGCCGTATAATAGGAGTCAGTTGGGTGGGGTTCAACTTATGTTGATATCTCAGTCAATATTAGGAATTTTTGCACCACATTTTCAACATGGGATTCTTAGAATCCCACCTCATGAACACTGGCACTATTGTTTCATTTCTTGGTCCCAAAAGGTGATTTTTCAGTCACTGCATGGAATCACCTTTGGGGACAGATTCAAGAAACAACAGTGCCACTGTTCATGAGGTGGTGTTCCAAAAAGCCCATGTTGAAAATTTGGTGAAAACATTCTCAAAAATGAATGTGTTACAAGCATGTGTTGCACAATTTCTATGCACACTCATAACTTTGCCAATTTTTTTGTATTTTGACATCAGATTATCAACATTGCCATTTTTTCACACCTCCTTATAAACAGTACAGCCGTCATTTTGCACATCATGCCCGGAATGTGTTTTCACACCTGTGGTGCAGAATGGTGCAGTTG
This sequence comes from Neoceratodus forsteri, assembly GCA_016271365.2. Lineage (NCBI taxonomy): Eukaryota > Metazoa > Chordata > Ceratodontiformes > Ceratodontidae > Neoceratodus > Neoceratodus forsteri. The sequence goes on along the minus strand of CM057458.1, from coordinate 1,243,171,770 downwards.
CTGTTTGAAATTACCTTTTGGAATAGATTAACAAAATCACCACTGCAATATTTATGAGGGGAGGTCCTATAATGTCTCTGTCAGTGGCTCAGCAGGTAACTTACTTGCCTCTGAAGCTGGGAGATCAGAAGGCTATGGGTTCTATCCCCACACCAGGCACTTGGGTTAAATCCCAATGTTGACACTGTAGAGCAGCATGAGGGGGTGCTGCACTCCCAAGGTGCTGTCTTTTGGATGAGATGTTAAACCGAGGTCTCATCTACATGTTCTGGTGGTAGATCAGGTGGATGTTAAAGAGCCCATGGCACTTTTTGAAAAGAGTAGGGTAATTTTTATTGAGAAGATTGGACTTCATGACATACAGTTAAACAATCATAAATACATAATTAATATTCACTTACAATGTACACTCATAAAGATTTACAAAGAAAGTATATAAGGTTGACCTAAATGGCTAATATACCCACAAGATATTAACACCAATGTTCACAATTAATCCGTAAGTGAGCCACTTTTGTTATGGCATAATTATTTGTATCATACTTAGCTAGTTTTTGCAATGCTTTCTTTATATTTGCCATAACTTCAATCTGAGACAACCACTTTTGCTGTAGGACCCATACACAACATGTCTGCCAGATAAAATACCTAATTATAGCCAGAATAACATATATAGTATCTTGAATGGTATTTTCCTAGAAGTATCAGACTGATCCCATACAAAACTTCAGGGTATGTTAACTGTAAGAAAACAGGTTCCTTCCAATCCTGTGCTAGTAAACCCCAAAATGCCTGAGTATAAGCACACTCCATAAAGAGATGCTGCTGCATTTCCAGTAGCTGATGGCACGACTCTCAAGGACAGTATCTATCAGACAACTGTTTGTGTTTGTTGTTCCCCTTTAAACTGAGCCTGCTATAATTCCCAAGCCATAGACAATCCCAGACATACGGTGGGATTCTTGGGTTTGAAAGTTGTTTTAATACCTGTGCCTTCTGAGTATCGCGACACAGAGGGAATTCAACTGGGAGCTGTCCTTCTGCCAACAATATAGCTTTATGTACAGCTTTCCTATCTAGGATAAGTAAATTATGTGGGTTCAAGACCCATTTCAAAGCCCATTTCAAACATCCCATCCCTTATGCTGGAAGTTCAGCCATTTTCCTAGAAATCGGGGTTTGTTTTGTTCCCAAGGGGGAAGATTAGGGGTTAACCATAAGCCTAACCAGGGTTTCCATACCTAATGTCCAGGCCTCAGAGCTTGCCCAAAATTATAACTAAGAAAGGAACTAAAACAAATGGCCACCGGGTTAACTATACCTACTCTCCCCTCCTTGATGGATTTCTAGGTAAACATTCTTTTAATAGGATTCAGGCGAGAGTCCGAGAAGGCTTGAAAGAAAACACTATAGAGATGGGTTATGATACACTGAGGGGGAGGGAATGTAACTTAAATATAAAAAATAGGGAGTAATAGTGTTTTGATTAATCATACTCTCTTCCTTTTGCCAATTATTTTGTTCCACCAACCTGATACTAATCTATCAGTTTGAGATAGTCCTAATTCCCAATTAAAGGCCAAAGCATTCTGAGGTCTAAAAGTAACACCAAGAATTTTAAAGGGTTCATGTGAGATATAAGTAGCTCCAATATTTCCGGAGACAGGGATGGGAGTAGTGCCTATTGGGATCCCTTTACTTTTATCAGTATTAATCATGGATCCTGACAGTGATGAATGAGTATGCAGAACATTTAGCAGGGCACTTTCATTTGTACCAGAGCCAAGGGTGAGTACCTTGTCATCAGCATAGGCTAGTACTTTTAATGGTGAGTTATTAGAGTTGACCCTAATACCTACTATTCCTTGGGATTGTAAAATCAATTTGATAAATATATATATATATATATATATATATATATATATATAAGCATATAAAAGAGGGCTAAGTGGGCAGCCCTGACCTACACCTCTATGGACTATTATCCTTTTCTTGTACCACCCATTCACATTAGGGATCAGTGACACATTTTTATACATCAGTTTAATCTGAGCCACAGATTTAGATGGTATCCCAAAGGTCTCTAGAACTAAAAATAAAAACTCATGTGACAACCTGTCAAAGGCCTTCTCCTGTTCTATCCCCATCACCCATCCTTTAATCTTGTCTGAGTCCTCTTGAAAAAACATCTCTCTCAGTATGATGAGATTATCACACTGCTGTCTCCCAGGTACAGCACAAGTTTGAGCAGAATTAATTAAATACATTGACACCTTGGTTAGTCTGGCTAGCAGAATTTTGGCTAGAATTTTCAGATATGCATTTAATGACTAAGGGGTCTCCAATTATTAATGTCTAATGTGGATCCCTTTTATGAACTAAAACTAAAACTACTTCTTGCATTACGGGGGCAAACTTAGAAAGATTAAGCGTATAGTTAAACAAAATAGCAAGTGCAGGTGCTAATGTTTCTCTAAATTGTTTATATAGCCCGGTTCCCAGGCCATCTGATCCAGGGGCTGAATTGGATTTTAACATTCTGATTGAAGTACTTCTGCTTCAGAAATTTCTTGTGTCACAGCTTTAATATCAGCCTGAGCAACTTGTGGAAGTTGTAAGACATTTAAGGTTCTCTTTGTATTGTCGTAGGTTGGTTGTTCTCCGAACAGCTTCATTACCTGCTCTTCAACAATCTTTAAAATGCCCTGTGTTGGCCAGCCCGGTGGTGCTGAGGGTCAAGGCTCTAGATGCCCCACCTTGCACCATGCCAGTGACCCAGGTTTGGGAACTAACCCGGGACGTTGGGGGTTGGCAGGGGCTGGGAGAGATTGAGCGTCCAGACAGTTCTCCCTTCCCTGGGAGGGGTGTAGGGATTGCGTTGCTCTTAAGCAACCCATGGTGATGGCCGGGGATAGCCAGGAAATACACTACACTGCTGTATGGCACCGGGGGGGTGGAGCTTGGCGGACACTGGTCATCATTGCATGTCCGAGCTCCACAGAGGGTGGGGACAGTAACTAGAGAAAATCCCCAGCACACCTGATAGGTGATGGCAGGTCCAGTGGTCAGTCCCCATGTCCAAAGCCAGGCCTCCCAGCTCCACCTGGGCACTCCCTTCACTCCCTGATCATCCCCACTAGATCATAGATAGAGTGCCAGAGGAGTCACAGGTCCTGCCCTAGGAGGACTCAGAGTCAGGGAGTCAGGAGGCCAGACGATGTGGTAAGGGAAGTGGAGTCTGGGGGCTTCAGGTGGACAGAACAAGACCGAACTGAGTGCCCTGCTGGAGAGAGGTCAGGTCACCGGTGTAGAAGGCATAAAGAAAGTTACAACAAAAATGCCCTGTGAGGTAAAAACCTTTCCTCCTGAGGGCGTGACCAATTCTGTAATTATTATAGACTCGATTCTATTGTTACAATCTCTGTAAGGGTCCATGCCCCCTTTAGTGTGCTGTGCCCTGAACTGAGCTTCTTGTCCCAAAGACTGAGCTCTGTTAGCTCCTGCATCTTTTTCCTAAGCACATTTATTTGAGTACTATAATTAATGGATGAGGATTCAGAAAGAGAAATTAGGTGCTGTAACTGTTGTCATAAGTGTAAATATTGAAAATAAACCTTGTCATCATTATGATGTGATATTTCTGGAAACAGGTCCTGCCAGAAAGATTTTGTGCTTTCCCACCATCCTGCCATATGCTCATAACATTCTATAACTGATAACCTGGCTGTCCAGTTACGCTGCCACAATTTCTGAATTTTAGGATCTAATAAAAGGGTCTCATTTATCTACATTTGTTCTTTTTGCACCGTGATGCATTTTGCCATGTAATCTGTGCCTTTAATGTGACATGGTCAGAAAATTCTTAAGCTTGCATTCTTATATTTAGTACATGCAGAATTTTAGAAAGAAAAATAAAATTGATTCTGGTTTTAATGGTCCCCCTGAAGTAAATTAAACCTCCAGTGGGGTTTAAACATCAGTAAGCATCCTTCAGAGCAGCGTTTGTGAGAATTTGTTGTAGGGGAGTTGTATCACAGTATAACTTGGATGTTTGAAGTCCCCTATCAGACTGATGTAGGCTACAATTAAAGTCCCCAACCCAAAGTACCAACCGAGAAGTGTGTAAGAAAGGCTGAATATCCCTGAAGATCGTGGCTCGAAGAGTCTTTGTTTGTGGGTCATAAGTGGTAATCAACCTAACTGTTTCTGAATAATAAGACATATATAGCAACAGAACTCTCCCTGGGCAGATTTCTAGTAATCTAGTAACCTGTAACTTAGGATTGGATAACAAGACTCCCACCCCATCACAAGTGTCCACTCCAGTACACCAAAAAGATGGGCCCCGAGACCAGGCCTGAGAGACCCGATGTAGCTCACTGTTGGTTTTAAGTCTAGTATCTAACAAACATGTGAAGTCACTAGCTCCATCTTGTAGTGTTATCATTGTTCCTGCCAGTTGCTTATCTCCCGTAATGTTATTTATATTAATGGTAGTAAGATCCAGATGATCCATGGGAGTGGGAAAGAAGGGACTTCATATCCATCAGTTCAATTATTAAGGGGTCCTCATTTTCTGTCTTTGTCTGGTGTGCTTGGCAATGGAGTCTGATCCCCCTCCATCCTCAGTATCTGTATTAGAAAGAATCGAGGAGGTATCTGTACCTTCCTTCTCTGAATTCCCCTCACCAGCCTCTGAGGAAAGGGCCGCAAACTTATTCCCCGACTTCCAAGAGCTTGAGGAGGGAGTAACTTCAGTGCCTCCTACCTTTCTGTATACAACCTTCCCCAATCTAGCCTGTATGTTTCGTGTTACTATTTTAAAAGTGGCATCCAAGGGGGGCATATTTACCACTGGCCTATCCCTATCCACTGTAATAGGGGAGAGGGAGGGGGGTCCCTGCTCTGCCTGACTTCTGGGTACTAGGTCACTATCTGAAGAGAAAGTTTGTTCCGTAATGCTAACATGTCCTTGAGGTTCTGAAGGGGGTTCCTGTCTTAAAGAGTCTAAACCTGCCCTCAAACTCTGCTCAGCAACTCTTTTAGCCTGTTGCTGTTGCGTCATATTTATTATACCCTCATGGGAAGGACAGTCATCTTGGTTGTGTGAGACCCAGGGACAGCAGTCCTGTACACTCACATAGATTGCATTTCAATAAATTTAAACATTTTCCAGCAGAATGTCCATACTCCAAAGAGTGGCTACATTTAACAGAGTCACAGGCCAAATTTAAGTGAGTCTGTGAGCCACACTTAAAACATAACCAGATTTGGCCTACATAAAAGACCGAGCCTCTATCCCTTCCTAAGTAAACTGTACTAGGGAGGTTCACAGGGCCTGAATTGGTGGTAATTAATTTCACTCAAACCCTCCACCCTTCATTCCATATTTGCTCACTATCTAGGGTGGGGGTGGGTTTTCTCAGAACTTCGCAACGCTGCCTGAGCCAGAAGAGAATATCTTCAATGTTTACCCCCTCATTTTTGAACATAATAGTGATGCTTTTTACTGCAGGTTTCGTCAAGTGGATAGCCTGAAAAGGGACCCAAAAGGAATATTTTTTAAGGAGTTATATTGGGCCCCAAATCTGTCTAAACTTGAGACATTCTTGAAACTTATATAATAATTTGCATGCCCTAAAACAATAAATGCAAATATCTCTGAAGAAAAGAACTTCAGAGAGCCTTTTAATAATGTTTTGGCAATAAAAGCATGATCTGGGGGGTCCACCATCCCACCTTTGTACAAGGGGCAAACAGCATTCTGATGTGGAGCTGGTTCTCCCCTATTCTGAGAAAGATCAAATCATTTAAATGCAGCATCACCCCTCTTCCACCATATTTTGTATTGTTTTAAGAGAGGGACCAAGTCTTATTGGACCCTCATTATTGATATCAGTTTCTTCCCTATTATGCACACTTTCATTACTCACCACATTTTCAACAACAATTTCAGAAGTGTTAATAATATTATTACCCTGGGGTACGTTGGAGCTCTCGGCATCTGCAGAGGTGGTGGCCACAGAAGTAGAAGCTTTATTTATTTATTTTATTTATTTATTTAGTTTTTGTTAACTGAGTTGGTGCACTAGCCATAAAATGACTATTTTCAGGCACGACCCGGGAGAGTACAACAAAAGGAGAACAGTTGAACAACAGCAACATGGGTACAATAGTACAAACAGAGGAACAGTACAGCAGTGCTACAAAAATACAATGGGTAGAAACAACAAAAAATAATGGCTAGCATTATACAGATATTGGCAGTAAGAAATATAATAAGTGCAGAAACCATGGACCCGACCTGTGGAGTGAAAGGGTTAATAAGATAGTAAGGTTATATAGAGAGAAATGTGAGGAATGTTCAAATATAACAAGAAAGACTGACGGAAGGTCAGGGGTGGTAATTGGCAAAACAACAGTGGATGGTCAGCAACAAGGTTCAAGAAGGAAGAGAGCTAGTAGTCAAGAAGTTATTTACAAAGAGATGGAAAAATATGGGGAGCAGAAGAGGAGACAGTCTTGGAGCTGGATTAGAGCAGGGGTGACATTACTGGTAAGTCTCAGGAGCTTCAGGTTGGGTCAAAGCATGTACAAGCATCAGCTAAGGATAGATACTTGACGATATTCACTTTTAAATCCAAAGTGAGACTGAGACAGCGGAGGTTGGTGGAAGAAATTCCATAGCCTGGGGCAGAGACCTGGAAGGCTCCTGTGCCTTTAGTAGATCGACATCTCAGACATAGAGCAAGGATTTGTCAGCTGATCGCAGGCCATGGGAGGATGGTTGTGGGACCAGCAGCCCGCCAGCTGGGACAGGTTTTTTCCTGGATGATCTAGTCCATTAGTGATCCAAGGTAGTATTGTCTACTGGCAGAGGGTGAGAGCCAATTCAGATCCTTATAAAGAAGGCAGTGATGTTTGAGTCGGGCGAAGAGGCAAATCGGCATATATTGTTATAAGTTACGTACCATTTTAGTAGGGAGGTTTTATGGGCAGAGGTAAGAATAGAGGCACCATAGGTAAGGGTTGGGAGCAGAATACCTTGGGCAATTGCTAATTTGGCCGAGGGTGTAAGCATGTAGCTCGTTTTGTAAGCTACTCCTAGTTTCGAGTTTACAGCTTTGCACGAGGACTGAATGTGTAGATTAAAATCCAGGGACTGGATTTATCATGCTGATATACATAGGGTCCTGATTATCCAGTATCCACTGTCCATTATCATTTCTCTCCCAGCCAGCATCTTCCATTGTCTGTATGGGTGACTAGCTTGGGGCGCCCCCAATTTCTGTGTTCCTTGGGGGGGGGTCATATTAGAGTCAGTGCATTCTGCAGGAACAATTTGCTGTACACTTGCAACATTCTTGGTGGATTTACTCCATTCTGCAGCTGATTGATCCAAAGCAAAGGTAAAGACAGATTCCTGTGGTAGCAATACACTCTCTGAGTGGTTTCTGGCATTTGCAGCTGAAGGCTGAGGACAGCGCCCAGTACCGAGTCTTTTTTTTACTTTCCTGATTTAATGCAGCAGGTGTTTGGCACATGGTAGAAATCCCGTGTAAGCTGCCAGCCTGCTCATCCAGAACACCACCGAACATATTCAGTATTTCAGAAACGCTGTTATCACATTGTTTACAGAAGTTAGCATCCACGTCAGCACTCTGCTGACTCGCTGGGGGGAATGGAAGTATTACAGTTGACATTGACAGGTACTGCTGAATTCTTGTAAGAGTCATCGCTATATCAAATTCTTGAATATTTTGTAATGTATCTTTTTTTCTGCAAGTAAAAGTTTCTTTCCATCATCCTGGCTTTTCTCCATTTCACAGCTCTGATTAGAATAAGGCAAAGAAATACCATGTTTGTTCTGGCTCTGATCCTTGATGATATGCTGATCCGGAATGACATCTAACAATTCAGCCACAGCAAGCGCTCCATCAATGGCCTCTTGAGTATCACTGCCAGGGAAGGAATCCTGCTCCCCTGCACTTTCCATGTCCATCTCTTTCATAGTCTTCTCAACACTGGCCATCCTGGAACAGATGTCCAAGGGTTTCCCCTACTGGCAGAGTAGGGGAATTTCCCCAGTGCCCTGGCCAAATATCCCCACGTTCACTAAAAATACCACCAACAGCTTAATCTGGTTCAAGATCAGTTGGCATTCATCTGTATCCTCCCTTCCCTGGGACATGCCTGAATACAGGCAGAATTTGTCTAGTGCACTTACCAGGTCAACAAAAAAAAAAAAAGATATTCAAAATTTGGTGAAAAAAATTCCAAAAAATGATCACGTTACAAGCGTGCATTGTGCAGTTTCTACACACACTCATAACATCAACAATTGTTCCTGTGTTCAGTCCAGATTTTTGACATTGACAGTTTTCCACACCACCTCATGAATAAGTACAGCTGTCATTTTTCAAATCCTATTGAAAATGTTTTTCTGCAACTGTGGCAGAAAAATGGTGTTGCAGTTGCATGGAATTACATTTTCACAGGGCTTTGAAAGTTTGTCGTACTGGGTACATGTGGCGAGGTGGTAAGAATGTTATGTTGAACATTTGGGGTGAAAATTATTTGAGATGACACAGTTATAACTATTTGTTGCAATTTCAGTATGCCTGCTCATAACATAATGTGTGGAAGTGCAGGAGCCTGAGACCCCTGTGTTTCCACAGCTAAATATATATGTGCATATGTGGATTGATGGATGGGAGAACAGGGTCCATAGGACTTGGCACTCCCACCATGACATATGGACACTGTTGGAATATCTGCATGGAAGAATGGGAGTGCAGGGTCTGAAGTGACATACAGATACTGTTGTACTATGTTGTGCTATCTAGATGGGGGGATGGAACCTATCATGACATATGGATACTGTTGTACTATCTCAATGGAGGGATGAGAGTGCAAGGTCTGAAGGACCCTGTGCTCCCACCGTGACATATGGATACTTGTTGTACTATGTTCTACTATCTGGATGGAGGGATGGGAATGCAGGATCCAAAGGACCCTGTGCTCCCACAGTAAAATGAGGATACAATTATACTATCTGAAAAAGAAGGGAAATTCTTTGCAAAAAAACTTTGTTAATGCATCAGTTAGGGTGAATACCACAGTGACAAAAGCAGGGAAATGTGGGATTAGGGTTTCCAACCCTAATTCTCCACCACCTGGGTTCCCACCCCTACCACCCAACCCCCATTCCTCACCCTCCACACACCAACAGGCATCAGGGTGTGCTATTGGATTTTCAGAGCTAACTCTCACCTCAATGCTCTATATTGTAGTATATAAGCTTGTTTACACATGGAATGGGGTAAGATTTGGGCCTGGCAACCCAATGGCACACCCCAATGCCTGTTGGTGTGAGTAGGGTGGGGTGATAGGTGTGGGATGGTAGGAATGGGAAACCTGTGGACTGGGGCATTATGGTTGAAAGCCCTAATGACACATTTCCATGCTTTTGGTGCTGTGGTATTCACCCTAACTGATGCATTAATGAAGTGTTTTGAGAGACTAAATATATATATATATATATATATATATATATATATAGATAGATAGATATGTGTGTGTGTGTGTGTGTGTGTGTGTATATGTGTGTGTGTGTGTATATATCTATTATATCTATCTATATCTATTATAGGGGCCCCTATATTGAGCCCCTATATTTAGGGTTGAGTAGGAACTTCTATGTTAAACTCAGTGGGCGGATATTCAAAAGGGTTGAGCCATGCGCAATAGGGTTGCGCATGCGCAAGTCCAAAATTGCGCCATTCTGCGATATTCAGCAGGAGGCAGTTGCGCCATCAAAAACATGCTGAGCAACAGCGCAATGCAAATGAAGGCATGCACAACCGAAGGGGGTGGATCCATGCATAAAGAGCGCAATGCGATATCTAAAGACTTGCGTAATGCTCAACAGCGGAACAGCTGGAAGTTGCGCCCCAGCGGAAATAAGCCAAAATAAAAAGGCTCAAGGAAGAGGTGCAAGAATGCTACAGGGATGCCAAGTGGGGAAGAGAGAGAGAGAAAGACAGACAGTGACAGGCCAGGGCAGGCAAGGGAAGCAGTGTGGGCCATAGGCTGCAGAGGCCAGCGGGGATGCCGGTGCAGTGGAAGTAGCAGTCAGGACAGCGGGGGTAACAGAGCAACATCAGCCAGGGGGGGTCACAAGCCAGGGAGATGGACAGTGCCAGCTTCCACATGGCTGTAATGGGGGGGTGAGAATGCAAGGTGCAGGGGAGGCGTGGATGGGCCCGTCGAGCGGTAGCATCCCAACAGGCAGTACCGTACCCTCAGCTTTGAGCTGTACACAGGTGTGGAGATCGTGGGCCGGTACCACCTGAACAGAGCAATACTGAGACGGCTCTGTGAGCTGTGCAGTGATGTGATGCAGGCACCCTCACGATGGAGTCATGCTCTGTCAGTGGAGACCAAGGTGACAGCCTGCATGGGCCTGCTCGCCATGGGCACCTTCCAGAGGCCAACAGGAGACACCACAGGCATCACACAGTTGGCCATGTCATGCATCCTCACTCAATTCCTCAGCGCACTGCTGCCACAGGCTGCGGAGCACATCCATTTCCCCTGCACCGTGGCAGAGCGTACAGCAAACATGCAGGCGTTCCACAGGGTATCATGTATGCCTGGCGTGCTAGGGACCATAGACTGCACCCATGTGGCCATTCGCATGCCACCTGGCCCCGATGGGGCTTCATATAGGAACAGAAAGGGCTTCTCCAGTGTCAACTGCCAGGTGGTGTGTGATGCCACTGGGCGTATAATCAATGTGTGTGCCACACACCATGGCGGAGCACATGATGCCTTCATATGGCATCAATCCGCACTGTGCCATCGATTCGAGAGTGGGGACATCCCCACAGGCCATCTAGTGGGTGAGTATGCATGTAGGAAATGCAAACTCGGGGCAAGGGTGGGAATGCCACAGGTGCCATGGTAGTGGCACACAGGGATATGGGCAATATGGACCTGAACATGATACTGATCTCCACTATCTCCACACTAGTGACAGCGGATACCCACTCCGTCCCTGGCTGCTCACACCATACCGGCGCCCCATGACCCCATCGCAGCAACGCTATAATGAGGCACATGGCGCCACACGCCAACATCATTGGCGGGTGTTTGGGATGCTCCGAAGACGCGCTTCCGATGCCTAGACACCTCCGCTGTGCTACAGTACAGCCCCTCAAAAGCCTGTGGGATATTCCTGACCTGTTGTATCCTGCACAGCGCAGGCCAATGACTGTGGGATAGCCTGTACAGATTGAAGAGGGGACAGCGATGGGGACACTGGCGGTCCGGTGTTGATGGTGATGATCAGCCCGCTGGTCGGGGACCCCTGACTGATCCCGCAGGCCCAGCTGCACCAGGGACACCATCACGAGGAGCATTATGCACACCACAGGTAAGTCAAGGGGCCATGTGAAACAACACTGTCCTGGCGCAACCCACAGGCACTGCAGTAACACACCAGGGTGCATGGCGGCAAGGGAGTGGAAGGGACTAGGCACACAAACACACCATCAGGGAGGGCGAACAGTCATATGGACACACACACACACACACACACACACACACACACACACACACACCAGGCACAAAGCGTACATGGAACGCAGGTGCACAGCAAAGCAGGAACAGACATAGCAAACACACAGATCCACAGACCACACCCACCAACTGTACTGTCCAAGTATGTGTGTCAGATGCTGGGCACCCTTGCACCTTGGTGTACAGTACAATGCAGGCATCATCATGCACATGCACCTGTGGACAGCAGTCAGGATGGTGTACAGGTGGTCCATGTGTCGGCTTGGTGAGCAGAGCACCCAGCAGTGCACTGCCCACCATGACACACATTGCACACAGGGCAGCACCAGACAGGGCCTGCACTGGGAGACAGGTCAGTCATGTAGCACTGTCCCACGGCCACCGCGGATGCATGGGCGGCCCCACTGTGACCCAACAGCACTGGCAGGCTGAGCAGGGGCCACATGGGGTGGCACCGATGGACCACCAGGGGTCCCACTGGCTGATCGTGACCTTGTCCGCAGTGGGGTCTGTAGGATGCCAAACATACCTGCACCAGGGGTGCTTGGGATGTCCACAGCAGAACCTGGCATCAACAGGCTTGGTGTCACATGACGCCAGGAATGGGGAGTGGAGAGTGTACTGTGTGGGGTGCGTGGTACAGGAGCACCTGCTTGTGTGCCCAATGCAGCCATGACAGCGACCAATGCCTGAGTCAGCCTGTTAATGGCGGCTGTCACATCCATCCGCATATGGACCATCTCTGCATGGTCCAGAGCACAGTCCCTGCTGTGCCGCTCCACAGCCACACACAGTGCCTCCACAGATGTTGCAACCCGCCTTTGCTGCTGTGACAGATTCCCACAGCAGGCGGTGTGCTTTTCAATATGTGCTCTGCCACAGGCATCCTGTCCCCAGGGTATGGAAGGTCCTGATGCTCAACACCCCTTGAGGGGGCGCTGTTCACCAGGACCAGGAATGGGCATATCAAGGGGCGGCAGGCATGTGCCACCGCTGGACACTGTACCCCCAGACCTGGTGGGTGACTGCTGCTGCCCCTCTCCAACCGCTGTGCCCAGGGACCACTCGTTCCACTGCTGTGGCCGCAACAGTGCCAGACACCTGCACAGCCACTGGTGCTGTCCCACCGGTGCTGACAGGCACAGCCTGGAACTGTGCCGACATGCTGGCACACACGTTGGAACCAGGTAGGCCCAGGGGCACATGCTGGCCTGCTGTGTGTCCGTCATAGGACACACACATGTCACTGCCCATTGCAGTCCTTGCATCATCAATGGTGCAGGTACGTGCTATAGCCACAGTCACAGAGTGCTGGCATGCTTGCATGCCAGACTGCTGAGACACAGGCTGTGCACCCCCCACACCCGACTCACCGACACCAGAGTTGGCAGCCCGGCGTGCATGCTGGTGCAGTGCATGCTGGCTGGTGACAGAGGTGGATGGATCCTCCTCCATGTCCAGCAGGTCTTGCTCACTGCCTGGACCCACCACCACCATCCCCTGAAGACGAACAGGATCTGTAACAGAAAGAGAGGACATGTGAGTGCATGTGAACAACCTCCCCCAACACCACCACCATGTCATACCGTGCAGTGATGGGCTTCCACCTGTCTGGAATCCACCTCCTGGTATGCCCTCAATAGCACTGCACTGCATTGATGCAGCCAGTTGGTCCTCAGCCGGGGTCAGCTCCACCACCGCTGGCCCCCGCCAGTGCCAGCATGTGCCACTCTGAGGGCTGCCACCTTCTCCTTCACCCTCCTGCGGTCTGTCCCCATCTTCTTTTTGCATTCCTGCACGGAGCGCTGGTGGCTTCCGTGCAGGTTCACTGCCCAAGCTACCCCCTCCCATGCAGCCGCACGGGCCTGAGGGGTGCCCCGCTGTCCACTCAGTAGTGCCTCCTCCTCCAGGTAGGCCTGGTAGATGGTCTCTGTCTCCGCCGTGGTGAAGTTGGGCTTCCTCCTCCGCCCACCATCCTCACCCTCACCTTGGCTCTGCTCGGTCATGGCGATCTGTATGGGTGGAAGTGGACACCTGTCACTGTGCAGTCTACAGCGTTATCCCATGACCATTGTCCAGAATATCACACAGCATGCAACCCACCTCTCACCTGCAGTAACCGAATCTGGCCAGCGCAGCCCAATGTCGCACATTTATAGCGCAATGCATGCAAATTAGGAGTGGAGCAACTGTACTGAGATGCAAATCACGTCATTGCGCCTTTGAATGGCTGATCAGATGATTTGCATGTGTCGGCTGAATATCGCGCAGTTGCGCTTTGTGCAATACAGTTGATCCAGCTGAGCCAATGGCGCATTTCCGTGACTTTGTAGTACACCACATTGCGCATGCCCAGGTGGCTTACGCAGGCGTCTGCCAAGCTGATGACGTGCTGTGCGTGTTCAGCAATTCAGGACATGGCCACTATTGTGCCAGTGGTGCTACAGCGCTGGGAACCAAATGGCGCTGTGGCACAACTGCACAATAGTCCACTGTGGCACTGGCACGCAGGTGACCATTTGCGCAGGACGTGTAGACGTCCGATGGTGCTGTGCGTGGCCTTGCGCCACTGAACCCTGACCTTGTGCCCAACCTTTTCCCCCTAGCGCTATACGTCTGGCATGTGTACGGCTCTATCGTGCTGTTTGGTGACAGCGCAATAGGGAATAGCAGCTCTTACCGACAGCGTGATAGGGAATGGTGGCGGTATGCTGCGCCAGCACTTCACGCGATTGCACTTGACTGTGGAGCACCATACCGCCTACTATCGCATTAGAAATGGCACGCGGAGAGCCCTTCAGTGGGATGCCCTGAGCTGGCAAACCTTGTGGCCACTGTGAAGCCACACTATGGCCCACTCTTTGGGGAGGTGCCACTGGACAGGGCCAGGACCCAGGTCTGGGAAGAGGTGGCCACTGACCTGGAGGCGGCCACTGGCCGCAGGAGAATGGCTGAAAAGTGCAGGCACCGGTATGTGGACCTGCGACGGAGGGAGCCGGAGCTACTGGCACATCTGCGGTCACGTGCCAGGAGGGGCGTTATGCCTAGGCCAGGTGGGTGTACCATCTATGCACCTGTATCCTCCATAGGGGTGTGACTGTGTTTTGGTGGCAGTGCATGGGGGATGGCTCTGCCATGGTTGGCTGTGTCAGTGTGTGCAGGTGTGAGATGCATGGGTCTGGCTGTGTGGGCAGGCACACTCTCTGGGGCAGGGGGCGGTCTGCTTTGGAGTCACACTGATGTTTTTCTCAATATTTGTCACCCACAGGCCTGGCAGAGAGGATGAGGGCACGGGATGAGGAGGGCAGTGGCAGGGCCCAGGTGGCGGATGGAGGTGTTGTGAGGGGTGGACCACAGCGGCAGCAGCAGCAGCAGTAGCAGCAGCAGCCACAGCTGCTTGAGGAGTGTGAGTATCATTACATCATGGATGCTATTGCATGCTGGAGGGGGTGGGCATGACCACCAGCCATGGACAACACAACCATGCAGGACACAGGTGACAGTCATCACTGTCCAGTGTCACTGCACATCTGTGTGTGAGTTACTGGTGGTCCATGCATGCACTGGGCACATGGCTGTGGAACTGGCATCCCACCACATTGCCACATCACTTGACAGCTTTGTTTGTGCTGTGATGAAAATGGGCAGTGTGTGTGTGCAGTGGTGCACATAGCTGGTGCCGCCTGGTTGGGCATGTCATGTGCATGGTCACTGTGGGTGGGTGCATACCATCACAGGTGCAGGACATTGGACTATTTGCCTTGCAGGTTGGGTGGTGTTCAGGGTTGTGGACAGTCACAGCCATTGACTGTGTTCCCTTTTCCTAGGCCTCATTGTCCTATGCAGGATTGAGCGTGCCCTCTGCCAGCTGACCAGGGTGTCCGTTGCGAACCATGACATCCTCCAGGACATCCAGCGCCGTGGGCTCCGGTGATGGCACAGCCAAACAAGACAGCACCAGGAAGCAGCAGACCTGCCTGCTAGGCCGTAGACAGGCTTCCCCTTCCCACTTCACCCATGCCTCCCACCCTGCCTTCCCTCTCCCAGTTGTTCACCCCTACCCTTGCCCACCCTACCTTGTACCCTACCCCCTTGTAAATATATCTGTACATAGTTTTGTTATTGTTCTTGTTGTTCTACTTTCTATTTTTGAATTATATATATATTTTGTTATGAATACTGTGGTGGTCTCTGATTTGCAGCTGGCTATGTGTTGCTCAGTTGCAGTGGTGTGCATGCCATCTGGGGTGGTATGGGTACTGGGTATGTGTGTGTGTGTGTGCGGTGTGTGTGTGTGTGCATGGGGGTGTCTCCAGTGTGGCAGTGCCTTTCTGTCATCTTGCCATCTGCTGCCGCCCACTGCTGGGTGCACAAGGTGGGTCTGGCTTGTATGGTTCTATACTGCAAGGGGTTGACATGTGCTGGGGATGCATGGTGTTTCCTGCAGTGACAGTCACTGCACATGGGTGGTGTCTTGGGGTCACGGTGCAGGGTGTGCTGTGCAGACGGGGGGCTGATGTGCACTGTGGTTGTCAACCCCCTATGTGTGGCAGTCTCAGCCTGACAGTGGTTGTGCTGGGGTGTCATGGCCCTGCTGTGCTCTGTTGGCTTGTCCCCATGGGCCAGTGGATCATCCATCCCTCCCCCAGTGATGCTGTGCTTGGGGTGTGCGGGTGTCTTGTTGGTTCTGTAGTGTGTTCCTGTGCCCATGTGTGGCATGGCTGGCGGTGGGCCCCAGCCTGCCTACCTGGTTGTGCAGTTCCATTGCTCTGCTGGGGTTGGGTGGGCTCTGCTTGCGCTATGGCACCTCTGGACTGCTCAGCTGGGCTAGCCTTGTTGCACTATGGCGCAACCTTTCTGCTCAGTTTCCCCTTCCTGGTTGCACTATGGTGCAACCTTTCTGCTCAGTTTCCCCTTCCTGGTTGCACTATGGTGCAACCTTTCTGCTCAGCTTCCCCTTCCTGGTTGCACTATGGGGCAGTTTGTGTGATATTCAGACTTTGGCTGCTTGTGCAATTTGTTTTGCTCCATGTTTGAATATCGCGTCTGTTGCACATATGCGCAATTGACTTGTGCTTGCTCCTGCTGTTGTGCACATTTTGGGTGCAGTTTGAATATCTGGGCCAATATGTTGCATGTTAGTAACTTTGGATCTGTTTAATGGATTTGCATGACATTTTGTATGCATGGTGGGGCATGGTAGATCTCTTGATGTGCAAAATTTCGCTTTGGTCAGACTTATGGTTTTGCGTACCAAAACGCTGAAAAATGCACTTTTCGCTAGTTATGTGGGCAGTTTTTTTGATTTTGTCCCTGGCACAGTGTGGTCGTCATGTGGTGTGCTGCTCTGTGACTTGGCTCGTCTGAAAGGGCTTGAGTCAGGGAACATGCCGCTTTTCATTTAGTGAAAAAATATTAGTTCATTCAAAAGTCATTAAACTTTTAAGTTCCCATTATATGTCTATGGGAAAATTTATATGGTTATTTTGCAAAAGAAGAATGGGGTTTTGGCCATCTGGTCCCTCCTCACAATCAAAGAATTTTCAGGCTCACGATCAAAGAATCTTTGATCATGAGGAATTCTTTGATCATGACGGCCGCCATCTCATTTTCATTTTGCGGTTGGAAAAAAACAAATATCTCAGCTCAGGGATGACTTCTGAAGTAAAACTATGAAGGGTTTTGCTCAGGGGTCCTCCCTCTATCGAGCCATGGCTGTAGTTTCTTGTAATTATGTCAAAAAATAGAGTTTTATAGTTTTAAATTCTTTTATCACGGCTCGCTAACGATCTTTGATCGCGAGCCTGCAAATTCTTTGATTGTGAGATTCTTTGATCATGATCTTTGATCATGATCTTTGATGGTGAGGGAGGGATTAGATACTGTAGCCAGATTTAGAAATCAAATATCTCAGCCAAGGGGTGACTTATGAAGTCAAACTAAGATGAGTTTTGCTCAGGGGGCTTCGTTCTATTGAGTTATGCCTGTAGTTTAATGTATTTCTCTGAAAAAAGTGAGTTTTAACATTTTTTTATTCGTTGAACGTGAGCCTACAAATTCTTTGGTCACGAGCCTGGAAATTCTTTCATCGCGAGATTCTTTGACCGCGATCTTTGATCGCGAGGGAGAGACTAGATGGCTAGATTTAAAAATCAAATATCTCAGCCCAGGGGTGATTTATGAAGTCAAACTAGGATGGGTGTTGCTCAGGGGGCTTCATTCTATTGAGTCATGCCTGTGGTTTAATGTATTTCTCTTAAAAAATTAAGTTTTAACATTTTTTAATTCCTTGATCGTGAGCCTTCAAATTCTTTGGTCGTGAACCTGCAAATTCTTTGTTCGTGAGATTCTTTGGTCGTGATCTTTGTTCATGAGGGAGGAACTAGATAGCCAGATTTGGAGAGACCAGATAGCCCCAGTTTCTCAACATTTAAAATTAAATATCTTGGAAATGGTTTGATCTTTTAACTTGAAATTTGGGGGGTGTTGAGGGGACGTCCTGTTGATGTGAATTGTGGTGTTTAGGTGTTGGAAAATACATTTGTTGTGGAGATATTCCATGGTGCAGTTTACATTTTGCGGAGAGCATTTTGCATTGTGTTACCTTCTTGAAATTTATAGGGTAGCTAGCCTTACTGCCATGGACCTACTTTTCAGTGGTTAGGTGTGTAAAATTCAAACAGGTGCAGAATTATGCCACTCCGACAAATGAAAATCTCAAACTTTAAAATGTAATATCTCAGAAACGGCTTGGTGTTTTAACTTGAAATTTAGAGTACATTGAGGGAATGTCCTGTACATGTGAATTATGGTATGTAGGTGTTGGAAAATGAATATGCTGTGGAGATATTGTGTGACGCACTTTACGTTTTGCTTATAGCATTTTGCATTGTGGTAGTGGTTTGACATTTATAAGGTAGCTAGCCTTACTGCCATGGAGGTAATTTTCAGTGGTTAGGTGTCTGCAATGTAAATAGGTGAGGAATTATGCCACTCTGATGAATGAAACTTTGTTTTGTTTCAAGCTGGTGGGAGCGTGGGGCCCAAAGAGCCCCACAATCCCACCAATATGCACTCCCACCAATAGATATGATATTCAGTACTTGTACTGTTATGTTAGACAGAAATTTGAAACTGGCCTCGCGCTCCCACCAACTTGCATGAGTTTGTACTTTTCTATGTTTTCTCAAACAGTAAGGAAATTCTATGCAAAAAAACTGTGTTAATGCATCATTTAGGGTTAAAATGCAAAAAGTCAAGAAATGAGACCTTTAGGGTTGCCCTTCCCTCCTCGTGTACCCGCCCATCCTCCCAAGATTGACAGACGCCGGGGTGTATCATTGGAGTTGTGGTGCCTAAATGTCACCCATTCTTCTTTACTGCGGCTTGTGAATATGATTACACATGGAATAGGGTGACAGTTAGGCCTTACAACCCCAATGACACACCCTGGCATCTGTCTATCTCGGGAGGATGGGGTGTACACAGGGGGGCAACCCTAAAGGTCCCATTTCCTGACTTTCTGTGTTTTAACCCTAAATGATGCATTAACATATTTTTTTGTATAGAATATATAATATATATATATATATATATATATATATATATATATATATATATATAGGATTGAGTATTCAGACCTCTATGTTAAATCCAAAACTTTGAACCTTAATAACTTTGGAAACACTCAGCAGATTTGTAAAAAAATTGGCAAGCATAATTTACAGGGATAGTTCCCTGACTTACAGAGTTTCATGCAAATCTATTGTGTGATTTGTGAGATGGAAACTGTTAAACAAACCTAAATTTACCAGTTTGTACTTGTTTCTTTATCCACCTGTACATCAGAAATTACTTTATTTTGTGGTTTGAAATTTTCAGGGTCGAAAGCCTTCAGGTCACAGATGTGCCTTTTAAAGATCTGGTGAAAAAATATTAATCCATTCTAAAGTTATTAAATTTTTAATTTCCCATTATTTGCTACGGGAACATTTATATTTATCATGGAAGTGAAATACTTTTTGGACGCTGTCATCCAGTTATGCATACTTTGCACCTTAATTACTTTGCAACCCTTAAATGGATTTTCATGACATTTGGCAAGCATAATCTCTGGTGGTTGGTCTCCTGACTTGTCAATCATTGTGTGAATCAGAGTTACTTTTTTTGAGATACAATGCATCAGAAAATCCTGAATTTACCATTTTTGTAACATTTTTTTGTCCACCTGTATCTCAGAAACAGCTTCAGGTAGTGATCTGATATTTTCAGGGTTGAAAGCCTTTGCCTCACAGATGTGCCTTTTGAAGATTTGGGCAGGATAGTCAGAGCACTTGCGCATCACGCAACCGAGATGCGCTGGCAAAGTCCAAGATGTGCCATCAAGTGATATTCAAAGGGAGCCGCAGTGCATCACAAATCCCATTGTGCCAATGCACAACCAAAATGTATGCAGCACAAGTGCACGGGGGCATACCCATGCATAAGTAATGCAATGGCATATTCAACCACAGAGCATGGCGCAGGTGTGGAGCAAACCCCAAGATTGCGCCAGGCAGACTTGAGCAAATAAATAGAAGCCCAAACATACAGACAGCAGATGCACAACACTGAGCACAGTGAGAGAAAGAGTAAGAGGGAGTGACAGAGAGACAGAGAGAGAGAGCCAGAGAGGGAGAGAGAGAGACAGACAGAGAGGGAGGGAGGGAGCATGACACAGACCAACAGATGGATGGACAGAGTGTTAGTGGCACTCAGGGAGACACCCAGTGGCTGAACAATGGACAGTGGCCCATTCCTGATGGACACCATCATGAGGGGCATGGGCAGGCAGGAGGAACTGTGGCATGGCAGGCAAAGGGCCCAGTGGTGGTATGCCTGACACAGGTGGTACCTTGCCAGGATCACGTATGAGAACTATAGTGACACAGAGATTGTGGGCTGGTACTGCCTGAACAGGGCAGTTCTGAGGCAGCTCTGTGAGCTGTGCAGTGATGAGATGCAGGCACCCACCAGATGTAGCCATGCCATGATAGTGGAGATGAAGGTGACTGCCGTGATGTGCCTGCTCACTACGGGCACCTTTCAAAGACAAATGGGTGATACCACGGGCATCACCCAGTTGGCCACATCCCGCCTCCTCACCCAGTTCCTCACTGCTCTGCTGCCATATGCTGCAGAGCATATCCATTTCCCCAGCACACAGGCAGACCGCATAGCAAACATAGAAGAGTTCCATCGGGTGGCAGGCATGCCAGGCATGATTGGGGCAATAGATTGCACCCATGTCAGCTTCTGCACACCACCCAGCCCAGAGAGTGTGGTGTACATTAATCGAAAGGGATACCTATCCATCAACTGCCAGGTGGAGTGCAATGTCATGAGAAGCATCATCAATGTCTGTGCCACACACCCCGGGAGGGCACACAATGCCTTCATATGGCACAGTTCTGCACTGTGCCATAGGTTTGAGTGGGGAGACATCACCATGGGTCACCTTGTAGGTGAGTAGGATGTGTGCCAGGGTGTCTGAAAGACACGGCCCAGTGGTGAGTGAGGGAAGATGGGGCAGTGGATGAGGTGTGTATGGTGGCTGAGAGGGGGTGGTTGGCAGCACAGTACAGCACAGGGATAATCATGTTGTCACCGACACAGGTGACAGTGCATACTCACTAAGGCCATGTCTACTCACCCCCTCTCGGCGACCAGCATCCCCCACACAGGAACGCTACAATGAGGCACATGCCAGCACACACAACATCATCGAGCGTGTCTTTGGCATGCTGAAGATGTGATTCCATTGCCTAGAGAGATCAGATGGTGCCCTACAATACAGCCCCTCAAAGCCTGTGGCATATTCCTGGCCTGCTGCATCCTGCACAACATGGCCATTGACTGTGGAATAGTAGTCGAGGCTGATGAGGGCAACAGTAGTGGGGACAATGGTGATACTGGGCCAGAAGGCCGTGGGCAGGTGCCCCTTGGCAGGAGGGATCCCAGAATGGTGCAGGAGGCACACTGTCAGCATGACACGATCACAAGAGAGCATTACAGACAACAAAGGCGAGTACTCAAACACATAGGCATGGCCCATACAGCCCAGCACACACCACAGGGGATGGGATGGGCACAGTAGTAGTAGGCATGCTGGGACAGGGGTATACATTAGCCAGGGCAGGACCACAAACACATGGGCACACACACACAGACACACACAGCAGTGGCATGCACACAGGTGGTCTTGCATGCACATACACACACACACACACACAGCCGCACATGCACAGGGTGAGGGACATGGCATGGATCAGACTCATGACACTGGTGCACAGGCAGCACCGGTACTTGGCTGCCATCATCATATCAATGCCACATGCCCCAGCAGTATGGTCCATGCACACACACACACACACACACACACACACACACACGGGGGCATGCAGCACAACACACATGTGCGCACCACATGCAAGCTGCAGCACCACCCCCCACGGGTGCATTTGGCAACAGTAGTGGATGGCAGGGTGGGGCAGTTGATATATCACACCAGCTGCACAGTCCCACAACCACCACAGCCATGGGGTCAGCTGTGCTGGAGTGGAGAGGCAGATGCCTGCTGAACATCGGCCATGGGGGGGTGTCAGACCCCCCCCCAGTGGTTGATGTGTGGGACCATGACTGAGTCAATGCAGGGGTGTCCTGGTGGCCAAACAGGCCTGCACTGAGGGTGTCTGGGATGCTGATATCTGATCCTGGTGTCTACTGTGCCAGTGTCACTAGACACCAGGACCATGGAGTGGACAGTGCACTGTGGGGGTCCTGTGCATATGGTCAAGCTCAGGGACCACCACCGCCTCTGGCCCAGCTGCAATGGCACTGGCCATGTGGTCCATTGACACCACAATGGCACTGGTCATGTGGTCCAATGCTGCAGTTGTAGCATCCTGCATCTGTGCAAGCCTGTTCATCAGCCGTGCATCGCCCCTGTCCCATACTTGTCCATTTGGCACACTGCTGCCTGCAGTGAGCACACCTCATTAGCAAGCAATGCCTGGTTCTCCATGGAGGCCCGCAGTAACCAGGTATGGTTCTGCAGCATCTTAACCTCCTGGTCCTCCTGGTCTAGCCACTGGGCTGGGGAAGGGGTCTCAGCACACCACTGCACAGCCTCCCACTCAGGCTGATGCTGCACAGTGGGCCATACAGTGGCCACAGTGTTGCCTGGTGCAATGGCAGTGGGCACTGTGACATGCTGCCTAATGTCAATTGCATCCTGTTGCTGCTGTCTGACTGTCTACTGGACAGGACACTGCACCTCCGCCGCACCCACAGCACCACCACCATCCAAACTGGACATGGCTGCGGCACCACACACAGCCACACTGGCGGGGATGGGAGCAGCTGTGGAGCTGCAGGCACAATGCTGAGACCTGCTGGTGCCTGCATGGCAGGTAGGGGCGTGTTTGGCACTATGGCCCCTATGCTCTCCAGTACAAGTGTAAGGTCATCATCAGTGTCAAACGTCATGCCAAGCCAGGTCTCTGCACACAGCACCTCCAGGCTGTCATCATGCAGGAACCCAGCCGGGGGTCATCCAGCCCCATGTCAGGTATGGCCACATGCCCAACACTGCTGAGACATGGCTGCTCCTGGTTTGAATGCCAT
Organism: Neoceratodus forsteri; assembly: GCA_016271365.2. Classification (NCBI taxonomy): domain Eukaryota; kingdom Metazoa; phylum Chordata; order Ceratodontiformes; family Ceratodontidae; genus Neoceratodus; species Neoceratodus forsteri. Next base: position 1,243,148,523 of record CM057458.1, on the reverse strand, counting down.
AGAGGTTGAGGTTCATGCATTCATTTTTGTGGCCACCTCCACCTACATGGAAGCATGCTCGTGCTGCAAAAAAAGAACAGTGTGTCAGTGGAGCAGCAAACCCCATGGCCATCCCCACACCCTATCCCCCCACTCCACCCAACCCTACCCCCATCCAGCCCCACCCATGCCACTGTTGCCACCTGCCACCATGCTGTACTGTGTGTCTGCATCCACACATGCACGGGGTGGTGGGCATGGCCTCAGACACACCTACATGACACACCCATGACAGGCACACCTGCCAGCTGGACATACTCACCATGCAGTGTGAGCTGCCACCTGTCTGGAACCCACCACCAGGCATGCCCTCCACCACTAGGTGGTTGATGGTGGATGCCGCAAGCTCCTCTGTGGCAGTCAGGTGTGGCACGGTCAATTGCCCAACACTGGTCACACTGCAGGATGCCCAGATGGCCGCAGCCTTATCCTTGATATGCCTCCTGTCTGTGCCAACCTTCTTCTTGCACTCCTGGGTGGTGCAGTGGTGGCACCTGTGAGTGTTCATGTATGGAGCCACCTCCCCCCAGGCCACTGCACGCTCCTGTGGCATGCCTGCTGCACTGCTGAGTAGTCTCTTCCAATCCATATAGGCCTCAAAGAGGGCAGTGGTCTCAGCAACAGTAAAGTTGGGCCTGTGCTTGTGAGCAGGCCCTTGACTCTCCGCTCCTTCACCTCCCGACATTCTTCTACCTGTGGACATAAAAACCAATGAGGATCATTGCCAACATGTTGCATTGCAGCACCCAGTAGCAGTGTGCGATGAGGCCTTGGACCCCATGTTGCCGGTCATGTACCTGAGTGGTTGCAATACCGGTCTGTGGCCTGTGGTGTTCTGTGGTGCTTTTAAGGCACAAGGCATTCAAATTTGCCTGTGCACAATTGTAACGATATGCTAATGCACCCCATTGCACCATGCATTGGCTCATGAGGTGATTTGCATGCAGTGTTTGAATATCACGTGATTGTGATATGTGCAATAGAGTTGCGCTGGAGGAAGTCTGTGGCACAATACCCGCACATGCACAGTGTGCGTGCCCACAGTACACATGTGCACAGCATTGGCAACACCACTATCACACGTCCTACACAGTTTATGTGATGCCATGGCATGACGCATGCTGCACCAGTATGCCATCATGAATGTGTGCAGTGCCTCTATCACGCACCTGCGCACTGCACGCGTGGGGGGTGCTGATCTTTAACCCACGGGTCCTGGCATGACTCCATGACCCCACTAGGCCCATGACTGTGCTATTGCCCTGCACTGCGCAGTGACCGCGCAGCCACATGCTGCATGATTGAGACCCTGTGTACCCTCTCGTGCATCCTGCATATGTGGCAGGCACATGCACTGATACACAGCTATGTTTCTATGTAACCCGGTTCAGCATGGCGCAGAGGCAGAGCAGGAGGGCAGCCAACTGGTCTGAGGTTGAGCTGATCAACCTGGTGGCTGTGATTCAGCTATATGAAGGCCAGTTGTATGGCCAGGTGCCACTGCAGCAGGCCAGGTTGGAGGTGTGGCACCGTGTGATGGAGGTCCTGGAACGGTGGACCAATGTTGATTGCTCGGTGCAGCAGTGCAGGCACCACTATGGGGACCTGTGGAGGAGGACATTGGACCACCTGTGGTGTCTGCAGGCACACATTCTGCATGGTTCTGTGCCACAGCCAGGTAGGTGTGCTCATGTTGCTGTTATGGCCAGGCGTCGTACTGTGGTGTTGACAGGGCTGCGCAGCATGGCCTGCAGAGGGGTACATCATTGGCTTGGGGTACTGCGCATATGGCATAGCTGCTGTGCCAGGCTTTGGCACATTTCTGAATATCCCACTCCAGGTGTAAAATATTAATCCATTCAAAAGTTATTGAACTTTTAATTTCCCATTATTTCCTAAGGAAAAATGTATATGTCAAGCACAAAGGTTGTAATTTACACAAGTTACATAACTTGCACAAGATGCTGTTGTATTACATGCAAATTATATAATTTTCACAAAATACAACAGCATATTGTGCAAGTTATGTTATTTTCACAAAATACAACAGTAATTTGTGCAAGTTATGCAATTTATGCAAAACGCTACAGGTTAAGCCCAAATTGTTCAACCTTTACTGATTTGCAAGAAATTTGGCATGCATAATTGCTTGGTAAAAGCCTCCTGATGTGCCATGTTTTATGCAAATCGGTTTTGTGGGTTTTGAGATACAGAACATCAAAAATTATAAATTTACAATTTTTTTTTTACTTTCTTTGTCCACCTGTATCTTAGAAATGGCTTTAAGTAGTGGTTTGAACTTTTCAGTGTAAAATGCCTTTTACCTTCCACATTTGCCTTTTGAAGGTTTGGTGAAAAAATATGACTCCATTCAAAAGTTATTAAACTTTTAATTTTCCATTATTTCCTATGGGAAAATGTACATGTCAGGCAGGAAAGTTGTAATTTGTGCAAGTTACATAACTTGTGCAAGATACTGTCAGTCATGAAAGCTGTAATTTGCACAAGTTATATAACTTTCACAAGATACTGTTGTATTTTGCACAAATTATGTCATTTGCACAAAATACAACAGTATCTTGAGCAAGTTATGTAATTTGCACAAATGGGATTGCAGGGTCTGAAGGTCCCTGTGCTGCCACTGTAACATAAGGATGCTGTTATACTGTCTCAATGGAGGGATGGTAGCACAGTGTCTAAAGCACCCTGCGGTCCCACCGTAACATAAGGATAATGTTATACTCTCTCAATGGAGAGATGGTAGGCAGGGTCCACAGGACCCTGCGCTTCCACTGTAAAATAAGGATACTGTTATAGTGTCTTAAGGGTATTGATGTACTATCTCAATGGAAGGATGGGAGTGCAGGGTCCAAAGGATCCTGCGCTCACACCATAAAATAAAGATACTATTATACTATCTGAAAAAGTAAGGAAATTCGTTTTAAAACACTTCATTAATGCACCATTAGGGTTGAAGCATAAAAAGCAGGGAAAAGTGATCTTAGGGTTCCAAAGCATAAAACCCTGCCCCCACTCTTGGCTTCCAACATGAACACCCCACCCTCACCTTCGGCTTCCAACCCTAAGGCCCACCTCCACCCTGCATGCAAGAACAGGTGTGAGGGGTGTGCCTTGAGGATGCAAATCCTAATGCTTACCCCATTTTAACAGTTATAACCTGACATGGGTACAGAATAAAACAATGGAGTGAGCATTAGGGTTCACAACCAAAAGGCACACCACTCACCCGTTCTTCATGCAGGTGGAAAATGACCTAGGTTTGAAACCGAGGGTGAGGGTGGGGTGTTCAGATTGGAAGCTGAGGATGGGGGTGGGGTCTTATACTTGGGAACCCTAAGATCGCATTTCCCTACTTTTTACTCTTCAACCCTAATGGTGCATTAGCAAACTTCTTTGCTATGTGTGTGTGTATATATATATACATATATATATATATTTGCAAAAAACTCCATTAATGCATCAGTTAGGGTTGTTTCCACACAACAAAAGTGTGGAAATTCAACATTAGGGTTACCACCCCTACCACCACTCCTCCCCCACCCGCCATATGCCAACAGGCATCAGGGTGTGCATTAGTGTCATCAGTCTAACTCTCACTTCATTCCATGTGTAAAGAAGCTATGATGGTGCAGAAAAGGAGAATGGGGTGAGAGTTAGGCTCGACAACCCAAACACACACCCTGATGCCTGTTGGTGTGTGGAGGGTGGGGGAATGGTGGTGGGATATAAGGGGTGGTAACCATAACAATGAATTTCCATACTTTCGTAGGTGTAGAAACAACCCTAACTGATGCATTAAAGGAGTTTTTTTTGCAAAGACTGTCCTTTCATTTTGAAAAACTGTAATATAAGTAGTAAATGATATTGTATGTGTTGGTGGAAGGGCCCCGTGCTCACAACAAGCTGCCCATTTGTGCATAATGATACGTGTTTGTAGGAGCACGGGCACTCTGGGCCCTGTGCTCCCACTTATAAATAAGTATGGAGCCATTCAGCAGCCCTATAAGGCAAGGAACCCTTGTAGCACTAATTTGCCAATATCTCGAGAACCGTAGCAGGTAGAAAAAAAATTCAACTGTGGTTGTAATCATGACAGTGGGTAGTCCTTGCAAAATACATTGACTGAATCTGTATCTCATATCGTTTCTGAGATACAGGCACCAAAAAACACTATGAATGCTAACTCTGAGGGCATACTAGTGGCCTATGCACATGAAAATTAGCAATTGGAACACTAATTCCCAAATATCTCAGTAACCGCATAAGGTAGAAAAAATATGTCAAATTTCATGTTATTCATTGCTTTCCAACCTACTTCTGCAAAAATCCAAATCTCAAACTGTTTTTGAGATACAGGCCTCAAAAGGCGTCACTGCAATGTTATCCTATTTGAAAATTTCTGTACTTCAGAACACTGTAACTAGAGGCCTGGTCAATGATTTCATATAAAAGGCACCAAAAGGCACATCTGTGGGACTAGGGCTTGCCACCCTGAAAATTTCAGGCCAATAGCACAATCCATGTTGCCACAATGAAGTAACAAAGAAATCAACTGCCACAATGTTATTCCATGGGAAAATTTCTGAACTTCGGAATGCTGTAACTATGGGCCTGTTGAATGTTTCCTTACCAAACCACTGAAAGGCACATGTGTGGCACAAGAGCTTGCCACCATGAACATTTCAGGCCAATAGCACAATCCACCTTGCCACAATGAAGTGACAAAGAAAACAACACATAGCAAAATGTGTTCATGTAGTGTTGCCTCTTTCATGTTAATGTTTTCGCGTTTGTCCTATCACTATAATGGGAATGTTATTGCGCTCAGAAAAATGTTGCCGCAGTTACTCTTTCTCCTAAGCGTGATTGTTTGAGTGACAATAAAAATGTTACTGGAATCAAAATATGGAAACAATAAAAAAATCATATTTCCAGACCAGCTGGTGACAATCTAATGCCAGGGGCATGTTACTCAAGACCCGATTAGTTAAACACAACTGCTGGTGTTTACCGAAGTGCAATATTTTTTGAATTACAGTATTTTTCTCTCTTGCTAACTGAAAACAAGATGGCAGCAGCACGACAACAATTTTGTACAGCTTGACAACAAAAATTTGATTGTGAATGTTTTTACAGTGCACCTATAAATGTTTCCATAGGCTATAATGGGACATGAAAAAATTGAATAAATTTTGAATGGAGCAATATTTTTTCACCAGATCTTCAAAAGGTACCAGTGCAACCCAGGCCACATGTAGATCAACAAATTTGAACCCACTCAAATGCATTCTTCAGTCCATTATAGGTGGACAAAAAATTTGCAACAAGCGTCAAATTTCGCTTTCTAAGTGTGCTACAGTTTCGCAACCGAACATCCAACTTGAATGAAAATTTCCAGATCCAGAGGTCTGTAGTAGACAGGTCGGCATTCCACATTTTAGGCACATCGGATAAATGATTGCAAAGTTATTAGAGTGCAAACTTTAAGATTTAACATAGAAATGGCTATGCAACCCTAACGATAGTGGCAACATCGTGACACATATATATATATATATATATATATCATTGCATCACTCCATTAATGCATCAGTTAGGGTTGAAAGTACACTGACAAAAGTTTGAAAATTCTATGTTAGGGTTATCAAGCCCTACTACTCAACCCCCACCCCTCACCCTCCACACACCAAGAGGCATTGAGGTGTATGTTGGGGTCATCAAGCTTAACTCTTACCCCATTCCATGTGTAAACAAGCTGAGGTGGTGCAGTATAGGAGAATGGGGTCAGAGTTAGGCCTGATGACCTAATGCTATCAATGCCTGTTGGTGTGGAGAAAATCAGGAAAAAATAAAAACATGTCAGGAGACAGCTTTCTTTATTAACAGGTAGAACAATTAAATATATTTGTGCACACTGGAGTGGGCTTCCAGTGTGCCACATAAGTGTGTAGGGGTTGGGGAGACATGCTGACACAGGGACTGGGCACCTCAATGTCAGTGGGGCATACTAGTTCAATGCAGAATCCTGCATCGAAAATTTAGGTACAGGATTCTGCATCAAAAAGACATCAGTGAATGGTTTTCTTTGTTTTTAATAGGTTGAATACATTTTTGCACACTGGGGTGGGCTCCCAGTGTGCCACATAAGTCTGTGGGGGTGTGGGAGACATACTGACATGGGGATTGGGCACCTCAATGTTGGTGGGGCATACTAGTTCGATGCAGGATCCTGCATCAAAAATTAAGTGCAGAATTCTACATCGAAAAGACATTGGTGGACTGTTTTCTTTATTTTTAACAGGTTGAATACATTTAGGCACACTGGGGTGAGCTCCCTGTGTGCCACATAAGTGTAATGGGAGGAGACATATTGACATGGGGATTGGTCACCCCAATGTAGGTGTACTAAAAAGGGAAAAGGGAAGGGCAGTCTAGTTTGATGCAGAATTCTGCATCAAAGAAAAAAAGACATCCAGGGGCAGTTTTCTTCATTTTAAACAGGATTTGGGCACACTGGAGTGGGCTCCCAGTGTGCCACATCACAGGGGCATTATGGTGCCATTATTTAGGAGAAATGAGTCCCAGAAAAATGTCTTGGAATATCGGCTGTCCTGTGCATTCATGAAAGTGTCAAACATTTGCGAAAGAATGGGTAAGACACTTTCAAGACAGTTTCGCATCTGCGGGATGGTCAATCTTGAAAAATGACTTCCTGGGGATCATTTCTCCCAAATAATTGCACCACTGTGTTCCTAAGACCCTGATTAGGTAAACCCAACCATCAGTGTTTACTTAGGGGCAAAGAAATTTGAACTACACTGTTTTTGTCTATAGCTAACTGAGAACAAGATGGCAGCAGCATAAAAACAAAATCCCAGAGCTCGAAAGGAAATTGTGCTTTCGTGTAAGCTTTTAAAAGCTTTTGTGGTGTACATATATTTTCCCCATAGGCTAGAATGGGCAAGTTTAACATTTAATAACTTTTGAATGGATTACTATTTTTTCACCAAACCTTCAAAAGGCACTTCATTGACCCAGTCCCCATATACCCTGAAAATTGCAGAGCAGAGAGACAAACGGTTCAGCCTGTAGAGATAAGCAAAGAATTCAAAAGAATTGAGGATTTTTCTCACTTTTTCATGCTCCCCATCTCTGCAACCAAATATCCAACCAGAATGAAACTTTCCAGGTCCAGAGATCTATGGTTCCACACCAAGCATGCAAATCGGACAAATGGTTGCAAAGTTATTAAAGTGCAACATTTGGGGTTTAACACAAAAGTGGCTGCACAATCCTAACTATATATATATATATGTGTGTGTGTGTGTGTGTATTCTGTATGTATATGAATATGTATATATTAGAGGCAAAAAACTCTGTTTAATGCATTGGTTAGGGTTGTTCCACACAGACAAAGTGAGGAAATTCTGTGTTAGGGACAAAGCCCCTTGACCCACACCCAACCGCATCAGGGTGTGCATTGGGTTGCCGCCCTAACTGTCACCCCATCAGATGTGTGAAGAAGCAGAGGTATAGGAGAATAGGGTGAGAGTTAGGACTGACAACCCCAACACGCATCCCAATGCCGGTTGGGGGTGTGGGCGGGGGGGCGTCCAAGGTGGGCTTTCAACCCTAACACCATTTTTCCTCACTTTTGTCAGTGTGGAACAACTCTAACTAATGCATTAAATGGACTTTTTGGCCTCCAATTTCCCTTCTTTTTGAGAAGTATAATGAGAAATAGTGAATGTAATGCGGCGGCGGGAGAGTGGGGCCTGCCACATGATGTCTTGTCATATAGTAACACAGTGCCCACAAATGCAAACGGTAATGCTCATGGTGATGCAAAGTGAAACAGAAAGATAAACAGTACTGTAGGCAGAAATGGTTAAAATAACGCAAACGCAAGTGCAAATGGAAATGCGAAGGATAACGCACATAGTGCCGTAGACGGGAACAGTAAGTGAAATGGTTATGGAACCGCAAGCAGAAGTGGTAAGAGAAACAGTAATGTAAGTGCACAGGCTAGTTTTCCCCAAAAGCTACACAGAAAAAGACAGTGAGTACAAAGAAAGTATGCATAATAATGGGTCTCGGGAACAGAAAATGAGGAGTTGGAATTGTAAATTGCTTATATCTCAGAAACCATACGACGTAGAAAAAAAATGTAAAAGTCATATGATTTATGACTTTCCTGGCTAGTTTTATACTTAGCCCCATTTAGGGGGCAAAGCAATTTTCTGATGAAAAGTCCGTATCTCGCACCATTTCCAAGATACAGGCCCTGAAAGGCACGGCGAACACCGTAATGTTATCCTATGAGAAAAAAAGAGAATTTTGGAGTGCCATAACTTTGGCTCCCAGTAATATTTTTTCACCAAACCAGCAAAAGGCACATCTGTGGGATATTGGCTTTCTTCTCTCCAAATTTCAGCCCAAAAGACCAAACCGTTATTTTGCAGCAGGGCAGCAAAGGATTCCTGTAATGCGGCAGACACCGTAATGTTATCCTGTGGAAAAAGCATCAACTTTGGAGTGCCATAACTTTGCTGCCCTGTAATATTTTTTCACCGAAACAGGAAAAGTACATCTGTGAGGTGTTGGCTGCGTTCTTTCCAAATTTCAGCCCTAAAGACCAAACTGTTCTTTTGCAGCAGGGTGCCAAAGAATTGATGTCATTTTCACACAGCCTGGAAAAGTACTGTCGAACTTTGCGAAAGCTTTCACAAATTCATTCAACACTGTCGCAAGTGCAAAAGTACATTGTGAAAATACTTTTTCCAGAAATTTGAAAAACATATTTCTTTGGTGTTTTTTCCCCAAAATAAAGACATGCCTAGCATCCTCAGGGTCCAACAAGGTGAATACAGAAAGAATTAGGTTGCTAGAGGGTCCCAAATTTAAATGCCAAGCATTTTTCTGATGACCAATTGAAAACAAAATGGCAGATTTGCGACAGTAAAAGGGCCATTTGCGAAACCAAAAACTGCATTTGCGACACTGTCGAACTTTTTGTTAACTTTTCCTATTGACTTATAATGGGAACTTGTTTTTTGAATAACTTTTGAACCGTTTAATATTTTTTCATGAAATCTTCAAAAGGTACATTGGGGACCATGGCCGCACATTCCTGGAAGATTTCAGACCAGTCGTGCAAACCGTGCGACTTCTAGAGATGACCAAAGAATTCCAAAAAAGCGTAAACAAATGCACAGATCACACTTAATAACTCTGCAGCCGTATATCTAAACAGTACAAAAGTTGGCAGATCCCAAGATCTATGCTTCTTGATTGTGTATTGCAAAGTTATTAAGGTGCAAAATGTTAGGTTTAACATGTAAATCGCTCCTCAACCCTAACTATGGCACTGTGCTACCTTAATATATATCCTTTGCAAAAACTTCTGTTAATGCATCAGTTAGGGTTGTTTCCACAGTGACAAAAGTGTGAAAATTCAACATTAGGGTTACCACCCTACCACTCCACCCCCATGCCACCATCCTCTACACACCAACAGATGTTGAGGTGTGCCATGGGGTTATCAGCCCCAACTCTCACCCCTTTCCATGTGTAAGCAAGCTGACATGCTACAGTATAGGAGAATGGGATAAGAGTTAAGACTAATGACCCCGATGGCACACCCTGATGTCTGCTGGTGTGTAGAGGATGGTGGCATGGGAGTGGGGTGGTGGGGTGGTAACCCTAACGTTGAATTTCCACACTTTTTCCGCTGTGGAAACGACCCTAACTGATGCATTAAAGGAGTTTTTTTGCAAAGAATTTCCTTTCTTTTTGAAAAAGTATAAAATAAGTAGTAAATGGTATGTGTTGGATGGAGCACAGGGCCAAAACCAAGCTGCCCATTTGTGCAGAATGATATGTGTCCATGGGAGCACAGGCCCTCCATGCTCTGAGCTCCCATTTACACATAACTATGGACCCATACAGCAGCCCTATAAGGTAAGGAACCCTTGTAACACTAATTTGCCAATATCTTGGGAACCATAGCAGCTTGGAAGAAAATATAAGTGTCATTGTAATCATGACAATGAGTAGTTCTCGCAACATAAGTCAACTGAATCCGTATTTTACATCATTTTCAAGAGATGGGCACTGAAAAGCTCTGTGAGTGCTAACTCTGTGGGTGTAATAGTGGCCCGTGTACATGAAAATGAACAATGGTAAGAGAGTCTGTATTCCAAATTTGATCCAAATTGGACAAACGGTTGCAAAGTTATTAAAGTGCAAACTCTGAGGTTTGACATAGAAATGGCCTTGCAACCCTAACTATAGTGGCACTACTGTGCCACTATAATACGTATATATATATATATATATATATAAAACAGATAACCCACTCTAGGATGTGCAGTCACTCTGATATATGCACGCCTTGTGCATTATTGTTACTCACGAGGTTGCAGGTCGAAAGTAATAACCACCCTAGGCGCATGTGATAATCAGAGTGCGACTGCACACCCTAGAGTGGGTTATCTATCTCATAAAATGGTAAAATTAATTTGGAGAGTAATGAAAGTAGCAGGTGCGGTCGCACTCTGATATTACGCACGGTCATCTGATGTGTTTCAACCAACCAGATGATTCCTTTTTCTACCCATTTATAAAGAGATATATATATATATATATATATATATATATATATTTATTATATATATCAACAATCAAAATCTTTATTTATCCAGGTGATCATCAATGAGCAGAGCTCATTTGCAAGATGGACCTGGGTAGAATAAAGGTCAGGGTGCAATAAGGCAACATACATATGTATATACATATTAGTACAGCTGGGTACAAAAAGGTCATGATAAGATGTAAAAAAACAAAGAACCATAACAACAGAGAACCTATCTCAGGAGAACCAATTACAAATTGCAGATACACCATTAGCAGCATTGCACAAGTAAATATATGTCATAAGGTCTGTTTAAACAATACAACAATACAAATACAGTATATATACAAACTTGCCAGGGGAGATAATGAACACAACCATATATACTATATATATATATATATATATATATATATATATATTCTTTGCAAAAAAAGCTGTGTTAATGCATCACTTATGGTTAATATCAAACCATAAAAAGGAGGGAACTACGGTAGGGTTTCCAAACCTATCACCCCCACCCCCACCCTGCACCCACAACAGGAGTTGGGGGTGTGCCTTGGGCCATCAAACCTAAAGCTCACCCCATTCTCCTATACAGTACCTATCTCAGTTTATTTATTTATGGAATGGGGTGAGTGCTAGGCTGACAACTCCAGGGCACCAACCCGATTCCTGTTGGTGGCCATGCGGGGTGGGGTCGTGAGTTGGATACCCTAATGTGCTATTTCTCCTTTTGACAGTTTGATATCAATCCTAACTGATGCATTAATGTAGTCTTTTTTCAAAGAATGTCCTTATTTTTTCAGATAGTATAATCTTAGCCTTATTTGCCTGTGGGAGCTCAGGGCCTCTGGGCCCTGCCTTCTCACCCATCTATAGTTGAGACAGAGTTATCACACCCCATCTCTCCATAGATATGTCACTGTGGAAGGGCCCTGTGCTTCCATTTATAGGACAACAGTGACCAAATTGGCAGCATAGCCATCTTATTCCACCATTCATGTACCTGGTACAAAAAATATTTAAATCCACACCGAAATGTAATTTCGCACAACTATGCTATTCCACACTGCAATTGTGAAAACACATTTTGACCAGAATTTGAAAACTGACAGCTGTGACATACTTGAGGAGGGTAATAAGAAGTCTATGTTAAAAATTTGGACTCAAAATATTTAACATTTTCAAATTTATGAGTGTGAGTTGCAAAATTGCAACAAACAGCCATAGCTTTGCCATTTTTACATATTTTGGCCCTCAGTTTTCAATATAGCCTTCTTATGACCCCACCTCATGGACAATATAACTATCATTATGTAAATCTTGCCCAAACTGTGAAATCATTAAGTCACCCGTGAATCATCTGTTGGGTGGGAGTTGTGTAACAACAGTCATATTGTTAATGAGGTGGGGTCCCAAAAAGCCTATGTTAAAAATGTGAGATAAAAATGGCAAAAACTGGCTGAGTTATGTATAAAAGTTAAACCCCCCATTAAAATACATTGAGCTGCATTTTCCTTAGTTTCTCATACTTCAGTGATATCAAACCTGGACCTGTTCAGGTGAGTGAGGGTGTGTGGGGATGTACTGGAGGTGGTGGTGGTGGTGAGTACTGAGTGGGAGGTGGGGTTGGGGGTTCAGATCAGTGAGGGACCATTTAAAAATTAAAAAAACAACAACATTGAGGACTGTTTTCTTTATTTCAGATATAATGCCAGCATCAGCAGATGGGGGGATATCACTAGACACCAGGGCAATATAGGAAATGAAGGTGGACAGCGATCAGGGACATTAAATGTTATTACAGGACATCAATGGGAGGGTAGGCGGTGCCACTAGACACAGTATTAAAGTGTGGTGATCTGTAAATGGGGTCTCCATGGCAGGGGCAGCCATCTGGTCCACTTTGTGTTTAGGGCCCAAGGGCACTGCAGTTATGGTTTGATACCATTTACAAAGGAAGATTCTACCCAAGCTGTAGAGACTGCAGAGAAGGCTATGGTGACTAGTGTGGAACTGGTAAAGGAGAACAGCATGCTCTACAGCCAGCACTAGTAAATAAACATTTCTTGAAAAATATTAAAACTGCTCAGTCATATTGAGGTCTGCTACTTATGGATGTACGGCATGCAGCAACAAAAAAACACAAAAGTCAGGTTCCCCCCAAGGCTTAGGCAATATGCTCATGTGTCTGCCTTTTCAGAATGAGAACCAACTGTCCAGAATCTCTTCTGACTAGAGTCCAACATCTTGGTTGCCTGCTTCTGAAATCTTGGTGGTGCTGGCTGCCACTCTGACTCACTTGCTCCATGGGTCAGGTAACAGTAGTGCTACAATGAGGAATGGGGCTGCCATTTTAAACTTCCCACTGGTTAACTTACTGAACACAAGCAACCAACTGGCAGAAAGGTAACCACCCCATTTCCCAATGTAGCTAAGACCAATAGTCTAGATCAGAGGGTGGGGAGGTACCATTAGACACTGGGGAAAAGCATTACAGTACAGGCAGGGTAATGAAAAAGACAAGGAAAGAATCTTGAATCACAAAAAAGGGTTCTTTTTTGTATCATGCGATCATGAATAAGGATGCAAAATGCAACAAAAACCACGCATGGATACAATGTTTTAAACATTTAAGTGCAGCGTCCACTTAACGGGGTCCAGATGGGCTGGACAGATGTGCTTGTCTCTCTCTCTCTCCAGGATGTCATGTTTGTGGCTTTTGAATTTTTTTTTTTAAAAAATGGAAACGAGATGGCAGCAAACAAAAAAGGAATTTTCCAATATGAAACAGAATTCCTTTTTTGTTTCATACAGCTATCTTTTAGTGCTTACTAAGCATGTGCAGAAAAGTTTTTTTCAAATTTTAAAACTACAATAACTTACAAACAGCTTATTATTTTTTCACCAGACTAGCAAAATGCACATCTATGGGCTAGTCTCTTTCAGCCCTGAAAATTTCAGACCAAAATTCCAAACTGTTTGGGCTGTGGACAAGTTCAAAGAAGAATCTCAGTGAAGTCAATGAGCAAAAAAAAAATGCTTTTTTCACCTCTACAGAACTCAGAAACTACATATCCAACCAGAACATAACTTTCCAAATCCAGAGATCTACCCTGGATGACAGTGCATGTAAATTTGCATGCAAAGCCGTTGAATGGTTGCAAAGTTATTAAGGTGTGAAATATTGAATTTAACATTGATGTGCCTAGTCAACCCTAACTATAGAGGCATGACTGCACCCCTACAATATATGCAATAGCTGTGAGTGTAAATACCATTTAATAAATATATTGTTTTCTCTGTTGATGAGTCTACTATTGAAATAAAAAAAAGTTCTCTGTATAATTAACTCATCTGCTTTTATATCAATAGTACACTCATCATTCACAGAATGCTGCCAGCCCTATTTAAACTGAGTGTCTAGTGCCCCCCAGAACATGAGTTTATCACTAGCACGTGGTATTCTGCTCCTACTCGAAACTAGCTAAACCTGTCAGTTTCAGATTGCAGAAAAAGTTATGACTTCAAATCAGGTAAACAGCCACAGATACAGTGAAAAAAAATTAATACAGATCAGCATAAGAGAAGTTTTCATCTCAAGCTGCAAAAGATTTTATTGCAGATTGAGATGGATGTTGAGTTATTTGCAGAGGATCCACAGAAGTCAAACAGCACTCTTACTCAGCTACACTGTAACAGAGGGAATGACACTGTGCTTCTAGAAAGCACAGCACAAATAAATAACGTGCCATTCAGTTTTGATATTAACTTTGTGGCAGCAAGGGAGGCACAGCAGACAACAACAATATACACACTGCCCTACCTGCTTGAAAAGTCATGTTACAGAGCATTTCCCCTTGCCAGCTGACAACACAAATGACAGGAAGTCATATCAGCAAAATGCACAGCCACCTACTGTGAGCTTACCCCACCCAGCCATCAGCTCTACTAGCATGTCACCAAAGCAGCTGGATGCTCAGCAGCCCACATTACAGTCACCACTGCCTGATGAAAGAAATAACAACATGGTTTTGGCCAGCATGGATGATTTAATAGATGTTGGTATGATCGACTATTACACAGAAAGTGACATAAATTAAAATACATGGAGGAAAGCAACAGGGGGTGTACATTTATTTAAGTGACGCTTTCATTTAAAATAGATGACTTGAAAGTCTAACACCTGAGGATTTAAATAAATACTTATGCCATTACTTCATAAACAGTAACAAAAACAAATGATGATCAACCTTATGAGCCCCTAACTCTATGCTTATTATTCCAGAGTGTGGAATAATACCTAAAATGAAAGGAATACCCTATCTCCCTATCATCAGGTAACATTTTTGAGAAAGGAAGGCAGGTGCTGCAGAGAAACCCAAAAAAATGCAATGGCTATGGCTCTTGGATACCGATCCAATGTAGCTGTGTTGCTGACAGATGGCATAATAACAATGCTTTATGAAAAAAACAACTAGGCTCCTTCTCAACAGATTAACTTGTAAATAGTATGTGACTCCTCATCAGTGTCTATTTTGGTGTTTGTGAGAACACGGAGTTGAGGGCAGTCCAGTAAGGGGATGTCCAACTGAGGACAGGTGAGAATGGGAAAAAATACCTATCTTATGAAACCAAGTGCCTGACCAAAACATGAACTGGGTATAATCCAAAGGACACAAGAAAAATAAAACCCAGAAAATACAAAGTGCAAAATGATGAAATAAGATGTCCAGTATTTAAATACACATCTTATATGCTGCAAAGACCAGGAGAAGCTCTGATACCTGACTCTCCAGTTTTTTTTGTGGTAGTGAACATTAATGCATTTTTGGGCTCACTATGACCCAAACCCATAAGAGCAACTTAGGAGCTGGTTTATTTCCCCTAAGGTGTCATACAGATGTGGCACACTGATGAGTCCTGGGTAGGATGAAACATGTGCCTGTGTCTTCTGTTTGCACCCTTTGCAGATTGTGTGAGAGGCCCTTTGGCACCATCCAAACAATATGAGCCTCTGCTCTCGGGCCTTGCCCTAAGCCAAATCATAATTGAACCCAATAGGCTTTCCTCACGGGGGGACAAAGGATCCCTTATCGATTGGATCCTGTCCAGCAGTCCTGCCAGAATCACATTCTCAGGAATTCTGATGGATGTCATCTCCGACCACTCACCTATCTTCTGCATTTGGGGCATCTCACAGCCTAAAATTCCCAGTAAAGTGATCGAGCTGAGGGACTACTCTAAATTTAATATTCACGACTTCCTTTCTGACCTCCTAATAATTGACTGGTCAGGGGTCACTGCCTCCAATGACCCAGCACAAGCTCTGGACTTATTCTTAGCTGAGTTTGTCCCCCTGCAGAATAAACATGCCCCCCTCACTAGGAGGAGGGTGAGGGGCACCATCACCAAATGGCTTCATGGGAGCCTATTCTCCCTTATGAAGGCAAGGGACAAATGCTGGGTGACCTACATGACCTCCCAAAACAATAATGACCTGATGGCATACAGGCACCTCAGAAACTCCTGCAAAAGAGCCATCCACCCAGCTAAAAGTGAGTTCTGCCAAGATGCCCTACTCTCCTCCGCCAGCAACCCGAGGAGCTTCTGGCAAAATATAAAAACATGGTTGGTGGGTCAGCTAGAGCACAGGTCACTGACCTGCTCATTGGGGGGTCAGCTGCAATAACCCCCACACCATTGCAAACACCTTTAACTCCATGTTTTCTGAACTGCCTGCCCCCCTTCCCCAGTCCTCCGCCCCCGAGTCCCCCGGCACCCTCCATCTGGACTCCACCCATGGCCCCCTTTCCACCTACAACAAGTTTCAGGTAAGGAGACCCAGAAGCTGCTCGCTGGCCTCTCCCCTCACAGCGGTGCAGGGCACGATAGCCTCGAGCCAAAACTGCTCAGGCTGGGGGCCCACCTCCTTGCCAGGTCCATCAAGCACCTATTCAATACTTCCCTTAATACCGGGATCATCCCAGACCTGTGGAAAATGGCCAAGGTCATCCCTGTCTTAAAACTTGGTAACCCCAAAGATCCCATTAACTACCGACCTATTGCCATTCTGTCCACTACCTGCAAACTTCTCGAGAAAGCTGTCGCCTTCAAGCTATCCCAATATATCCAGAACTACAATATCCTCTCTCTCGCACAGCATTGCTTTAGGAAAGGGCATAGTACATCCACCGCCCTTGTCGTAGTCATCTCACTGATCAGAACTGCTGCTGACCAAGGCAATCTTACTGGAGTCATCTTTGTGGATCTCTCCAAAGCCTTAGATAGGGTCGATCACTCCCTCCTCAACTCCACGCTCCTATCTCTTGGGTTCTCCCCTCCTGCCCATGCTTGGTTCCTAAACTACCTCTCCAACAGGCAGCAATATACCAACTTCAATCGGACCCTCTCCTACCCCTCATCAGTCCATTGTGGGGTCCCTCAGGGATTCATTCTTGGTCTCACCCTATTCTCACTTATTATTAATGAACTTCCGTCCATTACTGCCCATGGTCATTCCACCCTCTATGCGGATGACCTCATCATCCTGGTCAGTTCCTGGGACATCTCCACAATAAACTCCTAATTAAATTCTGACTTCAAGCGCATCCAAACCTGGCTAAAATCCACCCCCGCTCCCCTGCAAACGGGGCCGATGGCTCGTCCCTGGAGATGGTAGTTGCCAAGCAAGTATCGAGCATCACCCCGGACCCAGAAGTTGAACCTTACCCTACACATTCAGAACATTTTTAGGCTATTAACAGTAAGCTTGGCCTACCTATCGAGGCTAAAAACTGCCTCACCCCGGCTGCTCGTATGGCCCTAGCCAGGGGGGTCCTTCTCCCTACACTCTGCTATGGACTCATAACATTTGCCCCAGTACCTAAAACTAGCATCTCAAAATGGGACATGGCCTACAACAATACTTGCTGCTTTGCACTCTCCGCCCCTCCCCTCACACACCGCTGTGATCTCTACACCCGTCTGGAGTGGCTCCCTCCGGAGAAGCACCGCTCCTTCATACTGGGAAACTTCATCGACAACATTATCCATTCGGCCACCCCTTCTGCCCTCTCCCTTCCCCTCAAGCTTGGTGCCCCATCCTGCCAGTTAAGATCTGGGGTGCAACTGGATCGCCTGGTTCCTAGAACCCACACCTTTGCGGGGGATCGGGCCTTCAACACAAATTCCCCAAAACTGTGGAACTTGCTCCCTGCCCTAACTCAGTCCTCCTCCTCCCATCCCAGCTTTAAAGCCCCCCTCTGGAACTTTTTGAAATCTTCCACCACATGTCCCTGCACCTCGTAGCTCACTAGCAGAGCCCTACTTCTCTCCCTAGCCTGGTAGGGTGGGGGCCTCAGCGCTACTTGCACTTACTCCTTCTGTAACTGGTCGAGTAACTAGTATTCAACTTCCAGCCCAGGGCACCCTTCCCCCGCTGGTACTTATCGTTAGTCTTGTTTACTCTGATCGAACCTGTTAGGTATTCTGCTGTTCACCTCCTAATCCATCCTGTATGTACCAATTACTGTATTACATATGTGCCAATCTGTTCTCAAACGCTGTTTGCTACCTAGTATAATCCCTATTATGCCTGTTATTCTCTATGTGTTTAACTTGACTCCTCAACTGTTCATGTACGAATTTTACCCTGTAACACTCCCGGATCGCACCTGAAAATAGGCACTTGACTGTCTAGTGTGCTTACTCAGTCAACAAAAGCAAATAAATAAATAATAAATGCATTCCTGCTTAAAGCTGAACCAGACTAAAATTTCATGGGTGATTTGCATATACAACCTATGACGCTTTGCATTACGGAGGTATGTGTGATTTTGTTTTTCATTAATGCATCTAGACCAATGTACCCCACCACCCCATTTAAAAATCAGTCTGTTAGGATTAATAAACTGTCAAATATTGTCGAAACGATGATTATGAAGTCTGGCATGCCTAGAGACAAGAAACAAATAAATCAATCTGTCAGGAAACACCTGATGCACAAATTTACTGATTCTAGTGTGGCTCTGATGGACATAATTCAAATCTCAGGACATAAGCAGCTGCAGAGCTTAAACAATTACTCAGGATTAAATGAAAAAAGAAGAAAGTCATTTCCGCAATACTTAGTGGCACATCAAACCAGCCTGGACCATCACAGAAAAAGCCATTGCCACAATTTCAACCATCACTGAAAATCTCAGTGTCCTTCTTGGCATGTGTTTCAAGAAACTATTAGTGCTAAAAGCATAACCTTTAATATCATGGAAGATAAGTAACCCAGCGACAGCTGTGTAATCTGAAGAATAGAGGTGTGCAAAAAAAAAAAAAATGTTCCGCTGGTGGAAGTTTCATGAAAGTCAGAATTTTGCTTCTGTGAAACTGTGAAAATCATTTTTACGACTTTCATGGAATTTCCAACTTATAACTGCATGTATTTTAGATTTAATGTGTATTTTTATATTAATTTGCAGAACAAAAAATCTGCAGTCCGGATCGTTCAGTTTTCCGTGAAGACAGAATACTTTTCTGATTATTCCTCCTTCACCGAAAACTGAGCAATCTGGACTGCTGATTTTTTGTTCCATAAATTAATATAAAAATACACATTAAATCAAAAAAACATTCTGCCACCACACTCACAATGGCAGAATTGTAATTCCACATATCATAGATTACTGTGCGCTTGATTGTAACAGAATGTTTCCCAGAAATCCGTGTTCTCAGTGACATTTTCCACGTTACGTGTTTTCTTTCCACTTTTTTATGCATGTCCATGGTGAAATAATTTGAGTCTTTCTGATGTGAAAAGCAGAACCTTTGTACAACAGAAGTGCATTTGAAAAAATCTGTGCTTTGGACCGTGGAAGTCGTACACTAGTAGTGTTTAGTGTGGAATTGGAGACAGAGATTTGAGAGAGAGAGAGAGAGAGTTTGTGGGAGATATTCAATATTATTCAAGTTTTTGACCAGTCCACTAGGCAGACTAGGGTGTACTGTGGTGGGAATTGTTGGAGTAAATGTTAGAGGGAGAAGTACCAACGTTTCTTAAATTTCAATTATACTGTGTTGTATATTTTTTCCAATCTTTTGCATTGTTTTTGGGGCGGAATGGCATAGCCAACAGCAGGATTGGCAGTGGGCTGGAGCCAGGAGGAGGAGAAGGAGGCAGACCAGCTGCATGATAGGGACTAGCAGGGCAGCAGGAGCAGAGTGTGCAGCAGGTGGTGACGGGACACCAGCTGGAGGCCAATGGGGTGGCACCAGAGGCCCAGCAACAGAATATAGAGCAGCAGGCTACCACCTCCACTAGCAGCACAGGGAGAACGCGAGCACCCCCTTTCTCTCCAGGTCTTGGGGTAGAGGGGCCAGTGGCTGGTCAGGCCTCTGGACTTTGGCTTGGGGGCTGACAGTTGCTGACCCCCGAGTAGGCGCAGAATCTGGGAGTTATTTTTGATTACAGGCTAATGCTACATTCCCAGGTGTTGGCTGTTATCAAATCCTTTTTCTACCATCTGAGGAATATCACCTGGATTAAGCACCTTGTTCAGCCTGGTGACCTTCCAACCTTGGTCCATGCCTTTGTGACCTCTCACCTCAATTATGGTAACTCCCTGTACCTCGGGCTACTGGGGGTTGATATCCATCACTTGCAGCTAGTGCAGAATGTTGCAGCAAGGTTGCTGACTGCGTTGTCTTGATCCAGTCATATTACTTCTCTGCTGTGCAAACTGCACTGGCTGCCAGTTCGGTGGCGGATCACCTTCAAGGTCGGTTTTCTGACCTATAAAGCCCTACGTGAACAGGGTCCAAGCTTCTTGCAAGAGCGCCTTCATCCCTACTGCCTTTTCTGACCACTCCACTCCACCGATGAGGGACTGCTGGAGGTTCCAAGCATTCAGTTGAAGACATCGGGGGCCCATGCATTTGAATTTGTGGCCCCTACCCTGTGGAATTCTCTACTTCATTGGTTAAGAGAATGCCAGAC
Source organism: Neoceratodus forsteri (assembly GCA_016271365.2). Taxonomy (NCBI): domain Eukaryota; kingdom Metazoa; phylum Chordata; order Ceratodontiformes; family Ceratodontidae; genus Neoceratodus; species Neoceratodus forsteri. The sequence goes on along the minus strand of CM057458.1, from coordinate 1,243,127,836 downwards.
TGTGGAGAGCTTTAAGACCACTTTAAAAACTTTTTTGTTTGAGCTTACCTTTTCAGACTGTAGTGTTTCACTAAGTTAACTCTGTGGGTTTTATGGTTGTTTAGTTATTTATTGATTTTATTTACAGGTGCTATGATCATTCGGAACAGCACCTTTTCACAAACAAAGCTAATTGAATTGAATAAGGAGGTGGAACTTCTAGTTAAGAAAATCAGCAGCCATGCATCTCAGCTCTATGGTCCTCAGAGGTTGCAATTAAAGGAATGGAATCAGTTGTGGGCCACTTTAAATGCCACCCTGGATCGTGAGGGAGGGGGGTTGTCCCAAGAGATATTAAACAAAAGTGAAACACATGTGGGATGACATGCAGTGTAGAGACCCACAAGTTCTGGAGATGCTGGGTGGAGTGGTCACCATTGGTGACCTCGTCAGGAAGACACAACAGAAAGAGAAGATGGGGAGTTGATCATCTGCTGCCAAAGTGACACGTTTGGACTCAGAGGACAGCATCACCAGTGAGTATATTAACTTGATCCTTCAAATTATTTTTTTTTTGATCAGTCATTGATGGAGTTACACTTTATGAAATTATGATATTTGTGACTGTGAGCTGTGGTAGTGGGCCCATAAAGGCACACGTAACTGAGTTGCCATTTATACAACAGTTAGTACCCCTGCTTTGCATGCTCAAACAAAGTTGATGTTCCTGGGCTGAGGGCTCTGTTTTGGATGGAAAGGGTTAGTGGTTCATTCCCAAAACAATTGAATTAGCTCCAGTGATTGCTAAATTTCAGTTGGTCAGTGATAAGATGGTAGAACCCCTTGGGATGCCATAACTACCCAACACCACCTCCCCTCACAGTCACCCTTCGCAAGGAATTTCTGAAACAAAAAACAATCTTTCAATACATATTTATACAATGACTGTAGCTAATACTATGCTCACTAATAATGTGCTCACTAGTTAGTTGTTAAAAGTGCTTAATCAACAATTGATTTCAAAGGTGTAGGAAGAGGACAGGCATGGGAACTAGGGATGTAGGTAAAGAAGAAATGCATACATGTAATAAGCAACATTTACAGCAACACCAGATGAAACATCAGTAATTGCTGCCACACCTCCAGCAATAACACACTATTTGACAGGTCCCATATCCACTGGTACCAGTGTCCCCCAGTTATGTCATAGTGGCTCCCACAACAGTCTTTGCTGGGTACCTAGCTGTTGAAACTGAACTGTCCTGATGGTTGTGCATTTGGTTGTCAGGGGTTGGTGCACTGCACTTTGAAGAATACTATAAAACCCCAACCCCACAGACCAAGCAGTTTCAAAAATGGACTTTGTATTAAGTGGAGCAAATATAAATCCTTGCCCAGCTGCCAAACAGTAGCCTTGGTTAAACCACTCCATACATCCACTGTCATGGCAGCCTCTGTAGCAGGGAGGCAGCAATGCTGTCAGCCATTGCATATGTATTCTGTACTATGTGTATCCAGATTCCTAATCCCCACCCTGAACAGCCGTGTCACTTCATGGCTGTTTCCAATAGCACTCCTTTTCTGAATAGTAGTACATGTCCACATTTGTTTTCCAGAAGTTGATGCCTTCATGTGTCATGTATCCTGCAGACCTCCCATCATGATAGTATCTGTTGTGTTCCGTGGTTTAGCACTGGAGCACTTTGCCACCCTTGTCCTGCTCCACAGCACAGAATGTGTGTTATTACCATTGCTTTAATGTCTTCTTGTGTTTTCATATTCAAATTTCAAACACTGATTTGCACTATTGATGTCCATTTGCAACAGGTGCTGAAGGAACCACAGCTGGTCCATCTGCTGTCACTAGCAACACCACCACCAGCATGACAGGAACAGTTGTCTCCCAGAGGAGTAGTGTGCAGCTCCTGTCTGGTAAGTTAGTTCTATTATTAACAAGCTGAATGTACTGATGAACAACTGAAGGGGAAGACTACCATTAATGGTGTTGCACTGCAGAAAACCATGTGACTGGACCATTTCCTGCACTGTAGCCCAAAGGCACCATTTTAAAAGGTTTTGACTTCCTGTGCTATGAAGTTAGAGTGCTGCTAAGGAACAGCTGGTTGCATGAATCCTTCCTCCATGCAGCTGCTGAATATGCAAGCAATAACACAGGATGAGGTATGGTTTAGAATTACAGGGAGAGAAGAACATGCCACAGATTCATAATAAGGCATGTGGCGCTTGCGCCAAGTACATTTAGCACCTGTGACTTGCTTTTTTCGGCCCCTAAACCACCTCTCCACCATTTTATTGTGCTTATAAAATGGGCATAACATTTCCAAAAGATGCTCAGAATGGTACTGCAGTTGTAAAGGTGAGATTACTATTTCTATTTGCCTATTTATTTGGGGTTTCCAGTTTGAAGACAATAATCCCTTTTACTGCCCATATACTGAAGGTTGTAAACATCCTTTTAAGATTTTAGGAAAGGTTATGTGTGTCTCTGCCCTTGCCACCCCTTCCCCTACAAACACACAAAACAACATTCTATTTCTATTTTTTGACTTTGACTGTGGCATGGAGCAACTGATGGAGGAACACTCTGTTTCTCTGTCACTGACCTTGACAGTAAATAACAAACTATTTTCCTCAAGGCAGTAGCCCCCCCACCCAACACCACGACACAGCATACTTTTGCATTTCCATTTTATTTTTATTTTTAAATGATTGCAGACTGTGTTTGATTTGAATTAAGTAAGCAATAACCCACGACAGGGTATGGGGTTCTTGGCATTTAATCCACACCCTGGTTGCAATGTGAGGCATGAGGCCACAGACTGAGTGCCCTCACAGCACATGGGTTGTGGATTAACTGCCATGAACTCCATACCCTTTCATGGGTTATTAAGCTTATAACATGGGTATCCTTTATAAGGGAAATCATACAGAGAAATGCTTTGTTTTAAGGCTAAAAAGTACAAATTTTATGATGTATCCTGCCACAGTAGAAAGTAGTTCTCATGTTTAGGCTACTTAAACACAGGTGTGAAATGCAACTGCCTACTATATCTTGTCATGTTTACTGACAGCACACTACTCTTACAACTGTAAGACTATGCTGGTGTCTGTATTAATATATAAACAAAAAATATTTCATGAATGTGAAGGGTTGCATTATAACCAAATTAATAAGCATACATTCTGTTCTATCTGTCACTGTCTCTTGCTGCAGCGCAGTCCACTGCTCAGTCTCTCTCTTCCTCCGCACGCAATTAATCAAGAGGTGACCTGTACAATGTGTGTTGCACTCTCTCTTTTTGTGTCTCTCTCCCACGTGTCTGTCTGGTGCTCTCTCCCTGTCTCTTAGACATGATGTCTGCATCGCAGCATTGTCAACGGGGACCACTGCGCAAATGTATGGGGGGGACATCTGCACTGTCTGTGACAAGCGGATGGGAGGGGGACCCATCTGCTGTGACAAATGCTGTCTCACACAATGTTCACTGCCTCTCGTGGATTACTGCACAGATGCTGTGAATATGGCTTTCACCAGGCTGTCAGGGGGAAAGAAATATGGATACTTTCCAGTTTCACAGTTTGGATGAGATTTTTCTGTGTGCCCAGGTGGGATATTGGTTTAGGGAACTTCACAACAACTGTGCATTTATCAGCTGTTAATCCACAGTCAAGTGATGCTGTTTGATCAATTGGATTGCTTTTTTTTCCAAACCCATGTTATAACTGAGTGTGCTATGTGTTGGAGAGCAATCAGCAGAGTTGCACAGGAGTGAGCGTATCCCACTGGAGCCATGGTACTGAACGGTTTATGGTTTGTGCTTTTTGAGAATGAGGTGTATTGCTTACTGCACTGTAATTGTGACGCTTGCTGTATTAGAGATGGTGTTGTGGAGGATCACGTGATGCAGAGTGCTGAGTAGAAGCTCCTCCGCTAAGCTCCTGCCTCCCGAATACAAATTCATCTTTTATATCGTTAAAACTTATCTAATTCCTCTGCTTGCGATTTCCTCTTGTGTTTAAACATCCTGTGCTCCAGTTTTGGGTATCAGAGTGGTAAATGGAGGCTTATATGAAGGAAAGCCCTGCAGAAACATACCCCCCGCCACTCCTGAGAAGGCCTCAAAGAAATCCCGAGCCTCGAGTGGCCCAGACAAGCCTGATCCTTCGCGTCAAGCTGGGGATCAAGAGCCTTTAATTCTTAACAGGTTCTTGGAAGAATTTAAGTCATTTTGAGAAGAGATGAAAAACATGGCGACTGACTTGAAATCCCTCTTCAGAAAATTGGATGAAGTTTCTATCACGGTCTCGGATAACACTGCCCGAATAGTCTCGATCGAGAGAAAACTGGAAAGCCTGGATCCTGAATTTCTATCAACGAGACAAAAATGATCTCGCTTAGAAGCTAAACTCAAAGATTTGGAAGGCCGTAGCCAAATAAATAATGTTGTAATACTCTGGCTTCCAGAAGGGGAAGAGGGCCAGAATGCAGTAGTCTTTGTGCAGAAACTGGTAGACCGGGTCACTGGTCCCTCTCCCTCTCCCTTTGGCCCAGTGTACACGATAGAGCATGCTCATTGGTCCCTGCAACCAAAACCCCCACCTGATGCTCCCCCCATCCCATTATCTACTGCTTTCTGAATTATCTGGAAAAGTAGCATTTCTTGCAGAAAGTCAAGGCCTTACAAGAAGTCAGATGGGAGAAGGCGAAGTTGAGAATTGCTCAAGACATCCCTGGCTCGGTTCGTCTGAAGCTGAAAGCGTTCCACCCTATTGTATCTAAGATTATAGCGGCAGGGTTAAAATTCAGGATGGGGTACCCATCTAAGTTACAAGTCTCAGTTAACGGCTCTTGGCTTAATTTTGAAGATCCTGAAGCTGCGCTACTAAGCCTTAAATAAATGCTGTCAGATTTGTTCCAGACAACCTGAGAGTGCCTCTGGAGTGTTGGGATTCACTGAGAGCTGCTGAGTGAACTGTTACTCGTTTCTTTCATGGAGAAAGCTTTTTCCAATGACCGAGTCCTGCTGTGTTTATTTTCTCAGTTGGAACTGGGCTACTAGTATACAGCCTGACTGTTGCCATTTCCATGCCCTGGTCTTCTGGTGTTAATATTGTTTCAGGGTGAATCCTTTGGGGGTTTTGATGATGGCTCATTTGGGACTGCATTCTGGAGAATACTGCATGCTCAGTTTCTGGGGGTAGCATCCGGGGGAAGGATTTTGGTTAATGGCTTCCTGATTAGATCTTATATGTTAGTTTTTCAGGTTTCAGTGCGGTTTCGGGCTTTCGTTGCACTTTTGGCAGGCCGGTTGAACTGGGATATGACCACAAGAGGGTGCGGTTTGCCCAATGAATATATGTCTGGGTGATTTTGAGTCGAGAGGGATCTCTTTCAGTCTCTATGTCATTCCAGTTTCGCAGGGGGTATTTTGGTACTAGGGGTTGGCAACCCCTAGGTAGTCACTCCAAGTTGTTTTCTCATTTCAGGATCTCATTTCGGCTGTCATCTTGTTTCTCGTTTTTTCATGTTCTTAGTTCGAGTTTGGGGCTATCCCTTCGTACTAGCTTCTCCCCTGGCTCTGGTTTTTGGTGCAGTTTTCTATGGGGGACAGGCAATTTTCAATTCTCATTTTGGTGTCACGTGATTACCTGCCATATTCATGTCTCAGATAGCTTGTTTTCTTTTTTTTTCTAGTTCTGTTGGATTCACTATCATATGTCCACAGGCACTGGAAGCCCGAGACCGCTCTTTAGGCATTAAGGGCTTGTCAATGTAATTCATAAACTACTTCTATACTTAGAGATATGTGAGTGTTCATTAGCAGAGGATATTCTCAGGGGCCGGGAGGGGAGGAAATGACCCAGTGCTGTGCTAAGCGTTGCTGCGACAGATTGGGGGTTGGGAGGGTGGGTGCTACAGGTTCTTGTTGGAGGGTGGAGGTGTACTGGGGAGCTTAAAGTTGGGCTTTTGATGGGGGGGTTAGGGTGGTGGGAGGGCCTTACAGCAGCAATGGGTAGGGTCAGATTACACGTGCTATATACCCTGAGCGCAGGGCAGAATCTATTAAACCTAGTAGTCTTTAGCAGGTGGCCAAGGAGGTGACTTTTGCAACATGGAACGTTAAGGGGATCAGGAAAAAATCCAAGCAATATCAGGTTCTTAAACATTTAAGCCTGCTATGCTCTCAGATAACTTTACTACAGGAATCGCACTTATTAGAAACGGAAGCCTCACAAATGAGGAGACAACAGGTGGGGACGATGTATGAGGCTCAAGGCTCCTCCAATAGTTGTGGGGTCATGCTTATTATTAACAGGGGCATTCCCTTTGTTTCTACACAAGTCATCAAGGATCCTGAGGGTAGGTTCGTTTTAGTTATAGGTACTCTCTGCTCGGTACCATTGTTACTGGGCAGTATATATGGCCCTAATGTAGATGATCCCGTGTACTTCATGAGACTTATAAATATAATCCTGCCTTTCTTTCCTATAAGGATTATTCTGGGGGGTGACTTTAATCAAGTCATAGACTCAAACCTCGACAGGTCAGGTGGTGGATCGCCGGGGTTTCTCCAGGTCAGAGGGCTTTTAGAGACCTACTGGATCAATGTGGGCTCTGTGATGTCTGGCGTGTCCTATATCTGGATTCCAAGGAGTTTACCTACTGGTCATTGGCACTCAGCTCGCAGTCCCGCATTGACTACATCTTTATTTCTCAGACTCTCTTGCCTGGGGTCAGAACCTCATCAATTCAACCCAGTCCTGTCTCCGATCATTCCTTGGTGTTGTGTAAACTGGCATTTCAGGATGTTTCAAAGAGAGAAGCAAGATGGAAACTTATTGATCAATTGCTTAAAGATTCTAAATATTGTAAACTCATAAGGGAACATATTGAGGCCTTTTTTTTTGTCCAACCCTTTAAACAGTGCAGAACCGGACATTATATGGGGGGCTTTTGAGGCCTATGTGAGAGGCATTCTTATTAGTATGGTGGTGACTAGGAAAAGAGCTAGGGAAAGGGAATTACTATCATTATTATCCCAAATTCGGGTACTTGAAATTAATGTTTCGGCCAATACTCCAGAAGAAGATAGGACGAAGCTCTTACTGTTGAGAGATAGATATTTAGAGTTACTCTGGGAAAAGGCAGAGTTAGCTATCATATGTACTAGAGCTAGTTACACTGATCAGGGAGAGAAGGCGGGGCGCCTATTGGTACTCCATATCAAGCAACAAGAATCTGTGAGATTCATCCCTTCTATCAGGGCATCAGCTGATGGGTCTCTGAAAACATCTCCTACCGAGATAGTTCAAGAATTTGCAGTATACTACAAAACACTGTATGGGGACATGGAGCAACCCCCCAGCCCTGTAAGCGAGGAGAAGTATCTGATAGACTCCCACCTGCCCTTCCTCCCAGCACATCACAGAGACTCTCTAGTCCCCTTTATATCATAGGAAGAAATTGCTGAGGTTATCAATAGTTTACCTTCAGATAAAGCTCCTGGTCCTGATGGATTTTCTTCCCTTTTCTACAAGACATTTCGAGATCTCTTACTACCAATACTTAATAGATTATTTCAACATATTCTATCCGGGACAGAGGTTGATTGTCATCTCTTTGAAGCCTTGATAGTACTTCTCCCCAAACCAGACAAAGACCCAGAGCTCGTCCAAAGTTATAGGCATATATCTCTCCTAAATCAAGACATTAAAATTCTGTCAATGATTTTAGCTAATAGGCTATCTGTGGTACTCCCTGAGTTAATAGGCATGAATCAGGTAGGATTTATGAAAGCACGCTCATAGGCAGACCACTTGCATACGTTATCTCACGTCTTCTTGGCTACCAGAGACGCTGAGTTCTCGGCAGGCCGGGTCTCTCTGGATGCTGAGAAGGTGTTCGATCCGGTAAATTGAGTTTTTTGTTCAAGGTACTGAGTGCTTTCAAATTCCCTCTGGTGTTTATATCCTGGGTTGCTGCACTATATAAATCCCCTACAGCAAGAATCTCAGCAAATGGGGCTTTGTCTAACTCCTTCCCACTCCATTCAGAGACTAGGCAGGGCTGCCCCCTATCACCTCTGTTATTTAATCTATACTTGGAACCCCTCATTCAAAACATTCTCAAAAATATCTCTATACAAGGTATTTGGGTTGGGCGCCATGAAATTAAAGTCACCACGTATGCAGATGATTTGTTGATACATCTCTCCCATCCGGTATCATCAATACCGCCCCTACTGAATGAAATAGCCAGATTTAGCGAGCTATTTAATCACAAGCTGAATGCCAGTAAATCCTTATTTTTCCATTAAACCACAAGGTATTCAAGAATGATATTAGTCCCCTAGGCTTATGCTGGACTCCTAGAGCATTTAGGTATTTGGGCATTAAGGTATCCCGTAACCCCTCAACATGGTTTAAGGATAACCTGGATTCTCTCTCACAGGTTATTATTCACGACCTTGACAGATGGTCTAAACTTCCCATATCATTATGGGGTAGGATTAACATAATTAGATGAATGTCTTTCCTAGAATTTTTAACCCCCTATCCCTTCTCAATACTTTTATCCCTATACGCTGGTTTAAAAAATTGCATGGTATATTTACTAGATTTATTTGGGCTGATAAGTACCCCTGTTTGGCTTATTATAAACTAGCTGTCCCAAAATTTGAGGGAGGGCTCTGGATTCCCCATATGGCATTATACTACTGGGCCAGTCACCTAGTAAAATGCGTGAGATGGATATCCCCGGGCCTTGAAATGGAACAACCAGTATGGCTTAAGATTGAATTAGATGTAATTAAAGCTAAATGCCTGGACCCCTTAACCCTAGTTTACCTCAAATTGTCTCAGGTAAAGACAGCTGACTGTCCTACAGTAGGTATCTCTTTAAGAGTTTTTGCACAGTTATGTTTATTTCTTCATTACTCCACCCAGACTGACTTAGCTCAGTCCATTTGGAACTCCCCATCTTTTACTATTAACAAGAAGCAGATTCCCAGTAAGTGGTTGCCCCAATTAGGTGATGGAAAACTGCTTTCCTTGGTGGATGGGGAGGGACATTGGTTGTCCCCGGGTGGAATTATTGAAAAATTTCTCATTCCAGTTTCATCTCACTTCAAGGTTATGCAATTAAGACACCTACTCACAATAGTCTTGGGGAATATTCCCCCTTCCCAGAAGATGTCAGCCTTGATACCTGAAATCTCCCTACTGTCTGGATCTTCAGGCACTGTATCTAAATTATACAGAGTGTTGTATCATAAAAAATACGGGGACTCCTTTGGACCTACTAGATTCTGGAACTCAATCCTTCCTCAATACCAGTTGGATTGGCAATCCCTATGGAGATCCTGTCATAAATATGTTTCCCAGGATAGATTGCATCTCATGCAATACCATATATTACATAATATGTATTGTACCCCTGTTAAACTAAAGAAATGGGGTTTCTTGAATTCTAGTACATGTATTAAGTGCATGCAGGAAGAAGGAATGCTCCTTCATATGTTTTGGTCCTGTCCCAAAGTTTCCCCTCTATGGAATTCAATCAAGATGTCTCTGGATCCCCTTCTGGGCCTTCAGGAGTACTTTATTCCTGAGATATGTCTTCTAGGGGACATGTCCCCTGTCAGGGTCAGAATCAGGACATTTCATATTTCCATGATTGCTCTATCTGCTAAGAAACTCATTTTATGCCATTGGAAAGACAAATCCACCCCATCTTCCCAAGAGTGGTTGCACAAAATCATTGCTAATCGATGAACAGAAAAGGTGATTGCAAGCCTTCATAACAGACTTGCAGCTCATAGTAAAATATGGGATCACCTCCATTCCTTACTCTTACTGTCTCACTTATGATTTTGCCACACCTTAGTCTTTCTCATATGTCCAATGGGAATAATCACTGCACTTAGGGGTTATCACGGTCTTGTTGCTGCTGTAAGGGGATGGGTGGGAGGGGTGGGCCAGGCAGTTCTTTCTGTACATGTGGTATGTCACATCTTGTTACGCTGTAACTGACCTTTATAAAGGGAAATGTATCAATAAAGTTTAAATTAAAAAAAAAGAGATGGTGTTGTGGCAAACCCATTTTATTAAACAAAAATATTTGGGGGGTTAATGATGTGGAGTATTACCAGGTGGAAAAGAATCAAAGTAGAGTGATGGACACTAAGGCTACTGCACATAATTTTGGTAATATATTGGCAGATTGGATGGGCTGACAGGCCTTTTTGTGCCATCGTTGGCAATCCATCTATAAAGTCAGGTTTATACCATTATGTCATTGAAGATTTCTGTGTTAGTCAGCCATCAACCAGGTGATTAAGAGTGCCATTGTTCACTTGAAATTTACAGCTGTGACCGGAGATCACAGAGAGGTTTAGAATGTTGCTATGCTGAAGGCAGGGCACACAGTGTGCAAGTGGAGGCTTTCTGAATCAAACATAGATCACCTTGATGTGCATCCACAAGTAGCATAGCTGAATCACTGTAATCACATAAATCTCCTAACATTTGCTCATTGTTCAATATGTCAATCATGCATTCTGATAAACTGTTTATCCAGAACATTTGGTGATAGCGATAAGCACTTCATATTTCATCAACATTATTATAAAAGTGTGTCATACTCTTGCTGGATACTGCCAAAAAGGTTAAGGCAGAACTCTGAACTGCAAGAGAACTTGATTTTCCCTTAGCCCAAAGAATGTTGGATGGGCTACTTGCTCAGTTGACACTGTATGGACTTAGGTCTTGGTTGACTAACACAATGATAATTACAACATTGACCACTGGTGTTGTCGCTTGATTCCTCTTCAGTTCCCTCATTCAATCACCTGGCTGGCAGGGTACATTCAGGACAGCAGGTGCAGCAGCATCCATCAAGCAAGCCTTACAGAGGCAGACCTGAGAAGAGAAAAATCATACAGAAAGTAGCAGAAACATCAGGGAGACATGGCATTGGTTATAACAGGGCCGGACCACACCTGTGAGGCTGGACCAACAATTCTGAACATCCTATCACTAATTAGTCTCCCACCACTCACTACCCAATGTGCAACTAACGGGGTCTGTACATTTGGTAGCACACCCCCTTGCACCCATCACCCACACCTGCCTTATTTGTCTAACTATAAATATATCTATTCCACTCTCATATAATGATCTGTGTAGGAAGAAAAAAGGTACAACAACAACCACTGCTACTTATATGGGCATTTGTGAAAGACAAACCATGAAGCCACAGGCCTGGCTGGCAGGGTACATTTGGGACAGCAGGAGCAGCAGCTGCATCCAGAAAGCATTACAGTGGCAGGACTGAAAAATAAATTACACCCAGAGTCATAGAGACACATGGGAGGCATGGATTTGCATTGGTTAGCAGTGGCACAACACCTGTTAGGCTTGAAATACAACTCAGAACATACTCTTATGATTCCTGATCTACATGCAGCACAACTGGTCTGAGCCTGCAGCAGCTACTCCACCACTACGACTGTCCACCCCCCACTGCTCCCCCAACTGCCTGCCTCAAAGATCAATCTGAATCTACACCTATTCCATTACCATAGAATGTTTTACTATAAAAAAAAAAATATTAAGTACTTATCTGGACAGTTGGGAGGGACACACCATGAAACCACGGGATTGGCAAAAAGTAGGGGAGAAACACGGCTGCAGCAAGAGTAGGAGCAGCATTCAAGAAGCCTTACACATGCAGACCTGAAAGGGAAGCACACCAAAAGTTGCAGAAACACAAGAGAAGCAATTTGACTAGCATTGCTTAGCTCAGGCACAACACCTGTTATGCCAGAGAAACAACAATGCAAAACATTCTCTCTCCCTTTACCTAATCTACATGCATCACAAGTGGTCTGAGCCTGCACCAGTTACTCCACCACTACCACTACCACTACTACTGTCCTGTCCATCCCCCACTGGCCTCCCAACTGCCTGCCTCAAAGACCATCCAAATCTACACTAAAGAGAAACTGAAAAACAAATTTCAAGCTTTGACTGTAAAAAAAAAAAATGTAAGTACTTGCATGGGCCGTTGGGATAGACACACCAAGAAGCCACAGGGCTAGCAGAATAGGGGAGGATCACCGCAGCAGCAGGAGCAACAGCAGCAGCATTCACAAAGCCTTACACAGGCAGACCTGAAAGGGATGCATAATAAGAGTTGCAAAAACACAGGAGAAGTAAGGATTGGCATTGCGTAGCCAAGGCACAATGGCAAAGACTAGCATCAACTCAGAACATACTGTCATTTTACCTAATCTACCTGTAGCACAACTTGCGCAAACTTGTGGCATTAATGGCCTCCAAGGACCTGGATATCATGGCAGTCACAGAGATATGGTGCAACAGCAACCATGCCTGGGAGCTAACCATTCTAGGGTAAATGCTGCACAGACAGGACAGGAAAGGAAAGAAGGGGGAGGAGTGGCATTGTATGTCAGGGAAGGGATAAAAGCAACAGTCCCACAAGACAAGGGGGAAAATCAGAGGCGCTGTGGGTAACCCTGGAGGTGGGGAGGGGAACAGTACTTAGAATAGGAGTGATATACGGGCCCTCAAGGCAGACAGAGGATGTAGACAGAGAACTGCTGGAGACCATAGAGAACTTGGCAACAAAGGGTGAATTGCTGCTGATGGGTGACTTCAACTTGCCAGATGTGGACTGGATCATCCTAGTGGCAGCCTCAGCCAGGAGTAAGGGATTCCTGCAATCCCTACAAGGAGCAGGTCTCACATAGCTAGTGAGGGAGCCTACAAGGGAGAATGCAATTCTGGATCTTGTCCTAAGCAATGGGGACAGAATAAAGGAAGTCACAGTGTGGGGACCCTAGGGACTAGTGATCATCGAGCTGTGGGGTTCACCATAAGGATGTCACAGGAGGCTAGCCACACAAGGGCTAGAATCCTAGATTTCAGAAAGACAGACTTTGGTAAGATGAACGATGAATTCTGGAAGGTTATGCAGGGATACAATGACATAAGGGGAATAGTGGAACAGTGGGATAAGATAAGGGAAGCCCTGCACATGGTAGTAAACCATTGTGCCAGGCCCTGCAGCAAGAGCAAAAGAAAGTGGAAACCACTGTGGTTCTTGAGGGGAGTAGCAGAGCTAGTAAGAGGAAAAAAGATGGCATTTCTGAGGTACAAGCCTGCGCAAAGCATGGAGGACAGGCAAGAATACTTGGAAAAATGAAAGGAAGTGAACAAGGCAGCAAGGGCAGCAAAGGCTTAGGGAAGAGGGAGATAGGATAGTGGAGAAAGACATTGACAAGGCAACCATCCTCAACCAGTACTTCTCTTCTGTATTTACAGAAGAAGACAATGGGGATGGTCCCCCATTAATGGAGAAGGGCAAACAGGGAGAAGGGGTGGACATTAGACCTTTTTCAGATGACAGAGTAAAAAAAGCACTAGAACAGCTGAGGTTGGAAAAAGCTATGAGGCCCAATTGGATACACCTGAGGATCTTAAAGGAGCTCCGAGAGGAACTGGCTAAACCACTGGCTAAACTGTTCTGTGAATCACTAGAAACAGGCATGGTTCTGGAGGAGTGGAAGAGGGCACAAGTGGTACCCCTGCACAAAAGTGGTAACAAGGAGGAGGCAGAAAACTACTGCCCAGTCAGTTTGACCTCAGTAATAGGTAAAATGATGGAAATCTTACTTAAGGAAAGGATAGTGGACTACCTAGAGACAAGGGGGCTGCTGGATCCCAGGCAACATGGATTCATTGCAGGAAGGTCATGCCAGACCACCTTGATTGATTTCTTTGAGTGGGTGACAAAGGAAATAGACCAGGGCAGAGCAGTAGATGTGGCCTATCTGGACTTCAAGAAGGCCTTTGACACAGTCACACACAGGAGACTAATCCACAAGCTGGCAAATCTGGGTGTGGGGACAGAGGTGGCTATGAGGGTTAGAAACTGGTTGAGTAACAGAACAGAAAGAGTGGTGGTAAATGGAGCTAGCTCACAGGAGGGATGGGTAACAAGTGGCATACCTCAGGGATCAGTGCTGGGACTAGTGCTCTTCAATGTTTTCATAAGCGATATTGCAAAGGGTCTAGAAGGGAGGGTTAGCTTTTTCATGGATGATACAAAGCTATGTAACAGGGTAGATACACAGGAAGGTATAGAAAAAATGAGGAGGGATTTGAAGAGGCTAAAAATCTGGTTGGGTTTCAGTGCAAAAAAGTGGAAGATTATGCACCTAGGGAGAAGGAATACTAGGGCTGAGTATGAACTAGATGGGGTAACACTGGAGGCCACCACAGAGGAAAGGGATCTAGATGTAGTCATAGAAGACAACCTCAAAGTGGCTAAACAGTGCAACAAAGCAGTTGGAAAGGCTAACAGAATGCTAGGGTGCATAGGGAGGGGTATAACAAGTAGAAGGAGGGAAGTGGTGGTCTCATCTGGAGTACTGTGTTCAGTTCTGGAGGCCCCATTTCCAAAAAGACATAGACAGGATGAGATGGTGCAGAGGAGGGTGACAAAAATGGTGTCAGAGATGCAGCATAAGTCATATAAGGAGAGGATCAGATATCTAAATATGTACTCCCTGGAGCTAAGGGGAGCATGATAGAGACCTTCAAATATCTAAAGGAGATCAACAGGGTACCAGAAGGGAACATCTTTCACATGAAGGGAAACAGCAGAACAAGGGGGCACAGCATGAGACTAAAAGGTGGAAAACTTAGAGGGAACTTGAGAAAATTCTACTTCACTGAAAGGGTGGTGGAGAGCTAGAACAGTCTCCCCCAGGAAGTGGTGGGGGTGGCCACAGTTCAGGAATTCAAGAATGCATGGGATAGGCACATGGGAACTATCAAGCTAGAGTGAAAGGAGGGTCTTGTAGCATCTAGGGTATCAAGCATTAGAAAGAGGGATAGGGCAGACTGGATTGGCCACAAGGCCCTCATCTGCCGACAACAGCTATGTATCTATGGTCTGCACCTACAGCAGTTACCCCACCACAACCACTTCCACTGCCACTACCCCCAAACTGCCTATCTCAAAGTCTGTCTGAATCTTCACTAAAGAGAAACTAAAAAACACATTTCAAGCTTTGACTGAAAAAAAATATTAAGTACTTACCTGGGCAGTTGAGATGGACACACCATGAAGATACAGGGCTAGCAGACTAGGGGAGGATCATGGCAGCAGCAGGTGCAGGAGCAGCATTCATAAAGCCTGAAAAAAGGAGCATAAGAGAAACAATTACTTTCAGAAACAGTAAACATGAGTCATCACTCAGTACACAAAAAAAAAAAATTGAAATTAATTCTACTCACCTGTGTGGCAATGGAAGGAGATGTGAAGTCTTAAAGTGGATAGTATGACAGTCAAGAGTGCCTGGTCCATGGCAGTAACTACTCTCCTGTTATTATGGTGTGGTACTTCATGTCAACAAATTGGCCACAGCAGATCAATATGATTGGCGTTCTTCTCTTCCATCAGTGTAACTGAAATATGTAATAAACTCAACATCCCACAGTACACAGGTCATGACATGCATTCATGCAGTGTCCTTATATGATCACATCATCATGTGAGGCCACATTGTCAGTCTTTTCTGTGTCATGGTGTAGTTCCTGTTGTTGCTCTTCTGACAAACTTGGATTTACTTTTCATCTTAATTTGCAGTCCAAAAATCAACTAATGCTGGCAGTTCTACATGTAAAAGTCACTATTAACAACACTGTGCACAGCAGCATACATAAATGTTGTGGTGAGGTTGTTTCACTCAAAGCACACCGACAGTAGTGTACCTCAATACACATAGCCCCCTGTGGCAGTGACACTGTTACTCCGACTTGCTGGAAGGTACAGTGATCTTGACAGAGTCTGCTTGTGAATCATAGCTTTACGGTTGCTGCTTGAATGAGGGTACATTTGTCACTCCAAGTGATGTGACACAAGAACTTTTATAGTCACTCCAGCCACAGAAACCTTTCAGCTAAATTCCACTTTAAGCTAAATTAGAAAAAAACTAAAACAATATCAAACTTACAAAAAATCCTCTACAAATTAACTCTCTCAACATCAAATATAATTAACTAACCATTGCCTCCTGTAGTTTAAAAAAAAAATAGCAAAACTTACAGGGAGCTTCACCACAGCAAGCAGGCTTAACCACTCCTTCTCTCTGCAGTTTGATGGCTCACTCAGAATTTAAAGGCTAAGTGGGTGGGCAAGTCTGGGCATGCCCTGTGCAGTCACTCCAGCCACAGAACCTTTATAGTCACTCCAGCGACATAAACCTTTCAGCTAAATTCCACTTTTAGCTAAATTAGAAAAAAAGTGAAACAATATCAAAACTTACAAAAATCCTCTACAAATTAACTCTCTCAACAGCAAGTAAAATTAACTAGCCCTTCCCTCCAGTAGTTTAAAAAACAATAGCAAAACTTACACAGAGCTTCACCACAGCAAGCAGGCTTAACCACTCTTTCTCTTTTTAACAGTACATGGTTTATTTTTTCTTAAATATCAGTTAGATGTCTCTGTATTATTTGTGGTAGAAACTGACTCTGTTAGATCTTCATATATAGTCACTATTGCTACTTACAGATTGACAAGATTCACTGTCCATTATATATAGAATAAAGTATGGGTCGGGGTGTGTATCGAGATTTTACACACACCCGAGTTGTGGGATGCTACATAAACCCCGAGGGCGAAGCCCGAGGGGTTTGTGAAAAGCATCCCACAACGAGGGTTTGTGTAAAAATCGAGTCTGACACCCCCAACCCATTTTTTATTTTATATAATTGCCAGGTTTGCCTTTTTTGCCTCAGCAATTATATAAAATAAAGAGGTCTGTGTCTCCTGCCAGTGTATGCCACGGTCGGTCCTTTTACTGCGGTGCCGAGATTTTTATATTTAACATTTTTTTTTCCCCCAATTTCTTCACGTCTTTCTGTGCAGGGTATAAGGGGGAGAAAAGAAGAGGACTTACCGCCGAGTTGTTCTGGCGGTTCGGTAACACGGAAGCGAGGAGTGCTGATGGCTGGTAGTGCTGCTGCGTCAGCATGCACAGAGAAAGGGAAATCTTGCACGAGTTTGCTGTTATAAATGCTCCTTTATAATGGCAAATTATGCCATGGTTTCCCTATGGGAAAAAGGTAGAGCCGGTAATTATAATACAGTTATTTATTCAGGGGCCCTGCTTCCACCTCCCTCAAATATATACATTTGCCTGGTCTTCTCCTACTAAAATATGTTCAATTTTGGTCTCTTTTTGCTTTAAATATGCTGTAATATGTGGCTGCTTTGATGCTGTGCTTTGCATTTCTAATACTTGATTTTTTAAATTAGCACCCGACAAATCCCTCTGTTTCTCTATATTGTCACATTCCATTGTGCTATCCAATATTAGCCCTATGTCATTAAATTCACCTCTGTTATGAAGCAGTTTCTTCCTTTTGTTGGCATTACCCAGTACAATGTAGACCCAACCTTTGTATGCATCTGCCCTGTACCTGTAGACTGACTTTATTTCAGCCCATCCCATTTTATCACTTGTCAAGTCTTTTATCAGATTATATACTGCCAATTTAAGCAAATATGAGTTTTCCTTTTTTGTCTTTGTTAGGCCTTTGAGAAACACTGTGGGCAATAAGTCCCCTGATTCTATTAAAATTATTTTTTTTTCTCTTTGTTTAAGTCTTTATCAACTGCAGTGTTCTCACTTGCAAATTTTACTTTCTTCTGTTTCTCAGTGATACTTATTATTTTTTGTGTTCAAACCATGTTCTTGTCCTGATTTTTGCTTTTTTTTCCTGGTTGATCTTGTTTGTTGTTCGATTTAATATTCATATCCTTATCCCTTGTTTTGTTCTTTCCTATATTTCTTATTAACACATCCTTTCTTTGATTTTATTCTTCTAGTAACAGGGTTATTTCCTCAAGTTCATTGTTTGCAATCTCTTCTGTTGTCTCACTAATTGTTTTCTTATTCTGCCCCTTTTTCTTTTTCCCTTTTACCTTCTCTCTTTTATTTGTTTCTGAGGGGTGTTGCTTCTCCTCAAATATTTTTTTTCTAATGATTTACTGCACTTATTAGCCTCTTCCTTATTGTCCAAAACTTCTGAAGCCTGCCCGAGTGAGGAAATCTCTTGTTGGATTTCCTCATTTATTTCCCAATATGGAAGTTTTATTTGAGTGTCTTGGTCATTTGTACAAAAGCAAAAAAATGCTTTAAATAGAGCCACAAGTTCAGAGAGCTGGGCATTTCCTTGTTGAAATTATTTTTTTAACTCTTCCATTTTTTTCTAATAAAAGGCAGTTTTGATCCACTTCAATTCTATTTTGTTGTCTACTTCTTTTGTTATCACCCGGTGTTTTACCAGCTGCCTTTTTTTGTTGTACTCTATTATCAAATGTTTTAAGATAAGGAGTTAAGAAAGACTCAAAGCCCTTAAAAAATAATTTCTATTTTCTTCTGAATTTCTTACATGACTCATTTCCTGAATCACTTTCTCTTTGTCCAGTTTCCATCAATTGTGGCTCCTCTGGTATATTTCCAATAATACTTTCAGTTGTCAATTCACTGTCATCATTTTGATCAGCCAAAGTTGCTTCTTCAACATCTTGTTCTTATACTTCCTTTAGCCTTCTCAAACCACTCCTTTACATTCTTTTGAGGCAAACTACCTCTCCTTGATCCTCTTTCATTACTTGCATGAAAATTTGCCAAATCTGCAATACTTAACCTAGGACCAGTATTATCTATATAAGACTTGTTGCCAATTTCACCTTCTGGCCCATCCTCCAAATTTCTAATTTCAATCAGTAATGGATGGGTCATTTCATGTTGTTCTCTGTTGGGTTCAATTACTGGTGATGAGGTCAGGGAGGGGTTAAAGTTGCTTTTAACAACTTTATTATCACCTCTTAATTCCATTAAATTATCAGCATGTTTCAAGAAATGTATTATATTATTATTTTCTCTCTGCATATTTTTATTTGATACCTGTTTCTTGTAAAGCTTACTTGATTTCTTTCTCTTACTACGTTTTTTGTTTTTTTATTTTCCCTAGATTTTTTTAATATAAACCTTGTGAATGTAGAAAAAAAAAGAAAGAAAGAAAGAAAGAAAGAAAGAAAGAAAGAAAGAAAGAAAGAAAGAAAGGGGCTTTTAAGAGATAACAGGAGTGGCAACCTTAAGATACCAAGTACCAGAAGATAAAACAAATTTCACACTCTATCACACCTACACAAAGTCATAAAACTAATATTACTGTGCTAATCACAAGTCCATTACCAGGTTCATGGAAAAACTTCAATCTTCAGGCTGCTTTCAGTCAACTTTTGCTGTATTTCAAAAGCCACGATGTTCACAGGTATGGGGTAAAAAGAAAAAGGGCAAGGGCAGCATTATTCAGTCCAACAGGATTACTCCTATGTCCAGTTCTGGACTCCGAGCCTTTGGACAGTACTTTTCCAAATGGGAACAATGTTCACTCGATTGTTTTTGAAAGGCCGTTCTAGGTTTTGAGTGAGAATGGTTCAACAAAGTCACTTGGTCAATCACTTGATCAGTCAATCTCCACTTTCCTAGAATCCTCGGACCCACTGGACTACATAAAGGGGGGACACAAAAAGAAAGGATAACAACTAATAATATATGATATACTACAATTCAAAGCAGGCTGTTTTTTGCTGACATATTTAAACTTGTATTTAAATATAAAAATGCACACTATATTCTTTCAACTATTCCTAATACTCAGGTTTACTCTATCCACTTTCCCACCAGTTTCTTCTTTTAAAATATACTCATTTACTTAGTGTTTTTTATTTCTAAATACTAGGGTCCTTGCAGATAAAGTACTTACTTTTCTATTCCTTCTAAATCTTTCTCCTTATGCTTTTCCACTCTCAGATTTCCAAAGTCAGCACAACTCATTGAGCATCTCACCAGGGTCAAAAACGTAAGGGAATGTGTAGAGGAGTCTTCTCTCAAGGACCCCCTTTTTTTCAGTGTCTCAAATAAATAGATTAAAGCTGCTGACCACTGAATAAGAGATAAAATACATATAGGAATACCCAAACATTGACCATTTGTTTCACGGTCTTCGGGGAACACAACTGAGTCTAAACAGACTGATAAAAGAATGGTATAAAGTAAACTGTCAGAATGAGGTGAATTTTATATTCAGCAGGATTGACATACCCTCAGCTGAATCAGTATTAATCATTCTGTATGATTGTGCTATTAATTTGATTCACACAGAAAACATGTGTAATTGCTAGCTTATGTGGTCAATTCAATTTAATCGATCAATTATAGTTGATTTTAATTAATTCTAGAATTCAGTGCTACTAAGCTTACCTAAAGCAACCTAAAGCTCTCACTCTAAATCTTTAATCTCGATCTTCAATCTGATCAAATCAATCAAATCAGTTAACCATAGCTGTATAACAATACAAGTTAGCTAACTTTGTTAATCATAACTATGCTTAACTCAGTTCTTATTCTAACTGAGAAAAAAAAGGAAAAACACTAAGATATTAACTATTATGCTATACCGACATACTAAGAACCGAAAACCTCACCATTTATCTTCCCTCTCTGGCTGCTAATTCTAGTGAAATTACTTGGAATGTTAGAATGTTATAAAATGTTGTAAAATACAACAAAATAAAAAAATTAAAATTCTGTAAAAATTCTGTAAACTACAAGCTATGGGTTACGAGTTATAGAGTCTGCATGCAGTTGCACATATTAAACATAAACAGCGTAAACTACAGTGTTTGTATAGCCTGCACTCGTAACATAAAAAGAATACAATAACAAATAAGTTTATCTTAGATTTATCACAGATAAAGATAAAATATCCTTGAGTTATAAAGGAGCCACAGAATTTGCAATTTTCATAATATATGTCAAAAGCTCTTCCCTTGGTGTCCAACCCTCCACTGGGCTGCCCACTAAAACAGTCCCCCGTTTTGGCCACTCTGCCACTGCTCAGACTCGGTCAGCATAAATGGGTGCTGTCTTCATATCTCAGCAACACAAGATAACCTGGAAAGGGTGCAGTTCTTTCTCTACTTCAATTCAGACAACAATGGCATACCTGTTGTAGAGTAGTTTAAGGCTTATCTGAGTCCCTGCTTCCTGTTCTCCTCTCCTCAGAATCAGTAGCATGCAGTTGCTGTCTGTCTCCTGCTCTGCTCTCCACAGTTTGCAGTATCAGCAGTTCATGCTGCCATACTTTCAGGATACTGTCAGCTCGTGCTTCTACCCCTTGTTTATGGGGAGGTATCATCCATTCTCTCTTGCACTCTTTATGTCCAAAGTGATTAATTTCACAGACGATGTGGGCAGTGCTAGAAACCACTCCCCCATAATCACATGCTGAGAGGATCATTTTTTAAGAATCACATGGAAGGCAGAGAGAGGAATGCAGTTTTTTGTGGTGATAGTCTACCAAACATAGGGAGGAGTTTCCTATGAATGGCATGGAATGTGAAGATGATGATGCATGTGAACATCAAGTTTTATTTTTCCTTTAGCTGTTTGATCCATCAACCACCACCTGCACCTACCTTTGGGCCCTGTTTGACCCCCAGCTACCACTGTTGCACCTCTGCCATCTTAGCCTGTGAGGAGTTACACAGGGCAAAGCACAAGAACTGCCAGGACCATCATACTTGGCAGTCATGGCACATTTTTTTTCTAATTTTTTTTGTCCTCGTTTCT
This sequence comes from Neoceratodus forsteri, assembly GCA_016271365.2. Classification (NCBI taxonomy): domain Eukaryota; kingdom Metazoa; phylum Chordata; order Ceratodontiformes; family Ceratodontidae; genus Neoceratodus; species Neoceratodus forsteri. Next base: position 1,243,106,093 of record CM057458.1, on the reverse strand, counting down.
CCCCACCACCACCCCATGATGTTATGCTATGCCTCTAGTGGCCTCAGATGGTAGCTGCACACACTGGGCTGATGCCACCTCCTATGAAGGAGCAAGCACCCTGGCTCACCACAGAAGACTGCTCCTATGCAGGGTCCTGGCCATCTCCCTATCCAGCTGATTTGTGCTTTCCTTGGGAGCACTCCCCAGACTGGTCATCTGAGACTGGCATACCTGGGCTCACTTCTGAACACAGGTCATCAGTATGGAACTGCAACACACTTCCACTTGAACAATTAGGCATCCCACGAAAATCAAGGTATTTAATTGTGAGAACTTACTCAATGTGAGCACCACAAGAGCTCATTAAGACTGGGATGGACTGGAGCTTAGCCTGACACTGGATGGGGTCAACAGTCATCAAAGTCATCTTATTGGCATTGAGAAACAGCTGTTAGCCCTGAATCATCCCTGGTCATTGTAAAACTTTTGCTGGAGCACTGCTACACAGCTCAAGGCAAGTCAAGTCAAATGTGTTTATATAGCAACATCTGGATGCTGTTCAATTCAAACACAAAAATAAAAGTAAAAGAAACAGGGGATAGTCAATGGCTTGGCTCTAAATGTGCCACTGATCTTCATTTGTTTGTATGGTGAGTGGGATATGGTTATAACTGACTGGTGATAGATCACTGACAGGGTTATACAAGTGTTAATAAAGTGCATATTTTGAGTCATATCATTGCATATTAAATTAATACAACATCAGTATACTAGCAAAAACTTTAAAGAGCAACTGACACCTCTAGAAGAACTTTGAAAAACATATCATTTGGGTGCAAAGCAGCTCATATTTCTCATTAGTTCTGTATTTCTAATGCCCACTATTTGCTGTTTTAGTGAGGTTAATATGCATGAAAACAGGATAGTTGGCCCTTTGGGGTTCAACGGCTCCTATTGCATCTTCCCAATCTGATGTCTTAATACTCTGCTTGTGACATCACAGTTATTCCCATGGCAACAGACTGTGATGTCACAACAGAGCAGTATGATTAATTAGGGCACAAGCTACAGAGGCAGATGAACTCTAAGGTATAAAGATCTTGTTTTTTGTGTGAATTTCTTCAGGTGTAGTCAGCTGGTGGACATCTAATCTGAAATTTTTTGAAGGCATTGGTGTATTATAAGAACTGCAATATGCCCATATGGCCCAAAAGACACGTCCAACTGGTATCATCTGCATAACAGTGAAACTACAATTTATGCCATCTAATGATCTCTCCTAGTGATAACATGTACAGGATAAGGAACATGGGGACAGGAATGACTCCTGAGGCACCCTTTTATGGCAGAGTGAAAACACCCCTACTCAGGTGCAACCAAAGAATCCTTGCAACAGCTGGACTAAGGGCTTTAGGGAGCACAGGCAAACAGCACAGTGCTACCCTTGTACATATGAATGTACATGGAGACTCAAGTCTTTGAGGTAGGTAAAAAAGAGTTAAAACAAGACAAGACAAGACAAAGAACTAAGCCCTGGAGAAAAACTGACACAATCAGTAGGGGGACTGGACATCTTCAACAAGACTTTGTGAAGTCAATCCACTAAGTTGCAGCTGAACCATATAACCAAGAGATTGTGTAGACCTACCCTACTCAGTGTTTCAGGGGGAATAGGATGCACAAGTGAATCAAATATCTTTCTGAGGTCAATGAAGACTGCAGAGGTCATCAAGCATTGATCATTTCCCTTCCAAATAAAGTCTGTCAGACTGAAGAGGCAAGGAACTACAGATCTGAAATTATGGAAATCAGACTGAAAAGAGCTGAAGAGTGAGTCATTGAGAAAAGAGAAGAGTTATTTGTACATCTTAGCCAGTGCAGGGTTAAGGGAGATAAGGCAGTGGTTCCCAAGAGAAATGGTGTCCCTCTTTTTGTGGAAAGGAAGGGATTTAGCCCTCCTATCTTCCATGCACTCTGTATATTACCAGTATTAAAGGAAAGGCTGAAAAGAGCAGAGATTGGCTGAGAACTAGGAAGGGAAGAGAAGAGAGGTGTAGGAGCTTGGGGTGAATACCATCTGAGCTGTTGCATTTAGTTGGGTTAAGAGAAAATAGGGTTGAAGCAGTCAATGTTGTATTTTTAGCTTGCTTTCTTATTTTGGGCCCACTGTGACCCAAACCCATACAAACACATTAGGGCTGGCCCATTTTCCCCTGGGGTATGATACAGATGAGATCCACTGATGAGTCCTGTGTACAGCAAAACATGTGTCTGTGTCTTCCATTCTCTCTCTTTGCAGATTGTGTGAGAGGTCCTTTGGCACCATGAATTCCTGCTTAAAGCAGAACCAGCCTAAATTTCCACAATGATTTACATATGTACCCCATGATGCTTTGCATTATGAAGTTATGTGTGATTTTGTAATTCTTAGAAACCTGACTTTTTAGCAAATGCCATTTTTGGGTAAGCCATGTTTCCGTTATTTTGTGCTAAGGTTCTTTGTCTTCTTATCTTGCTTTCTTATTTTGGGCTCACACTGACCCAAACCTGTAAGACTACATTATGGCTGACTCATTTTCCCTTGGGTTATGATAAAGACAAGGTACACTGATGAATTAAACATGTGTCTGTGTCTTCTGTTCTCATCCTTCTGCAGATTGTGTGAGAGGCCCTTTGGCAACATGCACTAGTGCTTAAAGTAGTGCCAGCCTATATGTTCATAGTGATTTACATATACATCCCAGTATGCTTAGAATTATGGAGGTTTGTGTAATGTTGTATTTCGGTGTAGGAGGTGCATGAATAAGAAATAACAAGGAGGAGGGAAAGCAGGGGGAGGTTGGGGAACTGAAGGCAGAAGATGCTGAAGGAGTGGTGAGGTTGGAAGTAAAGAAAGATATTGGTAATTAAAAAGACATAGAAAGGGATGGTGAACTCAAGGGTGTTGGAGATAGTGGTGATGTTATTTTGTGACTGCTGGAGGGGAATTTAAGGGATGGGGGTTGAATAGTAAGTACTGTAGATGACCTTTCTGAACTTCAATGGCCTTCTAGAGCAAGATAGTGGAGTGGTCAGTATCAAGAGCAAACTGTTCTGTGAGGCACTACAAGGCCATAATAACAGTTCAACAAAAATAAAGCAATGACTAGCTTATTACAGAAACATAATTGTATTATTGTAAGTTATTTTATTATAATGCTTTTCAGAAAGTGGCTTATCCACCTTGCCAACCAATGTTTTGTTGGGACCTTGCTGCTTCTTTGAGGTAGTAAAAGTGGGCATTATCTAATAATTAATCTCTGTCTGTTTATTAAGGTTTTGCAATCACCTTACAGTTCCTTAATTTGTACTTTGATTTTTATAGCAGGGTGCCATTCTGTTGGGGTTCCATTTTGCTGAAAGGGTGGTGAGCCAGGTGGTTTAGGAAGTTTCTGAGAAGCCCCTTTAATAAAATTAATTAAATTATAAGTATGTCTGGCGTGAGTTATTGCTCTATTTTTGCTGTATGCTCACTATTTTTGTTGAGCAGATTCCTCTCATTTGATATTTTCAGTTGCAGAGCCTCATGGGACGAAGGCTGTTTTCTGTTTCCAAGATGATAATGCAACTCACTAGGCACAAATGGGGGAGCTTCAAAAGAATCAGGTGCAGTCACAAACACATGCTGTGCCTGCGTGCACCTTATTGCATCTGAGCAGCCCTCCTGCTATTGTCAAAAGATGCATCTGTATATGACAAAGTCACAATTTGTTATAAGAAATTGTGTCAGATATGATTGTGTTTTTTTTGGCTGCAATTAGCACCATGTATTAGCTAGTCAAACAGGTCTGGATGCATTTACTTTGGAAAATAGTAGAAGATGTATCTTGGATGGATCCTTTAGAAAATCCTGCCAATAATCTTTTAAAATGTCACACACTCAAAGTATGCTTAAGGGGAAACATGACACAATGCTAGAGGCACTGACTGGGTTAAACAAGCATTTGTCAATGCCAAACATTGGCTGCTTGTTAAACAATTTGTTTGCAGTTCTGACCCCAGATTTTGAAGATACTTGTTTTAGGATTAGCTTTATAGACATGATGTGCCATTTATAGTATATTGGCCAAAATGCTATTTTGCACCACAGGTACGAAAACACATCCCATCCAGGATTTTAAAAATGACACATTACATTTATGAGGTGATGTGGAAAAATGGCTAAGTTGAAAGGCTGGAGAAAAAATATTGAAAATTAGTGAAGTTATGCGTGAACGTTGAAATAGTGTAATGTTCAGCCATAACCTGGGCATTTTACCATATTTGCACACCACATTTGCAGCCTAGCCTACTTACCCATGCAGAAATATAGATGTTCTGTGTACATGCAAAATGCATGCCACATGCTTAATTGTGCAATGCTTGCATGTGGTTTGCATACACTAAGTGAACCTAAGCGAACCAGGTGTAAAAAACACATCAGGTTCACATGCTGCTAGCTTGACATCTGTGCAGCAGATAAGCTGGTGCAAACATCTTCTAAAAATTATATCAGGTTCACATGTCACATACTTGACATAAGTGCAACAGTTAAGCTGATGTGAATATCATTTAAACATCACATCCGGTTCACATGCTGCATGCTTGCCATGTGTGCAGCAGCTAAGTTGGTACAAATTTCATCTAAACAAATACATCAGTTTCTGTTTCTTATACTACTGCTAGCAATTAGAGTCATTAACCTTTGCTGTGCCATGGACTGATATACCAGTCCGGAATTCCTATATGTTCTAAATCTGTCAGCATCCTAAGGGCTAAAACACATTTTTATTTGAATTCTCATAAAAATTAGGTAAGCACATTAATCTGATATTTTTACAAGTTGTTTAATGACTTTTGATTTTTGTCATTAAATCACCATTAATTTGTAAAGTATTGTTTGTTTACTGCACTAAATATCTAGGTTATAGCCAGTCAACATCCCCCATTCCAGATGTACAAAGAGGGGACTCTTCACTGTGAAGCCTATCCTTTCTGTTTTGGATCATGCAAATCCCTTATGCATATTTAGTGCTACAAATGTGTTTCTCCATGACTGCTTCATCTCACTTACTTTCCCTTTGTCATTCTGTGTTAAGCATATACACTATGGCCATGTTTAGCACTCTTTGTGTTGAGTAGGGTCTTAGAAGCATGCACCATACCTCACAATTTGTCACTGAAATGAGGGACATGGACACTCAAAATGAGGGACAATGAGAACACTAACCCACATGATAATTAGGACACATCATGAAACATGGAGATACAGTACTTCAGAACACAATGGAGGCCATTACAGTAGCACCTGAGAATGAATTTATATCATTAAGCAGGGGTTCCATTTAGGTAGGGAAGATGGGGACCCCCCCATATTTGTGCCTACTGTAGGTTGTTCTTATGGTGTGGCAATAATGGCATTAAATTTGGATTTAATCATTTGCACAGTAAGTGCCCACCTGGCCTGTGTGTGCTCATGCTGCAGGTACTCTCCATACTCAGCTGAGTCTGCATAGTGTTGTCCACTCTTTCCACCTTTTAGCAGCAGCACAATCACATGTGATGTGGATGAGATCCAGCCAAGAAAAAGTGCATGAGTCTTGCAAGTGCAACACTGTCTTTCCTGCCACAGAGTAGACTGCACACTACAGCTTGGAGGAGTCGATGAGCACTGAACTCTCAATAGCAGTGTTATGAAAGGATATTTTTGTTGATCTACTCTTAGTGAGTCTCCATCTCCCCTGGAGACTGAAGGGGCAGAGGGTGAGCTAGAAGCTAACTCAAGAGTAGGCTACCTACTTAATCTACTAGGCTCACTTGCAAAAAAAAAAAACAGCACAGACCCCCATGGCAGCATGCTAGGCTTAGCAGTAGTGGTGACAGCAGTATCAGTGGCTTTCATTGGCCTTGATCAGTGCAGTGCAGCAGCAGTTACAGCAGCAACCAAGCAAGAAGCAAGCAACTCAGGTTGGGTGGGTTTGGTTGGTGAGGTAACTTGGTCATGGACCATGTTGGGGACCTGTGATGGTCAGTTCTAGCATCCAGCTTCTGGTGGAAGGAGAGAAGGGGATCAGACTGACAGCTGGGCTGGTGGCACACTGTGCAAGGCTGCAGGTTCTGGCCATATGACCGGGTAAGTAAAAGTAAATAATTTTTTACAAGGGGACTGAGGAAGAAGGAAGGACTAAAATAGTGATGTGTTTTCATGTTTCTTCACCTTTGGGTGGCTTCATGACCCATAGGGGATGGGCATTGCACAGAATGGATGTGGAGAGAAAAATCTGGACAAAGTTTTTTTTTGGGGGGGGAGTGATTTCAGTCAGGAAAAACATTGATTAGTAACTGGGTGGGTTTAAGCCCAAATCTGATGCACTGCTCCAGGGTATATGCAGATGTAACTTATATTTTGAATTTTTACAGATTTGCATATCACTTTTCAGTCAAAACAAATAAGTTTTAACTTTTAGAGATGTTACAGACATTCTAGAGCTGTCCCTTGCATTCATGGACAGTTGAGCAGTATGGTATGCACAGACAATTGGAGCCCCACCATAGTCAGACTTATACTCTCCCACCCCAGTGAAGCCGACCTCCACATCCCCATGCACATGCACATTATGGCAAATGGCAAAGGAGACTACAGGGTGTGCACCACTGAAATGAATGGGGGTATTTTTTTATTACTATTTTATACAGTTTTGATGGAGAGTTGGAGATTAATGATGGCCATCACTTGACTAACAAGGGCCTTGTTAGTTGAACAGTGGCCTTCCTTATTCTCCAAATCACCATCATAATGTATAAAATAGTAACAAAATAAACCTCTATCATTTCAAGAGGGTATGCCCTAGCACTCTGACCCATGGACATCATCTCTTACAGACTCTTGCTTCTGGCTCCCTAGTACTCAAGTAAAAGATTTTTTACTTATACCTATACTTGGTGGGTTGTCTGTAGCAGGATGGTTATACCTGCTACAGTGTGTATGCGGGGGGGACTGACTATGTGCTATATGGGTGTGTGTCAAGTTATTACTACTTTTGTGTTTGTACCTTAAAGTCTGTTTGTTTGGAAGCATTCAAAACTATGGAGAGAAAATAGTAGGGATACAGACCAGACAGAAGTAATTAACTGGTTTTGGGGGTAGATTTGTGTATTGGGGATGGGAAAAACCACATGTGTCTCCATTGGTATGTGTGCTACAGTTCAACTGTGAAACTGAGATGAAGGAGAGAAGAAAACTGAAAAGCATATCAATGGCTACAAGCATGCTCATGTGTGCAGATGTAATCAGATAAAGTATGTATTGAAGTATAAGTGAGCTATATGTGTGCAGTCAGTATGGCTTAGTGGTTAAAGGCACTGACCTAAAAGCCAGGAGACTTGGAGGCATGAAGACCTGGGTTTGAACCTCATCAACCCCACTTGTGTATGGTGTGATCCTGAGCAAGTCACTTAATTTTTGTATGTGCAATTATCAGTGACCATTTGCTTTCTGCACACATGCTACATGCATGCAGTCTTTCCCATTTTAACATAAAAATCATGGTTTCCACACTTGCTTTCTGCACACATGCCATATGCTTGCAATTGGTTCCAATTTAACATTTAAATAATAATTGCAGCAGGCATATCACTTTGGTAGTTTCATGCATGCAGCATGAAAACATTTTATAATTAGTTCTGTAAGAGTAGTACCCTCTCCTAATGAACGCGGTAGGTAAGATTTTTAAATCCCCATCAAAATGTCATTCCATGTTACAGATACAAAAACACCAGCAGGCCCCAATACACATATCAATACCTTGTGGGTGAGGTTCCCTAACCCGTGACAGGGTGTGGCATCTGTGCCAACACATTGCTTCATTCCTACCAAGGCCAGGGCTGGTGTTGCATGCTGTAGCACCTTCCTCATCAACCTTGTCCCAGTACACTGGCTCACTCAGTTCACACCTGATCTTAGCTCACTGGCATGGTAAGGCAGTGTGTTCCCAAGTGGTGCAACACACATTCCTGCAAACAACTTTACTTAACATATTATTTATTTTTTTAATATTTTTACCCCAAACTTTCAACATAGTCTTCTTATGATCCCATCTCATATATCCTGGAGGTGAACATTTTCAAATCTATGCTGAAATGCCATTCTACACCATAGGTGTGAAAACACATTTTGGACATGCTGTGAAAAATGACAACTGTACTGTTCATGAGGTGGTGTGAAAAAATGGCTATGCTGACAATTTGGAGTCAAAATATTGAAAATTACCAAAGTAATGCACGTGTGCAGAATAATTTCAATAAATGCACATAACTCTGCCATTGTGAGGAATTTTTTCACCAAATTTTCCACATGACCTTTTTGGGATCCTGCCTCATAAACACTCATGGTGAAATTTCATTATTTGGTCCTGAAAGATTATTTTGTGCAGTGACCACAAAATCTCCTTCTGGCCCAAATTAATGAAATGACAGTGCCAGTGTTCATGAGGTGGGAGCCCAAAAAGGCCATGTTGAAAATCTGGTGAACAAATTCCAAAAATTGCGAAGTTATCAACATATGTTCAAAACACCATTGAAATACATTGTACGGCACTTACCTTTGTTCCTCAGTTCATGGTTTGGCTTTGAAGGGTGCAGATGTGTCTCAGTCCTCAGAAGATGACATTGTACAACCTCTGGTTGTAAGTGTAGGGTAAGGGTGTGTGGGGTGGTGGGTGTTGAGTGGGAGGGTCGGGATGAAGGAGGGGGATGGCGGTGATGATGAGGGAATGTTTTCTTTTTTCAGGTAAAAAAGATGTTGGGGACTGCTTTTTACGGCTAAAGTGGGCTGAGCCCTGCAGTCCTACTGCTTTCAGAAAAAGGTGACTCTGCATTCTTTTCTTCCTAACAACAGTTGCATCACAGTTGCCTATGCACTCTGTAAAACTATCCACTGTGTCAATACAGTCTTCTCATTGGCACTATTTTTTGTTATGTGGGGTGTGGTTGGGGGCAGTGTGGTTTGATGTTACACTGACTCACATTACTAAGATTTCTGGCTTTCTTTCATGTTAGATTTCTGCATCAGTGGTGGTAGGAGGGCTGGGCTGGTTTAGTATGACATTACTCACCTTACAGACTTTCCCAGCTTTCTTATATCTTTGATGTCATGTGTGTGTGTGTGTGTGTGTGTGTGTGTGTGTGTTTGGGGGAATAATAACTATCTGAATCAGTTTGGAAGGGTGGAGAAATTTGGTGCTTTTGTCATTTGTACTTGTAATATGATCTATTGGTTGCACTGTCTCAATACTATGCATTTATATATAGGTAGAAATTTATACATAAAGGCCAAGATATTCAAAAGGGTTGTGCATGGCCCAACAGTGTTGCACCATGCACAACCCACTGATGCGCCCCGGTGCGATATTCAAGCGGGAAAAGTGCGCTGCACAAATCCCGATGAGCCGGAGTGCATCAGTAATGTATGCAGGCACAGGTGGGGGGGCATGCCCATGCATAACCTGCACAGCCTGATATTCAGCCTGAGATATGCAGAGTCATGCATGCGCAACCCCTACCTGCATCTGCACAAAGTTAAGCCAAAAAAAAAAGGAACAAGTGATGGTCACCCACAGGTGAGCTGCCGCATTGCAGGGCGCAACATGGCAGCTGCCACCTGTGGGTGGCAACCCAAGTTCCTGCCACACCTGGCAGTGCCCCCCATGCCCCAGCATGGGTATCCCTGGAGCAAAATCCCCCGTCCCATATCCCTGGTGGTCCAGTGGACCCCTATGTGCCCAATCATGGGCATCAGTGTAGTCCCCTCATCCAATATCCCTGGTGGTACAGTGGACTGCACTGAGCCTGATCATGGGCATCAGTAATAGAACCACCCCAAGTCCAATATCCCTGGTGGTCCAGTGGACCGATCACTGCCCAATCGCGGGCATCAGTACCTCATCAAATACCCCTACTACCCTGGTGGTCTAGTGTACCCCCACCCTACCTGCCCACTGAGCCCCACTGCCCTGCTCCCCCGGTAAGCCATGGGCGGCAGCACCCCACCCACCTGCCGCCCCGCCGCATGCCAACTGATGGCTTGGTAGGGCTGCACACCCATTGGTTCACAGCATGAGTCAATAGGAATGCAGCCCATACCGTACTACTCAGTCCGGATATGTGAATGAATTCATTCACATATCTGGACTGAGAAAGGATAGAGGGAGCGCACACCCATTGGCTCATGCTGTGAACCAATGGGCGTGGCAGCCTTACCAAGCTGTCAGCCTGTGGTGGGGCGGCAGGCGGAGGGGTGCTGCCACCGCTGGCTGATGGGGGAGCAGGGCGATGGGGCTCAGTGGGCGGGTGGGTGGGGATACACTAGACCACCAGGGTAGTAGGGGTGTTTGATGAGGTACTGATGCCCAAGATCAGGCAGCGATTGGTCCACTGGACTACCAGGGATATTGGACTTGGGGGGGTTCTATTACTGATGCCCGCGATCGGGCTCAGTGCGATCCACTGGACCACCAGGGATATTGGACGGTTTTTGTTTTATATTACAGGAATGCCACGATTAGGCTGCAGGGGGCATCGGTCCCCAATGGCTGCTGCCTGGCAGCGCACCAGGTGCAAGTCATCAGGGATTAGTGCACCTGCATGCTAATGGCATGCAAATGGGGCCATAATGAGATGCAAATGGCCCCCTGTGCACCTTGCACATATTATGGCCCCATTTGCATGTCCCCTTTTGAATATCGCAGGTGCTCTTGCATGGCACAATGGCACTTGTGCCAGCACATCTCCAAGCACCACTCTGGCCACTTACGCTGGTGCAGTGCCACTGTGCCATGCACAGTGGGGGTGGCTAGAGTGCGATTTTCAAAGCTGCTGCATCATAGCGCAGCTCCGTTGAATATTGCCCAGGCCATACTCTTGCGCAAAAAAGTTGAGCTGCACCCAGGCTTGCGCCACAGCCTGGTGCAGTTTAAATATCCAGGCCAAAATGTTTAAAAAAAAGAAAGCCATCCCAAACATTGACTTGGTGCGGAATACTATCACTACTAAAAACTCTCATACTGTAGGGAAGCAGATGCATGCATTTTCTGTATCCATTTTGTCCTGGAGCAAGTGTTTTTTTTTTAAATAGTTCCTACATCTGGAAGAATTGGAATAGTCCTGGTTAGCTTTAGCTTACAGACATTAAACACCAGATGCTATGGACCTGAATCATTTTAAAATTCGTACATCATTTATAAAGGCAAATGTAAAACCTGTTTGACAAAACCAAGTTCTTATTTTTAAAGTGTTATTGCCATTGTTGTTACTTATTTTTGTATATCCAGTAGGAGTAAAGATTCTTTTTGATGTCATTTACATTTGGGAGAACTTTAAAGACACTGTAGAACACAGCAGGTGGTATTTTCAAAAGTAAAAAAAATGATACAGTTGTGTCAAGACAATTACATTTGCATCAGGCAGATGCAGCATATAATTGCACTATATGTTCATAGCTGCATCAAAACAACACTTATATTTATTGTTCATTGTTTAATGAAATCTATCAGAAATGACCTATGAGTCAAGGACTCATTTACAAAGGTCCACATCAGAAGCAGTTACAGAGACAGTCAATACATATATATATATATATATATATATATATATATATATTTATATTTATATATATATTTCATTCATGGAAAAACTCTGTTTAATGCATCAGTTAGGGTTGTTCCACAGCAACAAAAGTAGAGAATTTGATATTATAGTTGCCGTATTGCACCCCATGCCCACCCTGCCCTACCCACAGGCAATCACGGCGGTGCATTAGGGTCATCGACCCCAACTCCCTCACCCCATTCCATGTGTAAATAAGCTGAGGTGGTGCAATATAGGAGAATGGGGTGAGAGTTAGGACCGATGACCCAAAATGCACATCCCGATGCCTGTTGGTGGGGGTGGGTGTGTAGTGCAAGAGGTGGCAACCCTAACATCAAATTTCCTCGCTTTTTTTGCTGTGGAAAAACCCTAACTGATGCATTAAACAGAGTTTTTTGCCATGAATTTCCCTTTTTTTTGACAATGTGCACTATAAATAGTGAATGGAATGTTGTGGTGAGAGCACCACCATGTGAATTTTTGTCACTTCCCTGTGCAAAAACTGTATGAATGACTTAAATGAAAATTGACAAATGAAGACATGTACCATACCACAGCATGTATAACAAATGTTATCTGAATCTGTTTAACAGTTGAACAGTGTCATGCCAGGAAAATTGTGCAGGAGTGCTGAAAAGAACATTTTTGCCACTTGGCTACACAAGAACCATATATCTGATGGAATCAAAAATTGTTAAAAGAAAACATGCACCATAGCACACCGTATGTCCAGAATTGTGTGTACATCCATTCAATGGTCGCACAGCACCATGAGCAGACAATGTAACACGCACAATTCAGCAACCGTAAGTGCCAGCAACCCAAAAAGTGTCACAGTCAAAGATGTTTTATAAATCCTTGTACATTCCAAATGCCAGGCAAATTGGACACATTGTTCAGACATTATAGAAGCATAATGAACCAAATTTTCATTCATCAGAGTGGCATAATTACACACCTGTTAATGTTTTACACACCAAACCACTGCAACACACCTCCGTACCACTAGGGCCACCTAGGCTATAAATTTTAAGCCAGTAGCAGCATTCAGAACCCTATGTACAAAACAGTAACTGCGCGCAGTATTTCTGCAGCAAAATTATTTTTCCAAAATGTAAACAGCATTATTTACATCCCCAGGACATCGACTCAATACCCTGCAAATTTCATGTGAAAAGACCAAACCGTTCCAGAGATATTCAGTTTTTACATTTCTGCACCTTTAAGAAGTCTTCCACCACAAAATGATGGAAATTGCAGCCGAAAATGCACTAAAAAGGCAGACCTGGCAGCTGAAAAATCTGTAACCACAAGGGGGGCCAATTTCAAATGGCAATAACTCTGGAATGGAACAGCATTATTTCACCAAACACAAACTGGCATGTTCCTTGAACTAAGGTCTTTCTACGTGGCAAGTTTCAGATCAATCAACTACACACTGACTGCACTATATGTCACAGAAGACAGTGCAGAGAAATAGCAAAAACATAATGTTTTCCACTGCACTGCACAAACGCAAAAACACAAATGGTAACATTAACACAAAGGGTGATGGCAACAGTGAGGTAAAAGAAAATATTAACTCTAACGGTAACGCAAACGCAAGTGCAACTGATAACGCACACGGTGACGCAAACGGAAACTATAATGCAAACATTAAGTGATGCACAAACATAAATGAAAACAGAAATGGTAACGTAAATGGTAATGCAAACGCTAAAAGCAACAGAAATGCAAATGGTAATGAAAACAGTAACAAAAATGCAAACGGTAACAGAAACACAAATAGAAACGCAAATGGTAATGGCAGCAACGATGCAGAAGGAAGCAGTTATGCACTCAACAATGAAAATGCTACTGAAAATGCAAATGCTAAGGCCAATGGAAATGCAAATGGTAAAGAACAGCAAACATTAACGGTAACACAGTTGGAAACACCAACAGTTACTATAACACCAACATTGATGCCAAAGGAAAAAGTAAGACAATTGCAAACGCAAATGCAAGTGCGTACGCAAATGGTAATGCACATGATGTCACAAAAGTAGACGCAAACAAAAACGGTAATGGAAATGCAAATGGTAACAGTAAAGCAAATGCAAGTGCAAACGCAAATGCAAAAGGTAATGCACACGATGATGTAAACATAAACGCTAATGCAAATGGTAACAGAAACTGAAACGCAAGCAGAAACACTAACAGTAACAGTAACGCAAATGCACTCCCTTTTTTCCCCTAAAGGTGCATTCAGAAGCACAGTGAATACAAAGAATGTATGCATAATAATGGCCCTCGGAGCAGAAAATGAGCACTTGGAATACTATATTCCTTATATCTCAGGAACCTTATGACATAGAAAAAATTTTTAAATCTCATATTATTTATGATTTTCCAGGGTAGTTTTGCACTTTGCCCCCTAGTGGGGCAATAAGCATTCTTCTGATAAAAAGTCCGCATCTCGAACCGTTTTCAAGATTCGGGTCCCGAAAGGTGTGGCAGACGCCGTAATGATAGCCAATGGAAAAAATTGTCAATTTCAAAGTGCTATAACTTTGCAGCCCTCTAATATTTTGTCACCAAACCACCAAAAGGCACATCTGTGGGATCTTGACTTTATTCCCTCAAAATTTCTTCCCAAAAGACCAAACTGTTCTTTTGCAGCAGGGTGGCAAAAATTCCCTATTGTTTTGCCCATAGTGTCGCAAAGTACTTTTGCAAATCATGACACTTTTGCAAATGAAATCAAAAAAGTGTCACATATGTGACAGTACTTTGTGACACTACTTTTTACAAAAATTTAAAAAACATATTTCAGGGGCGTTTTACCCTCCAAAAAAGACATGGCTAGCATCCTCAGGGCTCGACTAGGTGAGCACAACAAGAATTGTGTCCCTAGAGGGTCCCACATTTAAATGCCAAGCATTTCTGTGCTCACCAACTGAAAACAAGATGGCTGATTTGTGACATTACAATGGTAGTTTGTAAAAGCAAAAAGTGCATTTGTGACACTTTCCCAGATTTTGTTAACTTTTCCCATTGATTATAAAGGGGAACTTGTTTTTTTAATAACTTTTGAAACGTTTAACATTTGTTCACGAAATATTCAAAAGGCACATCGGGGACCCTGGCTGCATGTTCCCTGAAGGTTTTGGACTGGTCGCACAAACCGTGCGGGCTGTAGGCATGAGCAAACAATGTGCAAAAATGCATAATTTATGCATTTTTCGGTGCTCTCTAGCTCCACAAACATACATCCGACCATAATGAAAATTGGCAGGTCCAGAGATCTATGGCATCAGACTGTGCTTGCTGAATTTCATGCAAATCTGTCATACAGTGGCAAAGTTATTGAGCTGCCAAATTTCAGATTTAACCTTAAATGGGGTACTCACCCCTGACTATAGTGGCACTACTGTGTCACTATAATATATATATATATATATATCTATATATCTATATATGACAACATTTAATTGAAGGTAAAAAATATCAAAATAAAAGACTATGCAATAAAGAATATACAGGTCACCCTTAGACAACCTGGGAGGGGGGTTGAGGCTGGGAGGGGGAGAGAGGCAGGAAGAGGTCCCTTGTCAAAAAAAATGAGAATATAAGTGTGAAGAGGGAGGTTAGAAACAGTTGCAGGGACTGTCAGCATGGAGGGGGTCCTTTAGGACAGTCTTGAATGCTCCAAGTCTTGTACTAGAGACAAGAGATCTGGGAAGAGAGTTTGTCCAGGTTTGGGCACGGCACAGGAGGAAGCACTGGAATAGGGAGGTTTGGCCCCTGGGGACTTGAAGGAGAGATCTGGTGGAGCTGCTGGTGTTTCTGATAGCCTGGGCAGGCCAGACAAGCACCTCCAGCCCTGGGGGAGGGCAGGCCGAAGGCATTTTGTTTGGCCATAAGGCAGGTTTGGATTTTAGTCTATTATTGAAGTTGAGCCAGTTAATCGAGCTGTACAGGGTACTTATGTGTGTGGTATGATCACAACCAAGGGTGTGGTGACAGGCTTTGTTTAGGGACACTCTCAGCCTGCTGAGAGAAGTGGTGTAAGCTGCCCCATAGATTAGTATCTCTTAGTCCAGGAGTGAGAGAACAGAGGATGAGACAGTGACCTGGAGGGCATCAGGGGTGAGGCAGTGTTTGTAATGGTGCAATAAGCCAATTCTGGTGTTGATCACTGAGAAGAGGAGGTGAATGTGCTGGTAGAAAGTTAGGGAGGAGTCCAGAGTGATGCCAAGGTATTTGAAGGTGTCTACTGGTTCCAAAGGGGTCATATTGGTAATGAGGATGGAGGGGCATATAAGTCTTAGGGGGGTTTGGTGATGTGTAAAGGTCATGACCTTAGTTTTCTTGTAGGTTAGTACCAACCTCTGGTTAGTGAACCATTGTTCAGTTTCTGTGAAGGCAAATTGAAGGGAGTTTTGAAGGATGGAGGGATTGGAGTGTGACATGAAGAGGATGGTGTCATCTGCATAAAGTAGTAAGTTACCAGAGCATGTAGAGGGAAGGGAAATAAGGTAAAGACTGAAGAGGAGAGGGCCCAGGATGGATCCCTGTGGTACCATGGAACTAATGGGAAGACTAGAGGAGAAGGTGTCTCCAATTTTAACACGCTGAGATCTGTCTGTGAGGTAGTCAGCAAACCATATGGAGTCCTGAGTGAGATCTAGCATAGGAAGGGTGGTTAGAAGAAGGCCATAATTGACCATGTCAAAGGCCTTCAATAGGTCCACAAAGACAGATATGCTGCATCACAACTGCAGCATATTTGCAATATATTTGTGGGATGCATCACTACTGCATCACGTCTGTGTCACTTTTTGCATCGCTAATCTACAGTAGATGCAAGTGCAGGGGCAGCAGATTGTGGCACATCCATCTTCTGATGACAGTGCACCCTTCTGATGCAGACACAGCTGTGATCTGTGATATAAAAGTGATGCAACCTGCTGCTGCATCTGCAGCAAATCTTTAAGAATACAGGCCTGCATATTTTGCAAATGCAGGCCTTTATATTTACCCCCCATCTCTCATAAACTCCAAACAGTCAACTACAGATAATGGGTCCAGAATGAAGCACATACCTTGCAATACAGATCTGCAACAAATAGAGGGAATTAAGATGAGGGCCCATGTCCTGCAGCATCTTCTTCCTCCTCAAGTTCAAGATCAGGAGAATTACATCACAGAAGATGCCCCGCTCCATGCCAGTTCCACCTGTTAACTGAAAACCACTGACTGCTGCCCATCACATGAGTATGCTATTAACCACACCTTTTCTGAACAAATTATACCTTTACCAGCTGCCCTACAATGAGAGAGGAAAGGAAGGGAGCAAGGAAAATCATGCTGCTGACTCCACCATTTTTGAAACATTATGTCCCCTCCTGATAAAAGATGCATCTAGCTAGGGCTATGAAGATGATTGTGGGGCAGCAGTGTAAATCACACAAAGAGACTGACGGTCCTAAATATCTACTCCTTGGGGAACAGAAGGGAGAGGTGAGACATGACTAAGTCCTTCAAGTACTTGAAAGAGATTAATAAGGTGAATAGAGAGGGCATCTTCAAGCTAAGCTGAATCTAAACCCCAAAGAGGCGCAGCCTAAAGTTGTGGGGTGGGTGTTTAAGAGGGAGGTTAGTAGACACTTCTTCACAGAAAGTTTGGTGAGCAAATGGTATGCATTGCCAGAAGAGGTGCTCTCATTGAAGACAGTGGGTAGCTTCAAGAGAGGTTGGATTAGATATGGGGAAAGATAAAGGTAATGGAAAGAGGGGAGGAAGGTAGTAGAAAGGTAGAGGAGGGGGAGCAGGGACACCAGCCTGAGCTAAGAACCCTTGGCAATGAGCAGACTAGATAGACCTTAAAAGCCTAATTCTGCTAGATTCTTCATATGTTCATATGTTCATATGAGATTGCAGCCTTAAGTAAAAATGTTAATTCTTTCAGAAGACAGCCTACTATTCTGTGTGATAATCTATTCTTTTCACTATATAATATGAATAAATAAGAAATTATACCTTATAGCTGCTGTTTCATATATTTTCTTGGTTGCTAATCAATACAAACCACAATCCTGTATGATCCTACAAGGGGCACAATAAATGCTTTTATTTATTGCACTGTCATGTTTATTCTGATTCTTTTTAAACTAGTTAAATTCTTAAAGTAAACAATATATACTCTCAGAACTTGCTTCCATTCTCATGTCCTTATGTTTGTTTAATAGAAGTTTTCTTGACTGGCCAGCCTGCCAGCACAGCTGCTTTTGGTGCTGACATCCTGGATTTGGTGATGGACACGGGAGTCATAGGAATGGTCGGAGGGGGGAGAAGCATCAAACATCCTAGGGACATCTCTCCTTCCCTGGGGGGAGGGGGAAAGAGTGTCTGATGCTTTACAGACCCCTGACAGAGGCTGAGATACCACTGCAGCCAGCGACATCACCTTTGGAGGTGGAGTGGATGCTGGATGTCATTGCACATCCCTGCCCCTTGGGATCCAGCATTCAGAAAGTCAGCCAGCCCCCGGGCATGATGCCCTGCTCCGCCAAAATCTTCACTGCCACCAATGTCTGCCGTGGGGGGGGGGTCCCACTCCCATGGCCCCATCCTGAGAGGTAAGCTGGGGCTTGCCAAGAAGTGTGTCTCAGGGGGGCATCCACCCTGTGGCCCAGCCCAGGGGGTAAGCCTGGGCATGGAGGTACAGTAGGCAGGGCAGGGCTGTGCACCGAAAAGGATTGGGGGCCGCCCCCTCAAAAAGTTGATGGTTTCTTCCCTTTCACTTCTTAATACATGTCTGTAGATGGTCTATTCCCTCTCACTCCATAAGCTGTGCCTGTTATGTTTGTTAAAACAGTAAAATAATGGTCCCCAAATTAGTCATGTTCTAATATAACTATTCATAATAATATAAATGATTCAGTTTGTAACTAGCACACCATTATTATTTTGTCACTGTATGACATCATTAATATTGATAGTTCATTGTTGCTAGTACACTTCCCCTAAAGTAAAAATCAAATAACTTCATTAGCCTGTATCAGCAGCATATCTGTAAGACTGCAGCACTCAAAGCACTAAAGATTCTAAAAGACACTTTTATACTGTTGCAAGGCTATTCGGTTACACAGGGTCACCAACAGCAGTTTGTGATACTAAATGTGTTCCAGGACATCCTCACTGCCTTCTTTTTAATGGCGGTACCCACTCCTACCATGCCAAGTGAACAAATGATGCACCGGGCATCACCACATCACTTGGTGTGCCATGCCGTTACACAGAACGTGATGACATCATGCACTACTGATGACATAGTTGGCCACCCAGTTGCTTGCAAAAGCCTGCAAAACCCCTTCCACACCAACACAGTCAGCCCCGCATCAAAAAAAAAAAAAAAAAACAAGGTTGGGGGACCCTGGTATGATGAGAGACTGATTTCATTAAGGTCATCAACTTGGATCTAAAAAAATCAATAGCAGCACCAGCTAGGAAGCGATACAGTAATGCTGTGATATATCATAAAATGCTGCACTATGCTGGAGGAAACAATGCAGTTCAATGGCAATTAAAGCCCTTTCTAGTGCAGTACTTATAAATGTTCTAATAAGTCCATCATGCTGATTACTATGGAAATAAAGAAATACAAGTAGCAAACTTAAGAACTAAAGAAGATACTGATAAGCTGATTATTTTAAAAGGTACAGACGCGGGGAGGAGGAAATGTGGGGTTCATAATTAAATCCAGTCATGGCCTTATCTAGTAAATTAAACAGACCATGACTAGCCATGGGTTGCTATAACTCTGGATATCATGAGGAATTTTAGTGAGTATCACAGCAGCACTGATTTGTGTCACAATTCAAGGCACAAGTATTTCCAAGGCAGCTGCTCGTAACGCTCATATTTTCAGAAGTGATATTTCTACTGACAGGAGATATGAGAGAAACATGGCAAAGAAGAAATATTTGAACATCATTGCTTCACAAAAACACTGCTACAAATGCGGTCCAGAGAACAGATAGTACTCATTCGATGCCTTTGAAAAATTCTGTCCCTTACAGTCAATTTTTAAGATTTAAAAGAAAATAGTGGTTGGCCCAGTGGCTTGGAGAGCTGAGGCATCGTGCCTTATCTCCTGCCACACCAGCGACCCGTGTTCGCAATGTGAGTGGGTTGCCAGGGGTTGGCTGGAGAGAATCAAGCATCCCAAGGACAGCTGTCTTCCTCTGGGGAGGGGGGACCAGTGATTGGTACTTGCCTGGCCCTTAGCGGAGGCTGGAGGATGGCACACCAATGCTCTATAAGGTGGGTGAGGGTGGGGCAGATGCCAAGTATGCCATGCACAGGAGTGTGCGTGATACCACAAATGGCATCATTGCACATCTTTTCTCCAAGAGAAAAAAAAGAAGAAACATGTCTCTGGCAGTTGGATGATGGAAAGGCTCACAAGACCCACTCTCTGACCAGCCAGGCACTGACCAGAAATGGATCCAGTCTTTTGTGGGGGCCTGGGGATCCCCCACCAACCCCAGCAGGGGGAGCAAGCCCTGGGGGAAGATTGTCAGCACTGACAGTGGACGTCGAGGAGGCAGGGATAGGGCTCTCTCCTGAACATGGCCCGCTGGAGATGGGGAGAAAAAGTAATAAAAAAAAATAAAAGACTAAAAAGAAAATGTAGTTCATCTGAACCATATGACTGACATGGCATTGGCCTGGCCCACAGAGCTACAGGAAAAATTTCTGGGGGGCCCTACTAGCCCCAGGCAACATTTAATGTAATCTAGTTTGTTTTTTATATTTTTCAATGATAGTACCTAAGCTGATGCTGCCAGCCGGGTACCACACTGGCTCCATGGTGTGTTCTTTCATCATGTTGTCCCTGGCACTGCCTCAGCCTCCAACCCCCCCCAATCAAGTGACAGTCTGAGTCTCCCTCTGCACCCTCCCTCCGTCTCCTGCATGATGGTCATGTCCCTGTCCAATTATCCAAAGTTGACAGCTCAGCTACATCATCCTGCAGGTGACAGTGGCACACTGTGCATGCACTCTGACTGGTGACACATGGCACCTGCTTAGAGAGAGTGAGATGGTGCCACTTTATTTGCTGTCACCGTTGGAGTAGCCAGTCTCAACATGGACACGAGCCAGAGGTGAGCCAACACAGCAGCTGAGGAGGAGGAGGATGACTGTATTGGAGTTGGAGCAGAGCATTCTCCAGTTCAGCAGCAGCCTGGGAGACAGGAGAGAGAGAGAGAGAGAGAGAGAGAGAGAGCCATTGAACTCAGGTGGATGAGTGGGTGGCGAGATGCACTGGGGCCCAATAGGCAATGCAATGCAATTTTATTTATATAGCGCCCAATCACGGTGGCTCTGGGTGCTTCACATTAAAAACACAAGAAAAAAACAGGTGCAAAACAAGTAAAAACAAATAAAATAAAGACGTATTGCAGTAAATAAATATGTAACATAGGATAAAATTATCAGACTACATCGTTCAGGAAGGCCAAGGTAAAAAGGTGAGCCTTGAGACCCCTTTTGAAAGCCTCAACCAAAGGGGCCTCCCTAATGGCTGGATGTAGAGCATTCCACAGGACTGGTTCGTGACACTAAAGACCCTGTCACGGGAAGTTCTCAGACTGGTCCTGGGAACCTCAAGGAG
This sequence comes from Neoceratodus forsteri, assembly GCA_016271365.2. Lineage (NCBI taxonomy): Eukaryota > Metazoa > Chordata > Ceratodontiformes > Ceratodontidae > Neoceratodus > Neoceratodus forsteri. The sequence goes on along the minus strand of CM057458.1, from coordinate 1,243,084,786 downwards.
CCCCTGGTCGAGGAGTGAAGGGAGTGGGCCAAAGTGCTTGGTGTCAGGAGCTCAGGCAGATAGGTAGGTCGAAGCCCATGCAGGGCCATAGAGGTGAGAAGATTCACCTTGAAGATAACTCTCCACCTGACAGGCAACCAATGCAAAGAACAGAGCATCAGGGTCACATGACGGGAACTCAAAGGCCAGTCAGCAGCTGGGCAGCAATGTTATGGGCTAGTCAGTGGAGGGTACCTCCAGAGACCCAGAGGCAGAGCACATTACAGTAGTCAAGTCTGGAGGTCATGAAGGCATGTACCATGGTGGGCAGGTCATGCAATGGAACTAGGGACTTGATCCTGATGATATTCCTCAGGTGATAAAAGCCACTTAGGACAACAGCCGACACCTGATATTCAAGTGTCAGTCTGTCATCAAGGATCACACCAAGATCATGCACCCTGGAGGAGGCCAACAACGGCATCAGGCCCAGAAGAAGACCTGGAATCCCGGCACTGGTGGCACTCCCATGACCTGACTCGATCACCAGTACCTCCATCTTGTTCTGGTTCAGTCGCAACCATCTAGAGGACATCCATTCATTGATCTCAGCCAAGCAGTTGTTTAGTACTTCCACGGCATCCAATGTTCCTGGGGAAAAAGACAGATACAGTTAGGTATCATCTGCATGGCAGTGATGACCCACACTGTAATACCTAATGAGCTCACCCAGGGTCAGCATGTACACTGTAAATAACATGGGCAACAGGATCGATTCCTGAAGCACTCCACAGGTCAGCGGCTTCAAGGTAGAAGAGAAGTTTCCCATAACTACCCGTTGCCTCCTGTCTGAGAGAAAGGGCTCAGACCAGCAGATATCAGTGACAATGAGTCTACTATACTCTCTAATATGATTGAGTAGCACCATGTGAGCCATAGTGTCAAAGGCTGAGGAGAGATCCAGGAGAATGAGAATTGACCATTCAAACCTGTCTCTTGCCCTGTGGAGATCATTATGTACCCTCACTAACACTGTTTCAGTACTATGCTTGGCTCTGAAACCCGACTGGAGTGGTTCATAGATATTAAAGGTCATGAGGTGGTCCTCGAGCTGCTGAGTCACAGTTTTCTCAACAACCTTACCCAGAAAAGGGAGGTTGGAGATAGGGTGGTAATTCATCAGAACGTCAGGGTCGAGGGATGGTTTCTTCAGGAGAGGTCTCACCAAAGCCTCTTTCAAGGCATCTGGAAATACCCTCTCCATCAGCAAGCACCTGACAACTCTAGCAAAACCCAGGCCAATGGAGCCAACACATCTCAACAAGAAACGTGTTGGTACCGGGTCCAGTTGACAGTATGTGTGCATCAGCCTGGAGACAACCCCCAATGACCTCGGCCACCTCCACCAATTTAAACTCCTCCCAGACAGACGGAGCACAGTGATTCCCCTGGGTTGACCACTGCTGACTAAGGTAGGGTCTACTGGTGGGATTCCCTGATGGATAGAGGACACCCTATAAGAGGAGAGCTGAGCAACCTCCTCATATAATGTGACTGAAAAGGCGTTTTTTGGCTGCAGACAGATGGGACATAACAGTCTGTCCACAGTCTGAGAAAGCTGAGCAGGTTGATTCTTCTCTGCAGCAATCATTAGCATTAGTCCTGTTCCTGATTGTCGTGGTGGTCTAGTGACCTCAGGAGGACTCGGAGTGTAGTACACATGCTGCTGGTGCCACAGTCAGGTCAGGCCATCCAGAAGTTGGATCTGGTGGTTGAGACCATCAGAGGAGGGAGATTGCAGCAGCAGAGAGGAGGTATCCTTGATAAAGGCTGCAGCAGCACAAGAACAGTAGCACAGACAGTCACAGAGACAGCCTAAGACCAGCAGCACAGCCACAGCCACACTCAGGTATGTTTATTTTTTATTTTTTGCTCCTCGATGGTCGACCGCTTAACATCACATCTGCTGCCTGAGCTCTTCAACATTTTACAGTGAAAATTTTATTAGGTAGCCAACAATTTGCTGAGCTTCAGTTTATTTATTTTTTTATTTATTTGAGTTCTTGGATAACACCTGTGAGCAGATGCTCTTTTGTAGATTCCACATCAGTTGAGCAGAAAATAGCAAAGAACAACAATTTGTACATTTACAGAGATGGTATAGTAAATTACAGAAAGGTTCACACAAGTAGACACTGCTGAGGCACTGTACAATGTATGCCTGTGTCCGTGAGTTGGAACACCCGGGAGAAGATAGACACAGAGAAGGTAACAGACAAAGGTGACATAGTGGAGGAATGGAGGGGGAAGAGGGAGGGACGGGTGTGCCATGAGATGTGGAGATGTTGGGGGGGACCAGTATGGGTGGGGATCAGTGCAGTGCTAAGTTTGGGAGGTGCCCTTCTGGGTCAAGTGATGTGTCTAAGTGCAGCAAGTGATTACTATGGGAGGGGGATAAGTGGATGCAGTCATAGCTGTCCTTAATAATAAGGTGCTGACAAAGACTGCTTGTATGCACCAAAAGTTAGATGAAGTGGTCACAGTTGTCCTCAGCAAAGAGGTGCTGACGAAGTTTACGCTTGAAGGCACCAATAGTTGCTACTCTGGAGATTGCAGGTGGTAGAGCGTTGATCCAGTGTGATGCATGGTAGTAGAACACACTTTGTGCCAATGCAGTGCAGCATCTAGGTTCGCTAAAAATGTGACTGTTGGAGCTTCTGGTCAGCCTAGCACTTGCGTGTCGTGTTAGCAGGTTCTGAACTCCTGGTGGCAGCAGACTTAGTGAGGCTTTTTTGGCAAGTATGCAGGTTTGGTATTTAATTCTGTTCTTCAGTTGGAGCCAACCTGCCTGAGCATAGAGTTCACAGGTGTGTGTGAGTCTTGCAGCACCTGTGAGGAGGTGGCAGGCCTTATTTATTGCCAAAGAGATGCGGTGGAGGGCAGTGTCCATTGCCGACCCATCTATGGCCAGGCCATAATTGATTAGGGAGACAACTGAACTATTGATGGCCAGGTTCAGGACTTCATTTGTTGGGCTGTGTTTGTTTATGTAGAGTATCCTGATTCTGGAATTGATGGCCTTTGCAGTATTGTCTGTGTGCTGGGCGTAGGACAGGGTGGAGTCAATTGTGATGCCCAGGTACTTAAAGTGCTGTACGAGATCCAGTGTGTCGCCACTGTGATTCTTGACAGATAGGGGAAAGGCCTTATGCTTACTAAGGGAGCTGGAGTAGATCATGGGCTTCATTTTTTAATAGTTGAGTACTAGTCTGTATTCTTTAAATCAAGCTTCAACAGAGGAGAAACCAAGTTGGAGGCTCACTAGTTGGTGCTTGGGTTGAGGATTGCTCTTGAAAATGATCATGTCATCAGTGTACAGGAGCATACGACTGGGGCAGGAGCCTGGAAGTTTTTTTTGTTTTGTTTTGTTTTGAGATTATTTATCCTCCTTGGGCCACCTGTTTGCCCGTTAGACCTCACATCCTCTTGCTGAAGATCCGGCTGCCATCCATCTCGATCGGGACTGCTGGCACCCTGAAACCCTTGCGGCTTACCCCCTGCAGTGGGGCAACAGGGAGCCCCCTAACTCCCCACCTTCTTGGATCCAGTTCAGGTGCCAGCTTCCCAATGAACACTCATGGATGGCCATCAAGCCACGTGAGAGGTGCCACATTTTTTCTTGTTTGCTCTGTCACCCCCTTACTGGAGCTCTGGGTGTGCAATGATGCCGGCGGAGGCAGAGACGCATGTGTATACACGCCTCTCCCCCAAGCATCTGCCCAGACTCCACCCAAAGCTGTCACCCTGTGCCCTGATCCCCAGCCTCCGCCAGGGGGCAATTGGGCATTGGGAAGCAAACCTCCCCTCCTCAGAGAAGGAGAGCAGTCCAGTGGACGCTCTATCCTTCTCCTCCCCACCAACACCTGGTGACCCATGCTCATTCCCGAACATGGGTCACCAGCTCAGCATGAGGTAAGGCATCCAGCACCTCAGCCCTTAGCACCACCGGGCCAGCCCAGAGCCTGGGAGTTTGTTTAGGAAAATGCTATTTATTGGAGGAACTTTGCTTGCACTGAAAATAGTTAGCCTGCTGATGCCTCCCCATCCCATCGCTGTCTGCTCTGGCAAGATGACTCAAATCTTTAGGGCATAGTTTGCAGGGATAAAATAGCAATTTGTCAAGTTTTAATACATCAGAGAATAATCTTTTACAGGCTTACTGCTACAGTATTCCTTTTGCATAAATGTGCTCTACTAGGAATTCATATTTCTTTGATAAAGATCGAATAATGAGCCCAATATGTTCTTGAATTTATAGTGTGATCTATGGAAAATGGAAAATTCCCCCTTTAACAAACAAAATTAATACTTGACCAGTGGTGCTGAGGGCTGAGGCACCTGTCTTAACTTGTGCAACTCTGGTGGCCAAGGTTCGGAAACCAGCTCGGGCCACCATGGGTTGGACGGGGAGCATAGGACTGAGTGCCCGGAGAATGACTCTCCTCTCCTCGACCATCAAACAGTATGGATCACAATAAACACAGCAATGGAGTCAAGCCATTCAAAGGCAAAAGTACTGGACTTTAGGAAGGCTGACTTTGCCAAAATGGGTGAGTGCCTAAGGAATGCACTAGCAAATGGGCAGGAAGGAGGGGTGGAAGAACATTGGGGAATAATAAAAACTGCCATCACAGAGGTAACAAGCCTTTGTGTGAAGCAAATAAACAAAACAAAATGATGTAAGAAACCATTATGGTTCTCAAAGGAAGTAGCAGTGAAGGTTCAAGAGAAAAAGAAAGCATTCAGGAAGTACAAGGAATCACAGAAGGAGCAGGACAGAGAACTGTATCAGTTAAAGCAAAAGGAAGCTGGGAAGACAGTCAGAACAGCAAAGGCCCAAACCGAGGAAAAGATAGCCAACTCAGTTAAGAAGGGGGATAAAACCTTTTATAGGTACATCAGAGAGTGAAGGAAGACCAAGGAGGGTTAGTGAGGCTTAATAAAGGGAGGGAGGGTGGGCAGAGGGTGACTGTGAAAAGGCAGAGATACTAAACAAATATTTTTGCTCAGTATTTACAAAGGAAGAGGGGGAGGTACCTAAAACAAACAGTAGAGACACTCTGGATACAGAAGTTGATACCAGCACATTTACAGAAGAAAGGGTTCTGAAAGAACTCTTAAAACTGAAGGTGGACAAAGCAATGGGGCCTGATGGGATTCATCCCAGAATTCTAAAAGAACTAAGGGTAGAACTAGTGACACCACTGACTACCCTCTTCAACAAATCATAGGAGGATGGGGTGGTACCCGAGGACTGGAGGAGGGCAGATGTGATTCCCCTTCACAAAAGTGGGAGCAAGGCAGAAGCAGGAAACTACAGACCTGTTAGTTTAACCTCAGTGGTAGGGAAAATGATGGAATCACTTCTGAAGGAAAGAATGGTCGAGTATCTAGAGGCTAGAGGGGCACAGGACCCAAGGCAACATGGATTCACAGTGGAAGGTCATGCCAGACAAATCTGATAGATTTCTTTGACTGGGTGACCAAAGTAGTAGATCAGGAGGGGCTCTGGACATGGCCTACCTAGACTTTAGCAAGGCATTGGACACAGTCCCACACAAAAGATTAATATACAAGTTAGCCAGCCTGGGAGTGGGTCCCAAGATGACAGCCTGGGTAAATAATTGGCTGGAGAATAGGACACAGAGAGTAATAGTAAATGGAGTCCACTCTGAAGAAAGGAGGGTTACTAGTGGGGTACCGCAGGGTTCAGTATTAGGACCGGTCCTCTTTAATGTCTTTATAAGTGACATTGCAGAGGGACTGGAAGGAAAAGTATGTCTCTTTGCAGATGACACAAAGATCTGCAACAGACTTGATTCACAAGGTGGGGTGGAAAGGATGAGAAGGGACTTGGCAAGGTTAGAGGAATAGTCAAATGTATGGCAGCTTAGATTCAATGCTAAGAAGTGCAAGGTAATACACCTGGGAAACAAAAACCCTGGGGAAGAGTACACAATGGGGGGGTGAGATACTAACAACAACAAAAATGGAAAGGGACCTGGGGGTAGTCATATCAGTTGACCTAAAGGTGGGCAAACAATGTGAGATGGCAGCAAGGAGGGCTGGGGGGATACTGGGATGCATAGGGAGAGGCATCACCAGTAGAAAACAGGAAGCAATCATCCCTCTGTACAGACAGCTGGTCAGAACCCATCTGGAGTACTGCGTGCAGTTCTGGAGACCCAATCTCCGCAAAGACATAGACAGGATGGAAGCTGTCCAGAGGAGGGCAACTAAAATGGTGCAGGGTCTGCACCGAAGACATATGAAGAGAGACTTAAGGAGCTTAATATGTATAGCCTCGAGGAAAGGAGGGAGAGGGGGACATGATAGAAATTTTCAAGTACCTCAAGGGAATCAACAAAGTCCAAGAGGGTAGCATCTTTCAAAAAAAGAGGTGTGCAAGAACAAGAGGGCACAATTTGAAGATAGAGGGGGAGCGGCTCAGAGGTAATTAAAGGAAGTATTTTTTCACAGAGAGGGTTGTGGATGCATGGAATGACCTTCCGGAGGAGGTTGTGGAGTCAAAAACAGTGGCGGAATTCAAGCATGCATGGGACAGTCATAAGGCAATTCTAGGGGGTGGGGGTAGGAAGAAGTAGGCTGCTGGTTAACTAGGATCTGCAGCTTATCCATTAGGTAGGGAAATGGGCAGACTGGGTGGGCCAAGCGGTCCTTATCTGCCATCAAATTCTATGTTTCTATGTTTCCTCTCCTGGGGGGGGGATTTAAACCATGGTGTTAGTGGCTCCTAGTGGAGACTGGGAGCACAGCAACTGAGAGGTCACACAGAGGGGGAAAGTGTCGGCAGACGTCCAGCATGTGGGTGAAGAAGTGCACCTACCATGCGCTGGCTGTAGTAGCATGTCTGCAGCTTCAGTGGGGGGAAACAGAAAAGTGGAAAAGCCCAGTTGCACAGGAGGATGATGATGGACCCCGAGGGGTCGGCCCACATGGCCACCACTGGACTGAGCCCAACCAGCTCTCCTGGGTCTCTCTCTCTCTCTCTATCTCTGCTCCAGAGCCTTGGCCAACTGGATTTTAGATTTAGCACCAAGAAGGAGTGGCTGGCCCCACCTCCAGGGGTGTGGAAGCCAGGGGCTTGGCTAGGGGGCCCTGAGAAGTGGGGGAGTAGAGACCCAGCACCAGATTTCTAGTCAGGAGCACCTCAGGTAGGGTGGTAGGAGCTGATCGAGTGGGGTCTTATCTGAGGGAGATCCTGCAAGTTAGTGACTAGAAGGAAACAGAATTAAAAGAAAAAAATCAAAATTAATGTTAAGTTTTTATGTTGGTGCCTACATTTAGGATTAGGTTCTCTCTCTCTCCCATTAGCCCTTTCAGCAGTCAAGGGTTGCAATGTGATATCATCCCCTAACCCTGGGTAGGCTTCAGTTTGGGGGGGAGGGATTTGACTGCAGTACTGCTTGCCTTGATTCCACTTTTGCCTCCGTCACAAAAGCCAGTCTTGCTGGCTGCACTACTTGTGTGTGCCCCATCCTTTAACCCCTGTGTCATTAATATTTGATCCTCCCCTTTTCCTGTTATGTTGGAGAAGGAGCTGAAAGACTGCCATGCAGCAAGCAGCTGGGCAGCCACAAGACAGATGGAAACAGCTGGCTGAGGCAGACTATAAGCAGGAAGGATGAGGTTAGGTAGAAATGTGTTCTTGGTGCAGGACTCAGTAACATCCAGCTGCTGGCAAGAATGGTCTTACATGCAGTAAGTTATGTCCATCACCACCACAAAAATGCATTACTCTCTCTTAGCCCTGCCTACCAACAGATGAATTGACTGCCTCCCTCCTCATGCCAGGCTGACCACATGGCACTTATCCTTCTCCCCCACATAACAGGGCATGGTGGAGCAGCTGTATGCCCTGTAGCAACTGAATAGCCCTCAATGCATATGTAGGATTTTTACATTTGCCATTGTGAGGGGGGCCCTTGTGTACACCTTCCAAGGGGGCCCTTACGTGCCCAGTCCAACCCTGGACTGACAGGCTAATGAACTGGAAATTAGATTTCTTAATAGGGGTTATAACGAAACATTACTGAGAAAGGCTACATATAAAGCTGATCTACTGAAAAAAAGAACAATGAAAAGCCACTAGAAAAATAAAATTTATGAACATGGTCCTGTTTCTGTTGTTAGTAAATTCAATCATTTGCCAGGTAAAATTGACAATATAATTTATTGTAAGTGCCCTATCCTGCTTGGTGACAATGATGTGACTTCAGCGGTGGGGTGATACCCCATGCATTAATTTAAGTAAAGCAAACAGTCTAAGAGACAAATTAGTCCATAGCCGATTTGAGACAAATCAGGCAGCTATCATTAATAACCAATGGTTACCATACAAACCAAAAGGTTTCTTCAAATGCTACAGTTGTAATGTGTGCACATATACACAACCTGGTAAAGAGTTTGTACACGCCCTTCATAAAGATTAAAGTTGGAGACATGTAAATTTATTAATTGCAGTACTGACTTGGTCACATATGTTCTATGGTGTAACTGCAATAAGACATGTGCGGAGAACAGTTCCCAGCTTGAAACTAGCACACAAGACCACTACGCAGTATTATTAATAGGAGACTTGACATCCCACTTGACAGTCATTTGATTGATTGCCATAATTCAAATCCTAGAGAATTTAAGTTCATAGGCATTGTGAGAGTGGGTCCTTTGCGGTGGGGGGGGGGGCAAGTGAATAAACTACTGTGGAAAAAAATCTACTTGGATTTATCAATTACAAAGTGTTACACATGCTGGTTTAAACAAGTAATAGACTTTTAAATCTTTTTTTAAAAGATTAACTAGCCTCCAGGGAAGACTCTTCGAAGTCAAGTGTAGGTTTCCTACAGCCATAAAGACTTTTTTATCTGTAGCCATATCTTTACATCTAGCATTTATTGTATTTGTCAGCTTTCTTGCTGTATTGGATTATATTTGTACTTAATGTGGTTCCTGATATTACTGCCCTTAAGGAATTTTCAGCATTATGCTATGCCTGGCTACTAGATTCCTTTGTAAGTGCTCAGGGCTTTGGGATTCTTTGCTTCTGCATTTGAGAGTTGGCTGCCCTACTTCTCTGAGCACCAGCCCTTCACTGTGTATCATGTCCCCCCTTTTGGAACCAGAAACATAGAAACAAAGAGATTGCTTGCAGATAAGGACCATTTGCTCCCCACCCTATAGTCTGCCCATTTTTCCCTGCCTACAGTAACACCGCAGATCCTATATGAGCTCCGGTCAGTTCTCCTTCCCCCTTTTCGCTGAGATTCCCTGGTGCCTGTCCCATGCATTCTGGAACCCCACCACTGTTTTTGCTCCTACCACCTCCAATGAAATGCTGTTCCAGGAATCCATCACTGTCTCTCTCTGAAGAAGTACTTTCTCACATCTCTCCTGAAATTACACCCCCCCCCCCCCAGCTTCATATCAGGTCCCATTGTTCCTGATTGCATTTTTGTTCTGAAAAATACTTCCCTGCTGTACCTTTATTTGTATCTTTTTATAACAAGGCTATGTTGAAAATTTGGTGTACAACTATTACAAAATAACACATTTATGAGCCTATGTTACATTTTGCAGACACAGGCTCCTAACTTTGATACATTTCAATATTTTTACCCCAAATTCTTTACCTGCAGCCCTATCGGCTCTGGCCAGATTTTGTTTTTTCAGGCTACAGGAATGAAATAAATTATTTCAGGACACTGGGGATGCGATCCCTAGTGTCCAAAACTGCTGGTGAAGGGGGAAGAGAGGCTGGTAAATTGTATTTATTTGGAGCAAACGGCAGCTCCGTGCTTATATGGGGGATGAGAATGGAGAGTGGGGGTGGGACAGCACACAGAGAGGGGGGTTTGTTTTGTATTTATGTGGGGGACAGGAACAGAGGGCAGGTGTGGAACAGCACACAGAGGAATGGAGTGAGAGGGGTTTTGTTTTGTTTACATGGGGGAAGGGAACAGAGGGTGGGAGTGGAAAAGCACACAGAGGAAGGCAGTGGGAGAGTTTTTTGACATTGCGAACTGCTCAACTGTTTGCTGACTGGCTCCATGCAAATCAAAGGACCAAAGTTGTGTCTGATTGGAGTGGCTTCGGTCCTTTGAAGCACACAAAGTTTCCACCCAGGAAGCAGGAGTAATGTTAATACCACAGTCAGTGGTTGTTGGTGTAGATTGCCAAGCCCCTGCTTTTGTGCACTGCAATGGGCTCGGCAGTGACACCCCACAAAATCCCTATTAATGACAATAAACGGGTGCGCAAGTGCAGCCAACATAAAAAAGGATCTGAAGGGGATCATAAGATGTATTGGGATTGCAGATGATACATGGAATGGAAGATGATGAGCATGTAATAAAGGGGTATTTCTTGTGTGGTCTATTGACTCGATCACATGATTGGGAAGCAGGAGACCTACATTAAAATCCCACCACAGTCATATACTTTTACACTGTGTGAACTCAGCAAGTCACTTAACTTATTGCTACAGTCGACACAGCTGTAATAATGGGTAAAATTATGATCCCACTAAAGACGAAATGTTGCATCTCAGCAGTAAGGAAGAGCCACAAATCCTAAATGTTTATTCAGTGAATGTGCTGAAATTTGGCACTTTTACATCATTTTTTTGCCTCATCGGGATCATTTCCACTTTTGACTAGTTCTTGGAAAAGAAAATGTTATCCCTTCCCAGATTGCCTTATCTAGTCCCATTACCACCTCTTCACTCACTCCAATTGTTTACCACCCTTTGCCACTTTCCTCAGACATTTTTTTGCATAAAAAAACACACACTTCTGGCACTGTGACAGGCACTGATGAAATTGTTAAGCATAAATCTGTCTGGAGGACCAGGGAAAGGCAGGAGAGGCTAGAATTGACTGTGGTTCACAAGGAGTGGTAGAGGGGTATTACTTATTCCTATCTGCAACCTGCTGAACCCAATATCAAGGACTTGAAATCTCTGTACAGGACCTGAGTGTTCATTACAGAACTTGCATGTTTCTCACATCATCAAGTTCTTTAGTATAGCACCTGAGTATTCACTGTAGTGTCCAAGTGGTGGTTGCAGCACCCAAGTGTTTTACATAGAACCCAATTTTGTCATACTGCACCCTAGAGTTCTACAGCACCCACATGTTCATAACAAAATCCAAGTGTTCAGCACCTGAATGTTTGGTACAGCACCAGAGTGTTATGTGCAGCATCGAGTATTTGGTATGGCATCTAAGTGTTTATTATTGCACCTGAAACAGAAGCATAGAGTTTGTCAGTAGTTAAGGATTACTTGACCCACACAGTCTGCCCATTTGCCCCTGCCTATACTGTTAGTGACTGAAGACCCTACCTGATCCCTGGCTATCCCTGCCCCTGTTTTTCTTTTTTATCAAGATTCCCTTGTTCCTATCCCATCCATGCATGAAGCTTTCCATTGTTTCGCCCACAACACCTCTGCTGGAAGATTGCTTCAAGCATCCACCACACTTTCAGAGAAGAAGTACCTATCCACATACCTCCTAAATTTCCCACATTCCAACTTCATTCTATGCCCCCTTATTTTCATGCATCTTCTCTTCTGAAAGATATTCTTCTCTTGTACCTTATTCACTTCTGTGAGGTACTAATAGATCTCTATCATGTCCCCTTTCTCCCTTCTCTCTTTTGGGGTGTACATACTGAGTCCCTCAGTGACTCCTCATAGGGCTTATAATGCAGCCGTTTACCATTTTAGTTGCCCTCCTTTGGACAGCCTCTACACTGTTTATGTCCTTCCTGAGATGTGATCTCCAGAAATGGACACAGTACTCCAGGTGGGGTCTCACAAACAATCAATACAGTGGTAACACCACCTCTCTCCTTCAGCTGGTGATTCTCCTCCCAATACACCCCAGCATCCCACTGGCCCTGCCTACTGCCTTGTCACATGGCCTCCACAGCTTGAGGTCATCAGATAAAACCCCAAGCTCCCGTTTAGTGACTGAAAATTCCTCTTCCTTCATTTTATACACCACCTCTGGGTTTATGTGCCCTAGCTGTATGATTTTGCATTTTTTTCACAGTAAAACTCAGTTTACAAACCCTCAACCACTCCTCGAGTTCTCTCAAGTCTCTACTCATTCTCTCCACTCCCTCATGAGGATCTATCCTATTGTAGATTTTGGTGTCATCTGCAATGAGGCATACTTTGCCTTCCAGCTCTTCTGCAATGTTGCTAATAAAGATATTGAAGAGG